>JAQHUG010000005.1:12475312-12486670 GCA_028555095.1 Dicrostonyx torquatus
AAAAAAAAATGTTCAGCATCCTTAGCCATCAGGGAAATGCAAATTAAAACTACTGAGCTGTCACTCTGGGTCCCAGAGGTCTTTTGAAAAGCCATATGAAAACCTACTACTGCAGAAGCTTCCTAAAATGTATGCACATATAAAGGGAATTTAAACAGAGTCACTGGATAATGGGGGAGACAATATTCCAACTAGACCTCACGTGCTACCAAATAGAATCCTGAGTACTGGAAATGGATTACATCTCTTTGAAACATTGACCAAAGGGGTCCCATAGGCCTGCTATACATTTTAGGCTATTGCCAAAGGTACTGATATCCCTCTGTGATCTGAAACCCTACTGTTAAAGATACCACATGCTTATGCTGTAGAACATGGAGAAATCAAACTGGTGCTGAATCAGACATAGCACCCCTGCTGACTGGCTTCCATAGGTATACATACAGCCAGAGAGGGGCCATCACCATCAATTTTTCCCAGCTACAAACCCTGTATGCTGCCATAGTGACCTGCTTGTAAGCTATGCCCACTGGTGCAATGGTGGCCCAAATGTTACGGAAATAACCAACAACTTTTGATTGGCTCTAATGCCTGCTCCATGAGCTGGAACCCATACCTTGTACTGCTAATGAAGCCGAGAACCTGAGACTAGCTAGGTCTTGGGCTCTAGGGGAACACCTACAAATATTATTCTGCTAAAAGAACATGACAGTAAAATAGCTCCTAATGACAAATTGTTACACCCATAGATCAGTGCATCAGACTTCAGCAGGGAAGGTTCTTCTCCCAGGCGGTGGCAGTTAACACAGACCCACAACTGGACAATGTACGGAAAGTGAGAGGTTTTGAAGCACTCAGCCCCAAACTGGATGTATTTTTTCACATCCCTCCCATCAAGGCTCAGGGGTCTGTGTGGAAGAGGAAGTGGATGACTTCACGGAAGAAGTGTTTTCTAGCCACAGAGGTGTTGATGCCCATGGAATCTCAGAGACGGTAACAACACAGGCAAGACTTTCATGAGCTCAAGCCAGACAAAATCCCAGCATGGGGAAGGCAAAATGGGCACAAAATCTCACCTACAGAGAAGAAATGATTTGTAACCGACAGCTGCTGGGAGAGGAAATATCAGTTTTCTCCAGTGCAATGACACTAGACATGTTACCTATACCTCAAGCAGGCTAAATACTTAGAAATCCCTGGCCCACACAAATGGACCTTGTCGCCTTTAGTGTACTTTTTGTTTCGTTTTTCTTTTTGCTATTTAAGAGAGAGAAAGTCCATGAAGTTGGGTTGTATGGAGGGGGAGAAAATTCTGAGATGAGCTGGGGGAAGGAAAAGACTATGATCAAAATGTATTGTATGGAAGACCCAAGCAAAGAGGATTGGTAAAATAAAGGTGGATAAGAAGTGAATATTTTAGCTATTTTTCATGCATTATTTCTGCTTATTTGATAAGAGCAAAATGTATAGGAGAGTCAAGTGTGCACATTTCTAATTCCTGGACGTGGGAGGCTGAGGCAGGAGAATCATGAGTTTGAGGCCGGTCTTATTCAAATACTTCATTCCAGGCCAGCCTGGACTACACCATAATAACTTGTCTCAAATACACACACACACACACACACACACACACACTATGAAACATAAATCAATTTCGGTGCTTTTCTAAGTGAAATTCTCTCATAGTGATGCTGCACACTATCTTGAGCAAAATTCTTTCCAATACCTTTTTCCTCCCTTAGAATATTAAGTAGCAAATAAAAAAGCCACTACAAACCAAGAGAGAGACCACACAACAGTGGTAAAAGCTTGACACCGCATTCTTTCCGACGGCCTTCTGTGTGCTTTCTGAACAAGGGAACTGAGTTACGGTTGGCTCTCACATGAACCGACCACATGCTGCTGGATTGGTCTCCACCCTACTGCAGCACTGCAAAGTGGGAGAGCCCCGGGAGCTGGGGCCAGCAGAAGGAAGCTAGCTTAGCAAAGGCTTGCACAGAAAGGAGGCTACCAGGACTCACTCTGCTGCCATTCTTTTCTCCTTTTGCTTCCCAAGCTTCTGTGAGCTGAGCAGTCCCCTTCACCACTGACCCCCAGAGCTCTAAAGTACTGTCTCCTATAGTTTCAATGCAACAGGTTTGACTGGTCATAGACTAGAACCTCTGAACCATGAACCAAAACAAAGCATCCCTCTTTTAAGGTTGATTATCTCAGGTATTTTGATACAGTAAAAGAAATGTGTGGCATCTATATTTTGCAGGTTATGAAGCTGCAGTTAGATGGAGGCTTTAAAGTGCATATGCCAACCACAGCAAGCCAATGGCACTGTCTGCTAGGTGCTGCCACACCTCCTTTTTGGCTCTGTCCTTGAATTTCAGAATTCCTTCTGCCTGCTTACAGGGGGGCCAGTTACTTCACCTACTACTGTTTCCCTGGTCTCACCTATCATTCAAATGAAGGGGCTAGCATTACAGATATTAAGCCTTTGGCACAGATCTTTCTCCCAATGTCATTTTATTTTTGTTTAATGTTGGTTTTCATAAGGTGTAATTCTTTGCCCATGGTGGTGACAGGCACCTTTAATTCAAGCACTCATTTGGGAGGTAGGTGGATCTCTGAGTTCGAGGCCATTCTAGCCTGCAAAGCAAGTTCCAGGACAGCCAGGGTTATATAGATAAACCCTGTCTCAAGCCCCTCCCCCTAAAAGGCAACTTTCTTTTTCTTTTTTTTTAAAAGATTTATTTATTTATTATGTATACGACATTCTGCCTCCATGTATGCCTGCACGCCAGAAGAGGGCACCAGATCTCATTATAGATGACTGTAAGCCACCATGTGGTTGCTGGGAATTGAACTCAGGACCTCTGAAAGAACAGACAGTGCTCTTAACCTCTGAGCCATTTCTCCAGTCCCACAATTTTTCTTGTAAGCTTAAAAAAAAAAAAAGACTTTATTTTTGTGTATAGGGTGTTTTGTCTGCCTGCAAATGCATCACATGCATGCAGTTCCCAAAGCGGCCAAAAGAGGGCGGCATATACCCTGAAACTGAAGTTACAGACCCTTGTGAGCTGCCATGTGAGTGATAGAAACCTAACCCAGGTCCTCTGCATGAGCAGCCAGTGCTCTTAGCTACTGAGCCATCTTTTAAACTGATCCTCTAAGTTCTGCATATGGAAAAATCTCAGGCTTTAGACATACAAGGTTTTTCCTATTCTAAAAACTGAGATCCTATAAGCAATTTTATGGTTTTATCTTTATGACTAATTAACTTAGATTATTATTGTTTAATATAGTATGTAAGGAATTTAAATTTGTCAAAAAGACCAATATTTGCTAGATAAAAAGCCATCTATTGGAGTTTGAGGCAAAAAAATGGTGAGTTCAAGACTGGCCTGTGCTACATAGGATAGGCCAGTTTCACAAAGAAAAAAAAGGTATCATTAATCTACTTCTTATTGTTTTTGTTCTGTTTGTTTTGTTTTGGTTGTTATTTTTATGTTGTAATAGGAGGCTGCTTGTTTGTTCCCAGCTGCTCAGTCCCGAAATAACCACACAGAAACTGTATTAATTAAATCACTGCTTGGTCTATTAGTTCTAGCTTCCTAGTCACTAGGTCTTACATCCTAAACTAGCCCTTCTCCATTAATCTGTGCACATGGCTATAGCTTACTTGGTAAAGTTCCATCCCCAGCGTCTGCCTCTGGCAGGGCTCCATGGTGTCTCCTCACTCTGCCTTCCTTCTCCCAACATTCATTTTGGTTTTCCCTGCCTAGCTCTCCTCTACCCTATCACAGGCCAAGGCAGATTCTTTAATCATTAGCCAATAAAAGCAAAACATATACAGAAGGACCTCCCACACCAGCTATGGCTATTGTTTTTCCAGACAAGTTCTCTCCTTATAGTCCTGGTTGTCCTGGAACTTGCTCTATAGACCAGGCTGGCCTTGAACTCATAAGAGATCCATCTGTCTCTGCCTCCTGAGTGCTGAGATTAAAGGCGTGCACACCACCACCCTGCTTCTTCTTGCTACTTTTAAATGTGTTTGCTATGTAGTAGTTCGCATTCATGCATGAATTATTGTCTGTTCTTCACCAGGAATTAATTTACCTTTTCACGCACAAGGATTCCAAACGCTGTGACATCAAGAACACAAGTCCTCCATCAGTCACCTCCGGATTTTCCATTACTGTTCTGAGTTTCACTCTGTAGATTCTTGTAAACCCACTCTTCACAATCAAAAGTAGATTTGCAGAGCCTAGGTAAAAAGTGTGGAGGGCTGTCCAGATGGCTTAGCAGGTAAAGGCCCTTGCTGCTGAGCCTGGCCATCGGTCCCAGGAGCCCAAGCTGTGGAAGGAGAGAAGAGGCCCCATATCTGCACACTATGGGCCTTGGCAGCATCTATTTGTAGAGGCATGTACACAGATGTGCACAGACACATGCGTGTGTGTATGCACACAATCAGTAAATGCAATAAAATGGGTTTTTCTTGTTTGTTTGTTTTTTTTTGAGATGTTGTTTGTTTGGTTTGCTTTTGGTTTTGGTTTTTCGAGACAGGGTTCCTCTGTGTAGCTTTGGAGCCTGTCCTAGAACTCGCTCTGTAGACCACGCTGACCTCAAACTCACAGAGATCAGCCTGCCTCTCCTGGGATTAAAGGTATGTGCAAACATAACAAAATGTTTTAAGTTATTAAAACTTACAGAGAAATTTTAGGGAGAGTTAAGACTTTCAATGTTCAGGTCTTTCTAGATTGTAGCCTGAGAATTTTAAACATTTTCTTTATTTAGGCTTTACTTTAAAATGGCCATATTTTAAAAATTAATTCATGCCTGGTACTATAAGCCTGGCCAAGAATCCATGACTGGAGAAGTCAAAGATCTTACTACTATTATGTAATTATTATTCATTATTATGTATTATTATTCTGCTAAAGGGACATAATATCAAATTGTCTTCGAAATACTTCTCCTTATGCCCACGGAGGAGTGTAGCTCTCATCCCTCACGGGGGATGCTTCTTTATGTATTGGGTGGCAGTTCATACAGACTCACAGCTGGTCACCATGTGGAGAGTATGCAACCACAGTGGGACATCTATCTCCTACCACTCCCCTCCAAGGCTTGGGGAACATAGTGGGGATGGGGGTAGAAAGCTGGTATTACCCATAGGCTGGTGACAGCTGTGAACAATGTCTTCTGGACTCAACAGGATGATTTGCACTCACGGTGGCTGTGGCTGGCAGTACGAGATCAAGCCAGTTAACACCCCAGCATAGAGAGAAAGGGGTTCAGAAGGTCAGAGTGTAACTAAGGAGCCATAGGCAGTCCATGGTTCCTGGCAGGGGGACAGAGAGCGTTCTTCAGAGGTGTGGCCCCTGCCACATTATCCATGCATATATGGGCAGCACTGTCTATAGAGAAGGGAGGGAAGGAATGAAAGAGAGGGAAGAAAAGGGGTCTGAAATTGGTAGAGGCATGTGGGAAGGAGACCTGGGAAGAGGGGGGAGAGAGTGGAGCTGAATTTGATGCAGTATTTCATATTCATGAATGCAATTACAAAGAACAAATAAAAATGTGAGAAGGGTGCGTGTAAGTATGCCATTATTTTTGTCGTCGTTGGAAGTGTTTTTAAATATTCATTTTTATTATTGTATGATGAGCACGCACACAACATGGTATGTGTGGGGGTCAGAGGACAATTCTGTGGAGCCGGGTCTCTCCTTACGCTCTATGAAGCTTCCAGGGATTGAATCATGTCTTGAAGTTTGAACGAGAAGCCCTTTACCCTTGAAACCATCTCACCAGCCCTGTTACAGTTATTTTAAAAAGAGAAGAATAAAAGAAAAAGAAAGTTATTAATTGCTATTTCCTTAACAGAAGCATTAACATCTACATTTTCCTATAACTGAATATTTCATTAAATTATTCCATTCATTCTAACTGGAGTTTTCAAAATTAGCTATTCAGGATGCTCTATATAGGGAAGTCTATAAATAGCAATTAATACAATTTCCGCTCTCCTTCAAATGGTTATTTATTGCATTAATATCTCATTAGAACTTGTAGCATCATTGTACTTAATTAAAACAAAACAGAGTAAACCAGACTGGGTAATTTTGGGAAAAAAAATAAGACTTAGTTAAAGAGAACACTAGAAAAACACATTTGAAAATCAGGTAAACTGGCAAAGAAAACCATTCGGTGACCGTGTGACTGCTGTCATTATTGCGTGGCAGAATGGTAGCCTCAGCACTAGCCCCAGAACAGCCACCACCAGGTCCCTCTAGTCGATGCCAGTTCTGGCATTGGCTCCCAGGAGGCCAGAGCGGGTCCTGGCCCATCCTCACTGACTAGGTTTTGCTTGAATCTGTCTGAATGACTAAGCCTGTGTCATATGCACATGCCAAAGTTGGGAAGAGTTCATTTTTTGACTGTCCAGGGCATTCAGCTAGTCAGAAACTCCCAAATTAAAAACCAGCACTTACACACTGAGCAGAAGACAGGCTAGGGTCACCGACACTAATCAAAGCAGACGGGACCGAGCAGCAACAGGACAGCAGGCTCGACTGTGTTCATTGCAGCACCTGCAATTCCTACAGGAGTCTACCGGTCAACACGCTGTTTCTCATTGCATCCCCATGCTTACACAGTGGGGCCTCTTTCTACTTCTCACTTACCGAGGGTCATCCGCTGGCATGATAGCTTTAGTAAAACTTCGGGTCAAAGTGGAGCTCACCGTATGGCATTTGCCTAGCGTGCACAGTGATCTGGGTGGGGTCCCCAGTTCTGCAGGAGAAAGGAGAGAATATTCATTCTCTTTTCATCAGGTGCGTTTTTAGCAAATGTGCAGAAAGGTAGAAGCTGATTCACTAAGCTAAAATATCCAACTATGTGGACAAGCTTCTTCATGGTGAGTTGTTTCCTCGTGCTTCAAGGCACATTCAACTTGATCTTGGGGTTTGGTTATTAACTCGGTCTTTAGTCTTGAGAGTAGTCGGCCTGTATGCATGTTTTCAGAGCTGATATTTCTACTGTGTATAGAATAACTTATTGCATCCCTTTCCCTTGCTTTTCTGTGTGTGTGTATGTGTGTGTGTGTGTGTGTGTCTGTCTGTACATATATGTGTGCGCCTCTATTGTTATTCTCCTGTCCTTCCCTACCCTCATAGTCTTCTCTCTTCCGCAGTCTTCTGTCATGTCTCCTGTCAGGGCCAGTCACACTCTAAGCCTAACATAGTGTCATTCAAGGGCTTCCTTTTTCTGCCATACATTGAATTCATGCTGCCTTTCTTGTGGTTTGGTTCTCCTGCTAACGGCCTCCGACTTCCTCTTATTCGAGTTAAAACCTGTTTTGCCTCAGTGACTCATAAGGCCAGGTGCATCAGACAAGGGCAAAGGCACAGCCATGAGAGACTTGAACTGCAGCTTACAAGGATGACGTCTGTATTACCCTGGGACATTCCCCGTTCATCATCCTGACAGTCCCCGCCCCCACAGCAGTCCCATTAATTTGATTTGCTTTATTGATGTTCTGGGAGACAGTCTCCAGTAGAACCTCAGGGAAAGGATACTTGGGACATATGGTTTTTGAGCTAGTTCTTGATTAATATGTTTTTATTTGGTCTTCCTATTAATTGATATTTCAACAGAGCCAAGGGAGAAAATATTTTTCTTTTGGAATTTTGGAGGCAGCTCTGTTCTGCTTAGAAAGCTGAAGGTGAGCTGGGCGTGGCCATCAGACCTTGACCTAGCACTCAGAGTGTTGAGGCAGGACAGTTGCTGTGAGCTCCTGGCCAGTCTCGGTTACACAGGGAGTTCCATCTCAGTCTCAAAAAGCAAACACACCAGGCATAGTGGTGCACACATTTAATCCCAGAACTTGGGAGGTAGAGGCAGGTGGATCTCTGTGAGCTCAAGGCCAGCCTGGGCTACATAGCAAGTTCCAAGACAGCCAGGACTACACAGAGAAATCCTGTCTCAAAAGAAAAAAAAAAAAAAGCTGAAGTTGCAATCATTTCTTAATTTCTTACCGTTGCACTGTCTATCTTTTCTTCCTTCTGGTATTTATATTCTTACTAAATTTCACTGCGCAAGGAAATGGGTGTAGAAGCTGATAGTTAATTTTGCATTACTTCCTCACTGACTTTCTCTGTCCTTGGGTTTTCTCTGACTCCCTACGACTTCCACTATTGGCGGGCTCACCCACTAATCCTTTCTCAGCATCTTCTGTCTTCTGATAACCTATTGGTCCTTCGGAGACTTCCTCAACTTCATTTTATTTTTCCAGAGCAAATAGTGAAAGGAGAGCCACATCACTGAGCTAAGCATTGAGGTCAGCACACAGCAGGCAGCAGCCACATGGCAGGAAGGGGGCTGGAAACCAGAGAACACACAGTGGCTTCCTTTACATATAATCAACCAGGTTTTCATTTGTTTGTTTGTTTGTCCTGATGTCTCTTTTCCTTTGAAATCCTCCCTCATATTTGTCAGTCTTTTTTTTTAAATATTAATCATAGGGATTTTTTTATATTTATTTATTTATTATGTGTACAATATTCTGTCTGTGCGTATGCCTGAAGGCCAGAAGAGGGCACCAGACCTCATTACAGATGGTTGTGAGCCACCATGTGGTTGCTGGGAATTGAACTCAGGACCTTTGGAAGAGCAGGCAATGCTCTTAACCACTGAGCCATCTCTCCAGCCCCCATATTTGTCAGTCTTTAGTTGCTTGCTTTATTTAACTAAATAGTTAGTTAAGTTAGTTAGCTAGTTAGTTGCTGGTTCAGTTGGTTTTTTGAGACAAAGTTTCTCTGTGTAGCCCTTGACTGTCCTGGAACTTGCTCTGTAGACCAGGCTGCCCTCGAGCTCAGAGATCCACCTGCCTTTGCCTCTCGGGTGCTGGGACTAAAGGCGTGTGCCTCCGTGTCTGGCTCAGTTGCTTTATTCTTGTTCAGGATTATGAATGGGGGGGGTTGGTGAACTGACTCAGCTGTTAAGAGACTTGAGTTTGGTTCCCAGCAACCATGTTTGGGGGCTCCCAACCCCTGGTAACTCTAGTTCCAAAGGATCTAGTGCTCTCTCCTGACTTCTGTGGGCACGTGCACACATGCACACACACAAATAATAAAAATAAATCTTAAAAGAGAAAAGAGATTATTTATGAATTAAACTGATTTTATTCATTTGATGGCCCATAAATTAACCTTTACATGTGTCAGAGGGCACTTGAAGTGAGCCCGTCACCTGAAAATGCTCTACAGAGTCACACCCAGAGTGGAAGGTAATGGCTCTGGCTTGAAAGCACTCAGCCTTCGACATTTCATTTGTATAAAGAAACTGACCTTCCTGCTTCCCCCTCATAGTCTCCACAAGGCCAGCTACCAACAAGCAGAACCATTCTGCACATCCACCCTCAGCGCTGTGCTCACAAGGACCTTATGACCGTTCTCAGACCACTTGGCTTCTGTTTCAGTTTCGCCTAAGCCCTCACACGTGATGGTGTCAGTCTTGGCTGCCCCACCTCCAAGTCTGAAGCTCAAACACCAACACCTCTTGTTTTCACCCTCTCCAGTCTCCTCTGGGGCCGGAGGAGGCATCTGCCTGCAATTACCCACTAAGGAATCTAAACCGAGCTGCCAACCCCCATCCTTATTCTAGTGCTGTCTCTGGCCATCTAGCTCTGAGAGCAGCTGGGCCTGAATCCGGCTTCCCATGGACATAGCCTGTTGACAGCTCATTAACTTTTACTTTTCTGCTAGTACATCCTGGCCACCCAACCCCAGAGCCTGTGTTGACAAGCAAGTTTTTATTCCACTACCAGAAATGCTACTCCTATCAACAACGAGGTAGGCCCTCCTGAATAGAAAACTATAGTGGATGCTCAGGGAGGCCTCTGGACCGAATGCAGTTCTCGGGAATAAAGAAAAATATTGGGGAAGGGGTAGGGAGGGCAAAGTGCAAGGGAAGCTGTGCTTTTCTTTTTGAAGATATGTATTTTACCAGTAAATCTTTGTCTTAACCCATTGTGAGTGAACAAGATATGGCTCCAAATGAGTTCATTTTTTACAAAAACAACTCAATGAGGGAGGGGGGAAGCACTGCTTTTGTATAATCAATGAAAATAAGAGCCATAAAGCTGGTACTACCATTACAACAAACATTCCCATTATTTTATACTTTGTGTTAATGCCAAACTTTTGTCTATCTCTACAACTTTGGTAGATGTACGTTTTCCTACCTTATAAGAGGAACGTGATGGTCAGGAGTTCAGTGACAGGTTGCAGTTTCTCAAAACGAGCAGGTGTCACAAGTGTCACGGGCCATCTCCAGGAGGCGGGCCATCTCCAGGAGGCAGACCATCTCAAAGGGGCGTGCCATCTCCAGGAGGCGGGCCATCTCCAGGGGGCGGACCATCTCAAAGGGGCGGGCCATCTCCAGGAGGCGGGCCATCTCCAGCGGAAGGTTTCTCTTTTAATCTGATGACTCTAGTTTTACTCATTTTCCTTCCAGGAAGCTGAGGGAAAATCTTACCCATTTGTTGGATTCAAGCAGTGCCCGTGTTTATTAACTAAACATGCCCCCCTGACAACCATCTTCCAGACTGAAAACAAAGCTGCGTTTATCAGAATCTAGATTAGAGTCCTGCCCGTCTGTTTATTTAGCCACACTCCGACCCGGGCAGGCACAGAGCACCAACATGATCTTAAAACCAAGAGTATGGTTTTCGCTGCGACAATTAAGAAAGAGAAATGAGGGTGTCATCACACGTGCCCACATATCTAGGTGTAGAGAGGGCTTTATTTTATGTAACTTTTGCATTTTGTGTTTTAAAAACTAAGAAAACATTTAAAATGCAATGTGAAATAGTGCGGCTCTACTTTGAGACAAAGCTTTCGGTAGACACGAATATTTCCGTAGAAGCTGACTTTTCCATCCCGGGTAGTGGGGAATGTAGCCCGGCCTCATTCCACCCCCACTGCTTCCTCGTGAAAATGGAGATAAAATTCCACACCGCTTCGTTGTGAAGACGGAGATACGGTTTCAAGCAAAGCTTCGACATCTCTGAATTTGTCTCGTATAAACTGTTTCACCTGCGAAACACCAGCACTGAGCTAGCTCGCTTAGAGTTCAACACAACTTCAAAGCATTTATCCCAGCTGAACTAAACAATCAGCCTACTTAAGAGTCTGGCTTATCTATGTGTCTGGCTATTCTGTCTTCAGATAGCTTTAATTTGAGTTGGGAAGTAAAAATAACCAGGGCTGGAGAGATGGCTCAGAGGTTAAGAGCATTGCCTGCTCTTCCAAAGGTCCTGAGTTCAATTCCCAGCAACCACATGGTGGCTCTACAACCATCTGTAAT
>JAQHUG010000005.1:12518964-12532964 GCA_028555095.1 Dicrostonyx torquatus
CCACCACCCCGCAGCTATAGCTGGGTTTTATGGAGGTGTTGCCTCAACTTAGGTTTCTTCCTCTGTGAGGACTCCAGCTTGTATCAAGTTAACATAAAGCCAGCCAGTGCACATGGTAAGGAAGGTATAAATTAAAATAAAATGTTTTTCCTACATGAATTTTCTAGTAAGTCAAAAAAAAAAAGAAAAAGACAACACAATAAGCCAAGAATGTTATTTCTGGAATATTTGCTGGTACTATAAAGAGTTCTATATTACTTGTGAAACAAGATAAAATCACAACAAACTGAGTAATAATGAAACATTTAAATTGAAATTCAAGGCAATAATAAAGCTCCAGTCACAAGGCTGTAAATTATTTATCATCAAATTAATTTTACAGACACTATGAGTTTGGAGGAGAAGGCTTGGGTTATTTATTGTCATGATACAACTACTTCAAAATGCAGCTTGCACCTCCCCGTGTTCTGGGCTGGGCTTGTGGTTAGGGTTCAGCTAGCAGCTCTCCCATTGGAAGGCACATTAACTTCATGGCGCTCAGCTGAGAGCAGGCTTTCTGTGAGGGTCCTTCAGAAGGCTGGCGGCTTACTGCTGTCTGCTTCTGCCTCTCCAGATGGCAGCTTATCACTCATGACTATTTCAAAAGTCAAAGCAGAGGCCAACACTGGTCATTTTATCACCAATGCTTAACCCATCACAGCTCAAAAATGCAAGCTCTACCCATAAACAGAACTCACATTTCTCTTTTTTGTCAATGTGACAAGATTGAAAGAATCAGTACAAAGGGTTTTCTACAGCTCCCCTTGTGTTGAAAGGAATGTGGCTTTTATAATCAGTCTTGGTGTAGGCTCAGTATACTTCCTCATTGTTCTGTGACTCTTGTGAGCCATGCGTGCTTTCTTCTCACCACAGCTAATGTCCCCCAGCTCCCAGATTGTTCCTTTGTGTGCACAATTGTAGTCTGCTAGTCCTCTCTACTTCATCTAATCTGATTCTTCAGTGTCTAATGTCAAAGGTGAGATCCAAAGCGGCCTCGACTAAGCCCCAAGGCTCCAGAGGGTGACTGGACTGAGTGGATGCCAATAACCATAGGCCTTTCTCCTCACCACTTTCCTGCAGACAATAAGTTCAAGGGCAAGCATCTTGTGCACTCCACAGCTCCAGCTCCCGACTTCATTGTACATGTACAATGTTCTTCATTAAAAAGGTCTTGCTAAGATGCCTCTTTGTCTAGAAAATAATACTTACAATTTTGTGGGATGAGAGGGGAGAGTGGCAAAATTACCAGGTTACCAAGCAAGCTTCTAAGAGAGGATAAGGTGGGCCAGAGAGATGGGTCAATGACCACCAAGAACTTCCACCCAACTGTTCCCCAAGAGCACTGATGACCCTAATCTGATCCTGAAGAAGTACACAGAATAAACCAGCTGTGGACTGCCTGCAGGAAAACCATATCCATCTTAAAGGAAAGGATGATCCGTCTCTTTTGCTAATGGATGGTACACAGACATAAGTGACTTAAGGAGGAATCCTGAGTCAGAATGTGAGGGGACCAAACAGCAACAGCTAACAGAACATTCATTAAGGAAATGGCTTCAAGAAGAAACCATCAGACAAGGATGTGATGGCCCAATAATTATACAGCTTTTGCTGAAACCTTGACTAACTTTTAAAACCTATTCCCAAAGTTGCCCTATTGATAGAGATGCCTAGGGTTGCTGTAATCAGAATAGGTAGGCATTTGGGGGTGGGTGGGTGGTGTTTGCTAAATAGGAGGCAGCTGGAATAGCCTTCGCTTTTAAAAGTCTGTTAATTAGGCTACAAAGAACTACTTGGTAAGCTACTTCCAACCATTCCAGTGCATCGGCAAGGAGGAAGCAAATGCAAACGGAGGAAACTGTACTGATTTGATAAACGGAGAGAACTGTACTGATTTGATAGATAACACAGCGGTTTTTGTTTTTCCTCTTGATCATTGCCATAGCACATTAAGAAGCGTACAGAGTAGAAAAAAAAATACCTCAGTGGTTGGTTTTTCCAATCAAGGTCAAGGCTTTTCATTACTGGAACACGTGACTGTCATCGTTGGCCTGGTTTTGAGCATTACGAATTTTTACTATGTGATTCTGTCCCTGCCAATCTGTAGAAGAGACTTCTGCTATCCTAAAGGAGGCTCAATAACATGCTTCTCTGGAGAAAGGAGCTTAGCACTTCAAGATTCATCCGCTACCGAGACCCTGGACTTGTCTACAGGCGACTGTTAAGTTGCACAGATGCACAGGCATACGCCGTTCTGAAATTCCTGGTGCTCCTCGAAAGAAGGCTTCTTGTTGTACAGACGTGGGAAACATCAGAAACACCAAAACCTCTGCAGCTCTGACTGAGCCTTTAGCCGGCTTCCTAAGTTGCTTCAGTAGCTTTTGATCCCTGAAACAATGTAAGCTCCACTCTGCTAAAAGAATCTAATCAAGGACTAATCACTGCATGTGCTAATCCTTGAGCTTCTTCACACATCTGTCCGCAAAGCAAGGAGGAGTGTGTGTGGAGTTTTCCACAGGTTCTGAGAGCCATCAACAAAATTAGAATACCAAGATTCTCAGGGTAGAAAACCAACTGTTTTGCTGGCAATGGCACCAGCTGAGTCAATAGTTGACAGGAGTAGGAGCATGTTTTCCTTCTTCAAGTATTCCTGTAGATAAGAGCACTTACTGACTGTAACTAAAAATATAAATCATGCATGCTGGATAGAGATGCCAGCAGGGTTATATAGTGAGTCTCTCTCCAACATATATACTGCCCAAATAACATATATATTTATATTATGTGCAATTATGTATTACTTAATATATAGCTATATATCCATATATATATATATATAATTTGGGCAGTAATTCCTCAGAAATTAACCAATGCTCCCTCACTCCTTTATGTGTTTTAATCCTGATGTGAACACTGTAACTTCAGAGAGTCTACTTTAATTCAGTATGGAGATGGTTTACTGTTTAGTTCCTCATCTAAGAAGGCCCCAGCATTTGATTCTGTTCTGTTACAACTGGCTTCTCAGGGCTTGAGACTAACTGTGATGAGCTTTACTTCTGAGGAGAAATGGTGCCTTATCTAGGCCATGACATCAACCAAGGAAGCCTTTCTGTCTTCTGAAAAATATAAATATCATCCAACTTTCTCTTCAGACTGAGATGGAAGGCAGCACAGAAGATTCCCTGGACTTCCACACAGTGTATTGAGGGCCTTCTGTCCCCAAGTTTGTACTGACCAGTCCACATACTAAAGAGAACACACAGTCAACTTCTCTTCAGGAAACAAGACACAGGAAGAGCCTTGATAAACTTAAATGCACAGTGCAAAGTCCTCCTGGGTTAGGACTCCCCAAGTCTAACTCCTTTGTTCTGCCTGCTGATGAAGCAAACAAGCCAAGGAGTCACCACATTCAAACACGTGCAGGAGACACACCCAGCCTCACATCTGAGAGATCTAAAGGATCAGATTCCAGTCTTCGGTGGAGCCAGGAAGGCACAATCACTTATCTCTTCGGTTGGCTAAATATTGGGTTTGGGATCTTGGTTTGCGATATTGTCAGACTCTTGGTGCCATCTACCTATTGGTTCTAGTGATAACATTTGTTGAGCACAAAAGTCTGTCTCTTAAGAGTCTTAAATGCTGGCCAGTAGCCATTAACTCAGCAAAAGATGCCCCCGGAGCACTGACAAACAAGCTACAGGGAGTAGCAGTGTGGAAAGGCCTATTAAATTCGCCTTTGTTATCAGCTAGGGCCTGAAGCACTTGGTGGTGATAGAACTGGTAATAATCTGGTCACATTCTCAGATCAGCCCAGAGAGGGGACTTTATAATATAGTAGCTTTGGAAGCCACAGTTTGGTACACCCCTAGGCCATGCCAACCCCTAGGCATAGGCGCAGAACAGAAACTGAGCCATCTTAATTTCCTTGAACTGCAGCTCTAAGGAAACATACTTATGCTTCTTCTTGCCACCGTGACAATCTGAAGCAGATAGGTTTGGACAGATGAGCTCATAAAGCTCCACTTTCTTCCAAAGGATACAGATTTTTCAGGCCAGTCCCAAGAGACATCAGCGATTGCTTGCTTTAAGTCTTATAAACTGCGCAGAAACTCTTGAGAGCCAAACTTTGCTTCTCGTTGTCACAAAATGTTCTGTGTGTACAGCACACTCTTGTCTTCTTTAGGCCTGATGTGGTGTTTCATCTGTGCCTTTCTCACCGCATGGTGGGTCTCAGGGTAACTCCTCTTCACCTGGCAGCTCTCCTCAAAGAGAAAGGAGGTCAAGGGCTTGTGACCTAGATCCGAAGGCTCCTGTGTGTGAAGCCAGTCAGGGGATCAGCTCCAAAGAGAAGACCAGGCCACTATCCTCTCATTCACCACACCAAGAGAGCACCGAAGCATTAGTGGCTACATTTCATTTATCAGGCAGGGAGAGGACAAGTCTAAATCAAAAGGCCGGAAAAGCTGTATGAGGAAATGAGTCCATTATCAGGCTGTAAAAGATACCAAACATTTGAAAACATATAACGGAGACAAGGCCAAACCAGAATATCCCTAATTATAACAGTGCAACAAAGGTGCACCGAGTCTCCAAACACTTGGCAAAACAAGAATTATGTTTCTTTCTCGACTTCTTTTGCTCAAAGGACAGAAAAGGACCACAGGCATTAAACTTGGGTTTCACAAGTCACTGCTGCCTCTTGATAAACGGACAGATTCGACTGAAACGAAAATGTTCTCTTTGCTAGGGTCAGCTCGTGTGAAGGAGGGTGAATTTGAGTTTTGTAGGACTAATTGAGAGAGGTCAGGGGAGGTCAGGGCTGAGAAGGGCTTGCAATTAACTGCTCCCCAGGTGCAGGGAAGCGCCTGCAGTTAGCACCGCTGGGCAGCTGATTGGTGTGAACCTGGCAGTCACTGCTCAGGAAATTTGGGTTTAGCTCGTCCACCCCAGGCCCTGGGAAGGTCGCAGTGTGTAAGATACAGGCCTCAGGGTCTTCATAAGACTTGAAGAGGTTGGCTTAGTTATTATAAAGGTACCTTTTCTAACTGTAAATATATTCGTCCTTTCAGGAAAGAATGAATACCCTTGTGTCCCTCCCTTGGCCTTACAGACTATGGAAAGTATCATCTAGTAATTGGAATTTTCCTGGGATTCTCATGCTAGGAGAAGAATCTTGTCTCCTGGAAAGGGATTTTACTCCATTTTGACAGCTTGTCAGACCACCTTGCAGGAGATACTGGAGCTGAGTCAAAAGAATTGGGACTTAAGTCCCTTAAAGGGTCTACTTAATTACGCATACCTCCTGCCCTTTATTTAACCCTAAATCTCAAATGAGAACCTGAAGATGACCATGGTGGGTCACTGGACCTCTTTGTTTCTCTTCACAATGCGATCCCATTGACTAAATAGCCTTTCTCTATTCTATGACCCATTGAGGGCAGGAGGCCAGGGCTGCCTTTATTGGGGCCACCAGGACCCAGGTTCTGATTGTTACTCTGATGACAGGAAAAGTCCATACATAAGTAGTGCACAGGCAAATGGCTGTGCAAGTCAGTTATTGTGTGCTACTTATTTTATGTGCACAGCCCCTGGTACTCAGCAGATACGTCTTAATATTGTTAATATTGCTGAAAGAGCTGTTTCATTCATTTTTTTTTTCCAAGACAGGGTTTTTCTGCAGCTTTGGAACCTATCCTGGAACTAGCTCTTGTAGACCAGGCTGGCCTCAAAGTCACAGAGATCCATCTGTCTCTGCCATTGAAGTGCTGGGATTAAAGGTGTGTGCCACCACCAAACGTCTAGAAGCCATATTCTTTCCTGAAATTTTTTAAGCAATATTAACCCAGGAATATGGATATTTTATGTGGATTGCCAATTAAAAATTAATGGTGTCTCCCTAGAGTAAGCATAGTCTCTAGTTTAGTAATTCGGGCTATGAGATAAGCTTCTTTCTGCAAAAAGTGTCTGTCCTTCTGGGAAATACTTTGAATTTATGATTATCAAACCTAGCTTTATTTTTGAAGAATAAGGGGGCATGGCTCTGTAGAGGTGGCTCAACGGTTAAGATGACTGGCTGCTCTTCCGGAGTCTCAGGAGCCACATGACAGTTACAACCATCTGTAACTCCAGTTCCAGGGAATCCATTACGCTCTTCTGGCCTCCATGGGCACTGGGAACACATGGCTCAGACATACATTCAGGCAAAACACCCACACACAAAATAAAAATAATAAAATGAAAAGATCAAAGAAGGGAGGAACATAGTTCCTGAGAAATTTTTTGTTCTTGTTGTGGTTTCTGAGACAGGATTTTTCTGTGTATCCCTGGCTGTCCTGGAACTCACGCTGTAGACTAGGCTGGCCTTGAACTCACAGATATCCCATTGTCTCTGCCACCCCAGTGCTGGGATTAAAGGTGTGAGCCAATACCACCCAGCTACCTGAGAAACATTTTAAACTCGTGTGCGCGCATGCGTGCGCGCGCACACACACACACACACACACACACACACACACACACACACACACACACGCTTGTTATGGTTGCTTTGCTGTGGTGGGAGGCTGAGGTAGAGGGATTGCTAGAGGCCAGGGATTGGAGGAAAGCCTCAGCTATACAGGTAGGTGATGTTCAAAAAACAAACCAACAAAAAACTCCAAAAACAATGGGTTTTTGTTTTGTTTTCTGTGATCTCTACTGTGACATAATATCCCACAAAGTCTTAGGGGGCCAAGGAAGGAAGACAGAGAAAATTAGGAAGACAAGGGAAGGAAAGGAAGCCATTCACTTGGAGCCTGAGGAAGCCTCTCTCCAGCTAGGAGTCAAGAACTCATCTCAATTAACATTTGTTGTGAAGACTACTACACAGAGAAAATACAGCTTTCATATACAGAAGAATCAACCATGCACAGTGTGGTAGTGGGGGGCGCCTTTCTCCCTGGGTTAGGCATAAACAGAACCCAAACACCTGTTTTCGCAGAGATCCTTTATTAAACAGAAAGAAAAGTTAAAGTGGAGCCTTTTTGAGTCAGGGAGAAAAGAGCAGCAAATGACCTTGCAGGCGTAATTTTTAAGAATCGCAAAAGGGAAGTCTGTAGGACGGGCTAGGATGGTATATTTTGATTGGGTGCCAATTAGGTGAACCAAAGGAGGCTTTTGATTGCTGGACGTCAATTCTTTGATAGCTGCATCTTGGTAGTCAGCCTCAGGAGGAGGAATTGGCCAAATAAGGGAATAGACCTTGGGAGCTTGCTTTCTGGTTACAATCTCTGGTTTACAAAGGAGAGGGAAGGAGGAAGGGCAAGGGCTGCTGGAGCCCTGTTTGCCAGGCCTGGGGCTCCTCGGGTCCTTCATTACACCTTAAATGAAACTGTAAAGAGAGCAGCTTGTCACCTTTAACACCTCACTGTATATGGCCTTTCTCCTTTTCCATGTGTAAACCTTAAGTTTCCCAGGAATTTCACATGAAACCCCATTTGCCACAAGAAGAGCGGCTGAGCTATCCAGTGGACGGCTCGCAGCCCCTGCTTTGATCTTATCACATTGTAATTCCAACCAACGCACCGTTGGAGCCACCCTATAATTTCATCTAACAAAAAAGCGGGATAAAAGAAAAAAATTTTCTTATCAGTCCTTTGAACTGTAACTTGTTAGCCACCAAAAATGGTATGTACGGTACTGGTCAGACACAGCTCTGAAACACACATCCACGGTTTTGAAGTAATCCTCATATTTAAATCTGTCTTGAGAAAAATGCCTTTTTAATACACTCCACCGGTGCTTCACACTGTCCTATTCTCAAATTCCTTCCTGCAGTCGTACCCGAGTGGAGGTCCCTAAAAGAACAAAGGCCTGCTAAGTAAGGCTGCTGTGTTAGAATATAGGATCCTTCACTCCTGACCAGCAAAACAATCGTTTTTAATTATCTTAATTTATTTGGTGTGAGAGCAAAAAATTCCGACCTCAGGCCCCTCCTGGATAAGAGATAACACTGTATTCCACAATGTTTGACAAAGGTGAGCGGCCTTCTGCAGTTTACATAGTATTCCCTTTACTTAGTTTTTTGTTTTTGAGCTCTTTGGCGCCAGGAAAACTGTTGCGCCAAGCAAACAAAAGAAGACACACTATGGGGCCTTGGGACTCTGAAAGCTTAATCCGGAGGGAACTATCTAACCTTCAAAGATTGGGTTGGGGGAGGGTGTGCATGACTGATAGGAAGCTCTGAGGAACACTAAGTATCGGGCTCAGGGTCACTGGATAGCGCCTCTGGTCTGGCAAAAACAAACCTCGGTACATTTAAGATGCACTGGAGCAGAAGTATCCTATCTTTTTCACCTGTCTCCTCAAAGTAAATAAGCTAACTCATCCAATGGACACAAAGTACAGTCTGTAGGGAGTTGCAACACGTCCCGGAGGTGATGGACTAGACATCACCTGGCTGACTCGATTAGCTAGCTGCCACCCCAACCTGGGCAAGTCGAGAGAGTTGGGGCGGGAGAGGATGCGGCGCCGGGGTTGCACAGCACATCCGGGCGACCCAGCAGCGGGCTGCGGGCTGCATAATTGATGAGGGCCGGCGCAAAACTGGGCTGGCCTCGGGTGCGCCGGGAGCGTCTCGGGGGAGGAGGCCAGGGCGTCCGGCCCCTCCCACTCCGCTTTTTCTCGCGTGTCCTGTCCTCCGGACTGGCAGTGGACGCCCGGTTACCAGCAAGTGTGCGTAGGGATAAACGGAGACGGATCGCAGCAAGCCGAGGGCTCAGCAACGACCAGGACCGACCCACCCGCGCCATGCGCTCGCTCACTGGCCCGAGGGCGTTTGTGGCGCCCGGCTGCCCGCTGGTGCTTCTGTGCCTTCTAGTGGCGACGTGCCCCCATCGATCAGAAGGCGATCCCGCAGGTGCCTGGGATACAGGGGCCGGACCGGGGAGGGCTCTGGGCGCACGAGTAGGGGCGCTGTGGTTGCGACCCTCCAGCCGGAGGACATCCCTTGCCGCCCGCGCAGGGGCCGCGGGGACGCGGGCGCTGGCGGCAGCGGAGCGGGGGTGGCCTCTCATTGGCTGGGTGCGGGTTACCCTAGGAGGAAACGTGGGAGAAGGGGCGGCCCCAGGCCGCCAGCTCTGGGGGTGATTCCGGTTCCAATATATCCCAGTTTGATCTCGGGAACTGGTACTGGGACAGGATCGGGTTTTCCCGACGAAGTGGACTAATAGAGTGCGTGGGTTCATGCGGGGGATGCTGGGGGCTTGCCTTCTGCTACTGTGACTTAGGTGTCCACATTCCCCGAGGCCAACTCTCTGCACTAGAGGCCACAGCGAGGCCCTTGTATCACCTTTCCTCCTGGTGGGTGTTGGCTTTGAGGATGTTTTTTAGAGCAGATGGTTAAAAAAAAAAAAATCACCACACCCAGCCAACTCAATCAAGCCCAGATAAGAAAACTATCTGTGTATATCTTGTCTTTACATCATTTGGTCTTTATCAAAACAAAACTTTTTTCCCCCTAGGGTGTTGGGTTGCGTGCTTAAGGCATGTCAACAAAAGGATTTATGTGAAAAACATTACCTAAAGTCAAGATCGAGTTTGCCGAATTAGCTCACCTGTTTATACTTTCTGTGTCGCAAGCGGTCCTTGTAATCTGTTTTTTCAGTGCAAGTTCGGTGTCTGTGAAGGGTTAGCTCCCATTTAAATCACCGCTAACCTTACTGAAGCAATTGAGAGACTGGCCCACTGGGAACTAAATCCACACATTCTTAGATTATTTTCATGAGCTTATAGCCTGTAGATTGGTTCAATATACTATTAAAAATGATCAATGGGACACACACACATGCATACACATACACTCACACAACTTGGATAAAACCTTTTGGATTCCTCCAGCTTCTGGATTTTCTTGCTCCACATCTGTTTTCCATCATAAGACTTAAAAATAATTGTTCAGGGCATTACGTGCTTCCCTGTGCCCCTCCTAGGGTACACCTGATTCTTCTGTCTTCCATTCTACTAATGTTTTCTTTTTTCCCAGCCCACATCCCTTCCCTCTTCCCGTTTTCTCACCTTCCCTCCTCCCTCTTTTCCCTTCTCCCTTCCCCTTTCTTCCATCTCCACTTCCTTATCCTCTTCCTCAGTTTTGAGTGTGTAACTCTGGGCCTCCCCGCTGAAGGAAGCAGCTCTATCATGGAGCCACAAATCCAGCCTCAACTGTTGTTTTGAGTATTTTGGTTTAGCCCTAGAAGTTTGGTTCTCCACTTGACAGTGTGTGAGAATTATAAGAGAGCTTTAAAAAGACTGATGCCCAGGTCTTGCCTTAGAAAAACCTGATTTATTTAGCATAGATGTCAGTCTGGCCTTAGTAGCCTTGAAAACTCCATGTATGAGGCAAAGCAGGCAAAAATCATATGAGAGGACCCTGAGCGTGCGTGTATTGTTAGATACTCTGCTGGCATTACCTTGAAGTTAATGCACACACCTGGCTTCTAAAAGGAGGTTGAAGCTGTTAATAAATGTGCCTGGTGACAGAGAGGATCATGGGACTTCCTTACAGTCTCCACTCAGGTGAAAGTTCTGAAACAATAGGGAATTTGAAAAGCATGGTATCTGTGTCTACTTTGAAGCTGACCTTCATACTTTCAGCGATGAAGAGCACTGGCTACTCTTCCAGAGGACCCAGGTTCATTTTCCAATACCCACATGGTAGGGCATAGCCATTTGTAACTGCAGTCCCAGGGGATCCTATTTGATGCCCTTTTCTAGCCTTTCTGGGGCACAGACATAGATCATGCGCGCGCGTGCGCACACACACACACACACACACACACACGGGGGGGGAGGGGAGAGAGAGAGACATAGATCACACATACACACAAAAATAAACAAGTAAAGTAGTGAAGTCTGCAAAGCTTTCTAGATTCAGTATTTTAATAAGATTCATGTTATTTGCTAAAACCTACTGCAAGTTTTAATGGATCCTTTTTATATTTATACTTTGAACTACTTAGAGATAGGTGTTCGGCTAAAAGAAGACTTTGGGGAAAATTTCATTAACAAATTGGGTACAAGTCCCTATGCTTATATTCTTTAAGAGATGTGCGGCAGCCCCTGTTCTATGTCGTGGGTAGCCTGATGAGTTAGATTTTATTTTCTCGGATTTTCAAAAGAGGAAGTTGGGGCTTCTGTTAAACAGTTGCCCAAGTACACATAGTTTGGTGGTTGAGCAGAAAGTTTAAAGCTAGTCTGACTCCACAGCGTGTCTTTTTAAACAATTTCTTTCCTCTGAGATGACTGGAACCACTGACCAAGAGCATAGTGTGAGAGTCTGCAGGTCTGTTAGGAGCTGAGGGACACATGCAGTTTCGAGTCCTAGAATGAAGTTAGGGGTAAGGCCCGGGAAGTGAGTTACTGGCTTTTCCAAGTTTTCTTTTCTTACTTTTTCTTTTTTTTCTTTATTTTCTTTATTTTTTGTGTATGTATGTATGTACATGAGTGCTCATGCATGGATACTACAGTCTGCTCCTGAACATCATGGGACAACTTGAGAGTCATCTTTCTTCTACCATGTGGGCTCTAGGAATTGAACCCAGGTTGTCAAGCTTGACATTGGGGTGCCCTGGTCTGCTGAGTCATCTCAGCAGTCTACCCCCATTTTAAATTAAATAATAGATTAAAAATACCTTTGTGAAAGAAGCATCATGGAAACAGGAATGTTTTGCCATCATTATTAGTGTTATCACATGGAACAAACTGAGGAAATGGGTTATTTTTAAAACCTTCTCAATGCTATAATTTGGAACCAGCACTTAACTTCCAAAGAAATAGCTTATATGCTGCTTTGATTTGCTCCCTCCCTATTAGTCCCTATGTTGTCTAGTAGTAAATATTTGTGGGAATGAATCTTACTTAAATGCCCACATTTGCCTAATAACGTGTTTGCAAAAAACACTAACAATTTTTGTCTTTTTTTTTGTTTTTTTTTTGGTTTTTCGAGACAGCATTTCTCTGTGGCTTTGGAGTCACTCCTGGAACTAGCTCTTGTAGACCAGGCTGGTCTCGAACTCACAAAGATCCGCCTGCCTCTGCCTCCCGAGTGCTGGGATTAAAGGTGTGTGCCAGCAATTTTTGTCTTTAAAAGTATTTAAACTTGGATGGAGAGATAGCTCAGCAGTTAAGAGCACTGACAGCTCTTCTAGAGGACGCAGGTTCAGTTCCCAGCAACTACATGACAGCTCCCAACTGTCTAACTACATAGTTCCAGGGGACCCCAACACCCTTACACAAGCAAAAACACCAATGCACATAAAATTATAAAAATAATTTTAAAAATGCTCTTAAAAAGGTATTTAAACTGTTTAAGTAAACAGATTTATTATAAACTCATCTTTTATAAGCACATCTTTAATGGGGATATTTCCAAATTTTTGTCATGTTTGTTAAGAACATGTTCAACCAACTTTCATCCTGGTCCTCCATCAGCCGGCCTCAGCTCCTATAGCCATTGGAAGAAAGGACTAGAAGGGATATTTACCTGGTCTGGTAGGTGGAGCTAGCAGCCCAGAGATTCTGGTGAGGATGACTTCCAGGGAAGAGAGCAGATCAGGGCGGGAGGTTAGGCTCTGCACAGCGAAGGAGATGCTCCCACAAAAGTTTAGCTCACCCCTGGTCTCAGCGTTGAGGAAAGTGACAAGGGCTACCGAGCAGAGGCAAGGAGACTGGTAATATCGGACCCACGCTCCAGAGTAGACCAGCACAGAAGATCGTGTCTGAGTGAGGAACAGAGTGACTCTGGGGGACGGATGTGGCAGTTGCAGTTTGATTTGATCAAATACGGAAATCTATCAGGGAAAGCATGATGCAGGTTTTCCATTCGAGAAGGAGAAAATAAAGAGGAGTGGGGGAGGGAAAAACCTTTGTTACAGTATGAATTCATGACTACAAATTTGTCTCTTCCTGTCACAAATGTACATATGTATTATATGTATAATGTACATGTTATATATGTGTATATTTCATGTTACAAGTATGTTGTGTGTGTGTGTGTTTGAGGTTGCATACACATATTGGTGGCTCTGCCCACTGACTTCTAAGCAGTAAGTATATTTTAACACCTAGGTGTTGGCGTCCAGCCCTATTCTTTTTAATAATATTGGAGAAATAGCTGATTTCTCCAATGTGTGGAGCAGTGTGTAAACCTGGGACATCCTCCACCAGAAAGCAGGAAAGTATTCAAATCTAATGATGAAAGAGTCAGGAGCCAGTTTAAGGGACTCATACAGAACAGATCTGGGAAAAACTGCGCATCTAAATGAATAAGGGTACTAAATGATGATGGCATTTCACTGAGAAGGTCTTGCTATGTAACCTAGGCTAGCCTTGTGTTTATGATCCTCTTGCATTAATCTCCTGAGTATTGTATTAATGGATTATAGCTAAATGATATAGAAATTGATGAGTACTGATTGATAAAAATTAGTTAAATTAGTTGACTGTTTCCCGAAGGACAAAAGATTTTCTACTTTTAAAGTAATTTTCTATAAAATCTTACAATTAGGACTGGAGAGATGGCTCAGTGGTTAAGAGGACTGACTTCTCTTCCAGAGGTTCTGAGTTCAATTCCCAGAAGCCACATGATGGCTTACAACCTTCTATAATGAGATCTGGTGCCCCCCTTGGTCTGGTCTGCAGGCATATATGATGGCCGAACAGTGTATACTTAATAAATACATCTTAAAAGAATACTTCCTTTAAAAAATATATATACATAAAATAAATAAAAATTTAAAAATTATTTAAAAATCTCACAAATAGCAAATCTTGAAAAAGTAACTATGTTAGGGAACTGTGGCAGTACTACATTAATCAAACAACGTGAAAGTCACTACAACATTTTATTAAGAACTTTTCTTTTGGGGGCTGGAGCGATGGCTCAGAGGTTAAGAGCATTGGCTGTTCTTTCAGAGGTCCTGAGTTCA
>JAQHUG010000005.1:12533644-12543660 GCA_028555095.1 Dicrostonyx torquatus
AGAGAACATGCCCTTAAACAGAAAGTGCTGAGCCAGCCTGCCTGCCTGCCTGCCTGCCTGCCTGCCTGCCTTCCTTCCTTCCTCTCCCTCCGCCCTGGTAGCTCCCGGCGTCTCATATTCTCATATTTCGCAATAGTAAGGACAACCTTGTAACTAAACCACTTTGCATACATACACTAACATAGATGGGAAAGAAAAGACGCCTTTACAACATTTTGTTAAAAGTAAACTCCTCAAGGTACTGTCATTCAGGCATAGCGGAATACCTGTCTAATGTTATTATAGAAATGAGAGACATTGTCTTTAAATATGGTCTGTTTGTTTTATTGAATGCATTTTTTTTCTGTTTTTAAAGTTATTGAGGTTAGCGTAACTAATGTATCCCTCCTAATCCCCAAACAGAGTCCTCTCTGTTTTTGTTTTGTTTTCTTTTGAGGGAGGGTTTTATAGATCTGTGGTTGGCCTTAGACTCACTGTGTAGGCAAGGATGAATTTGAATTCCTCACCCCCTTGCCACCACCTGCCAAGTGCTGAGATTACAGGCCTGTACCATCACATCCAGGCCAAGATAAAATCTTTTTTTGGCCTTTCAGTTGCATAAGTTAAGAACCTGAAAGGGAACTTTGATTGATCTTAACACTCCAAGTGCCTCTGTCATGTATCTAGGGACAAGGAGCAAGCCACAGCTGGTTTCTTGTTTCACACATCTGTCGCCCACCCAGCAATGGGTTTTCTTCCTAAAACAATCCTCAGAGTAGACCTGGGGCAGGGGCAGGAGGCTGTTAGTCACCTGTGAATGCCGACTTGTTATCTATGCTTTAAAATAGTTATGTGTAAACTATGCAGAACAGGACCACGGGGTTACAGGAATGTTTGTAGATTCTAAAAAGCAGCCATACTGAATCGGGAACGGGGTTTGAGGATGTAGCTACTCAGAGCCAAGCTTTCTCGTCTTTGTGTCATTTACTTTTTGGTCTGAGTAACGCTTGGTTGTCCTTGGTGTTATTATGGAATGCTTTAGGAGGTCATGTCAAAGTACACATTGTGCTGGTCAGAGTTTTATTTTTTAAAGCTCAAGGATAAACGGCCTTTCTGTCCAGTAATTCTCTTATCTGAACTATACTAGTTACCTGCCTGGAATGTTCTTTGTCTGGGACTGTTAAAGGTTGGCTTGTGCTCTTGTAATTTCAACAGACTCTGGATATATGCCCACAACTCCGAGTATCCTGACACACCACCCCTGCTTCTTTCCCTTCTACTGCAATTATGAGAGGATAGAACTCCTAGATGCCTAGAAATGTAACTCCCAATGCATTGTTCGTGAGCAGGATTTCACCTGGTAATAAGATGTTATAAAGCTGTAGGTAAGCCATAGTATCGCAGTCTTGTTCTTACATATATTGTTGCCTCCATGAAGAAATACACTGATTTTTCATATTTTAGATTTTTCAGTTGTATATCTTACCTGTTTCTAAGTTGTAGTTCTTATAATTGTGTATTTATACTATTGTGTGTCAGAATTTTAAAATGAAGATTTATTAAAATAATCTTAAGTATGCATATTTATAATAAATATGCAAATTAAGCATAAAGAATAATATATTTAATTTAATAATAACTTAGAACTTCTTTTTTGCAGTCCTGTAGATTGAACAGTACTTGCTAGGCAAATGCTCTACCCCTGAGTTATGCCATTTTAAACAAAAAGTATTAAATCCAAAATATTAAACTGTAACGAGGAGGACCTAGAGACAGGGCTCTGTGGTTGAGAGAAATGTACTGCTCTTGCAGAGGAACTGGCTTTGCTCCCAGCACCCACCCAGCACCTCATGACCATCTAAACACTCAATAGCGCCTGATGCCTCCTTCTGCTCTACACAGGCTCCTGCATGCATGTGGTACACATAGTCACATAAGCACACATACATGCAAATAAACTTTTTAAAAAATCAGAAGATGCAATGGAGAAATATTGGAGAGTATATTCTTTTAAATTTCTTTCTTTCTTTTTTTAGTAGTGGGGGTGAAACTCAGGGTTTTCACATGCATGGGAAGTGATCTACCACGGACATGTATCTCAGCCCTCTTTTCATCGAATATCTTGAAGCAGTAACTCATGGAGTTGCCCAGGCAGGCCTTGAATTTGCAATCCTTCTGCCTCAGCCTTGTGAGTAACGGCAAAGATTACAGGCCTGCACTAGCAAGCAGGACTTAGAGGAATTAGTTATTATTATAGGAGATGCACTTGAAGATTTCCTTCCAGAAATAAAAACAGTTCTTAAGACTCCTCCCCGTTTTCTAGCATTTCTTCCTTGTTACACCCTCTCCAGTCTGCTTCTTTTAAACAAAGCACACAGTTAAATACGTGAAACAACGGAAGACACTGTAACCTTACTCCACTGGATGGTGGTTACTGTAAATTTTATTCCACTGGATGGTGGTACTACTGTAAATTTTAGGCCCCTCTAGCAAGACCTGTTTTTCTTTTTTTCAAGATAGGGTTTCTCTGTAGCTTTGGAGCCTGTCTTGGAACTAGCTCTTGTAGATCAGGCGGGCCTCAAATTCACAGAGATCCGCCTGCCTCTGCCACCGGAGTGCTGGGTTTAAAGGTGTGTGCCACCTCCATCCGGCGCAAGACTCGTTTTAAAACGTAATATAAAACCTTTTTTTTTTTTTGCATCAAGTAACAATAGGCTGAAAATTAGGTTGCAACTCAGTTCTTTGACGCAGTATCTTTACGCACTATCTCCCCTCAGAGGAGGAAGAAAAGTCCTCTAATCTCTGCCACAGCCACTAGTTGTCGTTCTTTTACGTTGGTGTTTCATCAGTTACCTGGAAGAGAAAGCCAGGTGGAAAATGTCCAGAAATGATTAAGAAAAGGGTGATTGTAATATCTTGAAGAATGCATGTTTTGAACTTGGCACCATCACTCAGGATTTGTATGACTTTTCCTAATTCCCTCCCAGTCGCTTTCTCTACGAACTGAGGTTTATGGTGGAGACATTGTCATCAAAGTGCTGAGCTATTATCAATCGCATTCTGATATTTTAGGTCACCAGCTACTGGCCCTTCTTAGCTTGGGACATGCAGTTCCTACCTCTTCATTTTTATTTCTTTTTGTGAATCAGCCTAATCCTTTCAGGGACACCTCTGGGCCACATCTGTCTGAGCCCTCCCCTTCAATTCCTTTTACATACACATGCTTGCAAAATCAGCCCCTCACTGCCATCTGTCCTGGTGTAGAAGCCGCAAGGTTTACAGCCTCCCTTTTGTGATTATAGAATATCTTGTCCAAACCAAGAACTCACTCATCCTAGCGTCTCCCCGCCTGTTTTTTATACTCATAACAATTGCTCATGCTTCTTCTTGAGGGAATCAATCCTTTTGCATGTTCAGTGGAAAGTAGAATCTGATAAAGGCTGATGCTTAGCTAGGAGGTGGTGGCACACACCTTTAATCCCAGCACTCAAAAGAACAGAGGCAAGCAGATCTCTGTGAGTTCGAGACCAGCCTGGTCTACAGAGCACGTTCCAGGTTAGCCAGGGCTACACGGAGAAACCCTGTCTTCAAAAAGCAGAATAAAATAATAAAAAGATTGACACTTGAACAAAGATGTGATGTTAGTGTCAGCTAGTGACAGGTTTGCAAATCTCTGAGTATATCTTTTAATATGTGAATTATTAGTTAGAAATGGCTATAGCAGCTAGTTTATTCTGGAATGCTCCAGATTCTCTTGCGTCAGGTGTCTTGTTTTCCCTCCTCTTATTCTTTCAGCTACTGTGAGCTGAGGTTTTGGTGAACTTCACCAAAATCTTTGAAGCCCCTTCCTCTCTGTTTTTTTGTAGATCTAGATGGGTTGTTCCAGAGTTGGTCCCTGGAGGTGAGGAGAGGAAAGTCACCCCCAGCCCTGACCTCCTACGATAACCTTGACCTTTATGCCATTTCCAAAGTCAGGCTTACCCTTTGTAGACCCTGTGCTAACTTGTATGAAAGACGCAAGCTCATGATACTAATACCAGGAATAAATGTTTCTGAAATGTTAATGACTCAATCACTTGTGGCCCAGTTACTCTTAGGGATCCAGTTTGCCCCATTTCCTACTCCTTGCCAGCACACACTGTATCCCAGGTACTTTTATCCTTACTTATGTGGAGTCAGGATAAAAGTGACACAAGGCATTTTTTTCTGACTGTTGTTACTCTCCTATAACTGACAGTGTGAATGACAGTCGCCATCTGAAAGGGTCCCATTCTCATTTCAGGAATAGGACATGCAATGAGAAATGTTACAATAGACAGCGAATCCAGGAAAAAGACTTTCAAATAAGGGGATGTATGCTTTGCAACATTCAAGATCAGACGGCAGTTACAATAACTCTTTCTGACCCATTTTGTCTTCCTAACTAGCACTGAGTGAGTGGTGTCTGTCTTGGACTTTACTGTATTATTTGCTTAATATAATCTCTCCATGAGTCGTGCCCAAGAGTGGGACTAAGTAATTTTTATTAGAAAAAGAATGTTGAACAGACCCTATTAGCATGCATATGTATAGCATGCATGCACATGTGTGTGTGCATGTGTTTTTAAGTAATCATCTAGACTTGGCGAGGATATTGTAAATGTAATCACATGTAATTTGTCTTACAGATTCATCTTTTACAAGTCTACCTGTTCGAGAAGAAATGATGGCAAAATACTCAAATCTTTCCTCGGAGAGCCATAATATATCACTGACAGGTAAGAGGATTGCGTCTCAAATAGTAAAATGCCAAAATAAATTTTTAAAAGGTGTTAAGTCACTGCTTTGGTTTTTCTCAGCCTTGGTTTTCTTTTCTTTTCTTTTCTTTTCTCTTCTTTTTTTTGAGACAGGGGTTCTCTGTGTAACAGCCCTGTCTGTCCTAGAACTTGCTTTGCAGATCAGCCTGGCCAGGAACTCACAGAGATCCTGTTTTGCTTCCCAATTGCTGGCATTAAAGGCGTGTTCTACCACTGCCTGGCCCAGCCTTGGTTTTCAATATGTGAAATGATTATAGAATTTTTAAGTTAATAAGAGTGGTTTGTTCCAGAAACAACCTCAAAACAGCACAATTGGAATCTAAACTCTTTTAGCCTGTTTAGTACATTAGTAACTAGTATTCTGCTTATTTTGGCAGACTTTTTTTTTCTTTTTTCTTTTTTTTTTTTAACAGTTTCTCCAGTCTTGAATCATGTGACCAGAAAATGTTGGGGGCAAATTTTCCGAGCCAATGTCAGTGAAATGTGTCTGCTGAGGTGTTTTTTTGTTTTTTTTTTTTTTCTGCTGAGTTTTTGATAGAACATTAAAACAGAAAACAAAAACAGAAAAAACCTTTATGCAGCTCTTGTTTCTTCCCAGATATTCTTGATCCAGCATTTGGAATTTATTCTTGTCAAAGTCAGCCCCATATTCCTGCGTTGTGATTCTGTCTTTGTCTTGTGTGTACCCCAGTTGCTGGTTGCCTCTCTGAGACGAATCAGTCATGTAGGACGGACGCAGGTGAGAAAAATCTGTTTGCAAATTCTTTGGCCAGGCTGGCAGAGTGGGTTGCAGGACACAAGTCTCACTTAGCACAGCCTGGTGCCAAGAAATCAAGGATTAATGCTCAGGGCCACTACAAGGAATACTTTATTAACTAAATTGTGCTAGGTATTTACCTAAGCTACCGAAGGTTTACCACTTAGCTTTCCTTGACTTAACTCTTAGCTGCTCTGTCTGATGGGTCACCTGAAGCTAGATTCCTCCTCTCATGAAAGGGCTCATTGTTCACAGTTGCCCATTCTGATTTGTGCACATGTTCCCTCTGCCTTTTCCCTTTCTTGTATCCGCTGCACTTCACTTTGTCCCAGCCTGAACAAGCACCAAAATGCATCTTAAGAGCTGGCGCCGAGGCTTGTTCATGACTTCTGTGTGCTTGGTTGTCTATTCTCCTCCTTGATGTTTCGCAGTCTGCCTGTCCTCCCCATGAAAGAAAGCCTTGTTTGACGTGGAGACACTTTTGAAGACTTTGACTTTGAAGCTTTCTTCTGTTGCAACAGTTCTTATGAAATAAAGCCCTTCTAAAGGTCTGGATTGATGTTTATTTAAGAAAAAGCAAAGATCTGAAAGCAGTTTTGGAACTCTGACAGTCTGAGTTGTGGTTATGTTTTCATGTAGCCTTTTTCCTTTGGTTGCCATCCTGTCAGAAACTCTCATGTTGGGAGCTACCTTTACTGGTTCGTGGAATTTAAATAGGAACCATGGGCATTTTCTTACTGCCAGGACTGACTGACTTACTCCCTTCCTCTCTTCCCTCCTTCCCTTTCTCCTTCCCCCCCCCCACTTTCCTTCCTTCCTCCTTCCTTCCTTCCTTTCTTGAGTATTCCTCACGAAAATTGGTGGATCTTAAACTTCACCTGTCTTGCCTCTCAAGTGCTGGCATTAGAGGTGTGGGCCACCATGGCTAATGATTGACCAGCCTTCATGTTTTCCATGAATGGTCCATTCTGACAACAATGATTTTTTTCGTCACCCTTGTTTGTAAATAGTACTCATGGCATCTTCCTATTGCTGGCTTCCTGTGTTTCTTTCCCTCTGGACATTTAGAAACTGACATTTCTATTAGTGTGTGGGTGTTTTTGTTTTTTGAATCAAGCAGAATACCTTAGTTACAAATCCTGGATCAGAAGGAAAACGTTGGCTGCACTCAACAAAATTATTTAGTGAGAAAGGGGCCGTGTGCCTGGGAGAATGAGAAAACATAGCCTTTGGTTTCAAAACAGCAACAACAAAAAAGCTGGTTGTTCACTTTTTTAACATAAGACATTATTTACTTGAGAAGTTCATCCTGTTGAGTGTGTGCATTTTTTCTTTATAGGTTTTACCCTTTCATAACACTTCTTGAAGGTGAGCACTTTTGAACACTATAAATTGTTATTCAGTTTGTAGTTGAATGCAGAGACATACAAAGAGATTGAGTGAACTGACCAAAATCCCAACTGAGAATTGGGCTTTGAACCCAGGCAGCCTGGTGCCAGAGTCTCTGCTGGGCCAAGTAACTTTTTAATGCAGATATTCCTTTCTTTTAGCAGTATTGCTAAAACAGCTATGCCTGCTGTAAGGTGGATGATATAGTAGCTTTGAAGTGATATCTTCAAAAATCTATGAAATAAGGTCATAGTAAATGCTTTAACCCTGACTAGGTTAAATTTAGAGACCGTGTTTCCTGAATAGCAAGTTTGTAGAGGTATGATTGATGTTACTAAGGAGGGAAAGTCTCTTCCCCTCTCTGTCATTCCTGGGCTTTTAAAACCTGTCTTTGATAATGGACTATTTGGCAGTCCTTGCTTCCATGACTGCCTTAGAATTTTTCTATATTGTTACTTTCAGTGTTTTTTCTTTTCCTCTGCAAATGGTGCTGTTTAGTGTATCAATGTTGTCCTTTAAACAAGGCGATGAAAATCCAAACATCAGCTGGCTGCTTTCTTTCTTCATCAGCCTGGTGATGGCTGAGGTGAGCTTTTTACATTGTTGACCCAACCCATGTTGTGTTTACCAGAGGAGGTGTGAGCAGCCAACCTGGCAAGGCCCCCAGGAGGGAAGGAGGAAGCTTAAGCAGAAGTTGCTTACATGCTAATGTAGGTGCTGTCAGGTTTGGTAATGTCACCAGAGATGAGGAAATACAGCCTTGTTGCCTAGCCACAGGCGGGTAGGACCTCACACGTGTTGAAGGCGGGAGAGGTCCTGCGTATCTGGTCTCCTGGACTGCTTGCTGCAGGGAAGATCCTAGACTACTTTAATGGATGGAAGCTGCTCATGATATTTTCTGGATCTAGTCTTTTAGGACATCAAAAAGACTGGTGATGTACAAAGGAGGGAAACATGAGTGGGCTTTACCATCCACAGTGATGGAACGAGGCAACAGGAGACAGCTCCACCTTAGCAATACAGAGGACAGCAGCAGCAGGCCGCTCTTGACCTCTAACTAGGGTCTTTGGAGCAGAAATACTGACGTTTTTGGGCTGGATAGTTTTTTCTTTCATGGAGAGGGCTGTTTGCGGCACTGAAAGGTGTGGAGTGACATCCTAGACTTTATGTTCAAGATGTGAGGCCATATGTTTGTGGGGTTATAAGTTTGTCCTTTGCACATTAAAGAGGTTGGTTCTTTGTCTCACCTAGCTGCTTGTCACGGCAGGGGAACTCCTGAAGAGACTGACTTCTCACTGTTGCCCACAGGAGATGTTGAAGCCCTGCGGGAGGCAGCATCTCCTTTCCTTGAAAATGGAGGCAAGGAGACCAGATTGGCTGCTTGACTTCTAGTTTCATCAAGAGCAACCTAATTTCACTGTAGGGGCCCTAGTGATCTAAGGACCACAGATAGATTAAGTCTTACTTTTTTCTTTTTGAGACATGGTTTCTCTGTGCAGCCCTGGCTGTTCTGAAACTTGCTCTGTAGATCATGGTGGCTTTAAACTCAGAGATTCACCTGTTTCTGCCTCCCGAGTGCTGGAATCAAAGGCATGTGTCACCACGGCCTTAAAATTTCCATCAGCTCAACACTCTCCTGGATCCTGTCTCCAGCACATGGACCTTTGACTGACAGCCCACATCCAAGCTATAGTGCCCTGCGGCTGTTTCATAACTGCATTATGGGACGACATGTGATTTAAACATCAGAGCATTGTGAACAGTTAATACAGCTTTTCATCAGGAAGTTGGGTGGCAGAGTTAGGCACAGCGAACAGCCTACGTGGGGATGTGAGCAGGGTCAGCACGATCCCACCTCTTCCCTCCATCTGGTGTCCAAATTCTGTCTTTCTTTGAGAGAGAATTAAGTCAAGCCACATCTTCAGGAAAACAGAGAAATGCAGGGTCTTTGTATAATAGGCCTTGATAATAGGCATTCATCGTTTTTAGTTTGCAACAGTGAGTTCATTTTGAAATATTATATCCAGCAATATAGTAAATTAAAGATTGTGAGCCCACGCCCTTCTGCTCCTCCTAGGCATATCTGAAGTAGAGTAACTATTCTCTTAAGTATACACTAAGTGCATAGGAAAGAAAAAGACAAGGTCCATCTCCATCCTCCTCCCCCTCCGCCCCGCCTTCCTTCCCAATCAGTAACCAGGGCATCATACTTGTGAATTCATGTTCTGTTGTTTCCTTGTGTTCCGCCATGATACTTCGGTTTCTAGAGCCATGCAGACACACAGCTGTGAACACACATAAGGTAGGAGAAGTCAGTAGAAGCCTCAGAAAACTGGTGGTCCCTGGTGACAAACAGTGGAAGATTTGACCTGAGGGGAAGAATATCGGCTGACAGCACAAAGGGAGGACAGGCTGGTTTCTTCATTTTGGCTCTGTTCAATGCTAAATACACAAGACTCTATCACTGTCAAAGAGTGAAAATACGAACGTTCTCCAAAGCCCCCCATAGTCCCCTGGTTATTCACAGACATGAGCCCACCTCAGAGAGGTTCGGGGTGCAAATTTCTAATAGTTGCACTGTCTAGGTGCCTCCAAGCTGAGAAATAGCCCAGGAAGGAGCCCTTGCAGGTGTCTATTCCCTAGGAAAGCCATAGCACTGCAGGAAGGGGGCAGCCTCTACCCAGCTGTGCAGTGAGTGTTGAGAATGTGGCGTAAGGCATTCAAGGGGCTTCGGGACTCTTCTGACGTCCTCCACTGAGGAGCAGCAGGCATAGCCATTGTGGACAGAGAGATTTCTGTTTGTAGACACACAGAATGTGTGTAGAAGGGAACTGTTCAAAATGTGAGAAGCATGCTTTTCATTGTTCAACATCAGTTCTTGGAGATCTAGCCATAGTGCACACATGCTGCTCGATTGTATCTTTACTTTGAAGGACAGTAGTAATGGACTAGTTGGCTAGGATTTTTTTTTTTCCCCCTTCTCTTTTTTTGGTGTGGGTGTGGGTTTCTCGGTGTAACAGCCCTCGCTGATCAGGCTGGCCTCGAAATCACAGAGATCCACCTGCCTCTGCCTCTCGAGTGCTGGGATTAAAGGC
>JAQHUG010000005.1:12550988-12565131 GCA_028555095.1 Dicrostonyx torquatus
TGTCTACACTCTGGCCATACTCTGTCTACACTCTGTCTACACTCTGGCTTCTCTCTGGCTACTCTCTGGCTTCTCTCTGTCTACACTCTGGCTTCTCTCTGGCTTCTCTCTGGCTACTCTCTGGCTTCTCTCTGGCTACACTCTGTCTACACTCTGGCTTCTCTCTGGCTACGCTCTGGTTTCTCTCTGGCTACACTCTGGCTTCTCTCTGGCTACACTGTGGCTACCCTTCCCCATTCCTAAGTTCCGTGCCTTGTACTACTTAAGAAAGCACATCATCTAAAGTTTTCAGTATAGTTAAATTTCATAGGTACCTCACATACGTTCTGTCCAATTGCCTTATACTTGGTTCTGCACTCCCTAAGAATGAACTAGAACGTTTGGGAAATGAGTTTCTACAATAGTCTCTCCTAAATAAAGCACCCTCTGTGCCGCTTCGGACAGTCATTGCTCTGATATTTGTGTAAAAACTTCCTTATTTTTCTATATTGTTTTATTTTCCAAGTACAGTAAATATGGCACCTCCAAGTACAGTATTTAGCTTTTGGGGGGGCGGGGTGTTCGAGGCCCAGGGTTTCTCTGTGCAGCACTGACTGTCTAGAAATCATACAATACTTTGCTTTTTAATTAAAGACATTTTATTTAGTTTTAGAAGTGTTTGTCACCCCCAGGTTTCCAAAACCTACTGCTTCTCCCATCTTTAACTCTCCTATAGCAAAGAACCTGACTCTTCATTCTGTAGGATTTCTCTACAATCTAGACTTTGTTGGCCGCTCCCCTGGGATACTGGGATACAATTTAATAAGCCCTTTCTGCCTCTACATCCAGTAACTGGAAATCAGACAGTCCATTTCTGAGCCTTTCCCCGCCCCCTCCAGCTTCCTCCCAGGTGTTGAGGAGTTGGGGGTGCTCTTCACCCCAGCTCTGTGTCTGATGTGGCCGTGGTAACTGTTACAGAATTGCCTTGACCGGAGTTTAGTAGGTTTGTGATTATCTGCTTGTCGATTTGCTGAGAATCCATAAGTAGAAATTTTTCTCTTCCACCTATTTGATTGGTCAGTCGCATAGATGGAAACAAGACACTCATTTGTTTGATGTTTTCACTGGAGCTCTCACACACTGGCCCGCTGCACCATGGAGCTTTCCTACCGCTAAATAAAACTTGCCTTGGTCTGAGGTCTTGACTTTATTAGCTACAGACTCTGAATAAGCAGGACTGGTCAAGAGTCTTATCAGTCTCTTCTATATAGCCAGATTTATGGGTAGGAAGATCTTTGCCTACAGGTTCCTGGAAATAACCCAACCAAAGACAGATTGCCAAAGAAAGAGATAAGGTTTAGTTATAACTATAGTAGTCACTGGAAAAAAGTGACTTAAGGGAGCAGTTAGGGTTTATATTATGCATATCCTTTTTTAAAATTAGAAATATTAATTGCTACAATAGTCATACAAGTTGCCAGGTACAGTGAGATATTTCAGTGTGCATATACTGTCAATCTAAAACAACAGCTTTGTTTGAAAGGAATTTTTTTTTTTGAGGCAGTTATGAGAGTCCATGGTGGCCCAGAACACAGATTCAAATTACCCTAAATGATGTACTCCATAGTAGAAGACGATACATCTACTTCTCTAGTCACACTACAAAAGAATGTCATGAGCCAATGTATTTCCTGTGTACCTTGGTAAAGCTATTAGCTAGAGCCAATTATCAGAGTGAGGTGAACATCTCTAGGATCTACATGTTATTCTATTTTTAGGCTTCAAGTTGGTAGAAACTAGCAGTGAGTCAGGATTCACTGTACACCTAAGATCCAGAAGCACAGAGGTGTTAGGTCAAATGCAGTGGTGGCCAGTGAGTGGTTACCAAAGGAAATAAAGGTGGCCCAAATAACTTTGCCTTTTGATTTGCAAGACTCTGTCTGTGCAAATGCACAGATGATGTTCAACATCAGAGTCAACTGGTTTTGATGGTCTTCAGTCTGAATACAGCTTAAGAGACCTTTTCACAGTACAGGGTAATCGAGTCAGGGTAATTGCCAAACCTGTCCCCACCTCAAACATACATCATGTTTTGGTAGCATTCAAAATCTGCTAGTTGTTTTGAAGGTCACAGTTAATTGTATTTTCTGGTTATCATTCTGACCTGTAGAGCATTAGAACATCTACCCCTACCCCAATATCTGTTAACAGTCCTTTGCCCTCCGCTCACCTCTACCCTCCTCAGCCTCTGGTAATGCTGTTTGTTGAATTTTTGTCAACTTGTTACAAACTAGAGTCATCAGAGGGGATCCTCAGTTGAGGAGTTGCCTCCTTTGGATTGGCCAGTGGGTGTATCTGTGGGGCATTTTCTTCACTGATCATTGACATATGGGTATTGTTACCTCTGGGTATCTGGTACCAGGTTTTATAGGAAAACAAGCTGATCAGCCCTGGGGGAGAAAGCCAGTAAGCAGCATTCCTCTGTGCTCTTTGAGTCAGTTCCTGCCTGGTTCCTGCCTTGGCTTCCTCTGATGGTGGATGTAATCTATAAGCCAAATAAACCCATTCTCTCCTAAGTTGCCTTTGGTCAGAAAGTTTTATCCCAGTAACAGAAAACAGACTAGGATTCTAGTCACTCTGTTCTTGTATAAAAAGTCAACATTTCTTTAGTTCACATAAATAAACTGTTTCAATTTAAATTTGCATTTAACTTCTTGTGCTTGACATTTTAACATTCTTTTTCTCCGCATTCATGTGTTTAACATCTTAATAGTGGAAGGACAGGGAGCGAAAGGCCATTTATGGGAATGCAAAGGTAAATCACCTATAGGAGAAGCAATAGGACAGATGATAGGTTGTGGTCATGTAGGCTCAGGTGTGGTGCAAGAATTCTCTATTGCGGAGTGTTCCTTTGCCCTGAGGAGAGGACTTTCAACAGTCAATCATTCTGAGTGTTTACTTAAAAAGATTTCAGAAACTCATACTTTTTGCTCAAAATAAGTTTTGTATTTTATTGTTATATTCTGGACCACTTCAAAAAGTACATGTGTGTATATTTGCATATCCATATCCTTGTGGTCAGGAAGCAGAGGTATAAAATGGGACCAAGAATAAAGTTTATAATCCCAGGGAGCAGTGACATTCTGTCAAAGCCTTGGTGGCATTTACTCCAGCAAGACTACACCTGCCCAAACAGCACTGCCAGCTGGAGACCAAATAAGGGGGATACTTGTCATTCAGACCAGCACAAAATAATGAGAATCCACAGGGAGCCGGTTTAGTAGTCATAGTAGTACATTCTCACCTATAGCCTGTAGCTTGTCTTCTTACAGATGCTTGGACCTGGTATAGGTTTCATTTGAGGAGTGGGCCTTAAGTCCGCCACTAAGCAACTGGTTACTAAGCAACTGGTTACTTCCACCACATTTGTGCCACTGTTGTGCCAGTCGGTATAGCTTGCCAGGCTGGTTGTAATGTCAGCTTGCGGCTTCCACAGCTGGGCCAGATTGATTTCTTTCCTCCTCCGGTGGCACGTATAGCAGCTTTCAGCACTGTGAAAGAGAGCCGGTAAGGGTGAAGCTCCAGGTCAGAGCCGGGTTTTTTTATTCCACGACTCAAATATATGATGTCCTCAGCAATAGGGTTTTACTGTTGAGCTCTGGAGCATAACCAATAGCAATGGCAATATTTGAGTGTCTGTGTGACCTCACTGACCAAGAAATCTAGTAAAGGGAACCCATTCCTGTCATGAGCCAATATTATCCTAAACAGAGAAAAAGAGAGAAAATAAACATTTTTACCAAAATCAGAAAAAAGTCAAGGACATAATCTCCCTCATCTCCTCTTCAACATGGTACTTGATGTCAAGTGAAAGAGATGGAAGAGATACAAAAAGGAAAGGAAGAAGCCAAAGTATCTTTATTTGTAGATGATATGATTCTTAAACATAAAGCACCATAAAGACTCTGCCAGAAAACTACCCTTGATAAACACATTCAGCAAAGTAGCAGGGTACAAAATTTAAACAAACAGCAACAACAACAAAACTGTGTTTTAAAAATATATATTGATGATAAACACACTGAGAAAAATGTTAGGGAAGCAACATCATTAATATTAGCCTCAAAAAATTAAAGTATCTTGCAATAAGTCTAACAAAGGAAGTGAACAACTTGTACAGTGAAAATTTGAAGGCACTGAAGATGCCAGATGACAGAAAGGCTTTCCATGCTCATGGTTTAGTAGGATGTATATTGTGAACATGGCCATCCTACCAAAAGCAGTCTATAGGGTCAGGGACTCCCCTTCAAAATTTTAACGCAGTTATTTACAGAAACTGAATATATAGTATGTATATAGGTATATATATTATTTTTGGTTTTTCGACACAGGGTTTCTCTGTGTAACCCTGGCTGTCCTGGAACTTGCTCTGTAGACCAGAGTAGCCTTGAAATCAAGAGATTTTGCTTGCCTCTGCCACCCGAGCACTTGGATTAAAGGAGTGTGCCACCACTGCCCGGCTGAAAAAAATCATCTTAAATTTTATATGGAAGCTCCAAAGACCCAGGATAGCCGAAACAGTTCTCCATGTCTTTATGAAAATGGAGAGTGACAGAAGCTAGCGTATCAGTTCAGTCTTCAAATCTCACAGTAACTGCCAAGGGTACACACTTCCTGAGCGGAGGGAAATTAACGCTTGGATCTGCCCCTGCCAGTGCACGTCACCTCATGTGCAGGACTTCTCAGCAGCTCTTTCCTCTGGCTCATTCAGGAGACAGATATGACTGCCTTAGGCTTTTGTGCTTCTATTAATGTCGCAAGGGATCTTGGCTTCAGCTTTGCTGATAAAGGACAGTAAGGAAGGGCAGCAGAGCTGGGTTGCCGAAGAGCTAGTCTTCAGATGCATGAGGGGTGTTAGGTGTCTGTCGGTAGACCGCTGCTGAAAATTTATATAATTTGTGTATATGTTATTTATAAAAGGCATTACTATACAGAGCCATATTGAATTTGCCTGCAAGGATAACTTTTCATAACACATTTTCTTGTCTTTTTTTGTAATGAACAGAAGAGTCCACTTCACCAGTAGAAAAAAACATTACTTTGGAAAAGCCTTCTGACCTGGAGCTCTTATGCCAGTTCACGCCATCTGGGGATTTGAACTCAGCGAATGTGACTTGGAAAAAGGATGGCGAACTTCTTGAGAATATTGATGTTTTCAATACAACCAAAGTGGGAAACACCTTGTACAGTCAGTACCGGTAAGTACACGAGGGTCTACATGGCCAGTTTAACCACACGTTTCTACTGATTAAGCATTTCACTTTTTTGAGGTCATTTGAATGTTATGCTAGCATTTTGATTTTCCTGTTTACAGAATTATTTCTGTTTTAAAAGTTTGATTAATGACTTCATTTTTGTTAAATATTTGTAAGAAGCAAGCTTGTATTAATAATTCTCATTATCACTAGGTTCATCATTTTTAATAGCAAGCAAATGGGAAATTATTCTTGCTTCTTTGATGGAGAAAAGAAGCTCAGAGGAACATTTAATATCAAAGGTCAGTATTTATAACAACAAAATTACATCCTTAGATTTCTATGTCCCTTGAGTTTTAAGTAATTGCTATAATAATAAATGTAGTTTGTTGAAAGGAAATCATTTATTTTGTATTGAGTTCTAGGAGGTAACCTTGAATGTAGTCTTCCTTTCCCAACCCATCACTTTCTTCCATCTTTTTCTTCTGTCTCTTAATTTAAAATACAGATTTTAGTTCAAAAGGTCAGCTGCCAAGGTTTTCATAAATCCGACAACCGTCCTAAATTTATTTGGTAGCTTCGTTTTCAGAATATTACTTTAATGATGTGAAAGTGTGCTACATTTATTTATTTATGCTGTATTTAACAATATAGAGCAATGTAAAGATGTGTTGTGTTGGTTTATGTTGCATTTGTTTACGCAATTGTTTCACCATGCCTGCCGAAGGCACCTGATTAGTCTGATAAAAAGCTGAATGGCTAGTAGCTAGACAGGAGAGGGATAGGCCTCGCTGGTAGGCAGAGAGGATAAGTAGGAGAAAACTTGGGGGAAAGAAAGAAAGGGACACACTTGGGGTCAGAATCCAGGCAGCCTTTAGCCAGACAGAGACAAGAAGCAGGAAAGTAGGGGCATACAGAAAGAAAGAAACTAAAAGGTAAAAGGCCTCGAGGCAAAATGTATATGAAGAGAAACAGAGAGAGAAAGAGCCAGGATAAGGTCAAGCATTCATAGCTAATAATAAGTCTCTGTGTCATGATTTGGGAGCTGCTTGGTGGCCTAAAAGAAAGCCTGTTACAGCATCTCTAAGCCATCTAGATTTTGAGTTGCTATGTTCCCAGACTGAGAGATGATACACAATAGCTTGATACTGTGTATCAGTGTCTTCAAGACTTGGAGTTCAGAGGACTATAAAAGTCTCATCCTCTGATGTGCAGTGGTGCTTGAGTTATGTGTCATCAAGCATGGGCATTTCAGAACAGTCGTGTGTCTCCTAGAGACAGAGATGCTTCTTGTGAACTGATTCCCCGTCAGTGTTCTGTGTGTAAGCCCGGGAAGAGTATAGCCCACCACAGGCTTTGGCCGCGGGGTAGCATCTGCTGCTCCTAGGCTAGAACCGTACCCAGGAGGTCACTGTGCGGAGTAACACAAAGAAATAAAATACGGCATAAAAGATGGATATGGCCCATGAAGGAAGGGCACTTTGTGGATAAATCTGCTAGGCTGGAATTGATCCGGCAAAGGAGAGGTGAGTAATTCTGAAGCCTGGTCACTGTGTGCTACCATAGAGCTTTTTAAAACACAGCACACCTATCCATGCTAAATTCAGGTAAAAATGTTCCTAAGTTTATAGTTTTATAGTTTATTATATTTAACTTTTTATTTTGTAAATTTTTTTTAAAATTTGATCTTTATAGTAGCAGCCTAAACCACACCCTAGTTCAGTAGTTTTGTTTTTTGTCTCCTCCCCCCCCCCCCAAGACAGCATTTCTCTTTGTGTATCTTTGGTTGCCCTAGAAGCTGTTCTGTAGACCAGCCTGGCCTCAAACTTATAGAGATCCACCTGTCTCTGCTTCCTGAGTGCCGAGATTAAAGATGTGCTCTACTACTTCCTGGCTTAATAAGGTGTTTTTTTTTTAACCTTCATAAATAGTTTCGTTAATAAAAAAGATACTCCCATTAAGTACATCCCCATCAGTACCTTCTGTTTACATACACAGCTTGACTTACCAGATAGTCTGCAGAGCCCCACCATATGGCATTACTGGTTCCTAAATGCTGGCCCCTGGAATACTTCGGAAGAGCCTAGACTCTTTTGCGGTCTTTATTTGGAAGCATGGTCATGGTGATTTGCTCACTTTGGTTTTGTTACCATAGATTTGCTGGTAAGCAGATAATTTAGGGTGAACCTTCCCATCTCTGAACAGAATCTTATCTGTATCAGCGTTCATGACTTCCAATGTTTTAGGGAAGGAATTGAAGTTTGTTAGGTTTCTATTAATCCATCCACTGTGAAGGTTCTCTCACTTCTTCTCTAGTTACCCTTCCATGGGATGAGGATGTTTCAGCTCCTTCATGTTGTGTTGGTTCATTGGTGGCTGAAACACCATCCAGTAGCATTTACTTTTGAAACAAACCCTGGTATGACATCCAGCTCTTCTTCATGGTGACAAATAATGAGAGCATTTTTCTCACCACTGAACAAAACATTAGAAGGTCTCAGTGTTGTAATAAGAACTAGCTGTTTGGGTTAGATAAATGCCTTCATGAAAAGCCCAACATTCTCTGGTAGATTAGTGAACCATGGTTTGCTGGTACCTGGTAAATGGAAAATGTTGCCATAGTAACTGCTTTAGGCTTTACTTCATGGTCTGCTTTCCCTAACAATTCTGAAGCCTAGGTAGCTTCAGACATATGGATGCTGTGTTCAGCCATAACAGAATGGCCTGTTTCCTTGCTATTGGATTTCCTATTGGTCCACTCCTATGTTGCTTATAAGTCCCCTGTTGTAGTAAGGAGGCTGCTAGTTTGTTCCCTGCTGCTTAGCCCGAAATAATCACACAGAAACTATATTAATTACATCACTGCTTGACCTATTAGCTCTAGCTTCTTATTGGCCAACTCTTACATATTAATTTAACCCATATCTACTAATCTGTGTATTGCCACATGGCTGTGGTTTACTGGCTAAAGTTCTGTCTGGCTCTAGCGGGGCTACATGGCTTCCCTCTGACTCTACCTCTTTTTCTCCCAGCATGCCATTTAGTTTTCCCCACCTACCTAAGTTCTGACCTATCAACAGGCCAAGGCAGTTTCTTTATTCATTAATGGTAATCACAGCATACAGAGGGAAATCCTACATCTCCCTGTGTATTCACACTCAAGACATTNCTAGTTTGTTCCCTGCTGCTTAGCCCGAAATAATCACACAGAAACTATATTAATTACATCACTGCTTGACCTATTAGCTCTAGCTTCTTATTGGCTAACTCTTACATATTAATTTAACCCATATCTACTAATCTGTGTATTGCCACATGGCTGTGGCTTACTGGCTAAAGTTCTGTCTGGCTCTAGCGGGGCTACATGGCTTCCCTCTGACTCTACCTCTCTTTTCCCAGCATGCCATTTAGTTTTCCCCACCTACCTAAGTTCTGACCTATCAACAGGCCAAGGCAGTTTCTTTATTCATTAATGATAATCACAGCATACAGAGGGAAATCCTACATCACCCTGTGTATTCACACTCAAGACATTTTTTTTTAAATTTTTCCAACTTGGAAATTATAATGCATCCTTGTAATTATACAGTTTGGTCTTTCCAGTTGCAGAAATTGCTATTATACCTGGATTACATTATGTGTACTCTTTGTTTAGCTTCTTTCCTCCATTGACTAATTTAACTTGTTCAGGAATAGTCACTTGCTTCCCTTATTTCTTAGTTCATTCTTTACTCTTTACCTCTTATCCCCTTTGCCTTCCCTTTTTCCCCATCTTTTCTCTTCTGCTTCCTTTATCCCCGCTTTTCTTCTCAGTGAACAATGATTGTGAAATATAAATGCTTTGACTGAATTTTAGGGTTGTCTTTTTTAGTTTTATGAAAAATGTCGTTGGAAATATGATAAGAGCATTGTGTTGAATCTGCAGACTACTTTGGTCCTGAAGCCACTTTCACAAATGCTGCTGGTCCATGAGCACACAGATCTCTCCTGTCATGTATGATGTTCTTCAGTTTGCTCCTTCAGTGTCCAAGTTTTTGATGTAAAGGTTTTTTTACTTTCATAGGTTCTTTTGTTGTTGTTGTTTGTTTGTTTGTTTTTTAAAGCTATTGTGAGATTATCCTGTTGATTCTTATCTTGGCATATTTGTTATTGGTATCTGAAAAGCTACTAATTTTATGCATTGTGTTTTTTTTGTTTTTTTGTTTTTGTTTTTTTGTTTTTTTTTGGTTTTTCGAGACAGGGTTTCGCTGTAGCTTTAGAGCCTGTCCTGGAACTAGCTCTTTAGACCAGGCTGGCCTCAAACTCACAGGGATAAGCCTGCCTCTGCCTCCTGAGTGCTGGGATTAAAGGCATGTGCCACCACCGCCCGTCTTATGTATTGATTTTTGTGTCTGCTATTTTGTTCAAGATATTGATCAGAACTAAGATTTTTCTAGTAGACTCTACAGGGTCTTTTAAGCCACCCCACTGTGCGTCATTTGTGTCTTTCTTCTTTCTTCCTTTATTTCTTTCTTTTTCTCTCTTTCTTTCTCTTGTGTTGTTTTCCTAGCTAAGGCTTTCAGGTCTATGCTGAATGAGAGAGTGGAGCTTTTGGTTTCTCCCCATTTAGAATAATGAAGACTATAGGCTTCCCATAGTTAGTGCTTGCATTATGCTGAGGCATGTGCTCTGCATTTGTCGTTTCTTCATGGTTAGTATCACAAAGGATGTTGAACTTTGTCTACAGTTGATCTTTCTGACAGGGTGGGGCAAAAAGAGAGGGCAGTGCAATATGTGTAGTATAAAAGCTGAGAAAACTATTTGGGGATCAGTAGACAGGGGCTAACCAGAAAGTAGGTGGGAGAGGATGATTGGGAGGAAAAACAGTATAATATTATGTATGTATGTACAATATGATGATATATGTATCCCATTCATGGTAGAGCATTGGTGGGCCCAGTCTTGTGCATGTCTCTTGCACGTCCCCATAACTTCTGGGATTTTATGAGTACCAGCTGTCATATCTAGAAGGCAGCATTTTACAGCATTTTTTCCTATTCTCTGGCTCTTACATTTTTTCTACCTTCCTTTTTTGGTGGGTCTCCTAAATCCTTGGAGGGGTTGTTATAGAAACATAGATTCGAGAATGCAAAAGTCACTTATTTACAGCACTTGTACAAGTGATGAGTCTCTGCATTGGCCACAATGCATTGTGAAAAGAATCCTGCCAAGACTGACAGCAACATTGATATGTAGGTATAAATGTAGATATTTAGACGACTATTTGAAAATACGTGGTCAGCTCTGCAGTTATAGGCTCTTCTAGGGCCTCTGACCTTGCAACCACAGGTTTTTTATTTTTACCTATTTTTGAGACAGGGACTCATGTAGCCCAGACTGTTTTGCTTCTCATCTTCCTTCTTCAGCTTCCCAAGCAATGACTGGCATGTGCCACCACGGTTACCTCTATTGTAAGTTTTAATTATCTCTTTCAGGGTTAGAAAAAGCTATTGCATATCTACTTTTAAAATTTGCTTGAAGCAGTTTAATTCAACTCATTTGTTTTAATGCCCGCTTAACATTAATGTAACGTTTAAGTATGCGCTGTATCCTGACGACATTTATAAAATTTATAAAAATTGGGTCCTTTCAAAGATTCCTTGATAAAAATAATAACTCTTTGTTTTTTTGTAATTTGTTTAAAATTGATTATTGTTTAGAGAAATAATTTTATTTCAGTAGAATTTAAAGAAATCTATACAACAGTTTAAGTCATAGTTATTATTTTATTAGGTCTGTTAAGCATATATAGTAGTGAATATTTTTATACATATTATCTACATGGCTTGCTTATGGTTTTCCCTAGGGAGAATGATCTTTGCTTATCCCTATTATTAATAAATATGGATAAAAAGCTAGTTTCATCTTCTGTAAATTGAGTCAGATTATTCTTTTTATTTGTTTTTGTCTTTGGAGACAGGGTTTATTTTGTCTCATTCATTAGCATTTGGGAAAGTTGGAGAAAGTACTGTATTATCTATCCTACCTTAGGGAGTTCAGATTTTTATACCTAAACCACTTTTTATCATAACTTGTATTACCATCCTAAAAAAAATCCTTTTAGACCTTAAAACATCCTTTTAGATCAACAACTTAAGCCTTTCATTACACCAGTCAAAGCAGTTCACTTTTACACAGTGTACAAATATTCTACAACAATGTTACTGATGAGCATGACCAAAAAACCCCACATACACATATTCTGCTGATTCTGTGTGCTTAGCTGTTTATTGATGTTAGCCAGAGCAAGAAAGCTGAGCTGCTAATGGTGCTGGTGATCATGTCCCACCCATGAATGGTGGCATGAATGTTTCTTAGTGATAAGTCACATGTTATGAGAGAGAAAACTTCTGTAATAGTCATTACTATTGAAAATCCCAAATATGCCTGGTGGTGGTGGCCCATGCCTTTTATCCATGCATTCAGGGGGCAGAGGCAGTGGATCTCTGAGTTTGATGTCAGCCTGGTCTCCAGAGCTAGTTCCAAGACAAAGAGGGACACACAGAGAAATCCTGTCTTGACAGAAACCAGAGCAAAGCAAAGAGAAAAATGCTGAAGCTGAATGATTTTGATAATATAGCATGTGTTGAGCCTGGTCCTGCATCAGTTCTCTGTCTTCCCTAAGAATTATTCCCATGTGAAGTGTGGGAAAGTAGCCTAATAGAGTCGCCTCACGGTGTCTTCGCTGCCTTTGCTTCAAGGGATCATTTTTAGTTGCCCGTGAAATGAGCATGGCATTTGGACCAGCATTCTAGCCAGTGAGTGAACAAATACAGAGTTTTACTTTGCAAATAGAGAGCTGTTACTTTCACTGGTACATTCGAGCCCCTCCTCCAATAGTTTTGAGGTAGACATTTCACCCGTCCGTCCTGAGAGTCCCATGATCACACTTTGTTCACAGTTTCAGATCACTAAAACGGTGTCTCAGGATACCATCACCCTGTCCTTATATTAGTCAATGTTTCTAGATACGAGTGTGGGCCAGAACAAACTGTGGTCCTCAGTACAGTTAAAAATAAAATACTTCTGGGTCAGGCATGGCAGCACACACCTTTAATCTCGTCACTCTGGAGGCAGAGGCAGGTGCATCTCTTCAAGGCCAAGCTGGTTTATGTATCAAATTCTAGGCCAACCAGGGCTACCTGGTCACAACTTCTATCACAAACACACACCACCTATCTGCCTGCCCATCTATCTATCTACAATATTATTTAAATATATAATATATACAATTCAGTTGCATATGTCTATTGATAATCATACCAAGCAGAGCAGATGGAAGCTGGACAGCTTTAGAAAAGCCAGGCTCTAAACCTCTGTTTGATTGGCACAGAAGAGAAAAGGAGAAAGGGATTTTGGTTTCAATGTTTCAGTTTCTCTGCTTCTTCATTGTCACCCAGTGTTATTTATTTGGGCTGCAGCCATATCCCTGCATTCAGATGACCTTGTTTAATAGCACATCCATGGTTTCTTAGCCAGCTCTTACAGGGTGCCCGATTCTTGAAAAGCCCCTGCTCACTGCCCGTTCATGCCCATCATGGAGCTTTGCTGAACAGTAGAGTTCCTCCTAGTTCCTCAACCTTGGTCACAAAATTGACTTTCCCACATTTGATTCTTAATTTGTGGATAGGCATTAGTCTCTTGGTTGTATTTGAACACATAATTCTCTGCTAAAGCACGGCCTAATCTTGAGGTAGAAGTATGTTGTGCCACCTAATTTTATGTCAACCTGACACAAACTAGTTATTTTGAAGGTGGGAACCTCGTTTGAGAAAATGCACCTACCAGACTGACCTGTGGGCAAGGCTGTGGTGCAGGTTTTGATTGTTGGTTTAATGTGGAAGAACCTAGTTCACTGTTGGTCAGTGGTTCTCAACCTGTGGATCGTGACCCTTTGGGAGGGGTGGTCACCCATCAGATATTCTGTATATTAGATACTTACATTACGATTTAGAACAAGCAGCAAAATTAGTTATGAAGTGACAAGGAAATAACTTTACGGTTGTTGGGGAGGTCACCCCAACATGAGGAACCATATTAAAGGGTCGCACTGTAGGTGGTGTCAACCCTGGTTTGGTGGCGCTGGGTACTGTAAGAAAACCAGCTGAGCGAGACAGAAAGCAGGATCCCCCCCCAGCTTTGGCCACGGTTCCTTCCTCTAGGTTCTTGCCCTGCTTTGAGCTCCTGTCCTGATTTTGCTTAGAGATCCGACAGTTGTAAGTGGAAATAAACACTCTTTCCTTGAGTTGCTTTTGCTCGCGGTGTTTCATCACAGCCACAGAAACCCTACCTAGACCCATGCCAAGTTTGAGAAATAGAGTGTCTAGAAGATAAAGAGCTTGGGATAGCAGGACTGTGGCCCTGACTAGTGCTGGCTTTAGAAGCTGTGATCGGGAGCAGTGTTTCCCTACTGAGCCTGGCACAGGAAGTCAATGAACCAGTGCTTTCAAAGTACCCTTTCTGCGGCTCCATATGGGCCTTGAGAGGTGTGGCTCAACTCTATTTCAGGTTTCAGAGAAAGACAGGCAAATTCTGATTCCCATGCTTGATCTGTAGTTCTTTAACTGAAACCTTCCAAAACAATGGTGAGCTCTCTGCTTCCTAACATGAACCACCAGCACCCAAACACTGGAGTGTTACCATATTTCACATCAGTTATAGAGCTCACCAAATGCTGGGTAATTTGTAAAGAAGCCCAGTGAGAAGGTGGTGTGGAGCTGGGAGGTTGAGGGTGCTTTGTCAGGATGTCCAGGAATAGCTGAGTTCCCTCACTTTCCAGTCTTCCTTCTTCATGCCAAAAACCACAGATAGGGAACCATGCATAAAAAGGGAGCCAAATCATGTGATTATTGGCTAGCCAGGAATATAAA
>JAQHUG010000005.1:12565236-12587252 GCA_028555095.1 Dicrostonyx torquatus
TCCCTCCCTCCCTCCCTCCCTCCCTCCCTCCCTCCCTCCCTTTCTTCTCAGCTATGGCTAACTAGCTTCAATCAAAGTAAAATAATCTGTCCCTCTACAACCCGAACTCAAGGGAGTGCATTCATCCAAACTAGGAAAAAACCAAGAGTCAACAGGGATGGAATTAATTATTTATGCCTCTCAGTTCCCAGTTCTAGAGAACAGACAAGTCCGTGTGCTACAATGAGTAAGTCTTGCCAGCTCTACCCTCTAAGGCTAGAAACTGGAGTGTTGAATGGAAGGAAGAAATTTGTATAGAATTTAATGGAAACCTCGGTCCATAGACCACTGCCCAGCTTTTGGTGGCTCTCACCATCAGTTTTTAGTAAAGAAGTTGACCCTGCCATAAGAAACAAATCAGAATGAAATGTTCAGGGATTCCACCCAACTGAGCCTTTAACATTTTGACATTTAATCATTTTCTTTTCCTCAATAACTTAAAATATCCTTGTTGCATCAGCATCAAGACAGATGCTCTGCTATTCTCTTGGATCTGAGAACTGCTTTGAATTTCTCATAGTGCTTGTTTTCCTCAACTTCTGAACCATCTGGATTTATAAACGAGTTCTGAGGTGGTAGACTGATGATGTTGGCATATAGTAGCCTAACTTAGGGCAGAACAGCACAGGAGAGATGCCTCTTAAACACCCCCTTTCCATTTGAGTACATTTAGATTGCAATTATTTTCTTAAGATTTTAGTTCTTGGTTTTATCAAATTGCTGTCGACTTTTCTGTCTTTTGCTCATTATAAACAGTATGTTGTAAGTGGGGTATTTCTGTTTTACTTTTAGGTTTCATGATTATGTGTAAAATGATTTTTCCCCATGTATTCTTTCTGGGCCACATATTGCGTATGTCTAGAAGGAAGCTTCTTTTGATCTTTTTATTCAGTTTGATTTCTTGTTATCGGTCAGCACCTCGCTGGGCATCCAGGTTTAAGTTGTTATAATTTATACAGGACTACAACACGCATACATAATCTTACCTAGTGCTTGGCTGTGTGGCCAGAACAGTAGGGGAACTTGTCCCATGGCTTCACCAAGGGGTTGTCTCCTTTGTGGTATTGGACTGAACTAGGGCTCTCACTGGGCTCCAGAGCTAATATTTTCCACTCTTTTCCTCAATTTACTCATCTTGTTTTGTCTTCATCATCGCCTGTTCCAGATGGTGTGGGTGATTCACAGATTAAAGTTCTCCCTGTTCTTGGGTGATTTCAGACATCGACACAGTTCTAAGACATACATGGATGAATTTCCCCTGTAGAATTTATCTCTCCTCTGCTCCCAAAAGGCTAACTGACCTAAAAATTGCACAGGACAGTAATTATTCTTATTAAGATGGCTAACGACATTATGTATAAAGGGCATAACCATTAATAATAGAAAGTTTGATTTAAGGGAGCTGTACCATGGCATGATCCCAATATGTACCAAGCACTTTCCATTGGAGGAACTCTTATTTAATTCTTTACAGCAACATAGCAAGAGTATAATGCACTACTCATCAGACACCTTTATGTCAAAGCTGTCATTATGTGTCAGATATTTATTTCCTGGCCCTAAATCTCTTCATCACATTATTGGAACATTGTGTTGGCTTCCTTCCAACAAGTATACCTGATCTTTGAAGACTGTCATAAGGATCTACTGCTGAGCAGGTGTCAGTAAGGCATGCGAGGGAGTAAGTTAGCAAAAGGAATGCTGAGCTCCTCCAGTGGGTCAGCTCTGTTTCTTCTGGGTGGGATAATTGGAATCCAAGCTCCTTAGTCTGGTCACATACACCCACCATCTCTAATTGTGTCTCGTAGTTATTGATAAGTAAAAATCCCCAGGTAGTGAGTAACTCCACCAATGAAATAAGTCAGATCAGGCTAAATTAATAAGTCTAGGTTTAATCTGTGCAAAACATTCCTGGGTGGTCGCGGAAACCATGCTCCCATGGAGGAGGCCTTAACGGGGTCTTAAATACCATTGGTGGCCTTTCTGGGTGGTGGGGTTTGGAGAGGGAGGATGGGAGCTGAGGCAGAGCTTCCACCTAGACAGTTAGGTCATAAAGTGCTTGCCTCTACCACAATGCCTGATTGGTAGTTAGCATCTTTTTGGTTTCTGTAAAATTAATAGTCTATTTAGTTTAATCAAAACTTGTTTCTGTGGTTACGAAAAGCGTGAGAACCAGTGCCTTAGTTTCCTCCTGTCAGTGTGGTAACATCATGACCAGAACAGCTTATATATACAAGAGTTTATTTGTGCTGGTGGTTTTAGAGGTTTAAGAGTCCATCATGGCAGGGAAGTGTGGCTCGGAGCAGCTGGAGCAGAAGAAGATGAGGGCTCTCTCATCTTAATCCTCAAGCAGGAAGCAGAAAAAAAAAAAAAAAGCAAACTTCCCAGGTGAAAGCCTTTAAGCTATCTAAACCTGCCTCCAGTGACATATTGCCTCCAGCAAGGCAACCCTGATCCTCCCCAAACAGCCACCAACTGGGGACTAAGAATTCAAATGCCAGAGGCTATGTAAATGCCAGAGATTCAAACCTTCACACCCTCTGAGTAGAGATTGCCTTAAGAGATTGCTGTGTCTGTCAGTATTTGGTTGAGGAAGCATTTATATCTTCATGGGTGGTCTCCTTCATCATCCCTGCCATTCGTTATTTAGTATTGACATTGCCTTACTACACACTGCTGATCAGTAGTCCTAAAGAGGACAAGGGTAATATATATAATATTTGTATCAAAACCAAAAATTTTGGTTCTCTTTAAACAGTAAACTACAGCAGGCTGGTCTCTGTTACTGGTACATTGCTTACCTAAGGACAGAACCCACAAAAACTGTTTTTGACCCTTGCTCTTTGTCTGGTTAATTAACATCATAATTTGTTTTTCAACCATTACTGATTTTTTTCCCCCTTTTCCACCTTTACAGTTCACGTGTCATGCAAACGCTCAGTTACATCAGTAGTAGAAAATTTAAGAACGCTTGGACAACATGTTTAATCTGGAGACTTCGCTGTGGCAGCTGAAATCTTCTAATTAATCTCTGCACTGAAAGTTAAAATTACCTATAAATTTTGACACCATAATGTGGTGTCGAAAATGACATTTAGCCATTGTAGTTTTATCTGCTGCTGATTAATTATATCTCTAGCTGAGTTAGTTTTATCGATCCTTGCTGATTAGTTTAATAAACCGTTGGGAAGCACAAACTTAAAAAAGAACTTAAAATTAGAAAAACTACGTAAAAGGAACATCAACAAAATATTGATCCATCTTCACAGACAGTGTGGGAATGACGCGGGACGACTTTCACCTCGTGACTTTTCATTGACCGCTTCTGTTCATTTTGTCTTCTCCAGCATTGTTCCTAATTGTACATGCTTCAAACGTTCTTGACTAAGAAATTTGCCATAATAATGTTGGCATGGGTCCTTTTGACATGATATAAGAATGTATCTAAGTCTCATGGTTTTTAATGCTCTTCTTTAATTTCCCCCTTGACACTGCTGCTATACAGTGCGGAGCTTTGCACACTAGGCAAGCACTCTCTACCGTGGAGCCATGCGCCAAGTCCTCTTCCCCTTCATCTTCCTTTGTTCCTTTGTGTTATCATACTCTAGCTCTGCTGGCTGTTTACAAATTTGCGTCAATAAAAATATTTTCTAGCCTGCACATTTTGCGTTTTTACCTGTGCAACACGAGGGTAAGGCTATGAAGTTGTGTCCCGCTATAGTAGTCAGTGAGAAGAAAAGGCTGCCTTGGAAACAGGAAACCCCTTTCTTATCTCAAGCGTGTCATCATTTGTTGCAAGCTCAGAATGGTTCTAATTTTAATCACTGGAGGCTGTTCCTTCAGTGGTACACTGCAGACAATCCCATTGGGGTTATCCAACCACTTCTGTTACCACTGCTGCTATCTCCGATGGCTACAAGGTCGTTTCATTGTATGTACAATCAGAACTGCGTGACAAAGACTGCATTGATTAGAAAATGAAGTGGGAAGATGTCAAGTTTAGTATATTTCTTTTGATTAAACAGTCTCAGAAATAAACATTTTTTTCTCCCTTTCTCTTAGTACCCGGCGTTCATGGGAAAAACAAGCCGTTGATCACTTACGTGGGGGATTCTACCGTCCTGAAGTGTGAATGTCACGATGGTCTTCCTTTAAATTGGACTTGGTACACGAGTAATGGAAGTGTACAGGTAAGATCATGTTTGCTGGGGCTGGAGAGACTGTTCAGTTGGTCACAGTGCTTGTCCTTTAGTAGGAGGGACCAAAGTATGGATCCTCTGTACCCATATAAGAAACGGGGCATGCCTGTAATTCAAGTGCGAGGGAGAGGGAGATGGAGACAGGACAATTCTTGGCTTGCTGAGCCAGTCTTGCTGGTGAACTCCAGATTTAGTGAAACACTCTGTCTCTAAAACGAAGTGGAGGACAATTGAGGGAGGGCACTTGGTGTTTATCTCTGGCCTCCACATTCATCACACGTCAGTGTGCTCAAACACCCGCACAGACATGTATACATGTCTATATATACGGAAGATCTTCTTCCTCGGGGTTGAAGAAAACAAGAAGCTATTTAGTTCATAAAGAGGATTCTAGCGGACTCAGTTCCTAGGGAGACAAGCACTTCTGTTATTGCTTATAGTTCGCAAGAACACACAGTGATGAATGGAATTGTCTTTGGATGCTTTCAGCACTTGGCATTATGTGTGAAGAAGATATTAATGTCTTATTGGATCATGCATATTTTCCTTTTTAGGTTTTGAAATTTATTTAAAGTCTTTGAAAGAAAATCAAAATTCACTTTCAGGATGGGCACAGTGGTGTGTGCCTGTAATCCCAGTAAACAAGGAAACGGAGGCAGGAGGATTGCCATATGTTTGAGATAGACCTGCCAGGTAAAGCCAGACAAGCCAAGGCTGCACAGCAAGGCTCTGCTACAAAGCAAAACTAAAAGTTAAAGGAGAGAGAATTTTTACCTGGTTTAATGGCTGTGCCTGTAATCCCGGACTTAAGGGATACTGAAGTTCATTGTGTTTTCAAGACTGTGCATAGAGGCTTTGGTGTTATCCCAGACTACATACTGAGGCAAAACCAAAACATTTTTAATTGACCAGGCTAGAAGTAATTTCATCAGAAAAGCCCCACTTCTACTTCCTGTCAATAACTAGGGAAAAAAAAAATCCCAGGCTCTTTTTCCAGTTTGTCTCCTGAGGTATCTGACATGGGAGGCAATGTGTTGGCACCATTTGGAAACAATGCAGGGAATTTGGTCCCTTAAACTGAGATCTTAGTTGTTATGTGTCCTCAGGCCTTTGTATTTCACACATTGGAAAGAAGTGGATTATACATCTAAGGCTTATACATCTAAGACAATTGGATTTGCAGAGCTGATCTGAAGAAAACAAGAGTACTCAATGAATAATTATCGCTGACATCCTGTCCTTTCCCAGATAGCTTCAAAGAGCTTGAAACTCAGGGCATGGTGCTGTGGAAGGGCCCTTTTCTTGTCGTGCTGCTAATGAGTATTCATATTAAAGTCCTATTAAAGAAAAGCTGTAATTCTAGATGGGACACATGAAACAATAAGTCTTTCAATGAGGTATTAGATTCCCACTGAAACAAGGTTGGTGCTGTGGACAATGGAAGAAGGGCTTTGGAAGGAGCATGTCTATTTCTGTGCTAACATGGCTTTAATGTTTCAAGAAAATAGCTCTAGATCATGCAGGGGTCGTGTAAAAAGTGAATCCTCTGCCCTTTATTGGTGATCAGGACAGGTTTCTACAAATGTTTTGGAAATATAAATTGTAAAAACTAATACCAGTTGTGATGTTTGGAATATGTAGCCTAATTTATTCACGCATGTGTATTTAGCAAACAAACTAGAGCCTAAGTCAATTTCTAAGTTGTTTCCTGGGTTTGCTGTATGAATCATTATCTTCATTTAGCATTGAGCCTGATCATGATCAACTGTAAGACAGGGGCAGGGAGGGGGTCACAGGTCATTATTTTAGGTCAAGTACCATTTCAAAATGTAAGTTACCATCTGCATCACAGTTAGCTCTGTGCTTTCTTAAAATTCAGCCCTTTGATTTATTATCTCTGATTCATATGGTGGTTTGTGTCATGAGTATTACAGACTGTTCTGCCTGTGTACATATTGCTAGGTCATGGGCATTCTTTTTCCTTCCTTCCTGCAAATACATTTGCAGAGAGTTTGTCCTTGGATAATCTGAGAACATTTGTATGCATATTAGCATTTATTGAGCATCTCAGTCAAATGATTGAGCAGTGAAGGTATCAGAAGTCCTGAGATGGTGCAGGAGACTTGTCTGTTCTGTCAATCATGTTTTAAATAAATGCTGATTGGCCAGGTAGGAAGTATAGGCGGGTCAACCAGACAGGAAGTAGAGGCAGGGCGAGGAGAAAGTCTGGGAAGCAGGAAGCTTCCCTGGCATCCCTGCGCAGATCTCCAAGGAAGCAGCATGTGTCCCTGTCCCAGCTGAAGAAAGGTCCCGGCCATGTGCCTGGCATGGATGGGAACAATGGGTTAATATAAGTTATGGGAGCTGGTAGGAAGACTGAGCAAATGGGCCAATCAGTGTATAACTTAATGTAGACTCTCTGTGTGATTTTCTTTGGGGCTTGCCAGCTGTGGGGTACTGAGTGGGACAGTAACCCCAACAAGCAGGCCCTCATGTTACACTGAGAATAAAATTTAATTTAGATTAAGTATGACAGCTTCCCCGTATGACTTTGTGAGCATGAGGAAAAGACAAGCTCCCGGGAGCCAGTCTATCTAAGAGAGAAAGAAACAGGGACATGAAAGGAAGGACCAGGGGTCTAGGACGAGAGAGCTGGTCATTGGAGGTCATCAGCTAAGAAGCCTTGAAGATTTCAACTGCACTTTCAAGGTGCTCAGGCTGGTGGTCTATCATCAGGACTGACCAGAATAATATCTTTAGAAGTAGGTTTTTTGTTTCCTTTTGTGCTTGCCTCTGCTTGTGGAGAGCTAGTGATATATGAGAAAGGGAAGCCAGGAGGGTTGGAAATTTTCTGCCTTGGATCTTCACCTAATATTTACTAATGACGACCTAGACATAGATTTGTAGGTTCAGACATTCAGGGCTGAGTCCCCATAGCAGAGCAGACTTTTTCCCTTGCTTTCTGCTGGAACACCAACCTCCTGCAAAGACTCATAAATTTTAATATGCTCCTTTCCAGTAAGTGGTTTCCTTGGCTCTGACTTATAGCTTTGCCCAGAATGAGATCTCATGGGACATGTATCTCTTTTTGCATTATGTAAGGATTTTAATGTCTCCTTGCATTAGGTTCCTATTGATGGTCACAAGAATGATAAGTATGTTATAAATGGATCCTATGTTAATGAGACACGACTCAAGGTAAAGCATCTTTTGGAGGAAGATGGGGGCTCCTACTGGTGCCGGGCAGCCTTCCAGTTAGGTGAGAGCGAAGAACACATTGAGCTGGTTGTGCTGAGCTTCATGGTGCCCCTCAAGCCGTTTCTCGCAATCATTGCAGAAGTTATTCTCCTAGTGGCGATCATTCTGCTTTGTGAAGTGTACACACAGAAAAAAAAGAATGACCCAGGTAAAATTTAGATTTCTCACTTTTTCTATTACATGATTGCTTCATTATTTGTTTATTTTAATTAATTTATTTTCTTTAAATGATCTATTTTTCATTTTACATACCCAACCCAGTTCCCACTCCTTCACCTTTCTCCCACCCCACCCCTGATCTACTCCTCAGAGAGGGTAAGGCTTTCCACGGGGGAGTCAACAGTCTGACACATCACTTTGAAGCAGGACTAAGGCCCTCTCCCCTCTATTTAGGCTGAGCAAGGTAATTCCTCCATAAAGAATGGGTTCCTAAAAATCAGTTTAAGCAGCAAGGATAAATCCTGGTTCACTGCAAGTGGCCCTAGCATACTGCCCCAGCCACACAACTGTCACCTACATTCAGAGGACCTAGTTTGGTCCTGTGCAGGGTCCCCAACTGTCAGTCTGGAATCAGTGAGCTCCCATTAGCTCAGGTCAGCTGTTTCTGTGGGTATCCCCACCATGGTTTTGACCCCTTTGCTCATGCTATTACTCCTCCCTCTCTGACTGATCTCTGGAACCTTGGCTCAGTGCTTAGATGTGGATCTCTGCCTTGATTTCCACATTATCCCCTCATTAGGTTGTGTATTATGGCTTAACACATAGGCACTTACAAGTTCTGGGGATGGGCTGGGGCGTCGGCTCACCGAGGAAAAAGCATTTGTTGCACACGTGTGAGAACCTCCAGAGCCATTGATGGTAATGGTCTATGAGCCTGGATTCTTGGCCTTTGTTTCTTTTGCTTCAAAAATGTTAGTGTTAAAATTAAAATATTTCCTTTCTTGGTGCTACTGTGCAGCAGTTCGAGAATGTCTGTTGACATTAGAATATTAGGGGAAACGTGGATTTCTTAAATGTAAATGGTCTCAGATTTTTTTCCATTGAGATAATTCATTTTGATCATTTGCATCAGGGGGATTGCTTTCATGTGGGGATGCTCATATGTGTGTGTGTATTTGGAGGTCGGAGCATAAACTTAGGAATTCTCTCCACTCCTTTTTGACATAAGGGCTTTCTTTGGTCTGGTGCTTACCAGTTAGGCTAGTGCAGCAGGACTGAGTTCCATGGCTTGTCTTGTTTCCCTCTCCCTGTCTGGCGGTTTAAGTGTACAATACCACACGGCTTTTTATGCAGGTTCTGGGAATTGAGCTCCGGGCTTATTCTTCTACAGCAAACACTTTGTGACTAAGCTCTCTCCCTATCTCCATTTAAAACATATTTTATCCAGTCCCTAGATTCTCAGTGCCTAAAGTCCAGGTTGCCTTAGGGTTGCTGTTTTAAACCCATGTCTATTGGACTATTGGATGAGAAACCTGTGATAGAAATCATCATGTTGTGTTAGTTAGGGTTTCTTTTGCTGTGAGAAAAACACCATGACCAAAAGCAAGTTGGGGAGGAAAAGTTTATTTGGCTCATACTCCCAGATCCCAGTCTGTCATTGGAGGAAGTCAGAACAGGAGCTCAAGCAGGCCAGGATCCTGGAGGCAGGAGCTCATGCAGAGGCCATGGAGGGGAGCTGTTCACTGGCTTGCTTCCCCTGGCTTGCTCAGCCCACCTTCTTATAGAAACCAGCCCAGGGATGACTGGACCCTCCCCCATTGATCATTAAATGATAAAATGCCTTACAGCTGGATCTCATGGTGGCATTTCCTCCACTGAGACTCCTTCCTCTCTGATGACTGTAGCTTGTGTCAAGTTGATACACAAAACCTGTCAGTAAACATGTATTCTGTATTCTTTTCTGATTTTCATACATATATGTACGATTTTCATATATGATGCCATTTAAGTGTGTGTGTGTGTGTGTGTGTGTGTGTGTGTGTATGATTTTCATTATATAGTTTTGGAAAAAAAAATCCCAGGGTGCTAAACAGTTTTGACCAGAGACTCAGGTAGTGTCTGGTGTCCTGTTACAAGGGAACTGAGGGAGACACAGCTATCAAAAGTGACACTTGTCCCCTTTCCACGGAAAAGTTGTTAGGAGCAGCTTGAATTGAACATTGCATGCTTAAATATCATATCCTTTTTCTTTGTCTTTATACAGATGATGGGAAAGAATTTGAACAAATTGAACAGTTGTAAGTAGTTTTTTGATTTTTTTTTCCTCACTTGGGTAAAATACAGATAAATACAAAATTAGGTGAAATGTTTACAGTTAGAAACAAGAAAAATGCCAAGAACGTGTTTGTGTGCATGCTGTTTTCTGTATACATCTTTGTGATACTGAAGTGTGATACCCAGAGTCTACCTACCCCTCCATCAGTAGCTGCTCTGTGCTTCTGGTTCCATCTCTGCAAGATGGGTTCCTCATGGTGCTCCTACACACACTTGTTGAATTGGTGATAATTTATGTATGAATGCTTGGGGCAGACTTTGGAGTACAGTAACCAGACATACTAATTTATTTAGATGAGTCTTTACCTTGCTTGTATTTTTGATCACTGAAGCTTCTTAATACAATGTTCTTGAGGCTAGAGAGATGGCTTGGTGGTTAAGAGAATTTGATGCTCTTCTAGAAGGTATGGGTTCAATTCCTGGCAGCCACATGACAGCTCACAACAGTCTATAGCCAGTTCTAGGGTATCTGATGTGTTCTCTTCTGGAGGCATGTGCACACACATGGCACACACATGCATCATGGCAAAACATCCATACAGACAGAGAGAGAGAGTTCAGTGTTCAGGCCTCACTAGATCCCCCAGATCAGAATGAATCACTTAGGTTGAAACTAGGCACTTGGATTTTCTTAAAATATCTTCCAGTGGTACTAATTTTGTCACAATGAAAATCACTCTCCTAGGATTCTACGAGAATTACTTTTGCGAGAACTCATGACAGACCTCTTTAGAGATAGCTGGGAATAAAATGGCAATTAATCTACTTTGGTTTGGGGATGGTGAAACACTTCTTCCAAACTGGAGAATAAAGGTTGCCAGGGTGGGTGCTAAAATCTGAGGAACAGCTAGCTAGTAAGAGACCAGACTAAGAGAACTGAGAATTTGCCCTTGAAAGGGTCCCCTATTCCCAACAAGATGGTGCTGGAAGTTGTTTCTTACCAATTTAAGGGGCCTTGAGCTATGGGTCTATAAGAGCAAGAAGGGTCTTCATATACTTACAGCCATAGTCAAAGAGGCTTTTGGACCCAGTACATACATAGTAAGTAGGTAACAATGAACCAACAGGATATGTGCTTCCAATTTGGACACAAAATTATAAGTTGAAGTTTAAATCACCCTGATGCTTGTTTATTTATTGGTCCTCTTTCTTATTTTTTAAAGTCATAAAACGTGTGACAGCCATTCACGAATGTGAAAACAGTTAAACCGCACCCTCTTAATGTCTGCTCTTTCTGCTCACCCACATCATGTCCATTGCCTTTGACCATTCCTGTGGTCACTAGGGAGCTGGGACTGCATCCTGATTTTCTATGCTGCCAGAATGGACTATCAATTCTGTTTAAATTTTATTACCACAGCTTACTGCACTCAATGCCCCCCCAAAAAATCTTAAAAGCAATCTCAACATGATTCAATCTGTAATATAAAGTTATTTTATACCTTTTATTTTAAATTGAAATAACATACATGTTCTCCATCTTTTGTTCCATTACAGCCATCACAATGAAAATGTTTTATTTTAGGTATAAATTAACAGTGGTATTTTAAGCTCTTTCAGATCAGCCATTATTATAGTTCATTTTAGGTAGCCTAGGGGCTGCAGAGATGGCTCAGAGGTTAAGAGCATTGCCTGCTTTTCCAAAGTTCCTGAGTTCAATTCCCAGCAACCACATGGTGGCTCACAACCATCTGTAATGAGGTCTGGTGCCCTCTTCTGGCCTACAGACATACACACAGACAGAATATTGTATGCATAATAAATAAATAAATAAATAAAACATTTTAGGTAGCCTAGTTAGTTTAGCTAGTAACTAATATTTTACACTAAATTTTTACACAGAAAACATTTTCATGTGTTATATAACTAATATGTATTTACATATCTTTATGTGCTTTGGTAACCCTGGTCTTTTGTAGTTTCTTGGTAAAAATGATTTAAAAAATAACAATTATATGACATCAAAAGTAGTGACTTCTCTTGAGGAACTCAATGAGGAATAAACTTATTTATTTGATTATTGTCCCACCATCCAAGACTTCTACACTCCAGTTTTGACATGCATGGTTGGTTGGCTGATTTTACTTGATGATAACAGCCTCATGAGCCCACAACATCTCTACTGGTATTTGCTGTGCTCAATGGTTTTCTCATGCAGTCATGTTGAAGAATCCAAAGCTATCCTTAATAGTCTTGTTCTGATACAAAGGGCTGTATGCAGCTTCTAATTTAATGTAATAGCCACCAAATTATGACTTCTCTCATACAAATTGGCTGAGCTCCTGGTTGACTGTTACCTTGCGTGTTTCAGAACACTGTGAGAGATCACAGTTGCATACATGCCCACGACCCTACTCTTGCAGTTCTCCCTCTGCTTAGATCATGCAAGTCTTTGCCATCAGGCCCATGACAGTAGGTTCTCCATAAGCAATAGCATGAGACAATCAAGATTATAAGTAGAACACTGTTAGGAAGAATGAATTCAGTGTGCATTGACATTTCACATCCAGTATGATGTAAAATATTACACTGACTTAATTTTATGCATCGTGTACATCTGGTGATTTTCCTTTTTGTTTTTGACACAGGAAATCAGATGATAGCAACGGCATAGAAAACAATGCCCCCAGGCTCAGAAAAAATGTAAGTTACTTACTTCTAAATCATAGGAAAGGGCGAAATTCAATATACCAGGCTATTAAACTTTACTCTTTTCAGATTCATAAAAGACCTAGTTCACTGTGGTTGAATACACTTATTTACACAGTAATAAGAGAAAATATGAACTAATACAAAAATTAATGGTATCCTTTTCTGCCAGAGAGTAGGTGGTAGGTCTCCTGTCTCAGCCTCCTAAGTGCTGGGATTACAGGCTTGGATCACCACTTTATTTCATGATCTTTATATTTACATGAATATATATATGAATATATATATGATAATATGTATATTATATATTACTTTGTGTTTCTTTTAAAGCTTTTGTGTAATTTTTAATTTCTCAGCTCAAACTTTCTATATTCTTTGATTTTATTCTCATGGACCAACATATGGTTGATGCGATGAATTCGTCCGCCACAGATAATTTCCTTAATTGATTCTTAATTTTCTTAGTTCATCAGTGTTAGGACTTGCTTTGCCAGTAAATGGCAAGCTCACTTTCTAGCACTCCTAAAACTTTGCTAAAACGATTGGAAATTGTTATCGAATCGTGCAGCAGTAATTGTTGCCTTCTGTTTTGTTTAACCCAGGAGTCTGTGGAACAGTGAGTGAAGACTATTCCACCTTGAGAAGACGTACAAAGAGTTTGTATTTCTGCTTCCTCTCAAGAATGTGTGAATTTTAGATTTTTAGAAGACAGAAAACTTCCTCAGCACCCATAGCGGTAGCTTTATGAACACTATAGACCATCTCCTACCTAAAGATGTGTTTTCATTTTGTAATTGCTTTTCATTAAAGCAAGGTAAATTGTTTCAGGTGTATTTTGCCTGCTGTAAGCTAGATAATAATTTTATCCTGGTCTGGGAGATCAGGGGCACGAGACCACAGCAGCAGAAATCAGTGACTAATCCACAAAGAAACTATCACTAAAGGTGTGTTTATTACCAAAGAATTCATTAAAGAGAAAGCTTTTGCCTGTTGTCTTCAAAGTGTTTCCCCCCACTCATGCATGACTACCTACAGAAGTATTGCTAACAGCTTTTCTGTGACGTGTGTTCTGCTGTGGTATTGAAAGTGTTTTCCCTAGGAAATAGGAACTATACTTTCGATAATGTTGGCTACTCTGCAGGCTCCACGCTAAGATATACTTTTGCTATAATAATGGTGTAAACCATATATGCTTGCCCCCACAGTCAGTATCAACACCAAGGCTTTACAACTTTGTCACACTCGTTCCTGCTTTTTCTACTCAAAGCCAAAGGGTTTCTTAGGCTTCAGTAGGACATTTTCCTCATTCTTTGTCACGGCATTTGGGCCTCATCTGTCCTCCTGGTGTTGAAGTTTCAGAGTACACAGATCCATGTGGTCACAGTACGGACACTGCTGCTTGCATGCCTTTGTGGCTCATGGATCCTGGGTGCCTTGATTTGCTATCTCCTTTCTCGTGCCATTGCTGTCTAAATGTACAAAAATGCATTATTATTGCTTTCCAATAATAATTCCTTTGACTAATAAGCAGGAGTGCTAGTGTACTATTTTTATGTTACTACAAATGCCTTAGACTTAACTTTTAAAATGGAAGGATTTCATTACATACATGACTGAGATACTTTACATAAACTCAATAAAACCAAATCAATTCAACTTTGAATGGACATAGCGAGTTGTCACTGGCTTTAAATAATATTTAAAAAAAAAAAAGGCTTTGCCTTGGGGAGTAGATTAGGTGTCCCTGGTGCTGCGGAGTTTTTGTGACACACTGTTTCCTGAGAACAGAGTTAAGGTCAGTTACAACAAAGAGGTACCAACTTGGGCTGGTAGTAAAAGAAATCCGTAGTTCTTGGGGTTTGAGGGCTTAGAGGTTGGGTAAAAAGAATCCACTGATTTAGCATTGGAAACTAGAAGTGTATGCCTTGTGCACTAGCTAAGAAAAGTATCAAATTCTGATAGGGAAAATTCTGTAATATCTCAGCTAATGTTTATCAATATCACTAGCTAGAATAGTACATATAAAATACTATGGCAGATGCTTCCTGTTTTGTTGATGCAACAAAGTTCAGTATTATACATGTTAACTGTACATGTAGATTTTATTGAATTAGAATGCACCTCTTGGTAGGAGATGTTCAGTTTTCTTCCTTAGTCTCATTAATGATACTTTTGTTTTGCTTTAATTCGTGCTTAATTTGACAAGATCATCTTGATGAGCTCATGGCAAGCAATATAATTAGTCTAAACATTTTCTATTAAGAGAGCAAGTCCCACTCAGCAGTATAAGTGTGACTGGATACATATGAAACCCCAAGTAACTTTACTTACAAGATTCATTCATTTGTTTTGCCACCACTAAGTATTTAAGTTGAAGTAGTTTACATGGAATAAAAAAAAGCTACCCAAAGGTAAAATAATCTAAAATACTTATGTGATACATTGAAATGCTAATGGGTAATATGTGTTATTTATTTTTCTAAAAGATAAGCTATCTTAGTAACTTTAAGTAGAAAATGTTTTTGAATATTGAAGTTGATTTTTGGCCTTTCAAGGTCTCTCTGCAGTACTTCTGGAAAATTATCCCATCCTTTTTAGATGAAAATGTACTGCTTTTATTAACTAGCCTAACAAAGGCGATGAATGGATTGTCTAAGGACCCATTGTAAACTGACTGCCAAAAACAAAGGCAAAAACAGGAAAACTATCTGACTATATTGTAGACACCTGGGAAACTCTATTAATCTTTTCAGGTGATGGGTTTTCAATATAATAATTAGATGTAATGATGCCATAAAATGTCCAGATAATCTTAAATTCAGTTTGCATTGAAATATAGATTTCCTTTTGCAATCTTTTCTTTTTTTTTCTTCCCTAGCTGGTGAGTCCTTCAGGCCCAAACCTAAAATTGTTTATGATCTTTCTTCTTTATTGGCCAGGAATCCAATCTATCCTTCTCTGATTTTCTTTTTTTTTTTTTTTTTTCTTTTTCTTTTTGGAGGTGGGGAGGTTTGAGACAGGGTTTCTCTGTGTATCTCTGGCTGTTCTGGAACTCACTCTGTAGACCAAGCTGGCCTCAAGCTCACACAGAGATCCACCTGCCTCTGCCTTCCTGAGTGCTGAAATTAAAGGCATACACCACCACCATCTGGTTTCCTTTGGTTTTCTTAGCCTGTCATTAATAGTCCCAGAACCTCTCCCACTTCACCTTCACCAGCTGCAAGGTTATGGTGTAGATTTCTCTACCTTGGCCTCATTGTCCACTTCTCCATTTTTCATGGTGCTTCTCAGTCTTTTTTCTTAAACACAAAGATCTCACATGACGTGTCAGGTTTCAGGCCAAACCTTAGGCAGTTCCTTGTTGCCATTTCTGCACGTCACCTGTCTCCTCCCAGTGTCTTGGATTAGCCCAGAATGTGTCTCTGATGCTTACCCCATCCCACGAACTCAAGATTAACCTTCAGTATGTCAAGGTTTAGGAGAAATTCATATATCCATGGGGTAGGGACGATCCCATGTGCTAACAACTCCATGTTGTTGTCAGGGTAGTTTTCCTGCTTTAGTTGTGTGCCCAGTATTTCATACAAGGAAAAAGTTATAGGTGATGTACAATGTGTGTACCTATTTTTAGGAAACTAATTTTAATTATGACAGTTAAAATTTCAAAACAGTTTTTTACAGAAGAACAAGTTATGCAAATCCTCCAGTTATACAGGGTACATCACACGTATTCTGATGGGTTAATTCCTGTCACACTTAGAACGCCATAGTCAGTATGCACAGAAGCCTTTTATTTAATAAGGTGACACATTGGCCCGAAATATGCAGGACTTTACTAATTATATTCCTTTGTCTGGTGCAGAGACCTGGCACTTGGGCTCACCCCACTTCCCCAAGTTTTGTACATCTTTGAACGTCTCAGAATTCACTTCAGAATTTAATATTATCAGCAGCATGTTAAAGAAAGATTTATTATTACATTTTGAACACTGAAAGCATACTTTTTGTTGAATTGATCAAAAGAAGGGAAAAAATCCTTTCATTTCTACCTTTTTGTTTCTGGCCCTCATCTTTGAGACAGCTGTGATTATTTGCCATCTGTTAAAACTTCCCCATATGAAAGTGAACCTTTGGTAATTAAGTAAATCTAGGGAAGGAATTAGGGAATTTCTGCTCAGTGGTTCAGCGCTAAGAAAGGTGTCCGAATGCTCCGGTTTTAATGAACAGCACGGCGACCTGCGTTCCATCTGCATTCAGAAAAATATTGACGGCACGAAATATGGAAGGAAGACTTGATTAGTTTGCAAGTTTAAGTCACACACACTTAAGTACTTAGCTGATTTAATGACAGCTTATCACCCTTGAGTTTATCCTCATCTTTCCTGGAGAGGAAGACAACTGAGCTGTGTGTCCCGTCTTTACTTGCTCTGAATCTAGACAGTGGCGTGTTCTGCTCACCAGTCGTATTTCTCCTTAAAGATGCGTCCCCTTGTTTAATACTAGTGACAGACATTTGTTGAATGCATCGCATGCTAGGCACTCAACTTTTAACACATGCTTTGAAGTTCTCTGTTTATTTCACTCATGTCAAAAGGATCCTCTGTTTTCATCAATGCACGGTCTCAAGCTCAGAGACCATAAGAAAACCACACAAACCAGCAATGTACATGATCAGAACTGAAATACAGATTTAGGCTCAGCTGACCAGTTCAACAGCACTGAATGACGAGTTGTATACATCCTAAATATTGAGGTCGTTATCAATTACTTGTTTGTTTTTTTTTTCACTCTTTTAGGTGGCCAGTCATAGCACAAGATCCATAATCTTACTGTAGTTGGGATCCACTTTTTGTCATTCTTGTGTCCCCACGCAGGTGCCGGGGAATCAATACATATTTAAGGCTTTTTTATTTTCTGGTTGTATTTGTCAGTAGTGAGAATGACTGTGAGATTTATCATCCAGACAATGAAAAAAAGAAAGATACTACGTAAAACTTCACTGAGATGTGGAAAGCAGTCCCCTCTGGTCTCACATTTAGCCCCTAGGGAGGAGGCGGCTACTCTGTGGGTGTTCTGTCACAGAGGCAGCAGCAGGCTGGAATGATTGACAGAAATGAACTTTCAAGGAAATAGCCAATTTTAGCTAATGCGGGGAAATCACCATTTTCAGTAGGTGTCAGTTGAGTGCCGCTGTGGAGAAGTGCATCATTCACGCAGCTTAAAGTCTTATTGCTTTAAGTATCTTCGGATGTCTGTGGTCTGTCGGCATTCGGAAGATGGATGTGCGGGTTGTAAGAGAAGTTGGAGAACATCTTGCTTGTGCCGCTGTGTGGATGAACTGGCCAGTTCCTTGGATTTGTGCGCCCTTTGGTTCCTGTGTGGTAGTAGCCATGTTTGTGTGAATGCAGTGAGTCAAGAATGGCAGATCCTTTAGAACCAAATTTGCCCGTGAAATGATTGAAAATCACACATGCATAGAAACAGACAGAAGTACTTTTCAGTCCCGCGAATGATTTATGGTCTGCATTTCTTGTTCCTTTGCAGCTCAATGGGAGCATGTTATGGATATTGTTTTTGTCTGGTGTGTTTTATGTTTTAAAGCATTTTATTAAAACAAATATGTAATTTGTGGGAAACTATCACATTATTTTTCTAAAGTTTATTGATATTCATGAAAGTAATGAATTTATTACATATATGATTAACTGTAATGCTACTTAATGTTACAAAAAGAATAGCTACTTATATTTTTTAACTTTTAGAATAGATATTTGATCCTAATTGTTTAGTTTTGCTTAAATCAAGGACCATTGATTATATTTTTTTAAAAGCTGTGTTTCTTTTACGTGTGTGTTTAGATTCTCATCGCCGACTTTCTAAATCTTGTAACTCCAAAAATGTCAATACAGGAACATTGTGAAAATTTCCATGTTGCATATAAATTTAGCATACAGTTAAGCTCAATAAAATGTATTCTGAGGATAAGAACTTTTAAGCATCAGGGAGTGTGTTTTCAAGGTTTTCACTTGATTAATTTATTGTGTGTATGTGTGTGTGCGCGCATGTGTGTGCACACACGTGTGCGCCTGTGCAGACCAGAAGAGGACCTGGGAGCTCTTGGAGCTGTAGTAGTTACAGGATGTTGAATGCTGCCCAGTGTGTGTGCTGAAAACTGAATTCTCGTTCTCTGTAAGAGCAGTAAGCAGTTCTAGGTACTAAGCTACATCTCCAGCCCAATATTTTTTTTAATTTTTAATGATTTAAAGATGGTTATATAGGCACTAGGCAATAGAAAACAGTGATTATTTTCCTTTATGTACCAAAAAAGTTTTAAGTTATATTAAACAACTCACTCTTCTCAAGCCTAACACACAAAAAGGCTTAGTTGAGTCTGTGTTTTAGCAATTTTCAAAACACAAAAATACGTTTTGAAAGTTTAAATTACAACTATACTATGACTTTTTAAAAAACATTTAAAATGAAATTGGTGACTAGATTAAATTTGCTTGGTTTCCTAAATCATTTCCTTTCAGCTTTTCAAAAATTATTCTCAAATGCTTCAGGTTTTAATTTTAAACTAAAAATTTTCAAACAATCATTCTATGGAAATATCTAATGTGATAAAAGAGTCAGTATCTCAAATAGGGCAAGTTAATGACTAATAGTTACAGAAAAGATTATTAAGCAACACACTGAATTAGTTTAGTATGTATTATATTTGACTCCTATCTTTATCAAAATAGCTACATATCAGCATGATTAATAGCTAATAAGCAAGTGTTCATTCCTAGCATGTGAGACCAATTTACTGGATATCTGGATATGAGTAATTGTGATTAATTTTTAATTATAAAAATTTTAAGCACTAATGGCTGTGGTCAACTTGTAGACATACAGAATAGTCATACTTTTATTTTACCTAAATTTTATTTTGCTTATTTTTATTTTACTATTTTAATTATTACATATTCACTTATATCTTACTTATTCTGGTAATTGCAGCTGATAATGTTAGGCCTTATAAAACGGAGAAAATTATTCTCACTTTGTTCAAACGCTACTACTAAAATAACTTCTCAAACTGGTTGTTGTAGCATGTGCCTGTAATCCAGCTGTCAGGAAGCTGAAGTAGAAAACGGAGTTTGAAGCCTGTCTTGACTACCAGTGAGACCTGGTTCCCCAAAAGAGAGCTAAGCCAAACTTAAGGGAGTAAATTGCACATATTTGGCCAGTGGTGTTGATTTACATATTCACAAAAATGAGGAAGCCTTAAGCAGAGTAAGTGAAGTGAAATACATCGTAAACAAAATCGTGGAAACTACATAATCTCTCAAAATGACTTATTTTTTTATTATGTCTATGTACTGTAAGTGCTTTCACGTTCCCGCAGAGGTTAGAAGAGGACATTGAATCCCCTGGAGCCAGACGTAGAAGTGAGTGTGGACTGTACGAGGTGTGTGAACTCTGATTTGGAGGAAGAGCCGCCGGTAGTTTCAACTGTCGAGCGTGTCTCCAACCCCAAGATAATAATTTGTACCGAATTATTGGTACCATTTTGGGACCATTTGGAGTCATGGCCTCCAGCTGCTCTTCCCTGCTAGCGAACTTTACCTCTGATTTGAGTTACTGAAAGCTGTGTCAACCTTGAGGATCAGAAGATAAGGTTTTCACCTGTTGGGTATATAAGCCTTCATGGTGCTACTGAATAAAGGACTTCTTACCAGTGACTAAAGGTCCGTGTCTCTGTCTCTATCTATGCAGTCTCCCTGTCTGTGTGTATTTCAACCTCCAGCCCCTCCCCCGAAGCAGCTCGGCAACTGTATGGTGAAGAAAGGTGGTTTTGCGCGGCAGAAACCTCTGGATCTCTTGGGAAAGGACAGATTGATCAGAAGCAGGTTTGTGGTCAGAGGCCATGGCAAACCAGCAGAAGTGTCCCAATGTTGTGATCAGGCTCACACTGTCGATTCAGAATTCTGTATGTCTGGAAATGATCCTTCAACCATCAAAAACATGCAGGACCTTCTAAGTGGAAGATCCCAGGGGATGACGCTCAGCAGTGGGGCATTGCCAGCTGTAAAATCCCTGGACTCGGTCCTCAGCTCCACAGGAAAAGCAACTGAAGCTCAACGAGGATCAGCTAAGCACCTTCATCACTAGTAGGCCAGCTTGGCAAGAATGTCTAGAGAAAGCTCTCTTGGGGGAAAAGGAATGACAGGGGATCTTGGAACAACAGGACAGCGGAAGAGCAGTAGACAGGAACAGAGGCCGTAGGGAAAGCCAACACTTCCGTGTTTCTGTTGTGCTTGCCCGGGAAAGCACAAATTGCAGGCCTGCACTGCTTGCCATTGGGATGCAAACGGAAAGGGAGTGCTTAGTGTTCTTACAGTGGAGTAGAAAGGACATCCAAGAAGGCAGAGTTCCCATAATTCACTTTAGCTGCTAAAATGTCAATAGTAGATTTAAATCATGTAATGTAACCTGTGATGACTTACATAGTCCATGAGTACCTGCCAAAGGTTTAAAGCCTGTGGCAAGTTCTTAAGAGATACAATGAAAATATTATGGAATGAGATGGGGGAGATGCAGGATGCATAACGTACATGGATGAAATTGCCAAGCCAACAAAATTATCAATTCTAGATGTTTTAGTTGTTCCCCTGTAATGTGGGTGAAAAAAAATAACATAAGAAGAAAATTAGGCAATAGGAAAAAGAATTGACACACCCAGAAATGCGGGCGAAATGAGGGAGGTGCAAAGCAGACCAGAGGCTCAGCAGTCACTGCTAGGACTGAGAGGGAAATCTACAATTTCAGCCAAGAACCTCAACACCCATCTCTCACTAACAAGTTGAGAGAACAGCAGCAGTTAGCTGCCTGTAATGCCAGCGGCTCAGGAGACTGAGACAGGAGGATTACTGTAAAATTGAGTTTATTCTGACCCATTGAACAGGACTATATTAAAAACAAACACAGCAAAAGTAAGAAACAAGAGGGAGACAATATGAAACCCCACATGTGCGTCTTTACACACACAAACCTGTAAGCTAAAGAGAAATTTAAGGAAATTTTTTAAAAATACATTTGGCAGAAAAACATGTAAGGTTCATCAAAGGCCACATCAAGAGAGACATTTGTGGCCTTAGATTTTTTCATTAGAAAAGAGGAAAAGTCTCAGATCAACCTTAGCTTAAGGAAGCTAAAAAAGAATAATACAATCCAACACGCTTGGTTCTACTTTCCCAGCTAGGCGTGGCCACACTCTGCTATTGCTGGGCATTCCCAGCTAGTGACAGGCATGGCCACACTCTGCTCTAGCCGGGCAGTCCCAGCTAGTGACAGGCGTGGCCACACTCTGCTATTGCCGGGCAGTCCCATTCAGCAGAAGAAAGCAGATAACGAAACCAAGGAGAGAAATCAATGAAGCTGAGAACACAGGCTATACAGAAAAATCAATGGCATAAAAATCCAATTAAAAAGTAAAGATGAGTAAAATTGGAGAACTACCAGTAAGACTAAAAAGGAAAAAGAAATGTCTCAAAAATGAACCAGGCAATACTGTTGTAAAAGACAGTGGAGAGTACAACTAACTCTTTAAAA
>JAQHUG010000005.1:12619154-12633705 GCA_028555095.1 Dicrostonyx torquatus
ATGAGCTTGTTGGAACAACTTTTCATGAATTGTAGAATGTTCCTAGGTGAATGATCCTTGCCTCTGGAAAGATGAAGGCAGGGAGACTCAGAGTGTTAACTGAGAGTGTTAAAACCTGGTGAGGGTGGTGGCCTTAAGAGGAAGCAGGGTCGTGTCTGCCAAAGGTGAGCTGTTTGGTATCTCTAGGAATTAGCCCCAAGAAAGGCATTGCCCACTAGAGTCAGCAATTTCCCAAAGTACGAAAGTAGCAAAACCACAAAAGGGCATAACTAGGAGGCTGGTGAACCGGAGTATACTCACAGAACTTTGAAAAATGGGTGAATTGAGATGTGCAAACTAAAATGATCGAACTTTGAAAACTAAATAAAAGAAGTGCAGGCAGTGAAGTAAGGCAGGAATTTACAGGGAAAGGAGGAAAAAGAGTGCCCTCATTTACAAATAATATGGGTATATTGTAATACATTTCAAAAATGTACAAAAAGAAATTCTTGGAACTGAAAAAGTAAACATAGAGGCTACACGGTAAACAGGAAAAGGTAAGGAAGTCATACTGCTACACCACATAAACAGGAGGCAGAAAGGAAAAGAACATGCATATAACTAAGGAAAAAAAATGACACACACGACAGGAAATGTATAAAATTAAATGACTGTAAGAAGCAGAATAACAAAATCTAAAATTGCAGAAAAATAAAGTAACACTAAGTGGAGTGGAAAGATAAAGAGACTCTCATAGCTTTAAAATAAGAAGCTTATTTTTGGTTCCTCAGAAATTGGACTTCGAGTTACATTCTGTGGGGTGGAGTCGATGTTGCTGCCTGCCAGAGCCTGCACCTTGGCAGCTCTCCTTTGCGTACCAGCGGCCTCTGCTGGGCACCTTCAGTATTGCAGTCTGTTTATCTCAAGTCTCCTGAGATTGTACTCTCTATGGTAGCTAATGTTTTCGCTCATTGACGATCACGATGCTGCAAACCATACAGGCAGAGGCTCTATCTTCGCACTTCCTAGACCTCCTGAGTACCACTTATCCTACTGGAAAGATGCAGTATGGTTGTCAATCAGCTTCAGAGTGCAGTGAATGAATGAGAGCTGTTCTCAGAGGCTTCAGACTCGGCACGGGTTATTGGTTTGGAGAACCTCGGCTAGCCTCAAGGGTTAGGGCAATGTCTCTTTGCACTTCCTTGCCAGAGCTTTTTTAAAAGTATTTATTTATTTACTTATTATGTATACAATATTCTTTCTGTGTGTATGCCTGAAGGCCAGAAGAGGGCACCAGACCACATTACAGATGGTTGTGAGCCACCATGTGGTTGCTGGGAGTTGAACTCAGGACCTTTGGAAGAGCAGGCAGTGCTCTTAACCACTGAGCCATCTTTCCAGCCCGAGCCTAATAATTTTTGATCTCGGGTCCTGACCCCAGATCTCAGGCACCATGGCAGCTCAATATTTAACAATAAGTCCTCTCTGAAGACGGTACAGCCACTGCCCTCTTGGAGTGACCAGATGGGATTTCCTTGTTCTATTTAACCCATAAGACACAGAATCACTGGCTCACTACAACCCTCAGAGGAGCCAGAGGCGCGGGAAGCCTGGTCTAAGGATAGGGCTGCCTGGCTTACATTTAGAATTCCCTACTGTGCCCTATCCCCCAGGTTCCCCAGGCCATGTTTGACTCAGTTCTCGCCAGCAAATCGGCCCTTCTCTTCGTGCAGTTCTGAGGTTTCTTTTCTCTTCCTTTTTGGATGTTTAGCGCTCTCTTCCTTTCTTTTTTTAGAAACGGCTATTTTGTTATATATGGTATTATATAAATGAGAACTTTAAAAACATGCGTTTAGTGTGTGTGTGTGTGTGTGTGTGTGTGTGTGTGTGTGTGTGTGTGTGTTGGGGGTGTGTGCTTGCCTGGTATGCATTTGCATGTCAGAAAGTGATATGGGGAATCCAGGCTTAGTGGTAAGTGTTTTTTTACCTGGTGAGCCTTCTTGCCACCCCTGTTCTGAATTTTATTCTGATTCTTCACAAGCCCACATGGAGGAGGCAGCTTATATTCTGCCTTGAGATACTGGACAGTAAACGTGTTGGTAATACTAAGATTTAGACTTCTTGTTTAAGAGGAGACTCCTAGTGAATACTGGGTGTGCTTGGAACAGAAGAGATGGTTTTCCTGCCTGTGGGGAATGCTGCAGGCTAGGCTCTGGGCTGCCAGCCTCCTACAGCATTACTTTGACAGTTGCCCATTACAGATTAGATTTACATTTTATGACCACTGTTTTTTTTTCTTTTTTGACTATGAAATGTTTTGGAAACGTGCTCAGGCCCACTGATTAACATACTGTCATTCCTCGCAGTGCTGAGCAGCAGGAAAGAGAGAAACTGGCTTACAAAGCCGAGCATATTTGCTATTGGAGCCTTTTTAATAAAAACTAACCCACAGTCTATAAGCTCAAAGGACCTATTACTCTTTAATCAACTAAACTTACCATGCTGCCTGTGGCTAATAGAAAGAAGACATTCAGTTGATTGGTAAAGTTGTCTGTCCCCTGGGATATTAATTTTGAGGCTATCCCTTTAAAAATAGATTCTGAAATTAAATGTCTTTGAAATGTGCTATGCATTTTGGATTTTCTTGAAAAATCCTCATACATTGCCAAGTAAAAGCACTACATAGATTGAGTGTCCTCTAGGTTCTACAGAAACCTGCACATATGTGGCATGCGTGCACACGTGTGCATACACACACACACATACGTAAAGCCAGAAAGATTAAAAAGGTCTAAAAAGAGATAATTATCATTTTTATATTTATGTTAAATAAAACACGCACATATACATTATAACTTTATAAAGCTTATTATCATAGTTTAAGTTGGAAAATAGTGATAGCTTCAAATTCAGTGTTTATGCAATAGAGCTGGAATTCAAACTGATTGAGTAAAACTATACATGTACATAGGAAGAAATGAAGTAGATCGAAAGATACAGGCTTGGAAATAAGTCTCTTTCCTCATGGGCGTGCTAGCAAGTGCGGGGTGCAGAGGACAGAGGGAAGGATTTCTAATACTTGATACCACTTTATGACAAAAATTGAATATTTCAAAATAGTGGACAGAGGACATTTAACATGCTCCTAACACACACCAAACGATTTCAGTTTTAAATAAGAGGTGTACTTTATTCCATTGTGGTAGCTGTACATTGTATGTAAGTGTTAAAATGCCACATGGAACCCACCAACCCAAACATTTGTTGTATACTAATTCAAAATAAAAATAAAGTTAATAACTGGAGAAAAGATTAAGCCCATACCTGTGTGAGTGAGTACTGTGATCGTCGGGTCATGTCACATACTAAGTGTCACTCATTACACGTTTGTAAAGCTTATGGCAATTTTTAAATTGATACATATTACTAGAATAATTTGTTTAAACAAACCCTTGCTCCTTGGTTTCTCTTATGCCTTTTCCAAAGGATTCTAGAACATATTCTGTGCCATGTATGTTTGCATACATGCTCTGCGAGAGCTTTTTATGTCCATGGCTTCTTCTAGCTTCTGTGTTGGCTCCTTCCCTGGCCGTGGCAGCAATTGACTCAGTCAGTCTTTTCTATAGAGTTGCTGCTGTTTGCTTATTTATTCGGGTTTGAAGCCTCAGAAATGCTGACATGACTTCCTTGGTACATACGCTTTGATAAAAAGTTCATTCTTTAAAACACAATATCCCAACAGCAGGATTTCTGGGCAACAGGCAAAGTGTAATTAAACTTTTATAGAAACTGCACTGTGGTTAACTGAATCTCGAGGGCAGTGTTCTTTCTCCACATCCTGACTAGCAGTAAAACCCCCTTTATTTGAGAAATGCCCTTCACTGTTCCATTTAAAAGTGAACCCCAAGAAAATGTGCTGTGTTTTGATTATCCCTCCTCTCGCAGCTGGTGCCACACTTGAGGCACAAGCACACGACCACATCCTTGTTGTATATTTATGAGGCCAAATTTTGTAAAAATGCATCACAAACTTGAGAAACAAATAAATGGAAGACATTAAAGTAGGAAGTATTTTAGCTAATTATTGAGCAAGGTCAAGTTATTATTTTGTGGTTATTAAACTCATCCGTAATCCTCCCTGTTCTAAAGTTAGTTAGCTCAGACATCAGAGGAAGTGTACTGGTGTCCTGTAGCTGTTATTTTTTATAATTGCTCGCATTAGTTTGTTGGAGCCAAATGGCCAGGGAGTTGAAACCTATCTAGACGAACTCCATGTGTTTTCCGGTTTGCCCCTATTGTTAGGTAATAATCCTGCTGGGGATTTTCGATTTCTCTCAGGACTCTCGGGTTTATATTAACCATGGGTTGACAATGAGGAATTAAAGCAGTGGAAGGAACCAGGAGTGTAGTGTTTGCACAAAGAACTTTCATCTCGTGCTCTCTAGCTAAGGCTGGAGAACAAACCAGTCTCTTCTAAAATGATGAGCTGTGATTTCAGGTCAGTGAAATACCTTTCCATGTGCGCGCTGTAATGACAAATAAAGAGCTGTGTCTTTAAAAGTCTGTGAAATGGGGCTGTGTCCTTTATGAAGTTGGCTTCGTGTCTATTTGGAAATGGAGACATTTTCTGAAATGAAACTGGTGAGAATCAGATAGGCTGTTAGTGTCCCTTCCTCTCTGTAATTCTATACTATAATTATTTTTGACAGGCAATGGCTGCTTTTACTTTTAAAATTAATTCCTTCTGATATCTTTGAGATTCAGAGTCAAGAGTTAATTAAAATTGTATGGCAAATTTCACATTTCTGATTGGGAAAAGAGCAGTAGCAAAATAACTGCCTCCTCCTCCCAGTCACATCTGCACGTATTGGTAGGCTGATGTTCCTGTGGTTCAGAAGAATGCTCATGTAGATACTGTGCACTGACCTCAGTGCACGGGAGACGAACATCATGTGCCAGTTGCCAATCTCAAGGAAAGATGCTTAGACAGTTTGACAATTTATGCCAGAACTCTTAGGCAGAAGGTTTTTCACACAATAAGTTGTCCAAATATCACCCATGTTAGTTGGGCCACTTGCACAAGGCAAAGCAGCTTTGTTGCTGACAAACAAACAGAATCCCCAAGTCCACACAATGCCAGCATCTCAAGACTCAAGACAGATGTGCAGGGAAGACGGAGTCGCACCTGCATGTGTCCTTTTCCCACGGCAGGTGAGGAACTTTGGAGGTACTCTGCTCTCGGTTTTATAGTCAGAGAACCTGGAATGGCTAAGTGTAAGCATTTCAGGACACCCTGTTATAGGAGGTACCAGGGCGTAGTCTGGACATTCTGGACAGCTCTTACTGAAGTCCAAGAAAATTCTATATTCTTGCAGCATCCTGCGTGAGAATTCAAGAGAGCTAGGAGAAGAGCTGGTCCTGCCCATTCATCTAGGAGCCTGTGGCTGCAATGTGTCATTCGTTTCTGACCTGCAGGCCCTTCTCTCCTAGTTGAAATAAGTCCTTCCTCTTGCCCCATTTTCTAAGGCTATTTTCACAGAAAGGTCTATCTATTTTCTCCTGTAAGTGTGACTCAGAAAAATGAAGAATTCATTCTCAGATACTTTACTGAATTCATTTTTGGAGAATCCTGCACTTTTGAAAACTTCATGTAATTCCACAAGTGACTGTGAGAGAGGCGCAACATATAAAATCACAACGGTGAGGATTTGAGCAAATAAATTATGCAAAATTGGCCAAATGGCAAAGATGGAGGCATATGTCTCCATTTCCTGCTGCACAACTTCTTGCATGCTTCTGTTAGTGGAGTGTGTTTACCCTTAATCACTAGGAAGAACAGGTTCTGTCTTTGATGATCTCTCTATATTGAAGGAAGTTATTAAAATGTATATATCCTGCTTTGATGTACTCACAATGTATTTGGATAAAATCTGTGCTTGTATATGGACTAATGTAAAAGGATATTGAGGGGGAGGTCACGGATTCTTGTGATTCAGGGACATCAAGCCAATTATGAGTAAAGGTTCCTAGCAGATAGAAAGGGTACCAATTATTGTGTGAAACACAAGGAAACAGTACTTAATAATGTGCTTTTAAATAAATACTTGGCCAGGAATTGTGAGTCATGTTAGGAAATAAGACAAAATTGACGTCACTCTGGATATTCATTTTATTTTGTTTTTTCATGTTGAGAAACTTAATTTATTCCCACAATGAGGGCTGAACGTCTCTAGATATTGTAAGGTCGACAGTTAATACCAACCTGTCTTAGTTAGAGTTACTATCGCTGCAATGAAACACCACTACCAAGGAGGAAGAGGTTTATTTGACCTACACTTCCATATCACAGTTCATTATCCAAGGAGTCAGGATCAGTGCAGGGATTTTAGCGGAGCAAGATAGGCGCAAGGAGGCAAGAACTGATGCAGAAGCCACGGGAAGGTGATGCATACTGGCTTGCTCACTGTGAGTCGTTCAGCCAGCTTCTTTATAGAACCAGCTCAGGAATGGGGCCGTGCAATAATCCTTTGTGCACTGTGAAGATGTGTTGCTCTCACTGTTAATAAAAAATGATTGGCTGATAGCTGGGCAGGATTTTTGGGGCAGAGAGAATGCTGGGGAGAAGAATGGACAGAGTCAGGGAGTCTTAAAAGTCACAAGCCAGATGTGAAAGAAAAAACATGGGAAGTACATAGTTGAGGTGAATGAACCTCAGGGCAGCACATAGATGAATAGAAATGGGTTAATTTAAGTCATAAGAACTAGTTAAGAAAGTCTAAGCTGTTGGCCAAGCATTTATAATTAATATTAAGTCTCTGTGTGGTTATTTGGGAGTGGGCTGGTGGGACAGAAAACTCTGCCTACAGGACTCCACAATGGATTGGGTTCTCTCCCATCAATCGCTAATTACAAAAATGGCCTATAGCCAGAATTTATGGAGGCATGCTCTCAGTCGAGGTTCCCTCTTTTCAGATGATTCTAGTATGTATCAAGTTGACATAAAATTACCCTGTACACCTTTATGGGAGCGTAGAAAGGCATATAGTTCAAACTAGCAGAAGCGGAGAGTCGATGCAATACTCTAGATGTGTTAGATGAGACTCCAGTGTGATGTATAGTTTTGAACTCTTCATTAGTGAGGATAAAAAGCTGGTACCTACATATTTGAGATTTCCTCTCATCATAGTCACAGGAGACATGTGCCCACTGTCCTCTAAGACCTTGCCCTGCACATGGGCCAGCACAGGCTGGCAGAACCTTGGCCTCTCTTCTAAGCTTATTAATTTGGAATTTTCTTGAAATTTTCACACGAACAACTCTGTAGCCCAAACTAGTTGTTTCTTATCCTTATATCCAAGAGTGATAGTATTACCTAACGATATTTTCTTTCCCTCTCTAATTAGCCCTGTAAAGCTCTCAGCTATCTTCTTTCTGAATCAGCAGCAACCTAGTCAATTTTAGTTCACCAGTTTGAAAATCAGGACTGCCTCTTTTAATTTATTCATTTTAATTGGAGTATAATTAGTAAAAAGTTATATACATATTTATTGTATATGTGTAAAATGATATTTTGACGTATGCATGTGATAAGAAATAACTGCCATGATCAAGCTAATTGCTGTATTGCTTCAGTTATTATTTTAAAAATAATATTTGAAATCTACTTTCAACAAATTTCAACCAAATAACACAATGTTATGTACTATATTCATGATGCTATGTTCTAAATTCCATAGTTTATTAATATAACTGTATTTTTACTCTTCCACCTCTGTGTCCTCACTTCCACTTCAGCTCTCCGCCCCCTACCAGCCACCATTTTACTTTGCTATTCTGTATGTTTGGTATTTTATAATTTCTTATATGAGTTTATAGAACACTTTCTTCCTCTGTGTCTGACAGTTCATTTAGTACAATGTTTTCCAGGTTCATATATGCTATTATAAATGACAGTATTTCATTTTTTCCTTCCTTCCTTCCTTTCTTTTTTTTGAGACAGGGTTTCTCTGTGTATCATTGGAGTCTGTCCTGGAACTTACCTTGTAGGCTAGGCTGGCCTTGAAAGATTTCTCTCTTTTGGAAGGTTGAATATCATTCCGGTGTGTAAATATAAACCTCACTTTATCTGTTTGCCCTTTGCTAAGCATTCAGGTAGATCCCAGATATTGGCTATTGCCAATAGTGTTACAGTGGATGTGTATTTAGTGACTTTTGAGTCACTGTGCACAAGTACTGCACAGAATGATGTAAAAGAAAGAAACAGCCTAAGATACGGCTTAAAAGTGAAGTGAATAATAATCTGAGATTAATCCCTAGAACCGACATGATGGAAGATCAGAATGAACTCATAAAAATTGTCACCTACTGACATGCACACATGCACTGTGGCACTAGTGTTTCTCTCTCTCTCTCTCTCTCTCTTTCACACGTACACACACACACCTACCTCTCTCTCTCTTTCTCTCTCTCTCTCTCTCTCTCTCTCTCACACACACACACACACACACACACACACCACGCAAATAAAATAAATGGAATAAAAATTTTAGAGGAGGAAAATTTTAGCTCATATATGCAGAGAGCTCACTCAACTGAATAACACATGTGTCACTTCAAATAGATATTATTCTTTTAATGATGAAAATTGTCATTTTCATTGTCTATTTGGTGGTCACTCTTCTCTGTGTTTCTGAGCCAATAATGATGCAGAACATCATGGTGGTGGAAGATTGTAAAGAAAGATGCTATTTATGTTGTGGTAGAGGAGAAGGAGGGCAAGAAAAGGGTCAGTGACCAAGTACATCCTTAGAAGTATGTCCCTTGGCAATTACTTCCTCTGGGTGAGTCTTTTTTCCTTAAGTTTCCACAGAGATAAGGTCTCTCACTGAGCTGGAAGCTTTCTGCTTTGGCTAAGCTGGCTAGTTAGAAAACTCTTAGATCTTTTTGTCTTATCACCTTACCTTGAGGGCTGGGGTTATAGGCACCTGTTACCATGCTCAGCATTTACATGGTATTTGATCATAGGTTCTCTTGCTTGAGCAGAAAGTGCCTTTGCCCACTGAGCCATCTCCATAGCTGCCCCCCATCATGTCAAATAGAACTAGCAACAAGTGAACATCCTGATCTTCTTCCTGATGGTAGAGGGAAAACGCTTTAGTGCATCACTATTTAGTGTATCACAGTATGATGCTCTGTTGTGGCCTCTGTTACAGTGAGGTGCAGTTCTTGCACAGATATTTTTCATGGAGAACTTCAATTGCAAAAGTTTTATACAAGGATGCTGCGTTTCCTCATTCTGGATTAATGAGAAATAAGAGCAGAGGGTATAGCTTCATGGCAGTGGAGGAAAATGTCCCAGCAGCAATATGTCTCCAACATTCCTCTGAAAAATACATCCTAACATTACAATTTCTCTCCCTTCCTCTGCATCTCTCCATATGTTGTGTCTATCTGTAAACAGCAAAGAAAGGGGTACAAAGTAAAGGATAAATAGAGCAAAAAATAAAAGGAAAAATAGATGCAAGTTAGTGTTTAATCGGAATATACTCCATAATTCACTTATTAAAATAACAACATGAAAACATTACTGGTTGAAGCTATTAGGAGATAATGTCAGAGGACAGAATCATAGTTAATGGGACTGGGATCCTAATAAAAGATTCAAACCTTCCTGTTCCTTCAGACTTCTTAGGACATAGAGGTCAACCTCTTCATAAAATGAAGCAAAAATGACCCCACATTGGATGCAGACATCAGCTCTCACCAGTCATTGAATCTGATATTATCTTGAACTTGGACTTAATCCAAAAGCAATTAAGCCTCCAAAAGTAATGGAAACAATAGAAAGTTTATTTTATTTATAAAATTGCCAGGCTCTAGTATTTTGTTACAACAGCACAGATAGACTAAGATATTTGGTTAATGTCCACATAGGTTGCCTCTTTGTGGATTGATGCTGTTGTCTTCAATCATACCGTATCTCTAGAATACTTATATATGACACAACTGTATCTACATTTTGTTGTTAGATGAACTCTGAATTTTATACTTTTTTGATCTTTGCAGCCTCGGCCTGTTGGAAATCAAAGTTTTTCTCCCACACATTGAACATGAGATTATTAACTTATTCCTGGGCTATTTGATTGGGAGAAGCAGAAAATGCCACAGAGCACAGACACTGAGACAACCATGGGCACACTGTGAGTAATTTGCCACTTAGTTATTTCTTGAAAAACTATTGCTAATATAGTAAACTGTTTATGAATCTATGTAAATGTATATATATAATATATATGGTAATGTGTTGGTCTTTTTTCTAACAGGAGTTCCTAAAAGTTTTGTATTATTATATTATTTTGTGAAATGCAACCAGGAAAGATAGTTACTTGACAAAATTTCCCTTCCTCTGTGTGTTTGTGTTTCTCTCTGTCTGTGTTTATAATTAGAAGTTCAGTATAGGATTCTAAGTATGTAATGGGTTCTTTCCTTTGCTACTTATCTGGAAAATTTTTATTTTTAATGTATGTATATTTGTTTGTGACAAGAAGAGGGGCAAGTTGGATTGCTCAAATTACAGGGGTGTTAGTTTGTTGTGACATAACAGTAAAATCTTCTCCTTCATTATCCTGCAAAGGATCAAGGGCAGGACAGAGGAAATCCTAGCAGAGGCCCTGTGAGACACTTGTCTTAAGTTGTTTTCTTTACATTTCTGAAACTTGGACAATGAAATGCTCCTCAGAACAGTAGCTGAATGTGTTTGAGATGGCACATCTCAGGAGGATTCTAGGCATCACATGAAGAGATAGGCTACGTGATGACATTAAGAAACATCCCCATCTACAGAAGGAAGTAAACTATGGGATATGGCAATGGAACTTGAGATACGTCAGCTATGTTATGAGAATAAATAATGGCAGATTCATGAAGATAACATTGCTTGGAGGAGTGTATGGGATAAGGCAAAGAGGAAGGCCCAAAATACACTGGATAGACAGCATAAAGGAAGACTGTAGAATCTTGGGTATGACAATAACACAAGCATCTAGGAGTGCCCAGGATAGGAACAACTGGAGAATCACCATAAACGGGCTGCCCATGCATGCTTAAGTATTGCTGGGGCATAAATGGGGATGATGATGATATTTATTTGGATTGCTTTCCATGTTAAGGCCTTCATAGGCAACTGTCATCATGGCAATAATGTTAATCGAGTTAGAAAATATTTGGAAACAGTCATAACATCTAGCCTTCTAAAGCCCAACATGGGTAAGAACAGGGAATAGGTAATAGTAGAATCAATAACACAAAAATCTGGGTAAGAAAAGAAAGATGTTTCTAACCCACAACTTAGTATATCTTTGAGTAGTTTTTAATTCTTTGATAAAGATTGGCTAGAAACTCGCATTAGAAAACTTCAGATGACTCAGGAGTTGATTTGGGACCTCAGAGTGCTTTCAATGCACTGATAGGAAGGCTTGTTATCATGGAACTAATCCTGTCGAGCTGCATTCCAATCTTCTAAGCACCGCATTTGGACAGGTGATTTATCAGAGTGGATTCCCAGACGTTAATGCTAGAAAAGAACTGGAGGAATGACAGCTCAATGCCCTCATTTGGGGTTGGGAAGATTGAAAACCAATAAAGTCTGAGAAATTTTACTGTGCTGGGAGAGATATAAGGTGACGAAACCAAACTTAGATAGAGGTCTTCTGACTCCAGTGGAAATACCTCAAGAACTAAAAATATAAACTCTCAGTGATGAAAAACATTTCAGTAAAACTAATTCGTAGAAGAGAACCTTCAAATTGCTCTCTGGCTTCCACCTACATACCATTGTATGCATGCTCACACATGCACATACATAAATAAATGTCGTTCAAAATTAAAACTGCAAATGATTAATGATAAATACTTTAGAAGTTTATCTATTAATAAACTTGGAATCCATCAGATTTGCAAACTGAACCTTTATATTGAAGTGATATTTCTTGAAATAAACAGTGTACATTTACCAATTACGAATTCAACACATGCTTATTAAGGAGTTTTACTAGCAAGACGAAATATCAAAGGGTAAAGCAGATCTCCAAGCTACAGGTGGCATGATTTTGAATTCCTTCTTAGTTTAAGAAATAGAAATAAGAATGACTAAAAACTTAATGCATAATAAAGCAAGGATTCCAAATATTTAAAAAAAATACCTAGAGGAAACCTGAAGATGAAGCCACATTTCCTGTTATTCCATACAGTCATCACATAAATACACTGCAATGAAAGAAAACATAATAAAAGAAAAACATTGACTAATTTCCCTTGAATATAAATGCAACAGTCCTTAATTTTTAATAAATAAAATCCAACCATATATAAAAGACTATGCATTATAAACAAACAGTATTTTCTCAGAAAGATAAGATTTGTGGAAAAATGAATTCAGCCCATATAATGTACTTCTTAAAAACCTGAAAAAATGTTTATAAGAACCTCAACTGATGCAGGAAAAACATGGGGAAAAATTCAACATGCACACCAATTAAAATTCTCATGTAACTGAAAATAAAAGGAACTTCTTCAAGTTCATAAAAGTTATCAGTTAGTACCAGAAAGTGTGGTGTTGCTATAGTAGACCTGGCCATAATGTGGAGGGAGCACTAATAATCGCACTCACCAATTTAGTTTCTCGCTTTTGAAAGAGAGCACAACAAGCAAAAGCTGGTACAAGTGTTATTCATGGTGCACAGGATCTACCCCAAGACAGCAGTCCAACTTGGTAATTTGTTTATGGTTTTAGCATCATTGAAGATGTGAGTAAAGGTGTCATTGCATCTCTCTCCATGGTTTTAGAGTCAGTGAGGCCAGATGTACATCAGGGTAGTAGTCTCTGAATGAAGGCCAAGAGAGGTCATGGCAGGAAGCTATACAATTGAAACTGGGTTTGCAGTGGTGACCTCAGGTTGTTGGAGATGCTAGAGCCATGAAACATGTGCCAAGGAGAGTTGCCCACGAAGAGTGAACAAACCGGACGAGAGGGAGAGGGAAAAGGGAAGGGAGAGGGAGATGGAGGGGGAAGAAAGAGGGAGGGAGGGAGATGGGAAAGAGGGTGAGAGGTTGCTGGCCATAAAGTTGGAGAGGCAAAACCATCTAAACTGTTGGACACTAAGCAAATTTGTATTTGTACAGATTTTGTGTTTCTCTTGTTGAAATGTATCTTTGTTTTGTTTCAGTATTATTTCACTATGATGCTATTCCTTTCTTTTAGAATGATAATATATATTCTTTGCCATTTTATGCTGGAAGTACATAATTTGCCTTTTGATATCACAATTAAGAAAATTTTTGAGTCTTACAGGAAACTTTGGTTTTTAAAGTACTATTAGGACTAAAAGACTGTAGGGACTCTTGCAGTTGGACTAAATACATTTTGCACAATTCTGTGGCCATGAAATAGTCTTCATAGCCTTCGATATTTGCATGTTTGATCCCCAGTTAGTGGTGCTTTGGGATACATTTGGGAGGAGGCATGGCCTTGCTGGAGGAATTATGTCACTTAGGGAAGGCTTTTTTGGGGGGGAGGTTCAAGATAGGGTTTCTCTGTATAGCTATGACTGTTCTGGAACTTGCTTTATAGACAAGATTGGCCTGAACTCACAAAGATTTGCCTGCCTCTGCTTCCTGAGTGCTGGAATTAAAGGTGTGCACCACCACTGCCTAGCCCAGGGCCTGTATTAAGATTTCAAAAGGCACATGGTATTCCTAGCTAACTTTTTATGTTTTTGCTCCATCCACCATGTCTGCTGCTTTTTTCCCTGACAGGATGGACTTTTGGCTTTCTGGAACCATAAGCGAAGTAAAAGCCTTTCAGATATGAGTTGCCTTAGTCATGGTGTTCCATCACAGCAGCAGATAAATAATTAAAACAGTAAACATCTCAACTGAGGCACAGAAAACAGAGAAAAACCCAACATTTATCCCAATTAACATTTGTTTGTAACAAAAAATAGAACTTCTGCAACTTGATGAAAGATATATTTTAGATGTGTATTTACATTTAATGGAAGGAAGACTTGGGTGTGGGTGGGGAGTCGGGGAGGATCTGGAAGGGGTTGGGGAACTATAATCAGAGTATATTGTATAAAAAGGTATATTCCCACAAAACCCTATATCAAACTAGACAGTAAAAAAACTGAATAATTTATTTCTAAAAGTAGGATTTTCATTCTCAGCTTCTTTGTACAACATCAAGTACATTTTTCTAATCAGTGCACTAAGGGAGGAAAAAGAAACAAAAATACTGTGACAGAAATAATAAATAAAACGGCTCTTTTTAAAGACAATATATTGCTTCACACAGAAAATCATATGGGATATAAACAAAAGTGAAAACAAATTAAAACAAGGCCCCTGAATTCCAGGAGAGTTGACTCCTTGGTTGAGTAAGTGTGGTGACCAATGCTGGTTATCAAGTTGACAGGCTGTAGAGCCACACTGGGTACAAACCACATGCCTATGAGGGCTATTTTGATTAGGTTGACTGAAGACCCCCTCTGAAGTGGACAGCATCATTCTTTTTTTT
>JAQHUG010000005.1:12659742-12672664 GCA_028555095.1 Dicrostonyx torquatus
CACTTCCTATGTAAAACCCCAGTGGCACAGACAATAAGAGCAATAATAAATAAATGGGACCTCCTGAAACTGAGAAGCTTCTGTAAAGCAAGGGACACAGTCATTAAGACAAAAAGGCATCCTACTGAATGGCAGAAGATCTTCACTAACCCCACATCAGACAAAATATACAAAGAACTCAAGAAACTGGACAAAAAAATTCTACATTACCCAATTAAAAAAGGAAACTCAAAATGTTAAATAGTCATTTTACTTTTGAACTTGTTCTAGGGAACTCAGAAATTTAATCACTACCCCCTTTGAGATGTCCAAACATTCATATACAGAAGTAATGCCAGTGATTTGAGAACATAGCCTCATATGTACTACAGGGTTTTATGCAGTCTGAGCATCCATGTCTATAAGACTTCTATTAGGTATTATTTCAAGAAATCAAATTCAACAGAATTACAATGGGTAGCTATAATATATTTGTTTCCCCTATTTGCGATTAGAGGATATATCTATAGCAGTTTTCAGACGCTCATACAAATGTTTCTGGCAGCTGTTCAGTTATCTCAAAAATTAAATATCTAGAAGACTACGTTTAGCTCAGTTGCTAGCTTAACTCTGAGAACCCTGAGCAAGTCATTTCAGAAAAAACTTACACACACTTTGATGGATGAAATAAACAGAGATTTCTTTATACATTGTAAGACTTGGAGGAAAAATAAAGTTTAAAATTGGGATAAAATAAAATACATCTTAAACACTAGCTTCTTTAATATCAGGGAAATATTTACAAGTGACCTGTATTTCTGAAATCTGAAACAAGTTACAATAGGCTCATCAGGAAGTTTATAGAGAAGCATGTCCCTATCTCAAGAACAAGTCAACTTTGGAATTTTGTTTTGTTTGTTATTCTGAGCCTAGGGATAGACATTGTTTGTTCCTGAAATATTTTACTCATCCGACTTTGTGATTAGAAGAAGCAAATTAGGACTTAAGGGTAGGTTTTTTTTTTAAATAAATCACATTTATGCAAGCATGTGCATGTGTTGTTGGTTGGCACCATATGTGTGCAAATATGTGCATGTGTATTGCTTGGGCTAATGAGGAGGTAGTAGGAGATAAGTAATAGAAAATGGCTTTTAACACCATGTTTCTCTTTAAAATTCATTCTTCTCTTATACAACTGAACTAAGTTTCCCCTCCCTTTATCTTCCCAGTCCCCCCCACCATGCCTCCTCTCTCCCCCAGACCCACTCCTTCTCCATTTCCTTTCAGAAAATAGCAGAACTTCCAGTGATATCAACCAAACACAGCATTACAAATTACAGTAAGATTGGGTACAAACCCTCATATCGAGGTTGGATGAGACAACTCATTAGGAGGAAAAGGGTCTCAAGAGCAGGCAAAAGAGTCAAAGACACCTCTACTCCCACTGGTAGGAGTCCCACAAGAACACCAAGCTACACAACTATAACATATGCAAAGGACTTAGTACATACCCATGCAGGCTCTGTGATGGTTGCTTCTGTCTCTGTGAGTCACTACAACCCCATTTAATTGATTCTGTGGATCATGTTTTCTTGTCTAATGCCATGTTTTTGTGTTTAATATTTTCTTCAATGGTACAAAATTTGCTAAGCACTTTAAGAAAAAATTCTTTCAGCTTCTCCTTACTTCATGTGGTTGTTTAGATGTTTATCATTCTTCTAAGGCCCACATATAAAGTCTTAGATTCCAACCCATGCACTGGCAGGAGATGTGGCCATAAGAAGTTATGTTACCAAAGGCCTGTGCTCCAGAAGGACTGTGGGATTCTGATTTCTTCACCCCCATTCCTCACTATAAATTGAGTAACTTTGTTCCATCATGCACCCTGCTGTGAGTAGAGCCTCACTAGAGGCTCTAAAGCACCAATACTAAAAAATCACAAATGAAACTTCCAAAACTACGGAGCAAAATAAACGTTCTTTATAAGTTGTTGTCATGTATTTATTCTTGTTGCTGTAGGAGAAATCTGACTGATACACTCCAGAAACATAAGGTTTTTCAAGGTATATAGAACCTGTAATGGAAACTTCTTGGTTGCTTTTCTTTTGTTTTCATAAAATGAAATGATTTTTTTTCCTTTATAAATAATATAATTCAAAATTTTCACCCCCTCCCCTCCTCCCACTTTCCTCCCAGTCCCCCACTCACTCTTCCCCCTCCCCCTCCAGTCCTAAGAGAGGGCAGGGTACCCTACTCTGTGGGAAGTACAAGGCCCTCCCCCCTCTATCCAGGCCTAGGAAGGTGTTTCCATCTGGTGGGATTATCTATTGCCTGTGTTTTTATGGGTGTAGCTAACTTCCTTGGGTTGGAATTTTCCTTCTATTACCCTCTGAAGAGCTAGGATTGTGGATAGATATCGATTAAATTTGACTTTATCATGAAATATCTTGTTTTCTCTTTCTATGATGATTGAAAGTTTTGCTGGGTATAATAGTCTGGGCTGGCATCCTTAGCCTTTTAGAATTTGTAAGGCGTCTTCTGGCTATCAGAATCTCCATTGAGAAGCCAGGTATAATACTGATAGATCTATTTTTATATGTTGCTTGGCATTTTTTCTTTGCTGCTTTTAATAGTCTTTCTTTATTCTGCATGTTTAGTGTTTTGATTATTATGTGGAGAGGCAACATTTTTTTGGCCCAGTCTATTTGGTGTTCTCTAACCATCTTGTACCTTTATAGGTATCTCATTTTTTAGGTTCAGAAAACGTTCTTCTATGGTTTTGTTGAATATATATATATATTCTGGGTCTTTGAGTAAGGATTCTTCTCCTTCTTCTATTCTTATTATTCTTAGTTTTGGTCTTTTTAGAGCATTCCAGATTTTCTCTATGTTTTCTGTTAGGAATTTATTAGATTTAACACTTTCTTTGACTAATAAATCAATTTCCTCTATTGTATTTTCAATGCCTGAGACTCTCTTTTCCATCCTTTGCTTTCTGTTGGTGATTCTTGCTTCTGTACTTCTTGTTTGCTTGCCCAGGTTTTCCATTTCTAGAACTCTCTTTCTTTCTTTCTCTCTCTCTCTCTCTCTCTCTCTGTGTGTGTGTGTTTATTTGCTTTTATTTCCATTTTCAGGTCTTGAACAGTTTTATTTGTTTCTGCCATATTTTTTTTGTTCTTGTTTTGTTTCTATCTTTCCAGTTTGATGTAGGTGCTTAGTGCTATAAAATTTCCTCTTAGAATTGATTTAACATGTTTTATAGATTTTGATATATATAGTCTTCCTCTTCATTCAATTTTCAAGATTTAAAAAAATCATCTCAATTAACAAGTTTCCATTCATCAGTGTATTGTTTAGTTGCTGTGAGATTTTATATTTTCTGCCATGCCATGTTGTTAATATTTAGCTGTATTCCCTTCTGTCAAAATAGGAATCATGGTGTTATTATCTTTCCCCTATTTGCTGAGACTTAGTTTGTGTTCTAATATGTATTCAGTTTTGGAGAAACTTCCATAATATTGTGTGAAAAAGCTTTTTCTTTAGTATTTTAATAGAATGTTCTATAAATGTCTTGATGTTCATTTGATTTATGATGTAATTTTATCCTCAATTTTCATTTTTTAGTTTTTGTATTGATGACATATTTATTGATGAGAACAATGTAGTGAAGATAGCCATTATCAATTTGTTAGGGTCAATCTGTGATTTTTATATTCAATAATACCTCTTTTATGAAATTGGTGTCCCATGTTTGGAGCATAAATGTTCAGAATTGTAATATTATCTTGGCAAACTTTTTCTTTAAGCACTGTGAAGAGTTCTTACCTATCTCTATTCATTAGTTTTAATTTGCAGTCTCTTTTTATCAGATATTAGAATAGCTATGAATATTTGTTTTGTAGCTTCATTTTCTTAGAATACCCCTTTCCACTCTTTTACTCTAAGGTGATGTCTATCAATGATGATAAGGCATGTTTCTTGGAGACAACAAAAAGATTGATCCTGTTTCCAATTCAAATATATTATTTTTGTTAGCAAAAATAAACTAATATTGAGAGGTTTTATTGAACAATGATTATTAATTCTCATTATTCTATTTTTAAAATTATGTTTAGACTACTTTTGTTTAACTGTTCTGGAATTATTTGTTGCTTGTGCCCTCTTGTGTATATTTAATATTCTTGTTGAGACTAAATATTCATTCTAGTATGTTCTGTAGAGCTGGCTTAGTGGATATAAGTTCTTTAAGTTTTTTGTTTTTTTAACATCAAACGTGTTTCTTTCTCCTTGGTTGCTACTGATGGTTTTGCTGTGTATATTAGTCTAGGTTGGCACCTGTGTTCTTTCAGAAGTTATAGAACAACTGTCCTTAGTCTTCAGGCTTTCAAACTTTCCATTGAAATGTCAGTTATTATTTCAATGTGCCTGCTTTTACATGTGACTTGGCCTTTCTCTTGGCCTTTTAATATCCTTTCTTTGTTCTGTAATTTAGTGCTTCAATTATTTTGTGTTGTAGGGAGTTTGTTTCTCTTGTCTACTTGATGTTCTGTATGCTTCTTGTACTTTGATAGGCATGTCTTTCCTTAGTGTTGGGAAATTTTCTTTTATTATATTGTTGAAAATATTTTCTGTCCCTTTGACTTGGATTTCTTTTCCTTTTTTTTTTTTAAAAAAAATCTCTCTACATATTATATATATTGTCTTGATGCTTTATAGCATCTTAGATTTCCTGAACACTTTGTTCCTTTTTTTTTCAATTTAACATTTTATTTGACTGAGTAATTAATTTTTTCTACCTTATCATGTCTTGGAGTCTGGATAGTTTCACTTCCACTTAGTTTAATCTATTAATAAGGTTTTCTTCTAAACTTTTTCTTTGACCTCATGTGTTTTCCATTTCAAATTTTCTTTCAGTTTTGTCTTTCTTCAGAGAATCTATTTCTTTTTTCAAATTCTAATTTTTATATCTTGAGTTGTTTTCAACTGTGTTTTCAGTCTCTATCCAGGCATTTATTCCTGTTCTCTTGGAGTTTTTCAACATATTCACAGTTGCTATCTTGAATTCATTGATTTATAAATTAGATCCATTGATTTTTTTTCTCCTCAGGGAATATTACAATAACAGTGCTAATTTCTGAAGATTTATTGTCTTAATTATTCATGTTGTTTGTACTTTTCTAATAGGACCTAAGCATCTGGAAAAAGGTCCACTGGTGGTATTTCTTGGTAGAATATGTGGTCTTGCCATTTTGTTAAGTGGATATTTGTACCTTTGTTTGCTATTGCACCTAGGTTTTAGGTTGTAGACCATTTAAATGACACTTTGTTTTCAGTCTTATGGTCACCCTGAGGTTCTAGGTCAGATTCTTACAGCAGAGAGGTAGGGGGTAGGTGGAGGCACATATTCTGGTATTTTGACCTGGCATCCTGTTTTAGATTCTATGAGATACAAGAGCCAACCAGTGTGCTGGGTAATTGACTAGCAGGTGGATGTGGGAATGGGAGAACTGGGGTTCTCAGTTGGATTCTACAGAGTCCTGGAGCTGAAAGGTGGGTGGAGCAGTTGAACAGGCAGATGAGCCGGAAGCCTGACTCTGGGGCTTTCTTCCTGGGACGTCTAGTCTTGATTCTACATGTCTTTTTTTGACAGTGTTTCTCACTAAGTCTAGATTTAACCTATTGGCTAGACTGACTGGCCAGAAAATTCTCTTCTACGTTCATGTCTCTGCATACACATATCTGGAATTATCTGCACACGCCCCCATGCCAACATTTTATGTGGGTGCTGAAGATATTAAGGCAGGTCCTCTTCCTTATGAGAAAACACTGTACCCTCAGCACCACCTCCTATGGAGATGATTCTAAAGGCAGGAAGTAGAAAGATAATTCAGTAAAATTAATTTGTTTTACCTATTTTAGTGTTTATGCTTTCTGAATAAGATTCAGTTTCAGGGAGAGAGCATTTCCTTGGTTAATTAAGGATCTTTATTTTCTGGGAAAACAGGACTCTTTGATTGACAGTCTTTTCAAGGTTGTTTCTTTAAAGTATGTAAGTCTTTCTTAAAGAAAAATAAGGATTTTGTGACTAGGAGAGATCAAATTAGAAAATAAACTTACACTCGGGATCAGTACTTATTAGGTCTTAATGACTTTACTGTCTAAATTTAGCTTTGTTCATTTACTGGCACTTTCTTGGTAGTCATTCTTCATTTAGAAGTTTCCGGAGACTCTCTAAATTAAAATATTTTATCTTAAATGAAACAATCAAGGCCAAGTTCTAAAGTGTAACGATTTTTTACTGTATTTTGATGTGCATTTCTTTCTTAATTAAATATCTGAAGACGTGATTTTGTGTAGAAAAATAGGTTGAATAATTTCTAAACAGAAATGTCAAGGAATATATTAGAACAATGTGATCCACTGGGGAAGTGGGAGCTATTGGGTCAGTATCAGCTACTTGACTTTTATGTAACTGAGCTCTCACGTATTCATAAAAAAGGGAGTCTCATTTAAATTTCCTAAGGCTCTCATCCTCTGCAATATTTGCTGCTCTTTGTGTATAATGATGAGTTCTATGCCTAAATTCAGGGCAGACCTTCCCCCTTTGGCTCCGAGTCCTGTTGTCTCCCTACTTATTTGGATTTTCATCTACATGTCTTTCTTATCAAGCCTTCTCTTCATCTGGTGTTCTAAGTCTTAGTAAATAGCAAAGCTAAAATCTGTAGTCACTGACTGGTGACTCTACCTTCCTAGTCATATTGTATTGTTTAAAAGTAATCGGATTATGTCTAAGTCAGTTTATTCTCTTCCTATTTCTTCTTTTCATCTCTAGTGGTTTAAGTTCATGTCCTCATTATCTTTCATCAAGAGTCAGGGAATTTCTCCTCCCTGGGCCTCATGCTGTTTAGTATTAATCACTACTATTGGGAGAATGTTTCTTCTAATTCAGACTCTGTCATAATTGGCTTTGGAAAATTTTTGGTGGCTGCCAGTGTCCTAGTTAGGTTTCTATTGCTCTGATAAAACACCATGACCAAAATAAACTTGGGTGGTGATTGTAAGAGTTTACTTAATCTTATAGTTTGTAGTCCTTCATCCAGGGAAGTCAGAACAGGAAGTCAAGTCAGGAACCTGGATGTGGGAACTGTTGTAGAGGCCATGGAGGAGTGCTGTTGACTGGAGTGCTCCTCATGGCTTGCTCAGCCTGCGTTCTTCTACTTTTCAGGACTATCAGAATAAGGATGGAGCCACATGTAGTGGGTTGGACATTGAAATCTAAATAAAAAAACTGCACTATAAACTTGACACAGGCAAATATGATGGAGGCGTTTTCTCAATAGAGAGTTCATCTTCCAAAACCGCTCTAGTTTGTATCAAGTTGCCAAATTATGCGCCAGCATGCCCAGTAACATAAACCCTAAATTTATTGCATGACATGTAAAGTCTTTTCTGAGCTGTTTTTGTTTGCTGGTCCATAACTGTATCTTTCTTTTTTTTTCGTATTCAATGCCTGAACGATCCCAAATTATTTGTAAGCTTCCAAGTATACTAAACTGTTGCTGAAATGTCAGTTTCTTGGCTCCATCCTATATCTTATAGTGTAAGCCTCTGTCCACCTCTATCTTTTTGTGTTTTTTTCCTTATTTTTGTGTTTACTATTAATGGCTGACCTACTTTTACTTTTCATTTTTCTAGTTTTGGGCCTCTCATATGCTTTACACTCTTCCTCTGGCCCCCATATCCAGTCAAATGTAGAATGCATGCTCCCTACTTTGCCTAGTTATTCCTTTACTCTGTCTCTGCTCATAGATTATAATTATCAAAAATGTACAAATTTCTCAATGATACTGTTAACTGATATACCTCCAGTTTATAGAACAGTACTTGAAAACTGTGGGCATTAAATAAATATGAGACCAAAAATTCATCTTTCCCTGGGTTGCCCTGCTTTCCATTCCATCCTTCAGGCTTTTAGCCGAGGGTGTTAACAAGGGAAATGCTGCAGGAGCAGGGGTCTTGGCAGTCAAAGATTTTTTTCCCCTAAGTTAGTTATCTTGCTATGGATCCAGTCTGGGACCGTGGTGCGGTATGCCCTGCAAGTTGGAATTTTTCTGCATCTCTCACAAACTGACTCTAGGGTTTCCAGTCCAGAGCATAATTTTTCATTAACATCTTTCAGCGCTAGAACATTGTGCCTCAGAGGCTCAGACAGATGACCTGGTTGTCACGACGGTTCTCTAAATTGCTCCTTTTCATCTCTCTCTTCAGACTGCGAGCAGGCCTGCGTCCACTCGATCTCTTTGAATGTCACGCATACTGTGGACTTCTCTCCCAATGTAGTGAATCTTGAAGCTGACTTATACTCCCGTTGTCCTGACTGCCCGCTTGGAAGTAGAAGCATGCTTTGCACTGTGTGGCTAACAGTTGCCGTTGATGGATTAATTAATGTATTACTTAATAAAACATGTATCCACATTGAGACACTCATAATAGCAGAAAAGACGCACACAACATCAGTGTTTTTGTTATTTTGCGAATACTGCCATGGCAGTCTGACTAAACTAGGCTGCCTCCGCGGGGTAGTGGCAAAGATACATGACAGGAAATGGAAGTGCTAAAGGTATAATTTGGTGAAAACAGAGGCAGGCAGGAGTGAAAGGTAATGGATGCTGGAGATGTGTACTGTGGGTGATGTTTTATGACTAAAGTTACATTTAAATTAGTCTTCCAGGAGTGAAGGGAGATAAGTTCAGGGGTGTTGGAAGCTTTACATTTTATCTCAAAATTTAACAAATTCCACATTTAAGAAAAACCATTCTTAGACTGACAGGTCACAGAATAAAACTAATAATTTTATAACTTAGCGTATTTCTTGAATAGCATCTCCTATTGGGTTTCATTCCCAGAAATGACACTCGCTGCATCAGTCTTGCCACGGCAGCTGCATGTGTATGCAGTTAATCAGCTTCATTCACTTACCAGAACCTCTTTCTCAACCAGGTGTCTGAAGCTGGGCTGCAATGGTTGAGACCAGACTTTGGTTGTTTTAAAGCCCTTTTTTACACGACAAGGGGAATTTTATAACCATATAGTGTCATGCCGTGAGGAGAACTGGCGAGGGAGTAGAAGTTGCTGAGATCACTGTTTTCTGTTTTTCCCCCAAGGGGAAAGTGAACCTGCAATGAGTCAGGCTGTACCTGTCCTGGCACAGCTGGCACAGCTGGCTCAGCATGCAGTTTAACAAATTATACGCCATTCATCTGTACTCTGCTCAGCAAAGTTTAGTATTTAAAAATGTAGTTTTAGGTTATGATGTTGTATTACAAAGATAAACCTACACAGAAAATTCAAATGCCTTTCGGATTTCTGAATCTTTAGATGCCAATCCAGTGAACACTTGATACTGCTCTTTGACACCATGTTGGACTAGAATAACACCCCACTTTTTTTTTTTAAGGGTTTTGCAACCTGCGTGGGAAACAAGATACAAGGAGGCGCTAGACGCAAAGAACAAGAAGACAAAGAAGGACAAACAACCTGATGTTCCAAAGAACACAAGACTATAAAAGGACAAACAACCTCATGTTCCAAATGTTGCATCTCTGCCCAAAAGAGGAAATTGAGATCAGGAATGAGCAAGGGTGGCTAAGCAAAACACTCGGTGACTTAAAAAAAGAAAGGCAGCATGAACTCTACCAGACATTCCCGCATCTTCGTTGCTTTTCTGTGGACCCTCTTGCCTGACTTGCCTTTGCTGATCATGCTGGCTGGAAGCCTGGCACACGAGTGTTTTTGAAGAAGTTTTTGAAGAGTGTTTTTGTTCATTGCAAATCTGTACTGAAAAGAAAAATTCAAAAAGGCAAAGACTAGCGACCAAAAGCATTTGGGCTGTTAAGATTTCTGTCAAGATTCTGCATCTATTTTTTTTCCAAAGTAGTAGTTCCACTTCTTTTATATTCAGGGGCACATTTTTGGAGTCATAGAATCTTAAAGGTTCTAATGTGAAATCAATAGAACTTGCTCAAGGTGCAATTTGTGTGATATAAGCTCGATCTATCTCAATGCTTGTGATGAAGGTTTGATGGGTTCATTCTCAGAACATAAATAGCTGTTTAAGAGCAAATCTGTCTTTTACAAAATTTCACCAATGAGAAAAAAAGAAAATAAAGTGAGGAAAGCTCAGCCAATCCCTGTGAAGGGCACTGGCATGCAGCTTCTTGTATAACTTGGGTCATTTCAGGGAGTTAGCCTTGTGTTGCACACCCTGGTGATCTGTTCCGATTCATTGAATTATTCAGACCTGTCTCTATCTTTCAGTATTAGGTGAATGACCCACTTGGTGCCAGTGACATATGAAAAAAACTCTCCCGGCCATGGGTGATCTCTGGATTGTTCATAAGAATAGGTCAGGATTTGTTTTTGACGTTCTTCCAGTCTTAGGCAAGATCTAACTCCTTGAGGTGCTGGGGGCTGCATTTGACAGAAGACCACAGGAATGAAACTGGCAAGCCAACAGGGTATGGATAACAAACTAAAAATACAAGCAATGTGCCATGTCCTTGCAGTATTACTGGGGAACTAACCATATAAGGAAGCTACTGATTTTTGAACTTCTTATTTGTGAAAAGCCTTTATCTAATTAAGTCAATATTATTTTAGTTTCCTATCTTTGGAGGCTGAAAGTATCCTGAACAATAGCAGCAGCAACAATAACCAGGTTTGTGGGCGATGAGGCGGCTCAGTTGGTAGAGGTGTTTGTCAACCCGGACATCCACATGACAGAAGGAGAGAGATGGCTTCTTCAAGTCATCCTCAGACTGCCACACTCTTGCATGTTGTGGTAATCTCGTGTCACCCTAACCCAACTAATAAACAAATAAATATAGTAAATAAATCAAAGAAGCTCCATTCATCCCATTATGCTGCTTGGTTTTTGACTACTGTACAGGAAATAAGTCATTGTACAGTCTAAGAATTTGAAGCTTCTCTTGATTCATGTAGTTATGGACTCCATCAGGATATAGGAGAAACTTCTAGCCTCTCCCGTTTTCCCTTTAGGGTTGTGTCCCTCTTTTTCCTTCTCTAAAGCCCAGAACACACTGTTTTCTATAACTGTCGGTTTGTGGTTTTGAGAATGTAATAAAAATGGAATTATACAGCACAGAACTCTGAGACTGGCTGAATTCATTAGCTGCAGTGTTTTTGAGACTGATTCAAATTCTTACAGGTATTGAGTTTGTGTCTATTTTTATAAAGTCCAGTTTGTTGAATCAGTTATTATTAAAGGGCATTTGTTCCAGTTTGGGGGGTGTGGTGGCTGACATCAACTGTCAACTTGAATAAGTAAGCAGGAAATGGTCACCTTCAAAGTGGGTGACTTCTCCCAGTGTTTGGTCAAGATAGAAATTCAGTGAAAATGTGTTCTGTATCTGCCTCCACTTCTTCCTAAGCATCTCTACCTCTGTGCTGCTCTGATCCTCTGCTGTCCAGCATCTTCAGCCTTCCAAGCTAGGCTGCATACTGGTGGTCCTCTTAGAGACCGTCAGCTGTAGACTGGAACTGCTGAGGCATCTGGCTTCAAAGATCAAGCAGCCGCTGGGTCTTCAAACTCTCTGTTCTACAGGCAGCTATTATTGAACTACTCAGAGTCTGCTAAGAATTGTTTTGTATTGGATATACTAAATCTATTGCTTCTGTTCTCCTAGAAACCCTCCCTGATACAGAAAGCTTTGGGCAGAAACAAAGGCTTTTGTAAACTTGTGAGGCTCCAAGAATGAAACTGTTCAATCACATGGTAAATATACTTACCATGTGATTATATTTACCATTCTGAAATAGGTACCAAACTGATTTTCAGAATGGCTTTGCTGCTCGTATTCCAATTGGCAGTGGGTGAACATTCCAGCTGTTCGGCACTCAAACCACTTGATGTGCTCATGATATAAAAAAATTACACTATTTTCATATGGAACAACAGCCATATGGCTCCTCTCACCTTAGTTATAATTAATTTTAGTTTTTGATATGCAAGCACTTGATTATATTTGTACCCAATAAATTAATAGTTTTGTAAGAAGTGTCATTTTTATATTTTGTGGTCGAGCTGTTCATCTTTCAGCTGCTATTATAAAAACATACTTGACCTATTTTTTTCTTTGTATCTTGTAACCTTGCTCATCTCACTAATTAGTTCTAGAAGTTTTTAAAATTGATTTCTCAGGTTTTTTTTTTTGACATAAACCATCATGTTGCTCATTAAGATGGTTAGTTTTTTTTTTGTTAAATTGACACAACATAGAATCATCTGGGAAGAGGGAACTTCAGTTGAGAAAATGCCTCCATTACAGTAGTCCTTATGCAAGTCTGGGGGCAGGCATCTTGTTGATTAATGATTGATGTAGGAGGACACAGCCCATTTTGGGGGTTGCCACCTCCGGGCAGGAGGTCCTGTGCTGCAAAAAAAATCCAGACTGAGCAAGCCAACATGTAGCTTTCTTCTCTGGGTTCTCCCTCTATTCCTACGTGGGCTCATGTCTTGACTCTTCTCAGTGACAGACTGTGACTGGGACATACATGTCGAATAACTCCTTCCTCTCTAAGTTGTTTTTGGTCAGTGTTTATCACAGCAACAGAAACCAAACTGAAAGACTCCATGCAAAAGAGGTCTTTTAATTTTCCATGTCCAATTTGCATGTTGCTAATTTATGTTCATTGCACCATTTCTCTGGTATTGTACTTCCTGTGTGATGAATAGCAGTTGTGAGAGTAGATATCCTTACATCTGTTGGCAACACTAGGGAAATTAATCAGGTTTTCAATGTACATAAGGCATTAGCTGTCATTTATTTTGTAGGAACTTTTTACGAACTTGAAAATACCTTAATCTCTGAGTTACTTGAGTGTTTTCAAGCATCTATGAAGTTTGAATTTTGTCAGAAGCTTA
>JAQHUG010000005.1:12686626-12712739 GCA_028555095.1 Dicrostonyx torquatus
AAAAGAATATTATGCAAAAAGAAAAAACTGTTGAAATTAGAATTGTACTTTGATTCTTGAATTAAGTGGCAATGGGTTGGCATGACATTGGCGATAGGCTCATATGAAGATCTTGTGTTTGAAATCTTTTGTAGAGTGATTAAGAACACAAGTGTGATTAAGTTGAAGAAAATTATTTTCACTTCTGGCACTTTTGTTCTAAACCTAAAAGAAGTTAATAAACATGAATAATTGTAGAATGACAAAAATATTTTCTCTAAAAGTAATATCATAATTTATCTAAAATTTGACACCAGCAGCTAATATTGCCCAACATTCAGCTCAAATTAAAATTCTAAAGTCATTTCAAAGGGACTTCAGGGATTTTTTTTCTGTTAGTTTATCACTAAAATTTTGATAGAATAAATGAGTCTGAAAACCTTATATTGGCACAGCTTGAGAGTTTTTTTTTCTTTTTTAAGGAAAGAAATCTAAGCGGCCGATTTGATACTTGAAAATCTGTTTTCTGAAATGTCAGATTAAAGCTTATACTTAGGAAAACTGGCACGAAGCACATAAGATTAGATTATAATTGAAAGAATGTATCTGAAGCAAAGCCATACAGCTACATTGGTGCTCCCTGAAGCAATAGAAGAAAAACGTTAGCCTGCAGCCTTATTAGGGCAGAATGGCATGAATCAATCCTGGTAGTTATTGAGAGATCTGCTGTGACTACGAAGATATAAGGGCAGTCTGGAAGGTTGCAGCTTATACTTATGTTCAGGCTAAGCCATTCTTATTCAATGCAATTCTATAAAGCTTCTAGGTTGCATATAAATTGAGGTAACACAAATGAGTTCCCTGGCCCTTTTCTATCATGACATCCCCTAAAACTGCTTAGTGCAGTCCTACCCTCTACATCATTGCCATCTACTGATGACTGAAGAAAAATCGTTATGGTGCCCACGCACAAAGTGCTGCGTAGCTTTTCAGAGAAGTCTTAGGTGTGTTTCCAGAATTTTCCATTCCTGCCCCTCCACAGCCTTTGCTATCATCAGCAGATACTCTTTGTGATTCTTCCTTTGTTATTTTTCCTACTGCTCTGATTCACGGTGGAAATTGCCATCACATGGCAAGCCTGATACAGGAAAGTACCTCATTAGCAATATTATTTCTTTTTTCTAGACACAAGGATAGAATAAAGCAAAGCCAGAACAGTCTAGCAGCAAAGGACTTCAGTGAAATGGCAAGACTTAAAGAGTAATGTGGCTCAGGTTGTGGAAGTATTAACCTTGCAGGAGGACTTTGTGCAACTGCTTCATGATGCTTTCATCATCTATAAAAATGGAAGCGAAACGTTGGAATTTCCCAGGAAAGACTGAAATCAGATGAGGCCTGTATCTGACTACTTTGTGCATTACAAATGACTTCACACACATAACCATGGGGGTCTCTGTGACCACCATGCCCAGCAGGGTAACAACCCTCAGGAAGTCCACTGAGTCCATCATGACTCAGTAACCAGGGTTGGTTCGAGCATCTAGAATCTCATGCCAGACAGTTTACTTTAGGTATATCTAGGTGCAGCACAATTTGGAAATTACTGAATTCCCCCTTGTACAGCAAAGCTTAAGATATGACTGTCTTGAAACTCCTTTTAAAGTACATGTGATTTCCTGTGTAAAGGGTGGATTCTATAGATTGACTACTTGTGACATCTTAAGGGTCTGGGGTGGTCTCAGCGCAGAAGTCACGAGGGTATTAAACCAGCTCTGTTCCTATTTGTAAAGTAGATGTGCCTTTGCCTGTAAAGGTAGGTTCTATTGATTGAGAAACAATGCTCAAGTAAAGGGTGTAGGGAGGACGACTGAGATAAACATCGGAGTCCAGGTGAGCCCAGAATCACCAGCTATTAACCACATCCATGCCCAGCTTTCTAGGTGGAAAATGGGTTACACATCTCTTCTTTTGAAAAGACAATAATGTGTGGTAAATATTCCTGATTTCCCTAGTGCTTGTCTGTGAGCCCAAGGACTTCTGTGCTCCCCATAGCATTGTACTATTATCAGTTTTGGTTCTGAGAACTCACAGCAAGAGAGGACAAAAAGGATGTCTACATTGTTCCTTTAAAAGTGTTTACATGAACCAAGCCTCAGCAATTTTGTCTTGGAAACTCTCAATATCATTCCCTGAGTTGTGGGTCTGGAGTATTCCAAAATTTCAAAAAAGATATTTGCTATTTTTTTTGTCTGTCAGGAGCAAGGCAGTTGATGCAAATCCATCTATTTTAAACAAAAGTGCAGACCTGAAGCAGATGGGGCAGAGACACGTTAACACTGTTGTAGCCCAGATCTTTACTGAGAAGAGCCACTCAGGGAGGGGTCCCTTGGATGCTTTACAGAATCTGGGACTGTTTATTGGTTCCTCAGTGAAGGCTGGTTATCCCTTGCTGGTTCTGCGAGAAGAGCCTGGACTCAAGAAGGACAACGATTATTTAACAGCCCTAAGCCCGAACTTTAATAACCCTCAGTCTTACTGGTTCAACTGAGAGTTGCACTGAGTGCTCCAAAAAGGCATCAGGATAAAGCAAGGCGTTTACTTAGGAGGTCTATGTTGAGTAGGATGAATCTGGTAATCAAAAACATGTATGAAATGAATTACTGTGGTTAGTGGCTGAAATCACGTTCCTTCAAGGAGAAACTCTTAGCTCCCATTTTCTGTATTGGAAATTCTTCTAATCTAATGTCAAGACATGTCAAGGGATGGACTGTGTACAGAGAACCTGATTCTCTCTCTTATGACTAAGTTCTGCTCTTTTAGAAAGAGACAGAGAGAGACAGAGACAGAGAGAGACAGAGACAGAGAGAGACAGAGGCATGAACTGGAATGGAATCACTAACATGGGCCCCTTGGTAGGAGCAGGTGGAGACAGGGAGTAGAGTCAGGTGGTAGAGGCGGTGATACTGAGGGCTCTGATTTAACCAGACACTGAGTTGCTTTGTCTGAGTCAAGGAAGAAATAAACTAGTATTTACACAAATAGATATTACAACATTTAATTTATGTTATCACCAAGGTGACTGTAATATATAGATTTTGGACATAGAAAAAAATCTCAGTGATAAGACCACCAGCTTCGCAGCTAAAGCTGCATCTATTTTTTTCCAAGGCTTTTATATGTCAGCCTTCTACTCTCCCAATCTTCTTGCCAGGTTCTTCAAAAGGGCCAGGCCTCCCAGGTGTTGGTGACAAGCAGCTAGGGAGCAGAGATTTTAAATTTAGGCAACAGCTTTATTCAAACAAAGCCAAGGGGATCTCTTGTCAAGCTAGTATACTTACAAGCTATATTTCCATCTCTTTAGTGAGCTAGGAACCAGATGTCCTTCTTGTAAGCTACGGGTTTGTTCTGGTTATGTACCTAGTCAGTACCCTGCTTAGTCAAATGAACGGGTCAATGCAGGCCAATGGTTTTTCAGGTTCTTATTGTGACTCTTGATAAAATGGAGTAGAAAGCAGGAAGGAGATTTTTAAAAAATGCTTAATTTCTTGTTATACTTGCACAGTTTTTTTGAGGTGTTAAATCAATTTCTATCTGAAGAGAATGGGCAAATATGTTTTTTAAACATCTTCATTAAAATACTGCCAGTTCTAAAACTACCTCGTTTTATCTTCTGAAAATCCAAGGCTTCCTCTTCACACTGTATTCTGCTTTTGGTGCCTTGTGAACACAGCATTGACTATTTTCATCCCACCATCCTACCCTGCTTCCCACTCTGAGTGCTCCACTCTTCAACAGCCTCCTTTCTTAGGTACCACAGAGATGCTGGCGGCACAGCCCCTTGCTCTCAGTACTCCTCCATCGAAACACCACCCCAAAGAAATCACACTCAAAAACTGAATCGCTAACTACCTTCTCCTCCCCCGAACCTTAGCTCCCGAGCCCTCACAGCATCTTCTTTCAGGTGTTTCAATGTCCCTGCAAGGTGAAGTTTCTTTCTTCACCTGACACATGTGTTTTCCTTCTTTTGCAAAGTCAATTTTAAATACAACGTGGAAATGCTGATTTGCATTTTTGTACCAAGAATTCCTTAAGTGGCTTTTAGTTTTGCAAATATAAGGCAAATAGACACCTGGTGGAAACTTATAATGACCCTTCCTATTTGCTTGCTTGTTTACTCATTTTTTTTTTCCTGTTTGGAGGCTTAGCACAGTGCTTCTCAAAGGGTAGACCCCATACCAGTAATATCAGCATTACTAGGAAATGTGTTAGTATTGCAAATTCAGAGGGCTCACCCAGATCAGAAGCTTGTGGAAATGTAGCCAAGCAAATTATAATTTATTGTCTTCCACAGATTTCTGATAAATATGTTGTAACATTTGAAATCTACTGTCTCATCCTCCAGAAATGGCAACTCCACCGTTTTGTATATGGGATATAAGGTCTCATCGGAAAGAAGACCTGAATGCCTACCTTCCCTTTCTGAGATCCCAGAACTACGGGGGCTGTGCTGGTCAGGTTTTGCCAGCTTGACATATGTTAGCATCTTCTGGAAATATATCTTGCTGGGTTCATTTAGTATTGCTCGTATGTATATACGTTTAGGGCTGATGTTGGGATTGGACAATTTATGAGGTCACTTGTTCCTGGAGAAGTCCAACTATCTCTCATTCAGCAACCTGTAGCTCTTCCATCTACTACATCTAGTGGAAAGGCCTTGTGAGATTTTCCCCAGCACATGGGCATGCCAGTCAGTGTTGTCATTTGTACAAGTTTAGTCAGCTGTATTGTTGATATTTCTTGCATCCACCTGTCCTGTATAGAAGACACTCTCTCACAGCAGACATCCTGGTCCTCTGGCTCTCATAGTCTTTTTGCTCTGCCTCCAGGATGTTCCCTTAATCTTATATAAGGGTTCATAATGCAGATGTGTAAGTTAAGGCTGGGCATCCCAGGGATATGTATTGCTACCACACAGATGCAACTAGACATTATTCTTGTTTAGGAAAATGGCAATAGTAGATTCTTCTCTAAGGCTCACAATCTTACCAGATACTGGTAGTTGGCCAGGTTTACAGTACCAGGCATGAATTCACTGGGCCTTAAATTCATGTAAGAAACTGTTAGTTGCTCCCAAGATGCACATGCCACTGTTATATCTTTTGGGATGTCTTGCCAGGCTGATCATTGTTGTGGTTCACAGACTTCACAGCTGGGTATCAATTCTTTTTCTCCCTTAGTAGTGTAGCACTTTTAGATAACATGTGAAGGAGGGAGGAGGGATAAATAGAACTAAAGATGTTTGAAAAACCCATAGGGAAGCATTATTTTATGTTTTCTTAAAACTACAATATTTATTATAAGACTGTATCTATATAATTCTAAATAACTTTTGTCACTTGGGGGTGATGATAATGCTCCACCAAAGAGCCACAGATTACCTAATAAAAGCCCTGTGCTGTAAGAAGGAAACAAACTGGAGCCATTTTGGATAGGACTTCCATTTTGAATAAGAGTCAAATAAAACTTAATTTTCCAAGACCTTTCCAGACTTCCCTGGGTAACTGATATCTCCGACTTCCTGGTTGGCAAGCTGTAGATGGAGACTACTAGTTCATTTCCTGGCCACCCAGACTTGAATAATCATACAAAACTATTTTAATTCTGACACTGTTTGACCTATTACCTCTGGCTTCTTATTGGCTAACTCTTACACCTAAATTAACCCACTTTTTTTATTTTGTATTTTACCATGAGGCTCGTGGTTTGTTACCTCTTGCTTCTTGAGCTGCTACATGGCGTCTGCCTCCTTCGGCAGCTACATGGCGCCTATCTGACTCCACTTAATCTCTTTCTCTATTCCTTCCAGCCTGGCTGTATTCTTCCCTGCTATAGGCCAAAGCAGCTTTATTCATTAACCAATAAAGGCAACAAATATACAGAAGGTCGTTCCATATCAGCAAGTTAAGAGACAAATGGTGGGCAAGCCTCCCCGCCACACTTGAGTAAACCAACCAATGAGAAAAAGATACGTATACCACAGAGAAATGTTCCTAGGAAAGTTCCTAATCCCTGAATCCTGACTGGTGAAAAATAAGCTGTGACTTGGCATACATGTTTGTAGTTTTCGTGTTCAAAAGCTTTGTACCATTCTGGTTTGCTCTTGGTCACAGTTCAGCTTCCGAGTCTGTGCTATGGCTCTGATCAATCAGTAGTGGCTTGTTTGCAATCAGCTTTAGTTTTCTGCATTGACTTGGTTGGTGTTTGCGTTGTATTGGATCCAAGCAGACCCTATACCAGTGTCAAACAGGGGAAACCTCACTACAAGTTATTTACCAGGGGAGTTAAAGAGACTCTCAACATAATATATGCTCTTGGTGTTGCCCTTGATTGCCTCCCAGAACTTGAAATGAAGGCCCTATTGCTGAAGATCCCACCTACCTTAGACCTGAGAATTGGAGAATCAAACTAGAACTAACCTGGAGTTTCTCCTTGCGGACAAACTCTCACAGTATCCAATGGTATTATTGAAAATTGACATATTCAGAAAAATAGAGTGGATCAGTTCATCCTCAGGGGACAGGACTTTATAAAGAAATTTTTAGTAGTTATTTTAGAAAATCACTTTACTTACGCTTTTTCTCAGTTCTGGTTAATTTATTCAACCACTCCTGTGTAATTAGTCCTTCACAGTCCCTCCAGCCAGCTCCCAAATTATGGCATGGAGACTTCTAATTAATTATGAAAGCACAGCCTATAGCTTAGGCTTGTTCCTAACTAGCTCTTATAACTTAAATTAATCCACTTATATTAATTTCCATTCTATCATGCAACATTACTTCTCTTTCATCTTGGATCTCCTGTATGCCTAGATTCTCCTCCTCTTCCTTTTCCTTCTCAGAAAATCCACCTATACCTCCTGCCTAGCTATTTGGCCATTTTGCTTCATATTGCACCAATCACAGCAATATATCTTCACACAGTGTACAAATATCTTCAACTCCTCTTCATAGTTGCTTGTTTAGTGAGGAGCACATGTCCAGAACATTAGTGTAGCATTTGGTTCAATACTCCTCTGCATGGATCATTATCATTTTATGTTGGCATGATCTTTATACAGTTAATTCTGTTGACCGATTTAGAGCAGCTCTGTGATTGGTGGAAAGGAACATTTACTTTATCCATTGCATAGGAAAGGAGAGCCACACTGGTCATTCACTCACCAGTTTGCACAAACAGCTTGTGCCTGTGGGGGTCTACTGTTGCTTGGAACCTAACTCCTGTTTTAGATGGTATATAAGATGAAGCACTGCTTTTTAATAACACTTAGAAGAAATGCTAAGAAGACGGATATATTTTATTCAAGAGGATGTGTAATACCTTTCTAAAAATGGAATCTGTTTAGAAATTACTTCAGTTTAAAGCTCACTAGGGATTAATTAACAGTGTAGCGGTTTTCCCAATGGACATATTTTTACAGCAAATTCAAAAGCTCAGTATAATAAGCTTGTTTTCCAGTCTGTTTTTATTTAATCAACTGCATGCTTTTGATTACTTTTTAGAAAATAATTTCTTTCTTACTAACAATCCTCTGGATCATTAGTTTGAAATGAAGTGAGAGCAGAGAAACAGATTTCTTAAATCACGCACCTAAATCCCATTATTTAATCTAATTTCATTTGTACTTGAGGTAGTGATATGACTGCGGCAATGGGCTCTCTACAATAAATTTTTTGCATCTTTCCTTTTTTTTGTGTTAATGATAGATACATTCAATTTGAAAGAGCTTTTTTGTTTTTGGTTGTTTAGTCCTTTACTTTCAGAGTCATTTTGTTCCCCTATAAGGTCACTGTCCTAGGACTGCTGGTATGCTTTTCTGCAGCCTGGGCAAGTCATTTATGGAAGCTGGGGAGCAGATAGCAAGCCATCTTTTGTGGTATACTTTAGCCTTAAGCAGTATCTATACCTGTAAGCAGCTCCTTTGCTTCTGCCGTGGCTCCAATGCCTCTCAAAGTTCCAGTTTTGGGAATGTGTGTGTGTGTGTGTGTGTCCTTAAAACTCCCACGTTGTATTCTTAACCTCCAGTGTGATGTGGATTGGAAGTGGAGCCCTCATGAGATTAGTGTCCTCATAAGAATAGTTAGGAAAATGCCCCCCTCTCTCTCCTCTCTTTGAAACATTGTGAGAACATTACAGAACAGAATGGAACCCTGTAGGAGAGACCAGTCATATCTACACTATGGTATCTGATATGCAGACTTCAGAACTGTTAAGACATAGTTTGCTGCTGCTTCAGGCACACTCATGGCATTTTTGGAAAGATAGTTCAACTGATGAAGAAACAACACAAAACCAGACTTCGAGGTTCTAACTGCTCTAACTATGCACAGCATCATCTGAGTCCTGGGCTTGCTATGGCTTCCTGAGGCTGCTGTGTGGGCTGTGTTCTCTTCTCATGTGGGATTGTGCAGCCTTCTCATTATCTATGTGACCAGTTCCTCAAGGATGAAGAACAGAGCAGTAGGAAAGCCACACAGTTTGTAGGTCTGGAAGGGTTTGTTTGGGAGATGGTGCACCCATGCTCCATTCTCTCTGTGTGAGCAGATGAGGTAGTTTGTCTTCTAAGTATTGTCATTTCATTTCCCGACACCCATTTTCTTTGTCCACAGCTTATTATTTCATCTTTTGAATAGCACAGAGATGCCCTTTTCTGGTTCCTCCTCCTTATGGTTTAGACTTTGTTTTTAATACTTCTTATTGTTGTTCAGAACTCACATCATCTGATCTTCTCAGGTCTTATGTTCTGGGTACTGAAGCACCATTGCCAGGAAATAACTAATTTTCTTGAGAGTTTTAAGCCCCTCCCTTTATCTTTACCTAATCTGGGTCTCATCAGCAATATTTCTATTTACCTATCCTTTAGGTAACCTTTAAGCATTGCCTGTTGGTTGATATTTCTGATCAACCACCTTCTGTTTTGATGTTTTCTCTAAGTTCTGATGGCTGGTCTCCTGACCCACAGAGATGGTGAGATACCTACTAGATTCTTTCAGCAGTCAACTTCATTATAATTTGTTACAAATTAGTATAAGGATAATACTATTGCTCATGTCTATTTTTCATTGTCTACTTAGATGTGTCCTTGGTATTTTATAGATATCCCGGTGACTCTCTGGAAACCATCTCACATGCACTCTATTTAAAACAAAAGTATTTTTATTTCTTCAAGTGTTTTTTCTTTTTATTTAAGTGTTTTGTTAAATATCCTCTCAAGTCAAGAGTCTTTTCTTTTCATCTCAATTTCCTCAACCTACAATTCACCAGATGTTGTAAATTCTGTCACAGAAAACATTTTGACATTAATTCAGATAATTTATCATGTTACTGCAATAATTACAGATTTTACTTCTGGTTCAGCGTTTTACTGTTAGTATGTATGAATTGTATAAAATGATGGGTTTCATTATGACATTTCACATGTGTATACAATGTACTTGTATACTCCAACCTTGGCATTTACTCCAACATTGCTCTCCTTTTTTCTTTACTCTCCCCTTCATTTACCAAATAGTTATATTTCTACCTGAAGGTATGTTATATGGATACAGACATAATATATATATATATATGTATACACTATTATATATATAATATCTACATTATAAATATGAGAAATATGAGATAAAACCTGTGTTATTTCTGAGTATGGCTAATTTGACTTAACACAATGATCTCTAGTTCCATCCATGTTTCTGTAAATGATATAATTCCATTCTCCAATATTTATGAATAAAACTGTAATCAGGTCATCACATTTTAATGCATTACATATATGGAAACCAACCAACCAACCAAATCAACCAGCCAAACCTATAAACCAAACCAACCAACCAACTAACCTACCAGCCAAACCAACCAGCCAACCAAACAAATCAATCAACCAAATAAAGCAACTAATAAACCAAACAAACCAACCAAGCCAACCAACCAACCAACCAACCAACCAACCTAACCAAGTAAGCAACCCAACCAACCAACCAATCAAACCAACCAACCAAATCAGCTAATCAAACCAGCCAACCAACCAATCAACCATACCAACATCAACTAACCAACCAACCAAAGAAACTACTTCTACTTCTTCCTCTCCCACAAAATTTTTAACAATAAAACAAGCATAATTTAAAAAAGTCAAATAGAATCATGTTAGCTTTACCTCTAAACAAAAAAAAACCCCAGTAAATTCTAATACATTTTAAAAAAGTTTTAATATTTCAAACTTGTGGAGTTATTCTATTAACTCAACATTGATCATCTTTTTTGATCTTTACTGCCTAAAATTTACCTATTATCTTGATTCATTTACTTACTTGTTCATTTAACACAAGGTTTGTTAATTAGTTTAGAAGATCAGTGTTATCCTTAGCTTTAAAGTATTTATATTCCTATAGAGATTCAGACAACACTGAAGAAAAAAAAACAGAACCAAATAATATATATCAAAGTACAGTGATACAATGAGGGCTATAAAGTGAAGAGGGGTATAATTTTTGGAAAGTCAGATAGAAACTCTTCTAAGAAGAGGAAAATAGAAAGAGGCCCTGATACTAGTTGAAATTAGCTCTGGTTGCTTGTGGACGAGGAGATCTACATGTAGGGAGAAGGATCACAGTAAAGACAGATGAGGGTGAACCTGGCATGTTAGCAGGAGCAGGATACTAGTGTGCCTAGAGCATGGTGTTGAAAGGGAACCAGAAGAGGTTGAGAAACAAAATATGGTCCATGAAGGTGATGGCAGCAGACTGGGCTATGTCCCTTTACCTTCCTCCCTTCCCTTCTTTTCTTCCCCTTATTGCATCAACTAGAATTATTTTATTAGGTTTATTGCACAGTGATTTGCACATATATATGCAGTGATATGCACACGCACACTCTTATATACTGGGCACATGTTAAGTATTTCATCTTTAAGAATAGAGTTAGGTATAGTTACCCATATATAGCGCTCTCTCTCTCTCTCTCTCTCTGTGTGTGTGTGTGTCTGTGTGCTCAACTGTGCATATGTGTGTGTGTATATGCGTGTGTGTGCGTGTGCGTGTGTGTGAGTGTGTACACATCAGAAGTTGAACTTGAGTATCTTCCTTTACTGCTCCCACCTTAACTGCTTTGAGAACGAATCTCTCACTGAACCTCTCAGTTGTTTAGGTTAGACTAGCTGGACAATGAGGTGTAGTCCATCTGCCTCTGATTCTAGCGTTACAGTTGTAGATGTGTGGCATCACACCTTGCCCAAGGTCAAATTAACTGGGACTGCATAAGAACTAGTAAAATGAAACAATAAACTATTAGCCCAGATGTGAAGGTGCTGCCCTGTAATTTCAGCAGTGAGGATGTTGAAGCTGGAAAAGTCACAATTCAAGGCTAGTGTATGCTACATGGTAGGCTCATGCTGTTCCTCTGAAAAAATATAAAGGATGACAAATATGAGAAATATATCATCAGCATTAGTTACAAGTTATCCCATTACATGATAATTAATAGTAAGAACCTAATGCTATATATATATATATATATACATATATATATATATTTTTTACTCTGGCTGATGAGTCATTTTTATGTACTATTGGCCAAACATTGAGGACAGTTCAAATTTTTTAATAGCCATATTTTGGCATCCTAATTTACCACTTGTTAATATATAAAAGGATCATCATTATAACTAAGATCTGTGTTTTTTATCTTACGCATACACAGGACCAAATTGTTACCATATAAAAGGTGATATATGCTATCATGAACACAACTCATGTGAATGAAATCTGACTCAGTTCTTATAAGTCAGATGATATAAATTTACTGTGAATTATTAATCCTCTTCTCAATTTGTGTATCAATTTTGTAAAAAACTGCAGAGCTTGTATATAATTACTTTAACTGAAAACATAAGAATGAACCTAGGTTGGACTAATAATAATAAATAAATAATTTATAAATATTTTAAAGTTAGGTTTTCTTAATTTTATATTTTAATTTTATAGGTGATGTAACTCTTTTTAAGAAAACTTAAAAGGAGTTGACTAGATTTTGCAAGTAATTTTCATACTTACTAGTCCTTATAACATACAAAGATGGTTTTATCTGGGTTTTCTAAAAGGTAGGTGGAATTGCCCTTTTAAATGGGTTTGCATGGAATAATCCTGTTGGATACAAGCATTAGGAGGCATATTGAAATGCTGTACTCCTGTCTCTCTGGAAGATGCTCTGACTCATTTTGCTGAGTTACTGATTCCAAACTATGAGATGAAATCAAATATTTTAATGAGCTTGAAACATTTAGAGAAATATGCAACACTAAACAGATTAAAAGGCAGTATACACATTGTTGGTGTAAATTTTGGGTATCTAACTTTATACAGTTAGTTTTGAATATATGCAATGATGAAAACTCTGGAACATTTGGATTTTAAAAAGATTTTTTTTCTTCCGTTGACATCTGACACATAGCAGTTGGTATTCTCAAAGCAACCTAATGCATTTGATCAAACCTTGAAGAGAATGGCAAGACTGATTGCTGCCCAAAGCAATTCTGTGGTGAAGATACTTGAGTACCTCTCACCGCTGTGCAGTGGAACTGTCGGAGGTTCTTTGGAGGGAGCCTGCCCTTGTAGTGCTTGCTGGTCTTGGTGTACCAGATGAAACTCAAGAAGTTCCACCAAAACTGCAGAAGGTGACTGAGCAAAAATTGCAAATACCTTGCTGTTTGTAGGGACTGTTTGCCTCTTGCTTATAAAAATAATGCTTTTCTTAATTCAGTGTACCTAAGTACAGACATCTAGGGGCAGTAACCATTCTACATCTCAATTCAGCTAAGGGAATTAATTCTTTTCATTTAAAGTTATACTCTCTAGTCACCAGAGGGAGCTAATAACTCTTGAGTGTCATTTTTCATTTAGAGATGGCGCCATCAGTTCAGTCACTCTGTATGACGTTCTCAGCCTCATTCATGTTCAAAATGTTTTTTTTTGTTAAACTTAAATATTACCCCTCACCAAGACACTCTTAGTACTTGTATTATTTGCATAATGACTTATTAATGCCACAGTGCAGATTAGCTTTGCATTTGACATGCTGAATTAAACTTGTGTAAGTTTTTAAGTGGACTTAATCTTGATTAAGTTTTTATGAACGTAGAATATTTTATATTCACTAGAAGGACTATGTTCATATGTTTATTTAATAAATCATACAATAGCACTATCAGACATTTTCTTTTGTTCTTAATGGTATGTCCTTCATTCCTTATCTTGATTTATGCAACTAAAATTACTTAGGCCCAGTCAGGTATGGTAGTACATGCCTTAATTCTGGCACTTGTGAGGTCCAGACAGACATATCTCTTTGAGTTTGAGCCCATTCTGATCCACATAGTAAGATCCAGGACAGCCAAAGCTTCATACTGAGACCTTACCTCAAAAAGACAAATAAGAAATATTATTGAGGCCATATTGCTAATCCACAAAGCTATTACAGGAATAAGATCATATTCATATCCATATACAAATATTCCTTTTATTCCACTGGACTGATTCATTCTCATTTGTGTGAAGACAGTAGATTTACATTTAACATGGACTATACTAAAACTCAGAAAAATGAGCCATCACAATCAGAAAAGGGAATTTTCAGTGACTATTTCTACCTTTAAAGCTTTTTATTGTTAAGCTTATTTTAAGAACTTCGTTATGTTAAATTTCCAAGTAGCCATCCTCTCCTTGTAGTTACAGCTTTTGAAGATACCCAATCATGTTGAAGAAGAAATTTGCAGTAAACCTATGAGTCATCATGGTCTTTGACTTGTAGAGACAAGCTAGCACGGCATCCACGTGTTTGATTAATTCCCATGTTTCTCAAGTTCCTGCCATCCTTATGTGTATCTTGTAGTGCTGAATAAAGATCTTTAAGGACAACATTGGATTTCTTTTACAATTGTGTAAGACATATACATAGTCTTATATATTTAGTGCCTTGAGTTAGTCCTCTAGCTAACAACACCACCACAATGGTTACCATGAGGGATTTTATAGGTCAAGAAAAAACCCTTTGCTTCTTTTCTCTGCTCTCAGAGAATGTGTTTCCATCAAGAACATATTGAAGGAGAAATTGCAAAAAGCCAGTGACAGATTTCTTGTTTGAAGAAATGTTCTTTAGTCAGATCATTATGGATTCAAACTGGTAACATAATCAAGGTGTGGCTTACAGTGTTTCCTTTAGTAAACTGTGCTTGATTTCACATGCTATTGTTTGGAAAGTTCTGCCTCCCACGTTAGCCATAAGAAAGTTTTTATGTCCTCTGACGGGTATGTCTGTAATGAGATCCCCTCCACATGCTGCTATGTATAGATATTGCTCTGCTTTAACGTTTTAATGGGGGCAGTCAGTCTTCTAAATAGGGCTTTATATAATAGTAGGAAATTTGTTCTTAGACCAGGGAAGAGTTTCAATGTTGACCTGAATTGAAATGAACAGATGGTCATTTTTGAAAGTTCCTTTTGTCTTTTTAACATTTGGCTTTGGGTATCAAAGAAGTTTTGCCTGGGCAGACAGATTGGATACTTGGAGTGATTGTCTGATAAGACAAAACTTAACTCCCTTACATTCTTAACTGCCTTACAAGTGCAGATGTGTTGGCTTTCTATCCTGATCTCACCGAGATCTAAAGGTCTGATTTGATAGCAGCCAGCGAATAAGAGCTTAGATTCGCACATCAGGCTGTTTGGGCCAAGTGAGGAGGCTGATAGGCATGGAAGGGTTCTCCCAAAGGGTTTGTCTACCAGTCCTTCTAGGTAGCACTTTTTACAAAGCTTTTAAAAAGGAATTGTATGCCATAAAAGTACTTTAAGACTTTGTTTTTTTTTTTAATTTAAAAAGACATGCTAAATGTCCAGTTGAAAACCCAGGCATGGTCCCTAAGACATATGATACCTCAGTGGACAAGAGGATTGTATGACCAGAAACTCAACCCTGTCATTAAACACGAACTTGATCTGACTTGATCAAGTCGCATTAATGAAACTCACGAGAGAATAATAAGCCATAAGGCTAGCTCGTTAATTTATAATTAGAAATACAGATATCTGCTGAGAGAGGAAACACAGCTAATCAGCACATTATACTTGAGAATAAAAATGGATATGCTGATGCGAAAAGGTAGATCATAAAGTGTGGAGTTTACTCCGCTTTCCCAGCTTTAGGATGCTTCCTTTCACACGGTAGAATATTGCGAGGCTGAGGAAACTCTAGTCCAAGCTGGGGCTTTGAACATTTTTATGCCAGTTATTTAGAAGTCTATGTAAAGGATTATGCTTCTTTACTTATTTATGGCATTTCCCAGATAGACCTTGGTTTTCTTAATTGGGAACTAGGAACAATTTTATTTAGTCAGAAACACCATATTTATAAATCATCCCTGGTGTGTTATTTGAGAGCAGGCAGTTCCTGAAATGTTTTATTATTACCTTTTGCTTGTTTATTTTTCAAAATAAACATGTGGGCGTGTGTGTTTGTGTGCTCACACATTCAATGGCATGGATATGTAGAGTTCAGAGGGTAGTTTCCAGGAGTCAGTTCCTTCCTTACAACCCATGGGTCCCACAGATACAATTCAGGTAGTCAGAGCTGTGCTATCTTGCTGGCCTAACTTGCCAGCTTCTTATAATGATTTTAATTACTTCCAGTCTTAGATATGGTCTCTATTAAGATATGCATTCATATTTTGGAGGAAAGCCTTGTAACTTACATGGATTCATATTGTATTGAATATTTTATATTAGTCATAGATTCCATTTATTCATATTTCAAAAATATGAAGTATTAGTGAACATTCTTTTATACCGTAAGTAGTAAAGCCCACCACTATTAATTTGGTATTTATGATATATTTTTTATAATTTTATTTTTATTTTATGTTCATATTTGTTTGTGTGAGGATGTCAGATCCCCAGAACTGGAATTATAGACAGCTGTGAGCCACCATGTGGTGCTAGGTATTGAACCTGGATCCTCTGGAAGTGCAGCCAGTGCTCTTAACCACCAACCCATCTCTCCAGCTCCCTATTTATGATGTTTTGTGAATATTATTTCTATAGAACTCATGTGGCATATGGCAATGAAAAGAAGAAAAGTACCTGTGTGGACAGTTTATTTTTCTTTTCCTGGATGGTGATGCTGTTTTTGTGTAATGACTAAAGTTGATGAGTGAGGTTGAAGAAAACTGTCACTCCTAATGTCTAGTTATGAGGGTTTTAAAAAATGTGGTAATGCAAAGCTTCCCTAGTAAAAACACATATATCATCTGGGGGCATAGTTCAGTATGAGAGTGCTTGCCTAGCATGCTCAAGGCTTATATTTCCATTTAATTATGCCCCCCTCCCTCGCCGACAGAGAGAAAGAGAGAAAGATGTAAAGATGCTCATACCATGAAAATGATCAAAGTACAAATTTCTCTTTTTTGGGGTACAGATGGAATCCTGGGGCCAGTATTATGAATAGCCTTTATCACTTTAGGTCAACAGCCCTTGACAGTGTGCTACATTTAAAATTACATTACATGGCAACCTAATCAGGGCAACTGAGAAGCCAATGGTAATGATCAGCTTCATAGCAAGATTTGCACATTCACAGGTTAAAACTAAACATTAATGAATACTGAAAAATTTAGTTATTTCTCATATTAAAAATGCCTTCACATTAAAAAATATAGAAGTTCTCACTTTTAGGTTATGCACTTGCAAAATTGAGATGATGAAGATAAATTTGACCAAGTCGGACATGGTGACAGACTTTGATTTCAGTATTCAGGAGGTAGAGGCAGGTGGATCTAAGTGAATTTGAGGCTAGTCTGCAGCCTGGTCTATAAAGTGAGTTTTGGGCTAGAGAGATGACTTAGTGGTTAAGAGCAGTGCCGGCTCTTCCAAAGGTCCTGAGTTCAATTTCCAGCAACCACATAATGGCTCACAATTATCTTTAATGATATCTGGTGCCTGCTTGAGGAAGAGACCTGGTCAGTTGTCCTCTTCAACTTAGACCATGAAACCCAATATCGATAAGTTCAACAGAACCACCATACACAGGCTGCCCATGCATGCTTCAGCAGTGCCAGTGCATAAGTTTTATTGTTTTTGATTCATTTCAGAGTTATTATGCAAAGAGACCCTGCCTAAAAAACCAAAACCAAATCCAAACAAAAACCAAACAAACAAAAAAAACAACAAAAAGACAAATTTGATTTATTATTGATTCCATTTTCTGTAATAATAATAAACAATTGCCTAAAAATTTTTATTTATTTATTTATTTTAAAACTGGTGTTTTACATACTGTTTAACATTTTTCTTTAAAAAGAAATAACAACATTTTATTGTGGTGATTTTATATAGCTATTTAGGGCTAGTACTTTTTTTTCACCAGAGAAAATTAATACATGAACAGAATTTCTTTTAAAGGACATAACTGAAAATTCTAAGAGATAATTTTTATTTTTAATTCTTTTAAAATCTGTTTATACATTTTTGCTGAAAAGATGAATCATGCATAGTTGTCTTTGTATAGGTCTGTTTTATGGATTCTACTTATTAATTAAGAGCTATTTGTTAGTTATGAACAAGCAGATAGTTTACAGAGGATTATCTGAAACTTGCAAGCAAATGGATACTTTAATACTCTGCTCCCTATTCAGCATGCATTAGTGAGGGGGGAGTCATCAAAACTCACGGAAAAAGACAAGCAGAGGTTGAACCTGAGAGGAGTCACATTTTAGCTACCCATGTGCTTGCTCCCATGCAACCAAGCCACATCCCCGTCCTTCAGCTCTGTGATATCGCATGCCATGCTGGCCTCTCTCCAGCTTAAAGAGTTCCAAGCGCTTAACAAAGTCTAGGTAACAGAAAGATTCTGTTGGATATGCAGTTTTGCAGAACAGCTGCCTTCCTATGTCTTCTGAATCACAGCACAGTCAGCAAAGAGTTCAGAGAAAACTCAAGTCATGGCTCAATTATGCTTTCTATGGCATTTGTCCTCTAGTTCCTAGGTCTCCAAACTCTTAGATATTTGTGACTTTTACTCAAAGAGATTATTAAAAAACCTGGTGTTAGGTGGGAAGTACTCTGCTTCAAATGACGTCAGTAGCAATAAACTCACTCTCTGCTAAAACTGTTTGTTGACAGTTGCCAATATGCTTCTTGGTTTTCTTGTGTGATCTAAGTGTAAATCTAGCCTCCACAACTCTGCACGCAGTTCCATATATAGTACAGGCTAAGTAACTTGGAAATAGAATGAGAAACAGCTCAGTAGTGCTTTCTTGACTGTAGAATTCTATACAGGTATATACTTCAATCAATGCTGATACCAAATGTATATATATTTAAAAAAATCTCTTATGGGCTTGGTGATGGCAATGCACACCTTTAATCCCAGCACTCAGGAGGTAGAGGCAGGTGGATCTCTGTGAGTTCAAGGCTAGCCTGGTCTACAGAGCAAGCTCTGGGATAGTCAGAATTGTTCACAGAAACCCTATCTTGAAAAACCAAAACCAAAACAAAACCCCAAATAAAAATCCGTAGACAACAATGACAGCAACAACAACAAGTATAGCAAAAACCCAAAACCCACTTAAAAAGTGGCAGCACAAAGCTTCAGGTTTGAGGGTGTTCTAAATAAAATTTGTTTCATAAGTTTACATACAGCATATAAACCAACACTAGATACTTGGACACTATTTTTATCCACTGTTGAGACAGCAACTTCTCAACATTTTTTTCTAAATCTTAGGCTTTTGTGCTGTTTCCAATTTTGCAGAAAACAGAACACTTTTTACTGATTAAAAAAATTAGCTCTTTTCCAGACTAGGAATGCAAGTCAGTACTAGATCATTTACAAGACTCAGGGAAGCCCTAGTTCCAACCCTAGTGGTTGAAAAAGAAAATAGGTATTTGTTTTTGTGATTATGTTGCAGATAATAGGATCTAGTGAGGTAAAGGAGAAAGTAGGAAGATAAAGAAGAGGAGAGAGAGAGAGAGGATGAGAAAGAGAAGAATGAGATGAGAAAGAGAAATACTATTCCCTCTGTATACTGTGAATACCATTGGTGAGTAAAGAAACTGTCTTGACCTTTTAATAGGGCAGAACTTAAGTAGGCATGAAAAACTAAACTGAATGCTGGAAAGAAGGAAGGCAGATTTAAGAGAAGCCATGGAGCCTCCGCAGGAGACAGACACGTTGAAACTTTGCTGGCAGGCCACAGCCTCTTGGTGATGAACAGATTAATGGAGATGGGTTAAATTAAGATGTAAGAGTTAGCCAAATAGAATCTAGAGCTTATGGGCCAAGCAGTGATTTTATTAATATAGTTTCTGTGTGGTTATTTTGGGAGTCTGAGTAGCTGGGAACCGAGAAGAAGCCTCCTTACACGGATGATAGAGTGCGGCTTCTTGGCAAATTACTGCTGAGGGCCTAGACCGACATACTCTTTCTGGATCATGGAAGATAGAGAAGGGAGCCTGTGCATCTTGCTCTGCTTTTCACTGCTGTTTAACAATCTCTCTCCGAGCTAGTGACTTATGAGAAGTGATAAGCTCTCCTCAAGCATGACTACTGTAGTTGGAATTATGGCAAGAGGACATTCACAATGGTTTTGTGTGAACATACACGCATAATACTTCAGGTTTTCTAGGGAGTGATTTTTTTTTTTTATCAGAGGAACATTGAATTCTTTCTGTGTATGTGCCCTTCTGTATGTCCATGCATGTGGAGGCCAGAGGCTGACTTCAGCTGTTTTCATTAATGACTCTTCAACTTAGGTTTTATTTATTTATTTGAGACAGACTTTTACCTGCAGTTCAGACCTTTCCTGGAATTCACCAGGTAACTCAGGCTGACCACGATGACCCGCCTGCCCCAGCCCCCTGAGATTATAGGCTTGAGCTACTATAACTTCTGCCTTACTTTTGGAGATAGGTCTCTCATTAAACTTCTAGCTTACCGATTTACTCAGGCAAGTGTCCATCAAGTCATCACTTTGTGCTGGCATTACAAACATGTGTGGCCATCCTAGGCATGGTTGTGGAGGACCTAATTCAGGTCTTTATGCTTATTCCTTCAACATTTTACCAAGTGAACCATCTTTCAGCTTCTTTCTTGTTTTAAAAACGTTAGTGATAGGGCAAGAAAATGTCATCTCTCTTAAAAGTTCATGACTTTTACAAAATTTTCAGAATTGATATGAGAGTTACAAAATCCATACTCTGATTTCTCGGAATCCTGTTAAGACAGAACCAAAGACTCATCATCTTGCTCAGATGTTTAAAATGATACATTTGCATATTGATATTGCCTACAATCTATATATTTAATATTTCACCCTTACCTTCTCCCAGTTCAAATATATTTTTTAAAATTCCATATGATTTCTTATTTGATCCGCAGGTTATTTTAGAACCTTGTTTTTTAATTGTGAAAGGTCTGTGGGTTTTCCAGCATTTTCTGCTATGATGCTAATGTAGTTTTGTTCTGGTTGGAAAACTTACTTTGCATTATTTTAGATTTTCAAGAATCCTTGGAATATTATTTTGTGACTTATAATTCTGTGGATAATGTTTTTATATTCTGTTAGAGAGTATTTTATATGTACTGGCAAATAATACATATTCTGCCATGTCTGGTACAGAGTTCTGTCATTCCAGTCTTCCGATTTGGCTGATGGTATTGCTCAGGTCACTCATGGCATCCTGTGTAGTGTTTTTTCCTCACCGAGGGAGGAGTGGTGGGAAATTAAAGTAATTATCAAAAAGTCTTGATACGGTTTCATCCTCCATTGCAAGGCTCTGCTTTTCCCAGATTCTTCAGCTATGTCTATATCGTTATAGTCCCCTGTTCCACCTGGGAGTCTTACATTGCATTGTAGGATTGTTAAAGGCCTAGTCTTCAATTTCAGCTTCTTTCAGTTAAATAAAAACTTGAATTAAATTTAATGTTATTTTTTCTTAAAAATTATTTAAGTATGCATGTGTATTCCCACATGATATATTGCTGACTCCTTCATTTTGATAAGAAACTTATTTTTAAAGTGTGAGCTACTGACCTGCTAATACAGTGTACCCACTTGGTGTAGGAGGGTCCTTCTGTATTTCTGTGCTTTTATTGGCCTTTTGATAGGGCAGCCCTTAGGTGGGCAGAGTACACAGAACAGAATGCTGGGAAGAAGGCAGTGTGGCAGATGCCATGTTTCTCCTGCCTGAGACAGACACTGGTTAGACTCATGCCAGTAAGCCACAGTCAAGTGGCAATACACATTAATGGAGATGGGTTAAACAAATATGTAAGAGTTAGCCAATACGAGGTTAGAACTAATGGGCCAGGCAGTAATTTAATTAATACAGTTTCTGTGTTGTTATTTCGGGGGCTAATCTAGGGTGGTGGCCAGGACCAAAAGCAGGCCCTCTCACACAACACCCACTGGTTACTTGGGATCAAATAGTAATGAAGCTAATGTTTATGAAAGGTTGATGCATAAATGTTACTGTTTCATTTATGATACAGAAATGTTGGCCCCATTCAAAAGTTAAATTCAATTTAATTAAACTGTGTTATTTGAATGAACCTCTCTTGTAAGAACTGGAATATGTTTTTATACTTAGTCTTAGTTTTCCTAGAATTTGAACTTACTGGATAATGCAGTTAATACATTTTGACTTATATAAACTGAAAAATCTTTTGGATTTCGCAGCAAATGCTATTTGTTTTCAATTTCTGTTGGCTTTGTGATTGTCACCTTAAAATATTTCTTCTCTTTTCTCATCAACACACTGAATTTCAAAATGAACATATGCCCCTGTAAGTAAACAAAAATTCAGTTCTCCAAAAATTCAGAGTCAAGGCTAAATATAATCTTGGGTTTTCAACCATCAGATGTTTGACATCTGTACTGATTTTACACCAACAAACTAAGTATTTCTTGGAAAATTCTCATGGAAGAAAGTGATATATTTCAAGAAACTTAAAATATTCATTGATTCTACAGGTAGTCGTCGGCTGCCTGGAGTGAAAAAGTCAACTTTCTTTAGGGCTGGCATCCCTGTAGGTTGCCCATGCCTCAGTGGGCTCTTAAATGTGGACAGAATTAGCTAGACTCGGTATGTTTTAAGTTACACACACACACACACACACACACACATACATACATACACACACACACACACACACACACACGAGAGGACATGAATTTGGGAGGGGGATGGATGAGGGAGCTCAAGGGAACAAGGGAAGGTGAGGTTATTTGGTCAGAATAAAATAATTTCACATATGAAGGAAAAATAATAAAAAAATTTGAAGACAATAGTGAGAAATGGTCAGCGTAATATGTGACGATTTTAATTTCTGACCACGCCATTTTATCACAGCTTTATTTTTTTCATGTGCATGTGTGTGTGGTATATGTGTGTATGTTTTTATGTTCGCATGCATGTGTGTACCTGAATGTGCTTACACATATGTGTACACATACGTTTGTGAAGACCTAAGGCTGATCAGGAACCTTCCATTACCACTCTTCCACATTATTCTTTGAGGAAACATCTCTCAGTCACACCGGAATTTACCAATATGAGCAGTCTCAATGGCCAGCTTGCTCCATGGATCCCATCTTTCCTTCTGAGGCAAGAATCACAGTGAGTTGCTACCACATCCTGCATTCATGTGGGTTTTGGAGATTTGTGTTCTCATTCTCTCTCTTGCTTATTGTTGCCTTTAACCACTGAGCAACCTCGCCAGCACGCCAGCTCTGTTTTGGTTATTTTTAAAATTTTTCTATTTATTAAAAAAACCTATCTTTTCTCATTTTACATATGAATTCCAGTTCCCGCTTCCTCCCCTCCTTCTGTTCCCTCCACTTTCCCTCTCACCGCACCTTCCCATCCACTCCTCAGAGAGGGTAAGGCATATTGCTTTGAGGCAGGACCAAGGTCCTCCCCACTATATCTAGGCTGAGCATGGTATCCCTCCAAAGAGAATGGGTTTCAAAAAGCCAGTACAAGCAGTAGGGATAAAGCCTGGTCTTCCTTTCAGTGGCCTGACAGTCTGCCACCCATATTCATCTGGTAATCTTCTAAACCACTTAGAAATTATATTAGCTTTTAATACAATCTCCTTGACACCACAGCAAGTCTTTTTCAGTGAACTATCTTGGTCATCCAGTAACAATAATGGAGTAGGAACACGTTCAGATTTTAAATATACCATTAGAGTAAACAGAAGATTATTGTTAGCTTAAATGTGCATCACTAAGTGAAAAATATGGAGCAGAATTTATTATCCTACCAGTTCACTTATTATGAAAATGTCCTTTAATAAAATATATTTTCTCTGCTTCTCCTTGGTACTTAAGTTGAAAGTCTCAGCTTGCTTAGAAATTCCAGCATCTTTTGTGACTTATGCTTTAACCCTCTGTTAACCCTCTGTCTTGCTCCCCCATCAGCATTTGACTCCTTCTCCAAAATTAATGGTAATGTGGATATATTACTGAATATTACTACTTTAGACATTTTAATATTAAGGCATCTAAGATTGACTGAAATGTTTCTGGCTTCTGTTACTTCCCTTGCTTTATGTTATATAGTTTCATTTGTTGATCATCTTTAACTTCTTCACTAGAATCCTATTTTTTCAATTTTTTTTTTTAGTTTTGAGTCTATTTTCCATATGACATTTAATTTGCCTCCTAAACAATACAAGGCTGTTATTTTAAGGTTTTTTTCATCATTATTTCTGTGTGTGAGTGTATATGTACATCCCGGGAGTGCCTGGTGCCCTCAGAGGTCGGAAGTGGACATTGGATCTTCTGAAATTGGTGTTTCAGATCTCAGGAACTAAATCTGTGTCTTCTCCAAGAACAGCGACTTATTTAACCCCTGATCCACATTCCAAAATTGAGGCTGCCATTTTAAATGTCTTTCCAATCTCTTCCAAATCAAGTTGGGCTTCTCATCTATGTTAAACCAACCAGAGATTTGATGTGAATTCATTTTTTTTCCATTATGAATTAAAATGTAGTGAGCAGAGGAGAGGATCATTTGTGAACCCATTGGGGGCATTTATTTGAATCTTAATTTCCATCTTAAACAGACACTTGTAACTGTCATGGTTTGGTGGCTTCAATGTCTGTGTAAGATATCACAACCCTGCAAGGATACTCCCTTCACATAGAAAGTATGAGTATCACCCTTCAAGTATTTACCAAGTGTTAATAAAAACTCAGGAGTCAAAAATTGAGATTAAAAGCTTGATGAATCCAAAAAACGTGGAGGAATGCTCAGTTGACCCTACTCTCCAGTTTCCCTGATCAAAAAGTCCTCAAAATCACCCCAGGCTCTTTCTTATCTCTTCCTGTCCCCCTCTGACTTCCTCAGACCTCCTAAGTCTCTCTGGCTAATTCCAGTCAGCCAATCATTGACTTCTCCCATTGATCCAAGGTTAAACTTTTATTGGAACAACAGAGTGGCAATGTGAGCAATTCTTCTATAGCACACCCTGATCAGCCCAAGCTGTCACAGGATGGTATGTGTTATGATCAATATCCTCACTGGACTAGAGAGACCTGAACTTTCCCCTCATCTGCTAAATGTCTGGTGAAGTTTTTGTGAGGATAGCATGAGCTAATTGATTGATACGTGGCTACCACGCTCATCTAGGAGCAGAACTCCTCTCACTGTGTTGCTGTCAGTGTCTGTTGACCTTGTCTTCTCATAACAACACTGATTTTTTTTACCTCAGATCTATGGGAATTGCCCAGTGATGCTGTGGGATCGATGGAGATATGGAATGGTTTTGATTTCTTTTATGATATTTGAAAGCATGCGGGATTTCCTGTAGTGAGCAATTTGCTAATCTTGTTTGTTAATTTTAAACCTTATCATTTCCTGTCCAAGTTCTATCTGTTGGGGTGGTAATTACAGACTGGCCTTAGGATGTGTAACTAGTGTGAGCTGTAGTTAGGAACACATGTTTTGGTTAGATTTTTCTTTTTATTATAACCACTCCCTTAAAACCTTACTTGGAATTGAATGAAATTAATTGGTGTGAGACTGAAGCTGGCTGTTGTTGAAGGGTATTTTGGTTTCAAAATCTCCTGGAGGGTATTTTTCCCTTCAGCATTTTATTTTATATGGACCATATTAGAACCAATCATCGTTAATCTTCTCTGTTCTAATGTTTGATTGTCCTTTGAGATAGAAACATTATTTGTATCTTTCTTAGTCATAAAGAGAGGGAACTATATTTGAGAAATCCCAACATTTAGACTCCTCTGACAGGGAAAGATGTGAATAGAAGACAAGGCCATTAGCTTGAGGTTTGATTTAACCTCTCCAAGTAGCCATGTTTTTCTTCTCATTCCAAGTCTTAGTAGTACCAGAAAGGCAAGGTCAGGGGTCTATAGTTCTGTTTTCTTTGCTCACACTCTGGCCTCACACTCTGGTGTACCACCAGGGAAAGAAAATGAAGATGGCTGAACTAGTAGCATATCAAGAAAAGAAAACAAATTCATACCCGAGGTCCAACTGGACACTGGTCCAACCTGTCACTCATATATTGCAAATTCTTTCTCCTCTTTAGGCTCAAGGTTTTCATTAGAGCTTAGAAGAAAAACTCCAGGGCAGGCAAAATGTAAACCTCAACAGCTTCCTGGAGGACTGGTATGGAGAAGAGAAGGGGTAACAACCATGAAGTTTGAAATAAGCCACAAGGAGGTTAGGCACATGGTGGAAGGCAGCTATAGGGTGAAGAGCAGAGCTTTAGAGAATAAGGAGGTAGCAGAAAAAGCAAACAACAATATTTTTGATCTAGCCAGCATCTGAACAAATGAGGAAAAGAAGAAAAAGGAACAAAAGACAATACCTCATGGAGGCAGTAGGGACTGCATTAGGTGGTTACTCAGTTTTCTTACAAAAGGAGAGTAAAGAGACTCAGGAGAAAGAAAGCTTTTGCTAGGCAAAGGTTGACTCAGAATTATTTCACCAAAGGCAAATATTTTTTTTGACTATCTCATGCTGCGGGAGACTTGTCTGTATTCTGTCAATCATGTTTTAAA
>JAQHUG010000005.1:12714611-12735701 GCA_028555095.1 Dicrostonyx torquatus
TTTTGTAACCATAATTAAGCTTTTTCAAGTTAAAATTTGTTAACTCTGTTAAGAGCTTTGAGCTGTCAGCTGGAGTACCTGGGTCAGCATTCCAGTTACTCATTAATCTTTCAGTTTGACTTTGTCTTGATGGAGCCTTCTTTTTCTCTCTAATTCTCTCTCTCCCTCACACCTGCTTGCCCCTTCCTCTCTTTCCCCGTCCCTCTACTTCACTTAAATCCACATTCTGTGTTCTAATGCATGAATTACAATCTTCACAATGGTGTCTCTATCTCTTGATTATGGCCATCCTAAGCTTGTCTTATATCGGTATACGAGAAAATAGTTCAAATGTGGTCTAGACTTGATGTACAATGGCTAAGGAATAAAAGGTTAATTTACTTTTCAAAAACACAGACATTTCTAGCACCACTCTGTAAGAGCAGAACATTTTGTGCACTGCAGTATTCATTTACTCCTGTTAATGCCACCCATGAATTGCCCTTTATGATATCCAGCGCTGATAAAATTCTGGGAATATTCATGATATCACAAGGCAAACACAAATTACAATATAGAGAATATTGAAAAAGCAAAAAATCAGTGGAAGATCAACTAATCTTCCCGTTTCAGTTACAGAAAAGCAGCATGCAGTCTTGAACAGGCGGTTATCCCTATCGCCTCTACATTGGCCTTTCAGCGCCACAGCGGCTGTGTGAGAGAACGCCCTCTGGTGTTCACTTCCCTTCCTTTCTTGATCCTTCCCTGTGCAAAGCTATCTCAGAACGGAATGCTCACTCGTTGGACCATTTTTCATCCTATGCAACACATTTTCCCTCCATAGTTTCAACTCCTAGACAATTGTATAAGTAAGAAAAGAGGTTGACTTGCCCTGCTTCTTTTTCTCATTATCCCGAAGTTTTATCCAGTACCAATACGAACACGGGACAGAAAAACACTGGGGGAAAAATTATGACAACAATACTTGACACCCACAACTAGATGGCTTAATAAGCAAAGAACTTAGTACACAAGCCTGAAGACTGCAGCTCTATTCCTGGGACTCATAGAAAGACGGAAGAGAAGCGAGTATACGAAGGCTTCCTGTGACTTCTGCATGGATGGCCTAGTCCACATGCCCCACCATCGTAAACACATGAGGTAATAATTAATAAGTACATTAAAAATAAATTCTAAATAATTATATAAATAATCTAAATCAAAACGTTTAACCCTTATTTTAAAATTGTGTTTTATTTTTTATATGTTTAGTTATGTGTTTGGATGTTTGCTTGCCTGTGAATGCCAATGGCTTAGGAGGCCAGAGGCATCAGGTCCCCTGGAGATGGAGGGATGGAGGTATAAACAGCAGGAGTTTCCTCCTGTGGATGCTGCGAACTGAGCTCAGGCCTTCCAGAAGAGCAGCAAGTGACCTTAACCACTGTGTCATCTCTAGCCTCTGTTTTATCTTCTTTTGGTGACACAATATTATGAGAATGTCTCTTACATCCTAAGAGATGGGAACTTGGGCCTCACAGCTAGAGTTAATAATACACTTTCAGGTCATTCAAGACTTAAGACGGCTGGAAATCCTACTGAGGACTCAGTCTGTATGTCTAATCTGCATTTAAGAGAACAATGATGCAACAACCAACCTTACTTGCCTTAAATTTCCCATGCGATCAACTTTCACCACCTAAGTTAATGCATATCTTTAATCTTCAGCTCTATACTCTTTCATGCTCCTGACCCAAGAGCAATGCATGAGCTTTTGTACATGTGCAATGCAGGATCATTTGCTGAAAACAGGAAATGTCAGCTGGAAGCAGTCTTATAAAACAAATGTTCAGCACAAATGTGGAAAGTAACGTACAGATATTGGTTGATAAGCAAGGATGTTTGTTATCTGTGTCATTTTGGGCCAGTTGGAGCCACTGACTTAATCCCTTATAAGGCTATGTTAAAAATTTCAGTCAAACATTCCTCAGTTCTTCCCCATGTGATACTTCTGTGCTGCTCAATAAACACAGAACAGTGTCCTTTGTTAGGGACAGACACCAACATGTTCAGACAGACACAGCCAGGGATGCATTCACAAGACAACATTCAAGCAGATACAGCTTTAATCTTACACAATAGACAGACGAAAGAGGATGGGAGATACAGGGAGGGGTGGAGAGAAGAGTCAAGTCTGTGTCTGCCTTTGGATAAACGACACCAAGGGAACATGCTTACTGGGGACTCTGAGTTTATTATGTACTCAAACCAAGTGGAGTTTGCTGTTTCCTGGGAGGAACCTGGGAGGAATCTTGTAATGTGCTTAATCCACACACATTGGTTCCCCCTTGTGAGGAATCTGCAAGGTGTTAAATGATTGCATTTTCCTACAAGCAATTAATTATGGCTGGCACACACGTCTGTTTGATTTTACGTTAAACTTTCCAGAAAGTAATACCCAGATTCCATTTCACTTACATTATTAGTGATTTTTTTTATTTACCAGAAACTTCTAGGAACATATTTTCATTTACATAATTGTTTTTGTATAAGTCGTTTCCCTTTCCTAGAACACCAAGGAGAGGTCTGCATGCCTGTTCATTTTCAATCGTTCTCTTGGAAGATGCAGTACATTAGGTCTGGGCCTGGTAAAGAGACCTCTAGAGAGCTGGCTTACTTGCATGGGAAGAGCCACTGATTTAGAGTAGAACAGATGTAATTTCTAGCCCCCCCCCCCCCGTCCTACTTCTAACTTCTTGCATCCTTCTACCTTCTCCACACTCATAGTCTGTAGGACTCTATGGAAGGTCGTCCCCAGGCTTGAAGGAAACATTTCATTTACTTGTCAGAAGTTGCCCCTTTGTAGTCTTTAATGAACCCCTGTCTTGTTACTGCGAATTGAGCCTGCAGAGCTCTCAGACGGGTTGAGCCCAAGTGACTGTGGATGGAACTTTGACATTTTGCCCTCATTTGTGTCCTTCCCTCAGTGTCGTTTCTATGGTCCATGCTAAGCAGCGCCTTCACAATGAATCGCTTCACTTGTATTTTTGTGGCAGTCTCCTTCTGAGGGGTCTAACCTATCAAGGGCGTGTGAACCACAAAGGCAAGGGGAACCACGGACTGAATATGAAAGTGGGTGAGTGTAGAAGGAAAGAGAAAGTAAAATGTTGAGGGCACCTCTGAGAATAAAGGACCTCCACTTAAATGGCAAGAAGATAAGAGAAATTTTGTTTACATTGTGAATGCAGTCATTCAGTTTTTACTAAAACTCCTATAGGCAGATTGACATGGGATGTCATATGTAGACTTGTCATGAGATATACAGCTCTTTTCCTGTCAGGACTTTCTGTGGACTGGCATTTCTTTTGAGTGTAGAAGGCATTATAATCATAGACTTGTGACCTAGTTTTATGTGGCTTACTAAAAGGCTCTCTCTTTGTATAACAGATTGATCAAGAAATGTGAGGTTCAGAGAAATACTCTTTAAGCAGCAGAGATTAAAATATATTTCATTAAAGCAGATCCTTTGGAAAGAGGTGGAAAAATCTAGTACCTATATTGCATACTAGCAATGACTGTAAACGTCTCAAAAATGAGAATACAAGATGGCATGTTAAAATTGGGAGGAGATTGGCATTTGAGTTATACAATTTAAAAACAGATATGCAATGTGTTCAGGTTGGTGCTGTCATCTGAGGCCTGTCAGAATGTCTGGGGATTTAGAAGACTGTTGAGATTGGTCAGTCACAGGGTGAAGCCATATTTCAGCCCAAGGTGTTTGGACTACGTTAATCTAAAATGCAGTCAAGAATCGTCAAGTGATTTTAGCCACATTTATCTGTGTGGTCCTGAAACATCTATCCAAACCTGACCACTATGATTTTTCTTCAAGTATGAGGACCTCCAGCCATTGGTGGGGCCCCATTCCTTACACATGAACTATTATTAGCTACTGGCAGGTTCTAGAAGAAAGCTCATCATTGTCTTCCATGGTGTACCCACAGATGAGCCTACCAGAATCCAGTGGATGATTCCAAAACTATGATCAGACAACCCACCTCAGCGAAACTTACTGGGTCACAAAGCAAACCCAAAAGGCAGATGTGGGAAGAGAGTCATAGAAAATAAATGGGCAGACAACATCAGGGGGAGGTAGGAGAGAGCATGTGAGGGCAAGTAGTAAGAATACATTTTACACACTTATGAAATTGTCAATGATCAAAAATATTTGGACCTGGAATTTGAAGTGCCTGGTGTCTCCTTGAGCAGTTAATATAAATGTAAGAAAATAAATAAAACAAAAAAAGCCTTTAGGGCTTCTCTCTCATGAAGACTGGAAAAGAGTTTAGTCTGAGGGAGCAGCCAGTACCGAGATGGAGATAGGATACCCATAAAGACAAACACTCATCTCTCTCCAGCTTCCACGTCTTTGTAAGATATAGACTTACTTTTATACTGGTGAAAGCATTTAGCTTGTCCTCCGAATTCTTCAGAGTATCTGCAGAAAGAGGAAGTGACCTTCAAAGCTTACAAAGGCTTTGGTGTAGAATTTGGAAAGCTATATAAGTGCTATATTAGAATCAATACAGAAAGTGGCTTTTAAAAGTTCATGAAAAAATAGGACTTAGGTTTATAATGTATTCAGGAGAGACAATCTTGTCATTGCAGTTCCTAACACTGCTTTATATGGAACAATAAAAAACTATATAAAGTCAATGTTACATAGAAATCTCAAAGAAGATAAATATAGATTATCAATCTTAGTTGGAAAGTTTAATGAATTTTATTTGTTTTCCAAATATCAATGTTTAAAACTACATTTTATTTATGACAATTAAAATATGAAATTGGAATCATACATAATATACATTATTTCAATTAATTAAATGAACACAAGAAAGCTATAAATTTCTACCAAAAAACATTAAAAATTTAAGCTGAGTCATACTGCATTCATAGATTTGGATTGTTAGTATTAAAAACATGAACATGTCCTTTTATAGAATTCTATTTTCAATGTGATTCCCAGAAAAGTTTTGTTTTGATATTTGGGGTATTTAGAGATGATTCATGAATTTGTAGAAAATTACAAAGATAATAGAAACCCATTGAAAGTCCTTGGAGAAGAGAAAAGACATGTCTCCCCAAATTTCAAAACATCCCTTATATCTCTAATCCCTTGGAGTAGCAAGGCCTCCCTTGTCATCATGTTTCAGAGTTTCCACAACTTGATATAAAGTCTAATAAACATTTTCCTCCAGTTTAAATTTAATTTTTATAAATTGACAATTTTAAAACAAATTTTTAAAAATTTATAGCATAATTGAGTGTCCTTTTTTCAATTCTTTTCATGTGATTAATATCTATCTCATAAAGACAAATGTTTCATAGTTCACCACGTAAAAGATGTTATGTCTTAACTCTTTAGTTTTAGATGAAAGACATTGTCCGTATAAGCAAAAGGTAGAAAGCAGTAATTTAACCTATTTTACAGTTTCCTCATTCTTGTGGCCATATTGAAGACCACTATTGTTCAATTGTAGGGAATTCCTTAGGATTGTTTTAATTTAAAAATCTTCAGTGAGAGTAAGCTCCTCTCCAAATTTTCGATGAAATTATTTTGATTTTTGATGTTGAAATTTAATGTAGCTCCCCTTTGTTGTCTCCACATTGTTTTCTAGATCTTCCTATTTTTATTTCTCAGGAGGATTATCTGTAATTTGTTGTCCTCCAGGAGAGTCCATGGAAAGCCCAGAAGCGTGACTACAAGGAAAGTCCAAGAAGAACTGCACGCAATTGTTTCAAACAAAGTTGTATGAATTCTTCATGAATTATCTGTTATTATCTAGAATCTGAACATATTTATAAGTATATTAAAACCAGTGTTCACCCACTTCATTTATCATCTAGACATTCGCATATTAAAATAGTTTTAGAAAAAAAATCAATTCTTTTTTGTGACTGCCTTATTTCAGACATATGTTGTATTAACTTTTGCTTTGATAAAAATGGTACTAGGGTTGGAGAGTTGGCTCAGGAAGTGGCAGGCACCTGTCTCCTGACAATGTAAGCTCCAAGACCAGTGTGATACCAGTGACCCACATGGCAGGAGATAATCAACTTTCAAAAAGTCATTCTCTGACCTCCATACAAGTACTAACCTATGACCCCTTCCTGCCCCCAAATAAATGAATATAATGAATTTTTATATAAACCAGGACTATCCTAATTTTGGCTTCATGGCTGCTTAGTTTTTCAAGTTTGATGCCCTTATTAATGCCTAACTATAACATGGGCTTCACTTCCTGTCCAGACTTGCCTGACTTGGGCTTTCTCTATCTTTGCTATATGTCATTTTCATCCTGCCACTGTGAATTCTGTGGTAAGAATAATCCCTTGTGATTATTCCTTGATACCGGACTCTGTCACCAGTGGATGGTCCCTCCTGTGAGGCTGTTAGAGTTCTTTTCCTTTTGCCAACTCTTTTGGCAAATGCTCTTTTATCTTCCTTTCTGCCACTTCTCTGATCCTCTCTTTCTGAAGGCTGTTTCCCTTTATTTCCTTTTCACCTTTGTGCTCCTCGATGAGTTTCACACTTGCCCTATGGATCTAAAACCAGACATCAGAATCTTCTGTGAGCAATTCCAGGCTGTTAAATGTGCCTTCTCTCCCAGCTTTCTGTCTTTGTCATATATGAGAGCCATCTCCCTTAAGGAAAATCAAAATTTATCAGCATTCCAACCTCAGATTTAGATAATCTTTCGTTACTTTAATTTCTTTAAAATTATTTCTACTTCAAGTTGCTTAAAGTAACATGTTGTCTTGATTTGTTTTGTTCTCCCTATTTCTACTCCTCAAATTCATTCCCAGGGTTAATTCTTACATTACATATTTCTTAAGAAAAAGGATTAAAAAATCATAACTTTAGTCAAAATTAGAAAGAAATGTCTAAGTTATTGAAGTATTTAGTACAAGCTAACTGACAAAGTAATTACAATCTGTTCAAAAACAGTTCATTTCCACAAAAAACACTTCAGTAGAGAAGCGATATGTCCCAAATTATACCGAGTACATTTACATTTTTCTTTGTATTCATGGTTCACACAATGGTTCTGATAACAATACATATGGCTGCTGAGTTATTTAATTTATGGTTATTTAAATGTATTGCATTATATTTCACATACAATAGCTTTATGACAAAGATTTACTTCTTTCAAAAGAGAATTAAAACAGAAGTTCAGGAAGCCGAGCCACAAGTGAAGGTGAACCTGCAAACTGAACTGGGCGAACCTGATGCAAAGCCCGAGGTCACTTTTTCTTTTCTTTTCTTTTCTTTATTGTTAAAAGAAAAATTTACACTTTCTCTCCTTGTCCCAGGCCCTCCCGCTCCCCGACTACACCACCTCCCTCCCCCTGCTTCCTTAAGAGGGGGCAGGGTACCTTGCCCTGTGGGAAGCCCAAGGCCCTCCCCTCTCCATCCGGGTTTAAGAAGGTGTGCATCCATATAGAATAGGTTCCCAAAAAGCCAATACATGCAGAAGAGATAGGTCCCAGTGCCATTATCATTGACTTCTCAGTCAGTCCCCATTGGCAGCCACTTTCAGAGGGTCCAATTTGGTCATATGCTCATTCAGTCCTGGTCCAGCTGGATTTGATGAGCTCCCAATAGATCAAGCACACCATCTCAGTTGGTGGGCCAGTCCCTCAGGGTTCTGACCTTCCTGCTTATCCTCTCCCTCCCTCTGCCCCTCCACTGGACCCTGATAGCTCAGACTCTTGCTCTGATGCAAATGTGGGTCTCTGGCTCTATCTCCATCCATCGTGCGAAATTTCTATGGTGATGATCAAGATGATCAATGTAAGTTTGGCAAGAGACTTGTCTCTAGAGGGGATCCCAGGTGTCCACAGGGATGTCCCCAGCTAGGTACTGGGGTGCCCGAGTTCACTTCTTAATGGAAAAGTTTGTAAAGATCTGCTTTAGTGTAATTTGAAAATCCATTCATTTTTCTCTACTTGATTTCTTTGCTTAGCAATCTTTTGCAAAGGCTGGCAAGATGGCTCAGCAGGCAGAGGCAATTGTGTAGAGGTCTGATGATTTGAGTTCCATCCTGGGTACCAGTAGGTGGCAAGAAAGAACTGAGTCTCAAGAGGGTTGTCCTCCATATGTGGTCTGTGGCAGCCAAGTACCACATGTACAGATAAATGAATGAGTTAATGAATGAATGAATGAATGAATGAATGAATGAATGAGTGAATAAATGAATAAACTTTTGTAGGATTTCCTCAGCCCATATTTTATAAATCAATATTACATGCTATGCTTTTTCAATACTAGCCCAAATCATTCCTCCCAAATGTATAAAGCTGTAAGTGGATATATACCAAATACTTCATAAGCAATACATTTTATATATGTTAATCCAAATTAACTCGTAGTTGTTCATTTTCACTGTTCCTAATTAGGATGTACACACTTGGACATAGTGGCTAAAATGGTGATTAATACACATAACTAAAATAGTCTTGCTAATTATAAAATTTCAATCAATTCAATAGGACTTTTATTTCCAACATGGTGGAAAAAAATCTTGCAGTTTCTATTTTAAAATATAGGATAATAAGCTTTAAATTTGAGGTGGGGGAAATTATACAAGCTTGAATTCCTCTATCAAATTTAGATTTTTCTCATTTTCCCTAGAAATATTCTAATATTTATTTATTTAATGACTTATTTATAGATAGTATTTTCAGTGTAACAGTCCTGTCTTGGAACTCCCTCTGTAGCCCAGGCTGGCCTCAAATTCACAGAGATCTGCCTGCCTCTGCTACCTATGTGCTGGGATCAAAGGCATGTGCCACCATGCCCAACTTTCTAATCTTTATTTTTCAAAGACCTTGTCAGTGCAAAGGGCCCTTCCTTGTCTGGAATATCGCTCACTTTTCCAACCTTTCTCTGTTCCTTTCTGTGATGACCCCTAAGTCAGGAGGTGGGGGAAAGGCTGTGATATAGTTGTCCTCTTTAGGGCTGAGCACCACACAATCACTTATGCTCAGATGTGGGGCTCTCTCCTCATCACTTCCTTCATCCTTTAAACACATCCTTGTGTGTGTGCCTTTCACCTGCTATTGAACATGACTAAACCTTAAAGTGAGTCTACTTTGATTCCTAGTTTGAGTAACATTTTCATTGCTGTAGGCTTTATGTAGTAGATGTCTTTAACCGAATCTATTTTCTATTTATAAAGTTATATAGAACTTTTACTATTATAATAGTCAGTAATTTATGTTAATCAAGTCAGTAAATCCTCATTTCCCAAGCTTGGTTCCAATCCTGAAACAATTGCCCTTGGTTAAGACATCGACTTACATGGTTCTTGAATGCATCTTCAATCAATGGTGTTCTATCAAGGAACAACCATCTCCATTGATCATTCTCAGTGGTTCCTGCTTCTCTAGAGTATGCAGGATGATGGCCATTGATTATTTTCAGGAAAGAGTCTCTCAACTTCCCTATTGACAGTCTTGGCCACACAGAACTGTGAGACTGTCTGCAGTCCTGCTCACATCTGTGCATCGCATATTTCTTTCTTGGGAACTTGTGTGGCAAGCTCTTTTACTGCTGAGTCATTTCCCTGGCCAGATATTGAGATTCAGATCTGCTTGTTCCATTCTATAGTCAAATAATTCCATGTGCTCAAGCACATATCAAATCCCATACACATAAACCAACTATACATCAGATGCATGGCTTATAAATTTTTGAACTCTTTGTTGTGTATTGGAAGCACCTCTAGCAGGCCACAAGTTGAATCTAAGAGGTTAGTAAAAATGATTTGGTATTAATAATATTTTACTTGGAAAAGCAGTACTTAACTCAAAATGAATAATTTGTGCACTTCCCTTAAAATAATACTAGTGCAAAGTTGTATCAATATAGTATTCATTTTTAGCTTAGATAAATACTATTCAACATCTATCTAAATTCTAAAAGACAGATAGCTTATCCTATTTTCACCATTTTAAAAAGGAATGCTTCACAAAGATCTAACAGGAACTTAGGCATCCAGTGAGTCTTCCCACTCCCCCGAAATAAGTAAGTATTTACAGGTTCCAGAGGAAGAGCCTCGGTTCACAAAGGCCAATTAGTGTGGATGAGATGGAAGATAGTGTATCTCGTGTAATTACATTAGAACTGAGTGAGCACTGTTTAAGGTCTATGTCCAGTCTCAAGATTGTATTTGGTGTGCATTTTAGGAATGGAGATCAATTTTAAAAGCACACAGGAAAATCAATTTTTGTTCTCCCTCCTTTTCTGCAGTAGCCACGCTGTGCTTTGCATTGGAAAAGCATTTTGTTTTCCAAGGAAAACTTTTTGTGAAATCTACATGCTTCTCCTCAATTAACCTTACTGATGAAACTAGTTAATAGTTACCTTGTGTGATCCTATTTGTAAATAACCAATGCCTCTCTCCCGCCCCACAAGCCGGTATCACTTTACCTGTGCAGGATCACAACAAATGAATGCAATCAGGCAAATAATATCATTGTTAGGCAAAGAAATAGAGACCCTATCTGTTAACAAAGACACTGTGATTTACGCTCAGGTTGAACATAAACTTGAGCCCATTTTAGCAATGAAGCATGCAAGCTAGAGAGTGGGCAGATGATCACAGTAGAACTCCAGAAATGAGCTTGTTAAATTATACATAGGCGTACATCTGCTCAGCCACTGGTGTGACATCAATACCAAAACACTCCCTGGTTGACAATGTCACCTGTGTGCAAAGCCAAGGCAACTAAATAATTGATTGACCAATTGGTCTCAAACACACTGTAGATCATTTCCTTTAATTTTACAAAGTAACATCTACCTCTCAATAGTTGGAAAGTTGAACCAAATTTGACTTTAGCAGAGGAAAATGAAGGCGGTAAACTAACCAATTTTTCCATCTTAGCTGACACACACGGGAAGATCCCTGGAATATTTTTTGGGACATACAAATTCATAGGGAGAGAAGACTAAATAATAGATAACCTATTAATAAAGACTAAATAAATAACTATCTATTGCTTATGTTTTGAAAACATCTGCGATTCACCTTTTATTTAGTTTCAAATCACCTGTGATATGCGGGAGCTCTCAAGTGCACTCCATTTCCTGTGTATGACAGTCATGCGTTTCAGGCGCTGTCTCCTAAAATACCCGTATGCCATGCCAAACAGAATCTGTAAGCCCAACAGTGAACATTACCTTGTGGAGAACTTAGTGCAAACAAACTTGTTTGGAATGGATGGTGGGTCTGTATGGCACTCACTGTGGATGAGAAGCTGCCTAGACCTGGGGATGGGGGTAGAGGCACACTGTGATTTCCATTGGTCTGTTGTGTTAGATGTGACTTACACATCTTAGCCCTTCACCTTCAAACCCTTCTTAGGTTGTACATTTTTGAAACAAAAGGAAAGCAACCATCCTGATTTATTAGAAACTATTCCTGAAGGGAATGAGTCGTCAATTGACTGTTTTCTCAGGAGCATGTGCTTGGTTCATTCATAGTGAATTATCATAGTAAAAGGAATCACTTTCCTTTTTCTGTCCCGTCCCTCTATCTAGCTCTGTTCCTGAACTGAAGCCCTGTATTTCAGCTGATCTAAGGTTCACTTTTGAGAGCTGATGATGGCTACAGATAAACAGTCAAGTGAAAATACTGTACTCCATCAGTATGACTGGAGTTCATAAAGAAAGGGCTGTTAGGGTCAGCAAGATTTCATAATTTTTAAAACTTTTCAGGGTGGGGAGAAGTGCAGGGAAAAGCTGTTTTTCTGGATGTGGCATGCATATCAAACTCACAGCAGCTGTGGGGACCCACTTAAGATCTGCAGAAGATCAATCCACCTGAAATTCAGCATGGAGTGGGGAGGAGCTCATGAGGACATGTTTCAGATGGACTGGCAGTTGCTAGCTGCCAGAGAGGGAGAGTCACTTTCCCTTCAGTACATGGCTGCTGGTAGCTTGACCGATATGCACAAATTGGCAACACTAGCTGAACTTAATGGGTTCTTAGAAACAGAATAAGGAGAAGAGGAATTTGGGAGGAGGATGGGTTAGGTGAATCAAGCAGGTGTTAGAGGGAAGAAATGGGTGGTGGAAATGATCATATTTCATTATATACATGTACAAAATTCTCAAATAATACATTTTTTAAAATAAAGAAGAACGACTGAAAAGATGGCTCAGCTGTTAAGAGATCTTACTTTTCTTGTAGAGGACTTCAGTTTGGTTCTCATCACCCATGTCTACTGGTTTACAACCACCTATAATTCCAAAATCAGGGATCTTATGCTGTCTTCTGGCCACCAAGAGAACTTGCAAGCCTGTGGCACATGTAAACTCAGACAGGGATATGCACATACAAATAGATAAAAATAAATTAATCTGATAAAATAAAATGAGAGCAAAAGTAAATAAGAGAACAAACTGTGCAGACTGAAGATTATAAACAAACAGGAAACACTGTAGAATAATCATACAGGTAACCAGGCAGTGGTGGCACATGCCTTTAATCCCAACACTCTGGAGGCAGATCTCTGAGTTTGAGGTCAGCCTGGTCTACAAAGTGAGTTCCAGGACAGCCAGTGCACTACAAAGTAACTCTGTCTTGAAAATAAATTATGAGGTTTGAAGAGATGACTCAGCAGTTAAGAACAGTGACTGCTCTTCCAGAGGACACAGGTTGAAATCTTAGCACCCACATGGCAGCTCATAGTCATCTGTAACTCCAGATCCAACACTCTCACAAGACATTAATAAAGGTAAAATACTAATAAAACATAAAGATAAAAATAAATAAAAAGAATCATACAGGTGACTCTATTCACAGAAACTAAAGAAAGAGCAGCTTTCTATGTTTAACAATCGATGTGTATCTGAATTAATAAGAAGCTTCTGCCCCAAGAATTCAACAATTTTCTCTTTTAGTGGTTTTCAGGGGGTGATTTTACTCCCTTCTCTAGCAGATATTGGACATCATCTGGATGAATTTGGAGGATGCTGCTTTAGAGGAAGAGAGAAGACAGGACTACTTCCACATTGTACAGTGCTCAGAACAGCCTACCCATCCTTCCTACAAAGAATTATGCAGGTCAAACACTGGTGGGGTTTAGAAACCGTGCCTATGTTATCTACTATGTGTTATAATAGTGACCTCAGGGAGTACCAACTTACAGAGCCTTTACTTCTGAAGTTCCGATAGAGGTCAATATTCCAAACCCAACTTTTATCTTCAGAGAAATGAATCACTAAATTTACTTTCAATGATAGCTTTCTTTTATGTATTCAGTCAGTCATTACAGAAAAGAAATAATACCTGGCTGGTAGAGGTAGATTAACAAACGGTTAGAACAGGCCTAAGAGAACACAGATGATGGATTTTTTTCGTGGTGATAGTTTTAATGTTGGGGCCGAGCAGCGAGCTCAGTTGTCCTTCAGACTAAGCTGAGAAGAATTTGACATCTAAGTTATAATACGAAATGGTTTAATGAAAAATTCCATGGAAGCAAGTATATACCAGTTAGTCAGAAAAAAAAAGAGAAAGAGAATAGATTGGTTTCAGAATGGCTATGTCTAAAATGTATAGATAGAGATTTCCAGAAAAAGATGCCCTTTGAATAAAGCTGCACTTCAAAAATACCAGTAAATATTTTGTTTCCCAAAAGGATCTCGTCCTGAAATGTTAAAAATCACGGGTTGAAATGCTACTTCTATTTTAGAAGAAAGTAATTATGGAAAGCAGCCCTCCTTCCTCTTATGATATCAACTTATAATTGTTTAGGATTTGATTATCTTTTGCACTAAATGCGAAAGTCCTCACTCTCCGGTGCCGCCTTCTCATCTTGTTACTCATTAGCACCTGTCCCAGGGAAGGCGCCGCAGCTCCAGGCGCTGTTTCCACTTGTTCTGTAATGATCTGCAGAGGAAAAGAGGAAGGCAGAAACACAGTTTACTGTTCTCCACCGTCAGCTGTGACTCATGGCAGAAGACAGAGCAGAGCGCTGCCTCTCCTTCAGGGCAGCACTGGAAAGAGGGTCTTTGACTTGTTAATTACAGAAACACAATAGACAGTGATTTATCCTGTGACCTTAGCTTCCACTTCCGGTGTTATTGCCATGGTATCTTCGGAGGCAGAACTGACAGCTTTTCTATTGTCAAAACAAACAAATAAATAAAATGAGAAAGAAGTTTAGACGCAATTTTCTTCTTATTATTGTTATATTCCTGGAAAATATAAATCTGAGAATTAGACGAGTTTTATGATGTTGCTGCAATCACTACATTTATTTTAAATAGAGTTTTAAGTGGGAAATGAATGAACAGACTGATTAGTTGCTAGAGAAAAATTTTATAATGAACTATTCCAGTAACTGCAATAAAGTTCTGGTGTGTTCTCCTTGGTGCATGCTTAGAGGTCAAAAGGTAAGTTTTGGAAAGTTTTGTTTTGGCTTACTAATTGAGCCTGTGCATTTTAAAGTGGTTTTATGATGAAGAATGCATCTAGAATGTTCCATGGAAATTCAAGCTTTTACCCATCAACCATCTTTCTTTAAGTTACAAAGTCTTAGAGAACAAAGGACCTATTGTCATGTTGCGTATTCCTGAGCACCTGGCATGCACAGCACAAGCAGGTTTGCAAAACATGCAAACAGCCAATCAGTTAAAGAACAAATTGATGATTTTGATGTAGGAATAAGTGCCTTTAGTAGTCTCAGAGGACTAAAGTTTTGGATAAGGAACCATGACTCCATCACTCCCTCCCTCTTCCCTGGGTTATCTTTAGGAATGGATTTATTACCTCCTTGCGAATGAAAATTAATGTAAAATTTACTAAATTTATCCCCCTTCTCTTTGTAGATGCCAGATGATAATCTCATGTATTTTTTTGCACAAGTTTTATCTACTTTCTTTTTTCGGCAGGAGCTAGGGGTCACCTTGGGGCTGGAATCACAAGCAGGCAGCACCACACTGCTTTTGTTTGCTCTTGTTTATTTTGCTGAGAATTTTGGAGGTTGAACTCAGGTCCTCATGCCTGCAGAGCAAGCACATCACAAGCTGAAGCATCTGTCTCTTCCTAATCCGTGCCTTTTAAGATGGGGCCTCCTAGTCCTCTTTAAGACAACGATCAACGTAAAACTGAAATTGGGATCCCCACAAGCAAGCCAAGCATACAGCTATTAGCCACTGAACCATCATAAAGAAAAATGTCATAGATTTTTTTTTAGAGCTGTCTGTTTTCCCTAGATAAATTCAGAGAAGCAGAATGCATGTCAAAGTTTACTTAGTGAAAGTCCATTAGAGAACTCTTGAGCTATTCATGAAAACTGTCATTAGTACAGTCACCTTGAGGATAAGGTGATCTTGAGGTGAGCAAGCACAGCTCTGAGGTTGAGTAGCCTCAAAAAATGATCCTTCACTGGGATGTTTTGGTGTTGGTAATTGGGAACAGAGAAAGACAACATAGTGAGATGCCTCAATCAAGAAAAAAAACAAAAGAATCAGTCCTCACTAAAGTAAGAGACATGACTTATGATGATATCTCTCTCCATCAACAGAAGACAACACTATTTTTTTCTTTTAAGACTAAAGCTCAACTCTCCACCACTTTAATTTTAGCAAAGAAGATGGTTCTTAAAAACTAGCCCTTCTATTAACACAAATAATTCTGCTTTACGTAGCTGCCAAGAGCACACGGAGTTGTCAATAAACTGAAAGGTTTGCCTGGTGCTACTATCTTATCTCTGCTCGGATTTTCCAATAATGAGCTGTAATAATGGCCCTCACTATCTCTTGCTCCTTGGAATAAAACAATGCTCTTAAAGTGGGAAGTACACTTGAATGCATTGGCACAGGAGATCACTTCCTAAATATAACCCTAGTAGCACAGACACTGAGAGAAACAATTAATAAATGGGACCTCCTGAAACTAAAAGGTAGTAATGAGACGGAGCGGGCTGTGTCCTGCCACCGAGCTCCTGGCCACCTGGCTAGCTTACACCCAAAATAACCACGTGGAAATTGTATTAATTAAATTACTGCCTGGCACATTAGTTCTAACCTCTTATTGGTTAACTCTTACATATTGATCTAACCCATTTCTAATAATGCATATCACCACTTGACTGTGGCTTACTGGCATGAGTTTAAGCAGCATTCATCTTGGGTAGGAGCAGCATGGCATCTGCCACACTTCCCTTCTTCCCAGCATTCCATCCTGTCTACTTCACCTACCTGATTTCTGCCCCATCAAAATGCAGATTTCTTTATTCATCCAATGAAAACAATACAAATGCAGAAGCACCTCCTACACCACTGAAAAGCTTCTGTAAAGCAAAGGACATGTTCAACAAGACAAAATGGCAGCCTACGGAATGGGAAAATCTTCACCAACCACACATCACACAGATGGATGATATCCAAATTATACAAAGAACTCAAGACAAAAGAACAAATAATTCAATAAAAAAAAGGAGTACAGACCTAAACAGAGAACTCTCAACAGAGGGAACCTAAAATGGCTTAAGGAAATGCTCAACATATTTAGCCATCAGAGAAATGCAAATCAAAACAACTCTGAGATTTCATTTTATACCTTCTTCAAGACCCAGCAATACCACTTTTGGGTATATACTGAAAGGATGCTTAATTATACTACATGAACATGTGCTCAACTATGTCCATAGCAACACTGTTTGTCATAGCCAGAACCTGGAAACAACCTAAATGCCCCTCGACTATAGAATGGATAAGAAAAATGTGGTATATTTACACAATGGAGTACTACACAGCAGAAAAAAATAGTGACATCCTGAAATTTGCAGGCAAATGGATGGATCTAGAAAACATCATGTTGAGTGAGGTAACCCAGACCCAGAAAGACAAATATTGTATGTACTCACTCATAAGTGGCTTTTAGACATAAAGCAAAGAATTTTTCAATCTTATAATTCACAATCCTAGACAACAATGAAGATGCTAAGAGAGACATACATGGATCTGATCTATATGGGAAATAGAAAAAGACAAGATCTCCTGAGTAAATTGGGAGCATGGGGACCACAGGAGAGGACTGAAGGGGAGAAGGGAGAAAGGGAGGGAAGCAGATTAAAATGTATAGCTCAATAAAATCAATAAAAAAAAACCAATTCTCTTTTGACCTGTGTCCCATGGGTTCATGCAGTTTATCAGGTCAGGGATGGGATTGTAGTTATTTTGTGTTTCTTATCCTTTTTCACAGTCATGAACCAGGTGGTATCCAGTGAATGTGTGTTGAGGGAAGGAATGACCAAAAGGACAGCATGAACAAGGTGAGAAAAGGCTAAAGAATGTTAGTGTGTTGATGCCCCATAATCTGCCTGTCCTGGCTACTGAATAGATAAAGCTGGGCTTCAACAAAGGCAGGGAAAGCATTATAGACATAAAGTAAAAATGAATACTGGGTTTATAAATTAAGAGACGAAAAGTGCTGTAGAATGGAATTTATTATACGACAAGGATTGTGCCAGGGGGAAGAAGAATGGTCGACAGGATGCTGCTGGAGCCTTCAGAAAGTCTCGTTAAGGAAGGGAGGAGACATATCCTGGAGGGAAGACCACCTGGGAATAGACCATGGAGTTGCTCCCATCTTTAGGAAAGATGTTTATAGGTTTAAGCAGAAAGGGAGAAGCAAAGTCCTTAGGAATTTCACGATTTCATCAGTCCTCTGGAATTGAGACATGTGCAAAATAATTTTCTGGTCCATGTTAAATCCAATCTCAGATTTGTTCTTTGGATTCTGACCATAGGATTCTAGGATCTGTCAGTACTATAAGCTTTGAACTTCTGATATTGATACTGCAGTGGCTACTACTGAGATCAAAATGTAAATTCAGTTCACTTGTGGTATTAGCCAGGCTTGTGTTCCATTAGCAACAGGTTGCTTGGGAAAGAAAGTAAGATGTGTGTGTGTGTGTGTGTGTGTGTGTGTGTGTGTGTGTGTGTGTGTGTGTGTCCTGGGTATAGGCTGAATTACATTCCCAAATCGGTGTGTTCAAATCTTGATCTCATGGATGACCAAATAGGAACAGACTCAGAATCAGTGTAACAAGGTAATTGAAGTAGGACATTAAGGTAGAGCCTAATCCATTATTACAGGTATGTATCCTTACCAAAAAAAAAAGGGGGGGGGGAATGTAGACAAGACACAGAGAGGAGAAAACCATTTAACGGGAAAGAAAGGGGACACCAGCTACAAACCAAGAGAGACCTAAAACAGAAATCTTAGCTCAGTGATTGATCCACACCTCTGAAGCTCTGATCTCAGATTTGGAGCCTGTAGAACTGTGGGGGAAATAAACCACTAATTTTAATAAAAGAAAAGAAGAAAGAAAGAGATGGGAGATGGAAAGGGAGGAGGAAGGGAGAGACAGATAGTCAGACAGACAGGGCTACATATGAATATAAAGAATTTTGGACTTTCTGAATCATTGAAAATTTGAGTTTGAAGAGAAGAAATCATTTGGTTCAATTTCATCAGTTACATTCATGAAAATATAATTTAACTGATTTAAGAGGACAAGTGGGAAAATATTCCACATGTCTCTTTTTTTGCCCGTGAACTAACTACTCCCTTAATTTAGTGAGTTTTTCTTTAGTACATCCTCAGTATAACATGGAATCATTAGAATGTTTTTGGTAAATTGTACATAGATTCTCTTAGGCTTTTTTTGTTATCTTTTAAAAGTTGTTTACTTTTACATTGACATCCTATTTAAACCTTACATTATTTTAGTTCTAGTGTCATATTTGTCATAGAGTTGAAGCTGAGAAAATTAAAGCATTTGCCTACAGAGGGATGTAACCAAAGACAATGACTATTTCAAACTTCGGGCATATCAAGTCCAGATGGCAGAGCACAGCTCCAGAGCCTGATGGACTAGGCCTGACTGGCTCCACATGTTTGTACCAGAAGGCTTCAGATGGTTGGATGCCTCCAGAATGATGCTGGGAACCACCAATGTCGAGGGTGACTTTGTGCCAGTGACCAAGAGGAAAGAGCTTGCTTATTATTGGCATGAAAATGAGGGCTGTTTTTATAGCATTTTCTTTCACTTTTGAATCTTCTCTGGGGTTGGGAGTTATCTTTGAGGTACTTACCTCTAAGAAGGCTGGGTCAGTGTTTGTTCTCTTGGAATTCAGGAAAAGAGATGGTTCCTTTCTATTGCATTTGTTTTTTTCAGTGAGAAGGCATTGCTCTACCTCCGTGTTGTTTTTAATTTAACAATAGAATACAAACGGAGCAAAGCTTCTTTACAACACCATGGAGACTGTTTACATTGCAAAACTTTCCAATACTGTAATATGAAAGTACAAAAAAGTGAAACACACAATAAAGTATTGCAATGATTTATTTTCATTTTATATACTCAGAAATTGAAAACTTTCTATTATTCTTTTTATTAACTCTCAAACATGAATTATGAATATTTTGTTTCCAGTGAGTGCAATTCTGAAAATCAGTTATTCTGCATGTTTCCAGATACCCTAATGTTGTCCTAACTGTTCTTCTGACTTAGCCTGTTATAGGCCACATAGCCTACCCATGCCTTTCTTCTCTTGACTTATTTTTTATGTGTGCAAATGTGACGACAAAACAACTCTATGCACTGACCTGCCATCATTATTGATGACATGGGTAGATTCGCTCATAGATGATGCAATTTCTCATCCCCCCTCCCCTTGCTTTTCATTGCTTCAGTATCGCATGTTTGACTTGATGGTTTTGCTTAAGGCTTGTCACATCACGGCACATTTTCTATTACTGAAGTCTTGGAAAACATAAATACTCCATCATTTTTGATTGAAAGTAGGAGTTACAAGGCAGAGAACGTAGTTTATTTTGTCTTTGGGCACATAGAACAAAAAGGCACTGGAGCCTTGTTCTAAAAAAAACCGGGGAATCGCTGCTACAGAAACCAAACCTGGTCTCTGGTGTGAGTCCTGTGACAGCGGGGACTAGGAAGTCCCAGGACCTGGCTATGTCTAGACGTTGGGCAGCTAGGGAAGCAGCACAGGCTTATCACTATGCAATAAAATGTTCAGCAGAAAAAAAGCCCCCACAAAATGTGAACCCTTTGCCATCTTCCTTCTTTACATGCAAAGCTGTGAATCCTGTGTTTGTGAGATCTTAAAACATATGCTACTTGGTGCACCCTTTAGGGAAAAGAAAGTCACCTTCTGAGACCATCTGTGAGAGAATACCACTATAGTAGTGGAGTGAGAGTTGTTTGAGGCAAACTGAAAAAGAATTGAAAACTCCCTGATCTTTGTTTTGTCCTCTATGTAAGCAGATTACACATCAGTCTGAAGATATGGGCATGGACCTAATTTTTGTTCAGTCACGAGACATTGTGATAGGTGTCACTACAGTAGTGAAGGCGGCAGAAAAGGTGTCAAGGATGCCATAAATCTTCTCACATAGACTAATAGAAAAGAGGAGAAAGTCTGAGGGTTTTAAGATGTGTGAGAGTGTGGAAAGGTGTGGAAGTGGGTCCTGGAGGAGGTGGGTCTTCAACACGTACAGGGAATAAGAAATGAGACACAGAGCACGCTGAAAGCAAGGTGAGAAATCCATGGACTCGAAGCGTGGCGCTGCATTGGGGCTGGAGGGCGGGGGTATGCAGCGGAGGAGGCAGGGAGGGCAGAGAGAACGCCTTGGGCAGAAAATCCAATTTCAACAGTGAAATCCAAGCAATCAAAATTGAGTCTAATCAGGCAGTGTGAAGAAAGTTTGCTGCGTTTGCTCACTCATCACACAGAAGGAAATGCATAGAGGCTGGTGAGACGGCCCCGAGAGGAGAGTGCTTGGAAAGAAAGCTTGAGGTCCTGACTGTAGATGCCCAAACCCACATAACAGTACCGCGTGTAGGGAATCCATAACAGTCCCGCGGGTAGGGAATTCCTCTCTCCCACCCTCCCTCCCTCCCTCCGTCCCTCCCTCCCTCCCTCCTCCTCTTCCTGCTCCTGCTCCTCCTCTTCTTCTTCCTCTCTCTCTCTCTCTCTCTCTCTCTCTCATACACACACAC
>JAQHUG010000005.1:12742956-12765580 GCA_028555095.1 Dicrostonyx torquatus
AATCAGGAGTCAACAAAAGTTATATCAGGTGGACAATTTCAGAGCCTCTAACAACAGACTCTCAGAACCTCGGACACAAACAGGCAGATGCTAACACCAGTGTATAGGTAAGCACAGGCTCAGATTCCAGACCTTCAGGAGATGAGGAGAGATGGGGTGAAGTCTGTGGACAGGGGTATAGGAGTGAATAAAAGACTCTAGGTCTGCTAAGTTCAGAATACTTTCCTCTCTGATTTATAAATTCTTTTCATTTCTTCTTTACCCCCTGTACAAAATGCTTCTACTATTCCAATCCATTTGAAGATGGAGTAATTAACACAGAGAGATCCTCAGTAATTTCTTTAAGGTTATAAAAGATCCAGTAGAGAGAACAGGATTTTATTTTATTTTATTTATTTATTTATTTATTTATTTATTTAGAGAAAATAATTATTTTTTATTGTTAAAAGAAACAAGAGTTTAATTTAGGGACCCTGTTTTAATTTTTTATTTGTTTTCTTTTTATAAAAAGATTTAAATTCATTTTACATGCCAACCACGGCTGCCCTTTTTCCCCTCCTTTCCCCTTCCCTCTCTGTCCCTCCAATCCTCACAGAGAATAAGAGTTGCCTCCCATGGGGGTCAAAAAAGCCTGGTATATCATTTGAGGCAGGACCAAGCCCCTCCCCTCAGTATCAAGACTGTGCATTGTATCCCACCATAGAAAATAGGGTCCTAAAGATGAAACCATACAATGTAACCAATATTTAGAGGGCCTTGTTTTGTCCCAGGCAGGGGATGCTGCTTTTAAAATGCACACTTTAAGTCAAACCCTTTTGCAAATTGTTTTAATAACAAAAACAAAAAGGCAGCAATTATAGGGACTACATAACAGATCTCATTGTAGATACTTCACAAATATGAACCTATTGAATCTCAACATAACCCAACCCTTAATTTGCAGAGGAAGAAGGTGTCACAGAGAGGCCATGTCTCTCTTTACACAATGGAGCAATGAGAAATAAAAGGTACAGATATGATATGGGAGTTCACTCATAATTTAGCCTGTCTCTTAGCTTTACAACATTGCCTCTGGCCTTCTTTTCTAAGCTTCATTCTCTGCTCTGCCTACACTATAGCCATCTGAGAAGGAACACATGCTGTCCTATGCTCTTTCCTACTTCATCTGAATTACTATTTGCTATTAGTTAATGGCCAACTTGCAACTAGAGAGAACTGACTCTAAATAATATCCAAAGGCATATTGACCTAATTATTATAAATAGAATTAATTAAACATGTCAAATTATATAGATATATGTGTGTGTATACACACACACACACATATATATATATATATATATTCATGTCTATGTTTGTAATTCATTTTCCAAATACTTGTATAAATAAGCATAGCTTCTCATAGACTCAATTTGAGTAATAGTTGCTGTGGCATAAGTTGTTATTCTATTCTATTCTTTCTATTATTTGAAAGTTTTTCTGAAATCAGTCAGTCTCAAACTGCAACAGTACATATCGATTTACCTTGCATCATTAGAGACACTTGCAGTCTCATTCTCCAGTTGAGCCTGGACTTGGATCCAATTCTCAGATTCTCTTTTATTTTTCATGACGTATTCATTAGTTTATCACATACACACCTAAGCCTCAAACAGGTGCTACTGATTACTACCACAGCAGATTTCTGCCTTCTAAATACACTGGGAAGTGTACTCATGTAAACATGTCCTCTCCATGTTTCTGTTCCATCAAGATTCTGTGTTACAGTTGTCTCAACTATATCAAATACTTATGACCTTTTATTTTAATGTGCCCTTCTTGTTTTACTTGGCAACCACAGCTTAGGTCAAGACAAAGAATAAGTTATTCATTCCTTTGGTGCCTGAAAAGCTTCTGCAAAGGCCGACATGATACCCTATGTTCATTACATTAAAGCCAATTATTTGTGGATCTGAATTTAAGGTTTGAACATGTAGAGAAAGTTTCATGACTATATTTTATTTGCTATAAATTAATAGTGCCTGATGGTAACTATGAAGTAAAATAATTTAAAAGTACTTCTTGCTTAAAATTGAATTTTGAATTGTGCATAAATGGCTGAAGACAGGAGTCACTGACCATCGAAAATTCTTCAGTAGTCTTAGAATCATTTCCACATAATCACTTCCAAGAACATTCCAGTTTCTCTTTGACTGTCTTTGATAAAAAATGTGTCATTATTATTATTAAATCTCAACTCTTGAATATACATTCCTTACTGTTTTAAAATACTTTATGTATGGAAAGAGGAAAACATCCTATTCCGTACCATGGTATGATTGATGTTCATCTAAAGGAACAGCCACTGTGAGCTGCCTAACAAATGCTAAAATAACCATATCCGTGAAACAATATCATCACTGAGCATAACTATGGCAGATCACTGCAATCCAAACCTAGGCAGATGGTAGCAATTGTAAGTAAAAGATTATATTTTTTGTAAAATGGTCTTAACTTTAGATAATTTTTTTAAAATATAGGAGTACAGTTCGATACTAAAAAATTTGGTGGTGCTTGGTATATTCACAAAGGCCAGCGTTACTACAGTACAATCTAATACACATTCATTGTTCCTCCCAGCACACCTGCCACTAACATTCATTGAATTCTCTCTTTACTTGCAAACTACTCATCTTCATTACGTTTTTCTGGATTTGCCTGTTCTGGGCATTTTATATTAATTTATCGCAGACTTCACCAGCTTATGACTTCTGCTTACATTTTAAAGCGTTTGTAGGTCACATTATTTAATTTGTACAACTTTCTTTACTTGATTGATACATGTGGGGCCAGGAGTGTTTTAGAGTTTGGTTCTTTTTAGATTTTTGAATATTCACATATACGTATTATGACACAATAAGAGGTGGGATCCAATTCTAGACATAAAGTTCATCCCTTTGTACAGATCCTGAAAGTAATTTTTTTGCAGCATTTTATATACATTTTCCTAAAGATAAAATAGTGTGGTGTGTGATATTCTACTTTACCACATTTGACATTCTCTCAAAACATTTTCTTTTTTTAACTTCTGCAGTGAGGATCTTGCATCCATTTGAACACACACTGTTTACTTGTTTGTTCAGGTCTTTTTTTAAAAAAAATTCTTGAATATAAATTTTGGTGGTTTTTAAACTTTCTGCCTGTCTGTATTTTAGTTGAATGGTCTAATTTATTTATATTTAAGTAATTAAAATTAAGTAGAATTTTGATGTAATTTTGTTAGATGTGGGATTACCCTCTGTATGCTGTGATTACCATTAATGAATAAAGGCACTGCTTTGGGCCTATAGCAGACCTATAGGGGAACAGCGCTAGACGGGGAGAACTAAGCAGAATGCTAATAGGAAGAAGGGCAGAGTAGGAGAGAAGCCATGGAGCCCTGCATGAGCCAGATGGGAACTTTACCCAGTAAGTCACAGCCATATGGGTTAAATTCAGATGTAGAAGTTAGCCATTAAGAAGCAAGAGCTAATGGGCCAAACAGTGATTTAATTAATACAGTATCTGTGTGGTCATTTCAGGACTAAGCAGCCAAGAAACAACAAGCGGCGTCCTCCTCCAACATTTGCTATTGCTCATAAGCCTTACCCATTCTATTCTAGTATATTCCTCTGTTATTCTATGTAATTTTAATTTTATTTTTCTTTCAACTAACTTCAATATTGTCATAGGAACTAGAATAAATAGATATGGAAGGTTGTATTTATATATTTGGGCATCTCTCTATCTCACTATATATGAACAAAAATAATCAAAGCAAAAGAGGTCATCAATTTGAGAAAAAGACAAGAAAGGGACATTGGAGTGGTTTAAGGGAGGGAAGGAAAGGAAGTAATGATGTAATTATATTTTAATTAAAATATATTAAATAGGAAAAGAAAGTGAGATACCAAAGGGGAAATTTTTCATTTTTGGAGCACAGATTCAATGCTATTTAGGCAATTTGTGGGCTCTGATATTCGCCAGACTGACTGGCGACAGCCATTGCTTGAATTCAACTTGGTAGCTGAAAGCTAGCAATTTAGAAAGACAAAAGGTGAAAGGCTCAGCTCTGGCCTTCATTGACTTGTAGATTGCCCAGGAAGAGATGCTCTGGACTCCAGAGCTGGTAAGGTATGCAGGTGTGTGGCTGAGAGGAGGTGGCCCGAAAAAGGAATATGAATAGGTAATTCCTGAGAGTTGAGAGAGCATTCAGAGCTTGGGGGGAGAATAAACGCAGGTCATGCTGGAAGAACGAGGAGTCCTGAGCTGCCCTTGAACGATAAAGATGGTGTAAAGAGTCTGATTCTTCCACGTGCCTCCGAGAACACACTTAGGGCAAAGCACCAGTTTCTATGTTGGGGCGATGGTCCCCGACAGCAATTGTCTAATGTTGTCTCAGCCTAGATACTACAAAATATAATATTATAGAATTTCATCATCCCATATCACATTGCCCAATATTACCTTTTGAGAATTTCACAAAAATGTTTATAAATGCACACACATATATATATGATATATGCACACACATTTATATATAAGATATATGCACACACATTTATAAATATAGCATATATATTATACACCATAACCAGAATATACTCTGTACACACACACACACACACACACACACACACACACACACACACACACAAATATATAGTATGTTCTGGTTCCTCTCAAGTTCTCCCTCCCAGACCATGGTCAGTTCTCTTTTCCCACATCTCTATGGATTCTTTACCTTCCCTCTTTCCTTCATGTCCTTTTGTTCTGTGATGTGTGGAGGTTAACAGGGGTCATCTATAAGGCCATTGGTTTGAAACTGTCCCCCTGCATCCTGGTTCGCTCAACAGTGGGCACATAGCTGAAGAAAATGGCTTCCCCCAATGGTTCTCTACTCAGAATCCAAAAGTAACTGTTGCAGCAGAGAGAGATAGGGGCTCTTCTCCATGATCCATATTGACTATTGACAGGCCCAATTTGGCATAGACTAGAGGAGGCAGTATTGTTATCTTATTTAAAGGAGAACACCCAAGGGTTAGTTATTCTTAACACTTGGTCAGCCAATCAATTTCCTTTCTACAATTATTGTGTGTTCTAGTCAGTAATCATTTAGAATGAATCAGCAGAGTCATTTAGTGGTTTATACCTGGAAATTTCAACAAATGTTCCTGAAGAAAAGTCAGTTTGCATCAGGCAAACTACAAGTCAGAAGGCAATCTGTGTACTCAGATGCACAGTCATGTCTATGACAGACACAAGTGAAAGGCATGGTAGGTCTCCCAGACACAACAATTCTCTGAGAACAGGGCTTTGAAGGAGCTCCCACCTGTTCATTCATCGTGACTGGCTGCCATGTTGTTGGTTTTCATTGTGATTGGGAGCTGCTGTAATTGAAGGTGGTTGCTGAACTGATAGATGAGGGAGAGTTCTTTTAATTTAATTCAAATTTTTAAACCAAATTTCACTTTTATTTTTTTCTAAACGAACCCCATCTAGTTCACTACAACTATAGTTTTTGTAGTTCAAAAAAAAAAAAGACAGAATTAATTTTCTTTGTCAGTATTCCTGTTGCTTTTTGTTGAATAAATTATTTTTGGAGATAACACTTTTCATTGGTAACCTTTTTCATCTTAGTTTTAAAGTCATTGTGCTTCTGTATCATTTTATAAGAAAGCTCAGATTTCTTGTTTTGTCAGTTTCTGAAAACTCCTTGGGTCAGATTTCCTCTCTTGTTATGTATTGTATGTGTGTCTGTATTCAGTAATTTCTTGAACCAGACTTCCTGCTTATTAGTCACTCACTGGTACCATAGGTACCCATGGTGCTTTTAGTACCTGAGGTAGCTCAAGCCAGAGTAAGGTGAATGCCGTTTGAACAAAGAGGATGAAGTTTCGTGTGGGTTTCCAAGTATCAATAGCTGTTGGGTTTAGAAGAACATTTCAGCTTGTGTTTCCATGCAGTTTAATTTTATCCATACACAATATCTTGATATGTCATTTGGAAAATGATTCATGATGGCATTTTATCCACCCGAACCAGTGATTAACTATTTAATGAGCATATCGTCTCCAGGGGAGATTCATTATGATTAGGTTACTGGAGAACGCTCCTATTTGTGCCAAACATCAATTTATAGATTTGTGTATCTATGCATACAGGGCACTTCTCTTTCATCAAAGGATGGAAATGTTCCACAAAGAACACATGTTTTGCTTAATAAAAAATAAAATGATGAAGTATTAAATGGATGACTGTGAAATTAGAAAAGAGTAGCAAATGATTAAAGCAGTGGTATTTTGGAGAGAATGCCTGCTTCAAAGGAAATCTTGGCTTCACCCACTGTTCCAATCTCTGTACCGAGTACAGACTCCATCACCATCTGTCTTGCTCCCAGTTGTTTGATTTGCATCAATGTATAGCTGTGTGCAAGTTCAGAGGCGGGTTAGGCAGTTCATCTTTCTCCCTCTTCCTCTGAAGGTGGCCAAATGTCAATACTAACACTCTTTATTAAAGAAAGAGCTAGAGAAAAAAATAGGTTTGTTCATTCTTCTACAGAAATAGAGAACTTTTTGTAAAAGTAACTTGCTCATTTTACCGTGGAGTTTTCTTTTAAAAAGCAAGCAATTTTTGAAACTTGGAAAGTAGAATGTAAAGAAAAAAATGAAAAGCACTCTTCGTGCTTACGCCTATGGAAGGCAATATCAAAATACTTTAACTAGTGCTCAAAACTGTTGAGGATACATTTGAATCTTATTTATTTTTTCCATGTTTTAAGTTTGGTTTTCTTTAGCTATTTGCTTTGTTGCTATTTTGTGCTTGGTTTGTTGATATTTTTTCTACTGATTTTCTTAAAACATTATATGTCAGGGATTATTGGAGTGCTTTTATTTCTTAGCTGCAAAGACTTCATTGGAATCTTTGTTATTCTTGAAACCAATAAGTTACTTTTTTGAGAAGAACTAGAGAGAATTTTTATTTTACAGAATTTGGTGTATATGTATTTATAAAATTAAAGGCTTTTAAAAACTGAAGTGTATGCTTTCATTTCAGGGCAAACTTTGAGTGAGCACATGCAGCTAAACTTAGACTAATTACTCATGATGTCATTGGTGGCACATTTACAATACAATGGAAACACTGTGTGCTCTGCTTATCAAGTAGAATTCTGTGGACTATGTGTCAACTTTAGGAACAATATGAGGAAACAAGCATTTTATTATTAAACACTGACGGTTTTTCAATGTGGAATTAACCACAGAAAACCTCAACAACAGTGCTGCCAATGAAAACACTGTGCACTCTTTTGCTGACTTTCTTTAAGAAAATACACTCTGATGCATATAACCTGTGCCCCAGTCTTCTGCAGCGTTTGCCCATGCATGATGATTCCTGTTTCCCAAGCATGGCACTGGTCTGAAGACTGTCATTTTTATGTGGTACTGTGAAACCACTTAATTTATTTTAAAAAATAATGAGCTTTTGTATTTCTATTTCAATGTGCTGAGTGGAAAGATACTTCCGACAAGAACATTTTCAAGGCTGAAGATCAGATAAATAATTTAATGTTGGAATTGAAAAATATAAGGGGTAACTCAGTGTAGTTTATTTTTTAACCACTTTAAGCTTGCGAAAATTGTTTTATAATAAGAACTTGTTCTGACCCAGTTAAGACATGAACAGGAAAAATGAATGGAACATACGAGAAGCAATTACATAAAGCTATAATAGGTTTTCTACTGATCTGCTCCTAAGTCCTGCTTGGTTGGATTTTTCTTCTTTCTCCAGTAGACTCAATTAATGGAATATACCTCTTTGATGACAAGGGAGCTGTTATACTAGGAAATAAATCTCTTTTAAAAAGCCAAGATTTCAATTGATAATATATGATATTATCTTATTTGCCTTTGTTACCTTCAGCATTTATGCTCAGTTCTAGTCTATAACTCAACTAATTTAAAGGATTTTGGGATGGCTGAATAAAAATCATCTAATACTTTAGAATCTTCTTAAAATATACACATGTGTGAGGACTATCTAAATAAAATCTCCAAATAATGGGGGAGATAGAACCCCAACTGGACGCCTCTCGTCAACAAATTTAAGCTTCCAGTGCTAGGAATAGGTTACATCTAATTGAGCTGTTGGCTAAAGGGAATCCATGGGAACCCCCAAGGAACTTTGCTGGTTGCTATGTTCATTGATTATTTTCCACAACTGTGGGTAAGATGAACCTATTGCTGAAGACAACACCTATACATACTCATTGAATCCAAATTAGTCAAGCTAATGACTACCTAGAGTTGTCACCCCTACTGACTAGTGTTCATGATACTGAAAGCTACTCTGCATGCTATCAAAGGAGATGATAAATACCAACCCAGCTAGAAATCTCCTTACCTACAATGATGACCTGCCTGCAAGATGGTATAGTGGTGGCACAAAGCTTATGGGGGTAACTAACCAATATCTGATTTCATTTAAGTCCCACACCATGAGATGAAACTCATCCTTGACACTGCTTGGGTAGCCAAGAACCTGAGACTATACTTTCCAGGAACTTAGGGAAAAAATATTAGTGTTCTGCTCAAGGATTTTGGAAATAACATGACCACTAAGGACATTGGCTATATTCAAAGAGCCTTTTCAGCCATTATCAGAGAAGCTTTTTCCTGTTGTAGGTAGTAACAAGACCTTTGAACATGCAGTCCTAAATGGGATGTGTTCATCAAATCCTTCCTCTCAGGGTTAATGGAACCCCAGGAAGAGGAGGTGAAAACAGTGTAAGAGCTAAAGAACACCAAAGAAACAAGGCCTTCTAAACACTGATGCACAGACAAACTCACAGACTGAGGCAGCACGCGTAGGGCATGCATGGCTCTTCTGCACCATATGGAGTCCTAGAGCCAGACATTCTCTCCATCCCTAGCCCAGAAGTATTTCTAATTGATAACCATTTGAAAATAAAAACTTAGTTTTCTCCAATGAAGTCTCTTTGGGGCAACAAAAGCGCAGGTTCCGTTCACAGCAATAGATGGTCAACACACAACAAACTCAACGGCACCTTTGGAGGTTCTTTGTTTTGCTAAAGTATTGTTTTTTAAATATTTCAGGCTCTTTACTTATATATTTTGGCTTCTGGTTTTGTGTTTTTATGATGTTTCTGGGTGTGAAAATGTGTGTGTCTCTGTGCCTATTCTCTGGCACTTTTTCTTTTGTTTGCTTGTCTTTTCCTATTCTGATTTTTTGTTTTATCCTTTTAATTTTATTATTATTTTAATATCAGTTACTTATTTTAATATATTTTATTATTTAAATCAATTTTAAAATTTAAATATATTTTGATTATAATCTTTCCTTTTTCCAAATCATTCTAGATCTTCTCCAAATCCCTGCCCATCCAACTTTAGGTTCTTTTTCTGCTGTTTTTCAGGTACAACATCCAGGGTAATTTATGAATAATAGAAATTTACTTGATTTATGGTTCTCTAGTCTAGAAAATTCAGTATTGATGGGTGTCACCTCTTAAAAGATTCTGGCCAGCCTAACATGGCAGAAGCTCTAATATAGTGAAAAAATTCAGAAGTGGGAAGGAGCCACATACCCTCCCTGTCTGTCCAGCAAGGCAACTCTCAGAGTAACTAAGAGCTCTAATCTGTACATTTACGCTGTGCCAAGTATTCAAATTAGAGAGTCCTGTAAATATTTTATTTTCTTTGACTCTAAATTAACTGCCTTTCCTTTGAAAAACAATTGTCAATTAATCTGAGTTGAAAATTATGATTCCTGTCTGTGCTGTGGTCTTGGTTCCTAGTCTTTGGAAAGTGAGGACCTAGCCTCACCTTTTTCACAATGTAACTGTGTTTGGAGAAAGGGCCTTTTATGAGCTCAGCATCTTTTTAAAAAGCCTTTAGGGTAGGCCTTTAACAAGTATTCCTGGAGAAAGGACCTAACTGATGTCTTTATCAGAAACGTAAAATTGAACACACAGTTCACTGAGAAACATCCACACAGAAAGAGAAAGTAAAACAAAAAAAGCCCAGAAACACCATGACCATCTGCAAGCAATCAAAAGAAATAGTGCAGAGACAACCCACAGACATATTGAGCTTGCATCCAGCACTCAAAAATGTATGAAATATTTTTTGTTTAAGTCACACAGTCTGTAAGATTTCCAGTAATCTCTATAAACTAATACAGTAAAATAGACAATTTTCTTCAAATATTTTCTGAAAAAGAGATTGTGCAGAAAAAAAAAGTTCTGGGCCCTGGCTGTGATGTCATGTGCCTTTAATCTCAGTACTTGGGAGGCAAAAGTAGGGGGATCTCTCTGAGTTCGTGGCCAGCCTGATCTACAGAATGAGTTCTAGGACAGTCAGAGCTACAATGAGAGACCCTGTAAAACCCCAAACTAAAACCAAACCAAAAAAACAAACAAAAGTTCTGGATACAGTGGCTCACACCTGTAATCTCAGCATTTGCAAAACTGAAACAAGAGGATTGGGCAAGTCTGAGGTCAACCTGAGCAGCATAATGAGTCAGCCTTCCTCCCTCCCCCTCCGCCTCTGTGAGAACCCACAGAAAGGTGGATCCATTCCACCTTGACTAAAGGTCAAGAGTTCAGATTTATTCTTGTTCATTCCAGGTTATATGACACGGGGTTTGACTTAAGGTGTGGCTGCCAACAGAGTGTTTTGGCCTAGCCTGTGGTTACTTGATGTTTTCTGTACTGAGAAGGTAATTACTTTGTTCTTTGTATCTTGGTAAAGAAGTCTTGTGCTTTCCTCCTCATAATTTTGGATTGGGGTATTAAAGATTATGAGATTCACAAGGCAAATCTCAGGTATTTACTAGATGCCCTTCCGACTCTATCTGTGTCCCTTGTCTATTTCTTTTTTAAGCCACACTCTTGTCCCTAAGCACGGATGAATATGTTGGGTGTGACCTGCCCCCACCTCCAGAAAAATGAAGATTTCTTCTTGGTTCTTTTATAAAAGGCATAAAATTCATCAGCAATCAAGTGCTTAAGTAGGTTTGACAAAGGAAAGCAAAGCAAGATAATAGTCTCCAGAGGAACTGGAGTGAGCTCATTTAAAAGATGGAGCACAGACTAATATCCCATTGAGTTCTGAGATGTAGATTTTTATGACATGTTTATGACAGTTTCTGAGTGTGAAGAATATTCATGGGGTAAAGCAAACTTTTTAACCTCTTAATCATGGAGGACTGGATCTTCCTTTGAGAGTATTTCTTCCCATGATCTTCTTGAAAAACCCACAATTTGGGGTGTATCTAAACAACAGGTCAATGGTATAATCAACCAGGGTCATTTGAAGTTGCAGATCCTCTATGGGACTGTATGGCAATTCAGAAAGTGAGCTGACCCTTTATTTCTGATATGAGTGGATGAGACTAACTGAAAATTTAAAAATGTTTGACTACAAAGAGGTACAATGACTGTCATGAGACACAGCTACCAAAGTTCAGCTCCAACTTTGTTATGTCATGTCAAACCCCTTAGCTACCATGTATATGTGTACGTAAACATGTTATCATGTTTGCATGTGAATGTGAATATACAGACATATTCTTTACTAGTAATTCAAACATCTATATGTTATTATTTCCTTTAGAGGTAACGAACACACACACACACACACACACACACACAAATGGGTCAGAAAGAAGGTACCTGGTTATTGAGACACATATATGTAGTGTGTTAAAAAAGAAGATGCAAAGCCATAATACTTTCATCCCAAGCACATGTTTTTCCCATGTTGCCCTGCTGTGCCTTGAACCAATTCTTTTTTATTGACTTGATTAACCAACCTGTGTAAACAGTTCAACTTTACCTCTGTCTCATGTCTTTCCCAGTATTTCTTCTGCCTTCAATTCTTGGAAGCTTGATAAATGACTTTTGCTAATTAGCACCTTTTCACAGGTGGAACAAAAAAAATTATGACCACATTTTTCAACCATGCAAAAACAGAATCCCTTTTAACATAAGGCTTATGGTGTGACGAGTAACTGCAGCACACCTGCCTGCATTATGAAAACACTCTTTTGAAATATGTGCCTCTTTGAAAAGAATGTCATAAAAGGAATCAGGGTTTTAAAACTTCATGTGGCGATGCCTCATTGCCATGACTCAGCAGGCATCCTTATGTCTCCCTAGGCACAAGATCGTTTTGAAAATGATTGCATCAGACCTTCCAACTCAGCTGATTTAAATTGATTTGTTATGAAGTCATTTTGAGAGGTCATTTGGCCTGAAACAAAGCCATATAGTAGGTCATATTTGTCTTTATTTTGCCAAATCTATTATCCATGGCCTTTCCTCCTGCTATTCTATGTTCTTCATATCTTTCTAATCTTCCCACTAGCAGGGCACTGAGGAATGAGTGAGTCAGTTTGTACTCAGATGTGCATAACTAACATAATGACATCATCAAAATTTCATTTTTTAATCCCAAGTAGTGAACCTTCTCTGAAACAGACTTTGGTAATTGACACTTGATAGTGATTAGAGTTTCTTCCTGGTCCCTTCAAATTGGTGCCAAAAGCCCCATTTCCTGTCTTCAGTGGTAAGAGGGTTGCCATTCTTCCACTGGAAAATGGATTCTAAAGACTGGTTGTCAAAATTTTAATTTTGGTACTTATTGTCATTAAAATTAAAGGCTATTTTTTTCAAGACAGTTTTTTTTTTTTTTTTTTTTTTGTAGCCCTGACTGTTCTGGACCTAGTTCTGTAGATCAGGCTGGCCTCGAACTCACAGAGATCTGCCTGCCTTTGCCTCCCTCTGCATCCCATGTGCTGGGATTAAAGGCATGTGCCACCACTGCCTACCTACTATTCTTATTAAAACTAAAATCTCTAAAATCATCTATTACTAAGATTTGCTTTCTTATAAAAGTGATTGCTGATTGTTTCCTATCTTATTGTAAAAGGAGATGATTATTTTACTGAAGTATCCCTAATTGTTTTTACTGCCCAATATTCAAAATTTCCTCATGTTTGTACAACATTCCTGTTATATGTGACTATTTAATTGTATATACTTATGAAAGTCATTTGAACTTCACAGTGAAAATGAAGGGTGTACAGTCAATTTTTTTTATCAGGGTTAAATTTTCTGATTCATAGCCTATTTAAAGACAAATGCTCAATAATCAGCTAGGGCACAGGAACTTACCCCAGGTTATAGCTGTGCACAGAAAAGCTGGGCTCTCATGGTGTATTCTGTAACCTCAATCAATTTTCTCTCTAATTCCCATCATGCTAACTGGCTTAGTTAATTTCTTCTCTCTTCTGGCAAATGCCTTGTACCACTCTCTCAATTCCCACCATTATGCTAGTTTCTCAGATTCTCAACCACCCCCTGTTTACCTCATCTCCTTTTGTGGTTTTAAACATGTATTGATTTTTTTTAGCATAAAATGAATGCATATGATAGATTTTACTTGACTTAATTACAATAATTATTTGAAGTGTCATAACTTACCTAAAATTTTATATACATTTTTAGATTTGCTTTTTAAGAATTTAAATAACCCAAGATTAAAATATTTGCTCATGAATTTTAAACATGACTCTTAAAAACTTATTTAGGCTGACTTACTGTCAAGATTAATTAATCAAACAATAAGATTGAATTTTTAAAGGCTCTTTATGGTATATCTGTGTATGTGTGTTCATGCATGTACATGTGTTGGTAGCACAAGTTAACATACAAAAGTACATACTTGCTTATTGAAAGGCTGTAAAAATACTCCATACTAAAAAGTAATCATCAACTTTCTCATCAACACATGTTTTTGTAAAATTTGTACCAAATTTTTACCACTGTAACACATCTTCAACTAATCTCCACATTTTGTTTATGATAATTGAATTTATTTTTTTATTCAGAAATTGTGGGTTTTTTGGGTAAATTTCCTATACAAGTACATACATTTAGACTCTTTGATACTGTTTCTATTCATCATAAATGTCTCTATTGTCACTTAATATTATTTATGGTTTATTAAAATATTGTTTATGGTTTATTAAATATGACTTAAGGATTTTAATTATATTTGTTTTTATTTTGTGATTTCCAATTTAAAGCAATTTAAATGTAGTAACTCTTTTTCTAAGCATACTCTTGCCAAAGTTTCTCTGACATACCTGGGCCATTCTCCAAATTTCTGACACAGAAAAAGAAGAAATGCAGATCTGATCCTGGAGGAGCCAACACTGGAGACAAAGCCAGGCTGGAATAGATCACATAGGTGTGCAGATATGATCCTGGAGGTGCTGACCCGGGAGACAAGCTCAGGCTGGAACAGCCCACATAGGTATTAGTTATTATTTGCTGCATTAAGGAAACACTGGTTTATTTTCCTCAGCCAACATACAGAATCTGAGTTGGACTGAAAGCAGCCACAAACCCAAAGGAAAAGGCAGCCTGTGACTGCGTGTAGGCACTGACAGAGCGCTTTCTTTCTTGTCTTCAGGTTCCTTTTCTGAGAAATTACTGATTTATTTTCAAGGCTTTCAGGCCATAAAAAGTTGAAACCATGTAGCTGATGACATAAATATTAAGAGTTTTGTTCTCTCTCCTCTTTTCTCATCGTTGTAGAGTTGACAAAATTCTTAGTGGTTTCCTTACTCAACTCACACCTTCCTTTGGTTCACAGAACATTTTTAATTTCATTGTGGTCTTGTTTGTTAATAGTTGGCTTCATTTGAACAACTGTGGTTCCAATAAAAAACCCTTAGGACACCTATATTTTGAAAAAAGTACTCATTATCTTTTAGAAGTTTCCAAGGATTGGGTCTTACACTGAGCTATTGGATCAGTTTGGAATAGATTCTGTGTAGAGTGAGCATTATTCTGCACATGAATATCTAGTTTCCCCTGCACAGTTTGGTGAAAACACTGTAATCTTCAGGGAGTAGTATTTGAATGTCTATCATATGTTAGGTAGCTACCGTCAAAATATTATAGGATATAATTTCTGATATTTTACAAATGATGAACAATGAGTGATGCGCACAGCTCAAGTATCATAGAACAGCTAGGGTGGTCAAGTTCAGTGTGAAGCCAGGCAGGCATTTGATAACACTTAAACACATTTTTTTAAACCCTCGTGCCACATCAGAAACTTCCAAAATATATGCATAATATATGCAACTGTGTAATAAAAAATACAACCAGAAAAGGAAAAAAGAATGAGACAATGTAGGCACAGTCATCATCTCCAGAGATGACTTAATGGTAGTTAAGCTGGTAGCTTTCATTCTGAGCTCTAACTTCCTAGACAATAAAAGCAAAATATGAAAGCTTTTCCAAGCATACCTTTCAATCTCTAAACCTAAGATTAGTAAAGTAGAAAACTGGATTTTGTTTTAAGTTACACTTTCTATATTTAATTGTAAACATGAAGGCTTATATATGAATTTATAATATAATTAAACTTTTTTCAGAGTACATTTTTTTTGTAGTGTGTGTTTGTGTGTAACCCTACATTAAATTCTAATGAAATGTAAGAGCAATGGGATATGGTGTCCTGGGAAGTAGAAAGAAGAAAGGACACAGGCATGTAGACTTGTGAAGGCAGGTTTACATCATTAAGGCCTCATGGTGTATTAAAGATGTATTAAGGAGTCTGGTGACATCCTTTTTCATTTATTCAACTGAAGTATCTGTTAAGAAACACATTGGGATTAATAGCATGCCAGATACTGCCATAGGCAATGGAGTCAGCCAGTACCTAAAATCTCATGGACTTCTACCAGGAGAGATAGATAATATAGAAATAGGTAAATGGTCTCATTAACAAGGTTCTTTGTAAGAGTAATATAATATGTACAGAAAGTATTTTTACAATAGGACTTGATCTACTTTAAAGAATTATTAAGTTGTACAGAGGGATACATATCCAAACCTATACTGTTACGATAAATAGTTGGTTAAGCTGAAGGACATTGAATGATAGAGGGTAGACCAAAAAGTAAATCCACAGAAATTCCAATTCATTGTCTTTGTGTGTTTGTTTTATAATATTAAAAATAATCTTTGTAAATATTTTAAAATTAATCTCCTGTTAAACAACTCCTAAGTAGCTGAAAGGAAACTGTAACATTTTCTTTAAAGATCTCTCAGAGTAAGATCTTCCCTAATTTTTATATGTAGTGTATCCTCATGTCTAGAACAACATTTGGCAAGAATAAAACATTTAAGAAATACTTTTGGTTTATGGAACTAATCAATCACATGATTAAGATACTATGGAAACCACACTATTGATGTTGTCACTTACCTATTAATTATTATGTTCTTCAAAGCATATGACAAGAGATGCTTATTTATGTGCTTTAGCTTTTTGCTCCAATTATCTTCCAAAACCAAACTGTTTTAACTCCCCCACACAATGTGTGAGAGAACGAAAGCAGGTGCTCACTGACAGTGTATTCTTCAGCTCCATGATGGTGTTTCTGTGCAAATCATGTAACTGATTAAGTAATTGCTAAAGCCTTCCTTTTCTCTGATTAATATAGTCTCGTTTAAGTAAACACTTGCGAGGGCACAGCAGATTAATTGGCTATATATATATATATCTATATATATATCTAAATGCATATATATACATGTGTATATATATGCATTTCTACTATTTGATCTATTTTCAGGGCCCATCATTGAGTGGATAAAATATTCAGTAGCAAATTTTTTAAATGCATTAGATTCATGGCACCTTGCTAGTAATTACAAACTCAAGTCAGGACACCAAACACTGTCGAATGTGTATTTTTCATAAATGTATTTATTTAACATAAGTTCATCTCCTTTGAATACTTAAATATGAAACATTCATATTATTTCTCTTCTTAAGGCTTCTTTAGAAGACATTTACTGATATTCTTCACTATGTAAAGAAGAAGCTAGTGAAGAATATCTTTTGGACGTGAGTATGATTCACGTGTGCATGTATATGTGAATGCATGGGTCCATGTGATAGTGCACATTTCTGGAGGCCAGTGGAGGGTATTGGGTGCCATCCTCTGTCATTCTTTGCCTCAATCCATTGAAACAGCCTTCTCACTGAACCTGAATCTCATTGTTTATTTTAGCTAGGTTGGCAGCCACAGCCCGGCAGCAATCCACCTGTGTCTACACTCTTCTCCCAGCTGTGGGTTTGCAGGTGCACTCAGCCATGCCTGACTTTCTACGTGGGTGGAAGGAGACCCAACTATTATATATTGTCCTCTGTCCTCCACCTAGAGACCATGGGATGTGCACAAAAGTATGCATTCATATACTCAATAAGGAAATAAATGAGTTTTTAAAAAAGTCAACCCACAGATAACACTGAATTTTCAGCACTGGCAGGCTTACCACAGTGAAATCAGGTCTGCCTGAGAAGCATACAATTTTGCGAAAGAGACAGAGAAAGCTTGGAAGATTAGCTCTTAAAATATGAGTCCCAGGTGCCTCACTCACCTCTCCCTATACTTAGCCTTCCTTCTGTGATGGGGATAAAGCTGCCTATTTTTGGTGCTTCTAGATATGCACATGATGAAGTTGGTTATACAAAAGTTGGGAAAACTCCTGCTGAAGTGCTAAGTACTTGCTTGATTGACATTCAAAAGCAAAGAGTGCAAGGTGGAAGTTCACTGTAACAAAATAGAAAAACAGATCTTTTCTTCTAGGTCAGTTGTTTTCAATCTTCCTAAAGCTGAGAGACTTTCATACAGTTCCTTATGTTATGTTGACCCCAAGCCATAAAATTATTTCGTTGCTACTTCATAGCTGCAATTTACTGTTATTATGAATTGTAATGCAACTATCACATGTTTCCAGTGGTCTTAGGTGACCCCAGGAAAGAGTTGTTTGATTCCCAGGCTGAGAACTAGCTTTAGCAGTTCAGACTCTACTAAACCATATTGGTAGGTTCAAAGATTCAGTAGTTAAGGCAGAAATGAAGTTTTTAGAGTTAGACCATCTCTGGCCTCCACTTAAGAAACAAGAATGTGTGACTTTACATACACATGTACATACATATATGAGTATATACCATGCACACGTGTACACAGTGCATACACAGAAACTCAAAAAGGAAAAAAAGGGAATTCAGATAGCCATAAAAACTAGAACAGGAAAAGGCTATGCACACGAGGACACAGAGTCCTTGTATGTAAGATTCACACATGATCTTATTTAAGCAAGTATTTGGAACTCCAGATGTGGTGTAGGAGGGTTCTTCTGTATTTTTTGTTGCTTTCATTGGTTAATAAAGAAGCTGCCTTGGCTATTTGATAGTATAGGACTTAGATAGGCAGGGAGTAGACAGAACAGAAGGCTGGGAAGAAAGGAAGTGTGGGAGATGCCATGATGCTCCCGCCCGAGATGGATGTAGGTTAGAATCTTCTGATAAGTCACCACCTCGTGGTGACACAAAGACTTTCAGAAATGGGCTAAATCAACATGCAAGAGTTAGCTATTAAGAGGCTAGAGATAATGGGCCAGGCAGTAATTTAATTATATAATTTTTGTGTGGTTATTTCGGATATAAACTAGTGGCTGCAGTCATGAGTGGGCGGGATGAAACAAAAGGGCCTGCGTTCCTTTCAGGTGCTGGGAACACAGCCACCTCATATTACTACACAGATGCTCTTGGATTATCTTTACAGTGATTTCTTGTCATTACTTGGTTCCTAGATGAAGGTGATGGGCATGTTTAAGCTAAAGTCAAATACCTGAGCTAAATGAGCTACATGTCATGAAGTAAATAAGTTGTTTTTGGATAAAAAGGAATAGGACTAAGGTGAAAGATAGACATATTCCACTTGAATCACAATATTACCTGAGAATCCATAAGCAGTTTTTATGCCTCTCCCCATATAATATACACTAACACACAAAATTCCTCTGGTCTGTTTTCCAATTTATTTGAAAAAGAATGTCTTTTATGTTAAATGCATTGTTTTGGGTGTAAATAATAGCTGAGCAAAGAAATATGAAGTTGAGACATCTGACTTCATTTCATGTTAATATTAAACTTCTTGCTCATTATTATGTTATCTGGGTAACATTTCTTAACCCTTGTTTGACTCAATCCACTGAATAATTACTCCATAAGAGAAAGCATATAAAGCATGCCCAGATATCTGAGAGTTTAAATACAGTCCTGTTTGATTCCAAGCCATGTGCTGTTGTGCTATTCCAGGGACTGTAAAAGTAAATTACAATGTGTTTGTTGTTGTTGTGCACAACTCCACGAACCATCACACTGTGCCTGAAAAACTTCGGTGTATTTTCCATCCTCCCTTTGGACAAGGATGCCATGACCTCATTCTCCCTTCACTCCTTCCCATCACTGGCAGAATTGATGTACAAGGGATATCTGTGGATAATGGCCCTGGCTCAGGAAAACAAGAAAAACTAGCCCTGGACAATAGCGACTTTTGAAGAAACTAAGACTTGGAATATTTGAGAATTCTTGTTATGTTTAGGAACATAGGGATATAGTGAAGTATGTATCTTTTGATCTCACCCAGTGCCTCTCAAAAATGTATTTATATGCAAATTATATAATATTTATATATTATAAGTTATATTTATATTTATATTATATTATAAAAGGGCAGACTCTGATTGGGAAAGACTAGGAGTACTGACAGCTTTTCTCTCTTATTTTTTGTTTTTTCTTTTATAGAAAACAGAATCTTTCCTCATATAATACACTATGATTATGGTTTCCTCTGTCTATACTCTTCCCAGTGTCTTTGCTCCTTCCCTCCCACCAGGATCCATTCCTTTTCTAAGTCTTATTACAAAAAAGATGTTTTTTTGTTTTTGTTTTTGATTTTTCGAGGTAGGGTTTCTCTGTAGCTTTGGAGCCTATCCTGGAACTAGCTCTTGTAGACCAGGCTGGTCTCGAACTCACAAAGATCCACCTGCCTCTGCCTCCCGAGTGCTGGGATTAAAGGCGTGCACCACCACTGCCCGGCTTCAAAAAAGAGGTTTTTAAAGTGTAATAATGAAACAAAATATAATACAGTAAAACAAAAATTAACAACAGAATTAAAGCAAACAGAATGGAAAGATCCAAGAGAAGGCACAAGAAACAAAGCCCCATTCATTCTCACACTCAGGACTTCTATGAAAAAACTGAACTGGAAGCCATAGTGTATGCACAAAGAACCTGTGGGGTAAAAGGAGAGAAGAAAAGAAATATGAAAAAAGAAAAATATTTTTTGAAAAGGAAAAATTACTGACATAACATTATGAAGCAAGAAACCTATGAAGATGCTGAGTTCATTTTCTGTTGGTCATCTACTTCTGGGCATGCAGCCTACCCTTAGGAGTTCTTTGTTTCCCTAGTGAACCTCTTTGTATCATCACTAAATTAGCATATCTTGTCTGCAGAACACCGTGGTGTCGTATGGATTGTGGCTGTTTTGGTGTTTATATTTCTCCTTTGATAGTGTGCAGAGTACATTCCTGTACAAAAAAATGCTACAACATAGGGGTGAATGTTCTATGTAGATACCAGCTCTGACTTTTCCAAGTTCAATGAGTTGTGTAGGTGTTGTCTTCTGCTTTGCAGCCTTGCTGTCAGTTTATGGAAAGCAACCTGTATGACCTTGTCAACAGCCTATGTTGTTTGTGAGTTCCCATGGGATACCTTTGGCCAACACCTCAATCCCAGTACTTGGAATCTTCATGTGACAGGATGAAATCCAATCCCAGTACTTGAATCTTCATGTGACAGGAGATGTACGGTTGTGATGTAGGAGAGATCTTCTGTATTTTGTGTTGCTTTCATTGGTTAATAAAGAGGCTGCCTTGGCCTGTAGGATAGGTCAACTCTTAGGTGGGCAGAGTAGACAGAACAGAAGGCCGGGAAGAAAGGAAGTGAGGCAGATGCTATAATGCTTCTATCCGAGATGGACGTAGGTTAGACTCATGCCAGTAAGCCATGACATGTGGTGATACACAGATTTCTAGATATGGGTTAAAGCAAGATGTGAGAGTTAGCCAAGAAAAGGCTAGAGATAATGGGCCAGGCAGTGTTTAAATTAATATAATTTTTGTGTGGTTATTTCAGGTATAAGCTAGCTGGTGGCTGGGAGCTGGGCAGCGGTGGGACATAGCCCGCTCATCCTCTTTACAACACAGTTGGGGACCTGTCTCTCCCATTTATTTGGAAGAGGTTTCATTTATATTACCCTCTTATCTGTATACTTATCAGAAAGTTCCTACTGTATGACATTCTCATAATACCCCTCAAATGATCCTTAATTATTCCCTTATAATGGAGATTGCACTTTTGTTCTCAGCCTCCCAGGTCCAAATAATCACACAGAAACTACATCAATTACAACTATTTGGTCAATGACTTAGGTTTATTTCTAAATGTCTATTACATCTTAAATTAAACCATTTCATTAATCTATGTATTGTCATGTGGTCGTGGGGTTACCTCATTTTCTACATGTCTTGTTTCCTGGGTAGCTGGTTGGCATCTCCCTGACTCTGACTTCTTTCTTCCTCTATCTCTGCTTGGAGTTCTTGCCTTGATATATTCTGCCATGCCATATGTCAAAGCACGTTCTTTATTAACCAAAGGTAACAAAACATATTCACAGCATACAGAAGGGCATCTCACATCAGTCTCTCCCCATATTACTTCACTCACCCTCACTTTTTTCCCATCCTCACCTGAGCCTCCTGTTCCAGGCATCCTCGTTCAGCCATACACCCATTATCATCTGTTCTGTGTTCCTACTCCCAATCCCTTACTTTGGGCATAATCCTGAGTGGGCATAATAATAATCCAGAATGGATATTAAGGTAGATTGATTCCCAGCTACCTAAAGAACCACCAAATTCATTTCCATTTTCACTCCCACCAGCAATGGAGGAATGTTTTTCCTTCTCCATATTCTCAGCAGCAGGAACTTTCACTTGTTTTGTTGATTTTAGCCATTTTAGCCATTCTGATAGATGTAACATGAAATCTCAAAGTAGTTTTGATTTGTATTTTCCTCATGACTAAGGATGTTGAACATTTCTTTAAGAGCTTCCTGGACATTTGAGTTTTCTTTTTGAGAATTCTCAGTTTAAGCCTATATATCATATTTTGGTTTGTTTTTCTGATATCTAGTATATTGAGTTATTTATATATATTGCATATAAGACCTCTATATTGGATGTGTAATTGATAAAAAATAATGTTGTATTCTGTTGGCCATTGCTTTGTTCTAGTGGTGGTGTTATTTACAGTATAGAACCTTTTATTTTTCATGAGGTTCATTTATTAGCTGTAGATCTTAGTGTCTATGCTATTGCTGTTTTGTACAGAAAATCTTTTTCAGTGTAAGTGAGCTCAAGGCTATCCCCACTTTGTCGTCTGTCAGGTTCAGTTTATCTGGCTTATGTTAACATCTTTGATTCGTTTGGAGTTGAGTTTGTGCAGGGGGTTCAACATGGATTTGCCCATTTTGACCAGAGCCATTTGTTGAAATGCTGTTTTTCCAAAGTGTATTTCTGTCATTTATAAATCAAAAATTAGGTGTCCATATGTATGTGGATTTGATCAATTTGGTACCA
>JAQHUG010000005.1:12773940-12785765 GCA_028555095.1 Dicrostonyx torquatus
AAAAAAAAGAAAGTAATCCTGCAGAGGAGTTGGAAAGAGATCAGTAGCACTGGTACATAAAACACAGGAAGAGACTGGGATAAGAAACATCAGTTGAAAATAAAACTAATGTATTGGGTTATTAAGGTTTATCTAAGAAAGAGCCTTTGTATCATGGAAAAGAAAAAACAGATGACAGTTTAGGAAATGAAGGAGAGTTCATAACGGATAGCAGAGTATTATGGGACTCTGAGTGACTTGATAGACATGGTATTAATCTTTAGAGCTGGCCATGTCTTATGGGTATACAATTAACATGGCAACATTCCCAGTATTACAGCAAATTTAAAAACTTGAGTTTGCCTTTCAAGTGTAGGCTACATTTTATTCTGTGGCACAGACACATACTCATATCTTCTTCCTGCCTTAAAGCAACACTGGCTGTACTAAGGGATACCAGTTGGGTCACAGTGACACAGGGCTAAGTTGTCTGAGATACATGGAAGAAAACACTGGGTTTCAGGAGTGTGCTTAGGTCAGTATGACCAATGTCCATTCAGTAGATATCGATTTAGGCTTTTATGCTTGTGTATTTTCTTTGTTTCCTGCATGTAATGGCTCTTAACCACTTAAGACCTTTCATGAGACCTGAGGCCACATGCACTTATGCTTTTCTTGTCCGTCTAAATCTGGGTAATCATCTGTGACAATCACTGTTAAGGATGGTTTCTTTATAAATTCTCTAGGAAAATGGCCAATACTGAGTTACAGAAAAATCCATGTAAACTAGGCATTGTAGCATCTTCCTTTGGACTATTTTATTAGTGTTGGATGATGGAATCCATTTGACAGAAACAGCTTTGAAATTTGAAAGGTGTATCACTGCTCTATAATTTTTTATTTAATAAATGCTCAAGGTATTAAATAAAATTATTTTGACACCCTTTTTTAAGGGCACAAATTTACTGTATATAAAGTGAGAAAATTGAGTATATTATGAAAAACTAGAAGGAAACAGCATTTACTTTGCTCTTTGGAGAATAAACGTACAATCAAATCCCACAGTTCAACAAAACCCACAATATTTTAATACACTCTTCAGTGAGGGAGGTTCCATAGTGTTTAAAGCAGACAAGGCAGTTCCTGGATTCTCAGCCCCAAAATAATCACACAGAAACTGTATTAATTAAATCACTGCTTTGTCCATTAGCTCTAGCTTCTTATTGGCTAACTCATATCTTAATTTAACCAACCTCTATTTTTCTGTGCATCACCATGAGGTAGTGACCTACTAGTAAAGTTTTAGCATGTCTGTCTTTGGTGGTGGTTCCATGGCTTCTCTCTGACTCTGTGTCCTTTCTCCCAACATTTAGTTTAGCTTTCCCCACCTACCTCCCTGCGCAGGACCAACATAGTTTCTTTATTAACCAATGGTATTCACATCACACATGGGAGACAGAGGCAGGCAGTCTCTGTGAGTTTGAGGACAGATTGTCCTACAGAGTGAGTTCCAGGACAGGTTACAAAGCTATCCAGAGAAATCTTGTCTCCAAAAACCAACACCAAAACAAAAAGCCAACCAAATAAACAATAAAACAAAACCAAACAAAAAGAGAGTGAATTTTGGTAACATTTTAGCAAGTTATTGGGATTGCAGAAAGTCATAAAAGAAAATCATTCCTTGTTAAAACAGGAGAAAATTTCAAAACACCAACACTGCTCAGATTTCATATTCCAAATATTGCTCTTATATGTCATAAACTTAAAGACTTAGCTTTTGTGGAACCGTACTTACAATAATACTGTTTCTCAGTCTAAAGAGTCAGGACCTCTTCTCCTCAGACTCTACATTCCTATAAAGATTGTGTTGCAAGCAAAGTTTAAGTTTCATGATCTCTAAAACTTGATTTGTATCCTATTTGGGTTCATACCTGATATTTAAAAGTATCTTTCTCTTTCATAGTCATGAGTTTCTTGGATTTCTCACTCCTGTGTTGCCCCTGCCAAAGTTTCTAGAATAACTAAGCTAATCTTCATGTAAATAGAAACATGCCTCACAGTGCTGTGCAGCTGCTCTCTGGATGAAAATGCCAAACTTTTCACCTCACTACGCTTACACCCAGCCAGGCACCTGCAGCATCCTCCTGCTTCCAAACAAAGTATTTTAATATTGTCTAGCTTCGCTTTTGTGTGTGTCTTTCTTTAGTTATGTACAAGATTAGAAGACCAGATATTATGATGCTATCTTAGACAATCCTCAAAAAAGTCTTATCGTCTTCAGCAACCTTGCTGCTGTGATCTGAACTGGCCGTACCAGTTGACTTTGGAAGCAAGATATCAATGGACACAGTGCTCATCCAACTCCTGGAAGAAGCCTGGGGAGGTTGTTTAGTCAGGATGATTTCATTGCTTTATCTTCCTGATGATTGCCATGGAAACCAAGATTTTTCTTACTTGAGAATTGCAAAGCTATTACAGCCATAAAAGGTACGAAATTCCAGTGCTACAAATACTTTCAGGGAGAGAACGTTATTAGAGCGGAGAACACAAATTAAAGTAAAATGCAGAGTAGCTTGTTATGTAAAGTTTTAAAGTCTAGAATATGTGTAAAATCATCTGCAGATCTTTAAAAAATGTAAAACTATGATTTTACATGAAGTACCTGAATGTCAGTTCAAATAAATTACTTCACAGTTAAAAGATTAGTATAAAAATGAATATGACTCAGGGTTGAGAGTGGGAAGTGTGAGTGCAATAGTTTGAAGGCAAAAAGTACGTTTGCTGAAGTGTCTTACATAATGTTCTTAAGCAAAAGGCAGTATGGGGTATTATCTTTATATCTATTGATGCTAATGTATATAGGAAATGTGTATCATTTTGGAATTAACATTTGTACATGTTTCAAAAATACATGCCACGCAAGGATTCTGCACGATGATAGATGCACAGAAAAAAAAGAAGCTTTTTAAAAGTCACTGATGTCTCTTTCCTTGGCAGAGAGTGGAATAGACTGATTCACAATAAAGAACAGTATGTAGCTCTTACACAGTTAGACCGTTCACTTAATCTTTAAAATGCAAATCATTTTATGTTGCTTGTTCATAGTCAAACTACAACAGGAAAATTAATGATGAATAATTAAAATGGCTATATAGCTCAGTCCTACACGTAGTAACATTTCAAAATGTGGGCCCAAATTAAAAAAAAAAGTGCAAATAAACAAGCAAATAAAAAGAAGGTGACTTGTGTTAAAGGGCTTGAAAAACAAGGCAGGGCCTTAAGTTTTATTTGTTGTTAGTTTTTAAAAATTGTCAGCATAATTGTGATAGGCAGGGCTTTAAAATGACTGGCAAGACCTCCCAAACCTGATAGTTCATCTCAAAGACTAAATATGATGAGCTTTTCCCCTCTGATTGGGAAATGTGCTGTGGCACAGCTAACCAGGATATCAAGGCTGTCTAACTGCATGACAGAGCCACACATCTTTTGAAACAGATTTATTTCCTTCTGCTCTCAGAAAGGGAATTCTAGAGCTACTCATGGCACATAGAGGACACGTTATAATGGTGTTGTCTGTTGCCAAAATAGAAAAGGATATCTGGTCAAGACTCAAGGGACACTTCAGTCAGCTGAGACACAATCTATGCCCAAACCTAGCACAAAGCAGACACCTCAGTTTTATAACCACAGTGAAGAACTTCTGCCAACAAACTATGAGCACGAGTTAATTCTCTCGTTTCAGAGACACACACAGCCTAGACTGATACTCTCCTTTCAGATGGTGGGACACTGAGCTGAGAATTAAACCAACCCATGCCTAAGCTCCTGACCTCCAAATTGTGAGAAAACAAGCAGATAGTGTTTAAGGTTATCATAATTTGAGAGGTAGCAACCAAAGCTTCCTACATGATTGCTTTCAGCCTAGTTACAAAATAGTTTGTTTGGGGACATGTCTTATGTCATGTAGGTGAAAGTTTCTGTCCCACAAGCCATTCCCAAGTAACCACACAGAGGCTTAATATTAATTGTAAATGCTTGGTCGATAGTTAAGGCTTATTACTAGCTAAATCTTACATTTGATTAACCAATATTTCTTTTCAATTCCTTTCCATGTGGCTTGGTAGTTTATCTCAGAAGGGCATGCACATCTTACTTCTCCCTGTGTCTGCTTGCAACTCCTTACTTCTTCCCAGAATTCTCAGTTTGGCTCTTCCAACTAACCTTATCCTGTCCAGCTATTGACCAGTCAGCCCCTTTATTAAACCAATCACAGAGGCATATATTCACACAGTATAAAGGAATATTCTGCAATTTCACACTTTTGAGAAGAAAATAAAATATGTGTTGTTTCTGTAAAACATTTAATGCCATTTAAATAGACATTTCTTTAAAAATTATAATTTCATCATTAGCATTTACATATGCTTGCTTCTATGTATATATTTTTCATTCTCTATAAATTTATGAAGAAGAAATAACTTTTTACAAAAGTGCCCTGAGGATAGAAAGTAGTAGGCTGAGAAGATGGGGAGAGTAGGAAACAATGGAGGAAGAGGAAAGGAAAGAAGTGGGAACATATTTCTGAGGTTTTGGTTGTGAGTCTAGACTTTAACTTTCCAGTCCTAGGTGCAAAATTTACTAATGTAAAATTGGATTTTTGTGACACAGGTAGTGAAACATAGCTCTGAACATATTCTCCAGCCTTTCCCATTATGGTTATCTTTCCTTTTCAATGATTCTCAACCTTCCTAATGCTGGGACTTTTTAATGCAGTTCCTCATGTTGTGATGAACCCAACCATAAGATTATTTTCATTGCTACTTCATAACTGCAATTTCCCTACTGCTATGAACTGTAATGTCAATATCTGTGTTTAATGATTGTCCTAGACACCCCATGTGAAAGGGTCATTAGATGGCCAAAGGGGTAGAGTCCCAAAGTTTAAGAACTGCTGCTTTAGATGGTGTCACAAAGCCTTTTTCTCTTTGTAAGACTTAAATAAACCTTGACTACTATATCCCAGCAACATGTAGGACAGTAGTTCTTAACCTGTGAGTCATGATTCCTTTAAGGCATTGGACAATCCTTTCATAGCGGTTGTATATCAGATATCCTTCATATCAGATATTTATATTACACTTCACAACAGTAGCAAAATTACAGTAATGAAGTAGCAAAAAAATCAATTTTATGGTTGGCGGTCACCAGAAGGGGAAGGTAAAAGCCTTAGGAAGGTTGAAAACCACTGGTCTAATTTCTAGTATGCTGTGTTGGAGTTAAGAATCTAGCTCATAGAAGTAGAGTCCTGCTTTTCTAACATCAGTGTCATCTGTAAAGGAGACAACAAAGATAACTTCCTCACTCTGCAATAGAGAAAACCTGTCTGCAAGACATGAGGGAGCCTTCATACAAGCAGGGGGGATGTCAGCTAGCACCCTTTTTTGATCAGTTTCTACGAGTTGAAAAATGATCCAGGACCACCCTAGCCAACAGCAGGAACTTTAGTTTTACAACCACAGAGAAACAAGTTCTTCCAGCAATTTGAGTAAGCTTGGTATTGATCCCTTCTCAGGCTTTCCAGAGATCTGGGTCAAATGTGACTGCTTACATCTTCTGTTTGTGTTGCTGTGTTATGGTACAGACTAGCAAATTCAGTAACTCTAAATCATTGTCAGTGTTATATCTTTAGTTGAAGGTTAAAATTTGTTAGTGCTTTACTTTCTTGTTCATTTTTATTGAAGCATTTGATAAAACACACAGAAGTGCTGTGTCTACAATATATTTTTTTACATATCAATAACATTCATTTTCATTGAAAAATTAACAAAATACATTTATTACGGCCTCAAACTGTCATTTCTTAGTTTAGGTACCTAGGATTTTTTTTTTAAAAAAAACTCTTCTATGTACTAAGTCCATGCTGAATTTGTTCTCATACATAAATTTTGTCTCCAACATTTCTTCTGTGATATATATTATTTTCTGGGAAGCCTATTCTGGCTTAGGAAGAATTTCTGTTTTTGTGAGTGAAAATCATCTCAAGTTGGCAAGAAAGCTCACATATGTGGTAATCTGACCACTAATTCTAAGAACTTGATGGTACATCCTGGACGCATTGTTTGCTTGGGTATATTCAATTACTAGAGCAGCTGTTATCAACTGTGAGTTGCAAACCCATGTGGGGTGGCACATCAGAAGTCCTGCATATCAGATATTTGTAATAGGATTCATAACATTAGCAATATACTACAGCTATGAGGTAGCAAGGAAATAATTCTGTACTTGGAAGTTACCACAGCATAAGGAACTATATTAAAAGGTCACAGCATGAAGAAGGTTGAGAACCACTGGGACAGAGAATTTCCATCTAGACCTTGTAGTTCAGAATTGCTCTAAGTCTTTTTTAAGCGCATGCAGCAAAAGTTCAACATTCTTTTTGGGCCATCAGCCCTATGCCCAACCTTATTGCTTGGTCTGGACACGCCAACTCTTCCATTACATCATTGCAACGGCACATTGCTTATTTAAATTGTCATCTTCCTGGTACTCGGTAGCACTTTGGAGATGCAGACCTTTTCTGGCCTGGATGGTATCAGGAATGGCTCTAAAGGGAACATGAAGATTTGAACCTCTTTATTTGATTTTTGTAGTGCTTTCTAGGTCAAGCATGTAGTAAACAATTCCACTGGTGTCTATGGGAAAGGAATCTGAATACCTTTAAAGACAGGTAAGGACACTTGCAAAATGTCTATAGAATAATAATAATGTAGTTTTCAATATAAATCGCCTTTATTTTTACTTATATATTCTCATATCCATGCTGCCCAAATAATACAACTATCAACATAGGGGTTGGGAAGATGGCCCAGCAGTTCTTGCTGCATGAGCATGCTGGCCTGAGTTGGAATACCTGGTGCCTCCGTGAAAGCCTGGCTCGGTGTGTCCATGCCTGTGACTCTAGACCTGGGGTTGGGAAGAACTGGCAGAGAGTAGCAAATTCAAGGTCTCTCTGGCCAGTCATTCTAAACCTAATAGCAAATTCCAGGTTCTGAGATATACGCTGTCTCAAAAAATAAGGTAACAAGGATGACAACTCGTTCCAGGCCTCTGTTCTCCACAGGTAGGCTCACTAAAACACAAATGCATACACCACATGCACACCTTACACACACATACACATCTATGTACCTAAAAAGTGGAAAAAAACCCCAATGTATTTAGTGTTTATACTATTTGAGATGTACTTAAAGACAAAGAAATTGCTATAAACTGCTGTTTGAATTTTGATATATTTATTTACTATTGTAGATATGATTACACTTAACAACAAATATTTCTGCAATAGCAGATGCTCTCAACAAATATGTTTTGAATAGATACTGTGGCTCCAATCCTGCTACGAATGAAACAAGATGTGTACACTGTGGTTTCTCTGTCCCATCTTCCTATCTTGTTCCAGAGTCGCTTCTAAAAAATCACTCAGAGGCTTAATATTAGTTACAAAATGCCTGGCTGAACACTCAGGCTTGTTACTAACTAGCTTTAACTTTTAAATTGACACATTATTTAAATGAATCTATGTTTTGCTGCATGTATCATGACTCTACCTGTGCTCTGATGCATGTTGTTCCTCTGGTGACTGGCTGGTGTCTCTCTCGACTCCACCCTTTTTTCTCCCTGTATTTAATTTGGTTTTCCTGTGTAGCTATGTTATGCCTTGCTATAGGTCAAAGCAACTTTTATTATCATCCAATGAGAGCAACATAGATTCACAGCATATAGAAGGATTATCCCACAGCAAAGATACTGGATATCCACGGAGGCGCAAAGACTAAAAGGGTGAATACATTATGACCTTTTGCAAGATAATTTGGGTCCTTCATATGAAAACAGATATGCAAGAATTTTGGTGGAAAATAAATAGAAAAGGGAACAGAGAGCCTAGGGAGAATGTTCACACCAGGCTTCAGGTTGATTCTGCCTTACAAAACAATCTGGTCTTTCCAAGGAATAGATCTGATGTGTTAACCAATCAAACAGTAGAGAGAGCCTCTCTGAGAAATGAGAGAAGATCAGGCTTACTTTAGTCTTAGATTCAGATACTTGTCATTAGAGTTGGCTGAAGCTAGATCTGGTCTGAGAAGCAGAAATCCATACTGTGGACATGTAGCTTTCATTTTGGCAACTGGAGATCGTCAGTTTATGTGACGATTGTTACAGCTTAGAAATGGCTGATGCACACACTGCCCATGTAGAGTAGTGGACCCATTATCTGTGTATTTAACATGATTCCTAATATGCAGCAGTGTATTTTTTTTAAATCATGAACGGTTCTAACAAACATTAATGTGTAATATAAAATCACACTTTACTCCTCTTCCTGTGTACAGTACATGGCTAGATTCTAGGATTTGCTTTCCTTAACTTACTTGTGTTTCCTTGTCAGCTCCCAATAAGACATTCAGGTCACTAGAAATAAATAGTTTTACCACCAAGTCCAGCAAGTACACTTCTACTTATCTATTCAGCAGAACAGAAATACCAGTGTTCACATAGAGAATTACTGAAGTACTGGTATGTACACTCGCTTTAAACGTAAAAGAATGCCTCAAATTCACTAACTAGTGAACAGAAAACATCACTCTTATTTATAACAGAACATTATTCATGTGTATACATGTATACACATATGTATGATGATTATTCCTTCTTCTGAACAATGTATGTATGTGGAAAAGACATTTAAGTGAAATCCCACACTAGCTCAGAACTGAGAAATAGATGGTTATAGATGAATGAATATTCATAATGGAGATTAAGAGCATGTACTGTTCTCGCAGATGACCAAGTTTTGTTTCAGGGCTTCTGATTTGTTACTGGATAACCAATACATGTGCTCTTCCCTGGGGAAGATTATTTCTCTACATTCAGCATTCCTTAGCTGCCTGTAGTTCTTTGTGTAGAGCTATGGAGTTCCTTCTCTCTGTGTGTTGCTTTCCTTGGTTAATGAATAAAGAAAATGCCTGGCCTGTTGATAGGGCAGAACTTCGGTAGGCAGGGAAGATGGAACTGAATGCTGGGGGAAGGAAGGCAGAGGGAGAGACGCCATGTATCCACAGTCGGAGATAGACAAGCTGAAACTTTGCTGGTAGGCCACGACGTTGTGGTGATATACAGATTAATAGAAATGGGTTAAATTAAGATGTAAAAGTTAGCCATTAATAAGCTAGAGCTAATGGGCCAAGCAGTGTTTTAATCAATATAGTTTCTGTGTGGTTATTTTTTTTCTGGGTGGCTGGGACAAACAAGTGGCCTGCTGTAATAAAACTGAGACGTCATAGATTATTTAAAAGAATAGTTTAGTTTTTATTTGCATGGTATTGATTTTCTTTCTTTCTTTCTTTTTTTAGATATTAACTATCTACTTACAGAATTAGAATTCCTTAAGGAATCTTGTGAAAATCTTTACATTTGTGTATTCTCAGATCTGTGTTGGTACATATTAAGGTTGCCTCTGCAAGTTAGAGTTATTTTTATTTTTCTTAATAAGTGTAAAGGGATGTGCATCCTTTCTTTTGATCAGGATTTATCATGTGTGTGGCAAATTTTGACTGATGTTCTATTCCTAGACCACAGACACTCCATAGATTAGATACACTGTTGCTGAAACGTATTCAGCTTGAGGTTTTACCAGGCTCAATTGAACCCTGAATTCCCAACTCACAGGATTCTATTTCTCCTTCCAGTACTTTACTGAAGGGAGTCTAAAGGTGAAAACATGTGTGAACATTTAGGGAACTATGTAACCATGTGGACTTCCACTATGAGGCAACTACAAATGTGATGCTGGGGATTTTATTACTATACACTGCCCAAGATGGTTTAATCTTTATTTATTGGTGTGATACAACTTTAAATAAAATATCATTGCTTTTCATATTCATCCTATGCTCCTACTATCTATTTAGGAAAAATGGTATAGTATATTTAGCACTCATATTTAGTGGTTTGTAAATTACTGAAAAATACTGCAACCTAATAAAGCTTTTCATTGGCTTCTGCTGACCACCGATGGTTTCAATAGCTCAGATTTTTGTATCTGAGATTGACATGTGAGCATTTTTAGTTAATAGTCTTAAGCTTCCCTCTGCTTATGCAGCCCTGTGATGTATGCCACACAGCAGCTGTTTCTATACAGAAAGAACTTCACCCTCTGATGGGCTAGCAACATCTTTCTTTAGTGCCATGAACTCATATTTATTTCATTACATTTTTTCTTTTATCATTTCTTTAGACACTTAAATGGCATTTTACGGCAATATTAACCAGGATTCAGTTAATTTTAAATCAAAATTTCAGATGTAGAACAGGTCTTTTGAGGTTCTCAGCTACCATCTTTGATTCTTTTTGCAGTTATTTTAAATGTGAATTCATTGATGTGTACAATCTGCAGCCTCGTCTCGTGTCTAAATATTTATTTAAAACAGCACACATTGTACATTTATAGTATTGACTACATTTCTAAATAATATTTTTGAGGCTCAAATAAACAGTTTAAAAGGTATCCCTCCCCCATCCCTTATGTTTATTTGAAAGTGTGTGTGTGTGTGATCAAATAGTCAATCACACGAATGGGATTGCTTCTTAAAGTCTGTTTGTGTTATTATTGGAAAATCAAGAGACAAGGAGAAACATAATGATATTCTAAGATGTTAGATCCAGTGGATACTGACATAATTGGAGCATGCAGATACTCAGTCTTTGACAGGGCTTAATCAGTTAAATCCTCATCTTCTGCTTTGCAGGGTGCTTCTCCATGGGTGGAATACAACCAAAGATCCACAAAACAGAAGGAGAAAAGCTTGGCTATGCGATCCAGATGGAATGTCTATGATCTCATCCCAGAATTCTGTTAATCTTAATTGTAGAGAATTAACATTTTAAATAGTTTAAAAATAGAGAGCTCTTTACACCTTGGACACTGTAATTATGATTCTACTTTTTGTGGATTATTTAAAAGCCAAATGAACTCCTATGATAGTTATTGGCTATTTTGTTGTGTTTAATAGAAAAATATAACTGTTTTAAGATTATATTTTGATAAAAATTTCATCTATGACATAATTAAAGAAATTTCCAGTCATTTGGCTTTTTAAATAAATCAAGCATTATTTCATAACATCTGTGGAATCAAATGTCCTGTACACTGTTATAGAAAAAGATGTAGTGTTAAGCATTTTAAAAATATATTTATTTATTTATATGTATGTGGGGGAGCATGTATTTACTACAATGGTATGTATTGGAGCCAGAGGACAACATGTATTAGTTCATTCTGTCCTTCCATTAACGTGGCTCTGAGAGGTCAGCTGAGGTTTTCAGACTTGGTGGCCCATGCCTTTCATGCTGAGACATCTCGCCAGTTATATATTCATTTTCAGACTTGGAACTGTCATAGCTTACTGATTGAGTTGAAATAAAATGTCAACTCGCATTTTTACTTACTGATTGAGTTGAAATAAAGAGTCAACTTGCATTTTTATGCTGAATCTGGCTCTTCATCTCCTGAGCATGCTGCATGATCCATAGAATGACAGTGGGCGACACTGCTGTAGACGAAGTTAATAGACAGAAATATATGATCCCTGGAAGTGGCTAGAAGTCTGAGTTTGATTAATTCTAACAGATGTTCTGTGTTCGAGGAGCAGGTAAGAGGACAAATGTGGTAATGAGAATGGAGACCAAGGTTCTGACTTTGTCAGTGTTTCTTTTCTTTTCTTTTTTTATTTTTAATAAAATTTAAAATTACACTTTCTCCCCTTGTCGCAGGCCCTCCTGCTCCCCCA
>JAQHUG010000005.1:12807566-12832527 GCA_028555095.1 Dicrostonyx torquatus
CTCTGTGAGTTTGAGGCCAGTCTAGTCTACAGATTTAAATTCAGGACAGTCAGAGCTACACAGAGAAATTTTTTTCTGAAACACCAAATGTATATATGAAACTCTCAAATATTAAAAAGAATACATATTCTCATTTCATCACAATAAAGAAATTATTTTGCACATATATCCATTAATTTCTAAAATTACTTACTTCTCAATAGATAATCAATACCTCAGCTGTCCTGGCTGCTATCTCAGAAGCATTGCAAAGCAAGGAGATGAACGTCCCTCAATGCCAGGAAATATATATGTTTATTAATATGCATTAAAATTGGACTCAGAATATTTATGAAAAATTCATGTATTTTTCTCCATCTTTTGGATGAGCTCACAAACACAGCTTTATTATAATCATATAAAATAAGATAGGAGCATGATTGAAGACATGCGAAAGTATAATACCCTGAGTGGTTAACAGCATTTCCTTAGCAAGTCCTAAAGTAAATTACACTTGGATTGTATTTAGTGATTCAGTAAGTCTTTGGCGAGCAATTTCAAATGCCTCCATACCATACTTTCCATTTTATTTGCACAGAAAATTCAAACTACATTTTTTTTCTTATGTGGTTGTATCCGTCTGTGTGAAGACATGTAAGAGAATATTGGGGGGTGGTGTTTTTAATGATACCCAAAATTTCTTTTCACTGGGACGATTAGGTTGCTGTGTATTGTAAAGTATGAGTCACTTCAAATGTGAAAGCATTTGATAAAATAAAATTGATTTTTATTATTCAGTTGTCCATGGGCTAGTGAAGTATATTTTTACATGACTGAAGGCAGTATTTCTTCCCTGAAAAGACCACTGGTTCATTCAGCCTCATAGTTCACAAGAGCTAGTAACCAATGTTTTCCACTACTTATTTTTCCCTGTATAAATACACTAAAAAGCAAACTAAACATGGAGTTTGCTTCTGAGTTATTGATTCCCGAATTGGAGATACTTGGGAGTCTTTGAAAGTACAAAAGCAAGAGTTGTCATGAAATCTTCATTAGTTAATTCTTTTAAGCATGTCGTCCTGAGGGGCGTGTTCACAGCTCTGAGCATTTCAAAGGAGAAAAAGGAATGGAAAAATTGGGTGCTGAAGAATCTGGTTCCATGAATATGCATGAGTCTGGTCTCATAACTTCATAGGAAGCTGAGGGAAATGTGCACGCCTTGAGAAAACTGATTGTGATGAAAGAAAATGGTTTAAAGTACATGTTAATATAGCTGGGACTTTCAGTGGAATATTCTGAGGAAACAATCATCTAATTATTAGTATTAGTTCTGACTTGATCTTGATGTTACTGACAGGAAATGCCAAAATTTGTTCATTATTTGTATTTATCTTTAATATCAAACACTGATAAAGATGATATACAAATGAAGAACTCAGTACAGATATCATGGTACATATGAATGCAACATTTACATGAAACATTACTAAGCAAAATAAAATAAAGAAAAAAAAATCTTAGGAGAGCACAGCAGCTAATGAGGTAGACTTCACACACTGGGAGTGCAGTACAAGCTAGAGTCTGGAGATTCAAGCTTTAAGTTGTGTGGTCAGGAGAGTGCTCCCTCCCAGCTCTTGTCATCAACAGAGAAAGAAAAGAATGATTTAGATTTCTTTTCTCCGAGGACTATTTTGAGAGCTCTGAGAATTTTAAAGTGGGCAATGTGGATGGGATGAAAGTCAGCTTCACCTCAGGGAGACAAGGTTAGTGTCTGCCGTTGCTGCTACTGAAGCTGTATGGAGCGGAACAGCCTATCTCGGCACAGAGCATATTCAGTATGCTGTTCTTGTTCGTGGCTGAGGGGTTCTTGAGCTGTTGATGTGAAGCTCTTGAGGACCATTTCTTTGGGATTGTTCTTAGAGCCACTCCCTTCAGAATACCAGCCTTCAAGGAACCAGGCTTTGTCCAGTTCATAGTGAGTTCTGGAACCCAGTGGTGCGCGCTGTAACTGTGCAACCATAGTGCATATGTTCAAAAATCATGAGGATTGCATTCAATAATTAGATTTAACAAAATGGCCTATTTGCCACCTTAAGGTAAGCTGTGTCTGTGTGGTCCAGGGCAAAGCTGAGATAAAGTGAGTTGGTGGGACGAAGACATGGAAAAAACATTTTAGAATAAGTTTATTTTTAAAGGGAAAAGGAGAAACACAATGGCTAATTTTGTGTATAATCTTGACTAGACTAAGTGATGCCAAATGGCCGATACAGTAACATTTCCATATGTACCTGTGACATCATGAGATTGTGACTCGGAGTTGCTTGGCATTTAAGTCAGAAGAATGACTGCAGACTCTTTCTCTTGCTGATGTGTACAAGCTATTTTGAGGGCTTCTGCTGAACAAAACAGCAGGGTGAATTTCTTTCTATTTCTGAACTGGAGAACCAGGCTGCTGTCCCCCTTATACACAAGAGCTACCTGTTTTAGGCCTTTGGACATTAGGAAATTTTATAGTAAATATAGTCCTCGTCTTTTCCCTCTGAAGTCCCAGATCTTCAGTCTTAGACTGGGAATAGTGTCTGCAGAATTCCAGAGTCTTGGACTTCGACTCCAAATTAGTTGTCTAGCTTTTAGTGGTTCTCAGTTCTTGGCCTGTTTGATGGTGTGAATCAATTGCTGTGTGTATCAGGGGGCTTTCTTTTTATTGTGCCCATCTTTAAAACAGGAGATATTTTATCACATTCATCCATGATATGAAGGAGAGGTTGGGAAGTGAGGAACTGGTGATTCTACAGGGTGCGTGGATTATGAACTCGGCAATATCCGAGATGACACAAGATTGTAAGGTCCATTGCAGCATTGTGGAGTTGAGTGTACGTGGAAACACTTGGGTAAAGGCTGAGATGTACTCATGGGTGGGGAATCTTTTAGGTCTGGTTTCAACATCCTGTGGAAATTCTCTGTGGATTGCTTTTATCTTCTCAGTAAGAGGAGAATTATTATTAGCTAAGAGTAAACAGAAGGTGAGAAAATTTGAAACTGGAAATTGAGAAGCTGATAATCAAGATTAAATAATGAGTTGTAAAGAGGCAACTTTTTTCCTATTTAATTCTCATTTGGTGATCTTTTTAGGACTGTGTAAGTTTTGTTTTTCTGGTTTTTAAGGATTCCTCAATTTAAAAATTTGATCTTTGTTTAAGATTTACAAAACAATATAGCTTATTACTTTGGATGAGTGGATAGAGTTTGTTCTGACAGCTAACAGCAGACCCTCTTGACTTAAATGCATCTGTCAAGTACTTCAGTTCCTATGACCAAAGGCAAATAAAATAAATGACATAATTAGGACAACATAAAAAAATTAGAGTTAAGAAAGAGAAAAAAATTTCAATTAATTGAAGAGGAAATGGAAAGTACTCCTAGAGGATATGACATATCAAATTTGTTTCATGATTATGAATGACAAGACCAAAGACAACACCATGAGAAACCTAAAGGGATGTGTACAGTTAGGGTTAGACACTGAGAAGTCAAAGGAAAAATGTACGCCTGAAAAGTGGAAAGACCCAATGTGTAAGGCGAGATGTAAAGTGTGTGAGGTCACCCTGTTGAAACATGGCTGCAATGTCAGCTATTTCATTTCTCACTGGGAACAGGAGAGACCCACACATTTAAGGCACTTGGAACACAGGATGGCTGAATTTTCTCCCTTATGGATGCAACACTTAAGTTGAAGGAGCCATGGGCATATTTTTTTTTTAATTTTTAAAAATTTTTTTCCTCTTGTCCCAGGCTCTCCCGCTTCCCCACTACCCCCCCCCTCCCCCTTGCTTCCTTAAGATGGGGCAGGGTACGCTGCCCTGTGGAAAGCCCAAAGCCCTCTCCCCTCCATCTTGGTCTAAGAAGGTGTGACCATGGACATATTTTATACAAAGTAAATGACACTGAAATGTGAGATGTTTAATCCACACAGATATTTATCACACAATGATAGATCACTCAGCGATTCATTAAATTCTTTTCTTTAAATGCCTCTAAGATGTACATGCAGAAACATCCTTTAACTGATTGCTTCAGATATCTTCCCAGGTTTTCGGCCTTTTGCATGTTCTCAAGACACAGTGGGTTTGCCAGATTTGTTTCTGTGGAAAGCTATGTGCAGTTCGATTGGATTGGATGTATTAGCCTAAAGCAACCTTTGGAATTTTGCCATTCAGTGGAGCATGAGGCCTTTAATGGAATTCTCTTAAGGCAAGCTGGGAACTACCACCAGACTTCATTTTCTTTTATAATAAACAGGTTTCTTGTTAAACAAACTTATTGCCATTCTGCCTTTGTCTTGAAACCTGATACCATAAAACAATGTATCCATTTCATGAATTTAATAAAAAATCTAAAGGTATTATAAATTGAGTTTTCCTCCATGAAACGTTGCAAGTGATTTCATCCTTGGAGCAGTCACTGGTTAGGTATAAAGAAAATTTAAACCTGCCGTCAAACAATCACTACAGGAATTTAAAAATGCTGCTGCTATGATTTAATGAGAACGAGTCTTCCATTCTATGCATACTTTGATAACATTTTAAGCTGTACTAACTTTCATTTGGCAGTCCATACAGAGGCCATCGTTGCATGCTGGCTGGAGCAGCTCTCATCTGTTCCTAGGTATTGATGGCATGACTGCAGGAACTTGAACTGTGCATGGTTGAGTGTGGGTTTATAACTTAGACAACTCCAAATCTTCAAGCTCCACATCCAAAATCTTCTTGAGGATATTTTGCCCTCTTCAAGACTGCATCTCCATTGTCATTCTTGTTGAAAATCTGGTACTGTTCCAGAGGTGTAACTGATATTTTGTGATACATCAACGAGAGCAGAATAAAGACATATTTGTATCATAAGCAAAATCATATTTACCCCCATAGATAAATCAACTCTGAACTCCCTAACCTACTTATCTCTTCTGAGATATTCCCTTCCTTTGTCAATACTGTCCTGTTGGCATAATGATGTAGTTACTAATCCAACTTCATCTTAGAATGAAGGAGACAGGAGACTTTTTTACTCAGGGGTTTCTGATATGATTTCCTGCATCTCTCTGATAATACAGGTATAGACTCCGAATGTCTAAACTCATTCATAAGAACAGCTCTTTCACTTATAGACACAGGCAGTATCCCCAAAGTATCAGGTCCTTGCAGCAGGAAAGACTTGTGTATGCAAATCAGGCTTCTCTAGTAACAAACTGGTGTCTGTTGTTGCATCTGTGCTACTTTTCCAGAATACCCTCACTCTTGATAAACTTGTATTCTGTTTTTCCTCCTGTCACTCTTGCCCTTGATCTTAAGTTTTGTTACTTTGAAATGTCAAAAAAGCAGCCTCTCTTCTACTGAGTGGTCCAATAATAATTTGTTCAATTTATTCCTTTCCTCCTAGGCTGCTTTTTGGCTTCCTACATAAAGGTTTTTGCCTATCAGTCATCTTTTTATTAGTCTCCATTTTGTTAGAATACACATGTAACAAAGTTAAAAACAAGAAGAAAGTAAAAAGGAAAAAGGGAGATAATTGCCTCTGTATTCAAGTAGACATGCAGTGCCATGTAAATATAACATGAAGAGTTACAGATATTCCAGAAAGTCAGTGGGTACTTTTCATCATCCTTTAACAGGCAAGTGAGTACTAAAAACATCCGACTGTAGAGCAATTGAAACTTTGATGGTGTATAATGACAGTAGGGTAAAAATACACTTAAAAAGAGAATGAAAATATGAAATCTGTTATACTTTTCACTAATATCAAATCTACCACTAATGTTTTGTATTGGACTAGATGTAATAGGATGGATAGGGAGAAATTGAAACTTGAAAGTTATGTGTACATTGCTAATGTCATGTCATCTACCTAAATTATTGTAACAGGGTGGAAGATACATCTAGCCTAACTTTGACAGGTGCTAGTGTGAATCAGAAACACTCTCTTCCATTACAGCATTTAATTTCTCTTCTCACATTAAAACATCGACACACAGAAGAACATAAATTATGGACACACATTATGGTCTTGAAATCCACCATTATTATTTACCTTTTATGAGACCTTGGGAAAAATGAAACTCCATCTACCAATTTATGAGGCAGCAGCAATATATTTCCTTGTCTTGTGAAAGTTAAATAAATTATTTCAGAAAGAGTTTAACATAACAGTTCACACTGACTAAATGCACGATCATATATCTTTAAACTTCTGTGACAGCACAGCTAAGAAAGGAGAAGAAGCCCTTTTGGGTAGCTTGGCTTCTGCCTTGAAGATTTTCTTTTCATCCTGTGCATTTGACCAATTACAGAGCATGGAACTTAAGTACTTAAGTACTTTCAGAATGATCTTCAGAATAATTTGATAACAAAATTATTTGTCCCGCCCTGTATACATTATCTGAACTGAAGATGAATATCATTACATGAGAAGGGAAAGCATCACATTCAACATAGATTAAAATGCAAATTGTAAGTGGACACCTTGTTTGAATGACAAAGACATGCTTGGCAATTTAGTTAGCAAGGTTTTCCTTATCAACTTTGTAGGAATGCATCAGATAATAAAAAAATACAGAATTAAACTTTTGCTCTTAACTCCGAACATGGAGAAACTGGCCAATTCACATCTAAAACTTTCTCATCTGAATCAATGTGATAAATCAGATAAAATTCTCGGTTCTTCAGAGTAATGTAATCTGAAAATTTATTTAATTATTCGTGAATCATGGTTCATCTTAAAGCATAATATGACACTTGCCAGCAGAGTGACTTAATCAGTTTGTCATTATTTGAAATGTGTTTATCTTTTGAAACAAAGGCCAGAGTTCAACTTACAAAATATTGGGCAAATTTGATTAGGTAATGGGCTTAAGAGCAAATAAAGTCAACAGTTGGAACAGGACTGAAGATACTGATTCATGAGCCTTTTGTTCAATTATCAAATGAAAGTTTGCTATACATTTTTGACTACATAAGGCTTTTCTGTGGTCCTGTTTTCTAGATTGAAATGTTGCCTATGGTTTGATTAAATAGTTAATATATAAACTATAAAAATAATTCTATTAATTTGAAGACAAGAAGTCATTTGAATTTCCTGATTTTACACACACACACACATCCAAAATCCACACTTGGAAGTAATCTAGTTATTTATATTTAACAATATCATTATTAGTAGTAATGAAAACAACATGTTTGTTCATTACAGGCAGTTTTCTGGATACCACATCACTTGCATAGGCTCCCCTGAGATGATGGTTCTTGTAGCAGTAATGTAATAAAAGGGGTTGATTACACTGGTGGAAAGGGATAAATGGGAAGGGAGGTGAAGGCAAGGGCAGATGTGACTTAGACAAAGCTATAGAAACTTTCTTCTGGATAAGGGAGTTGACATTAGTTGATCAAAGTTGAAGATCATCTTTTTTTTTTTTTTTTTTTTTGAGACAGGGTTTCTCTGTGGCTTTGGAACCTGTCCTGGAACTAGCTCTTGTAGACCAGGCTGGCCTCGAACTCACAGAGATCCACCTGCCTCTGCCTCCAAGTGCTGGGATTGAAGGCGTGTGCCACCACCGCCCAGCAAAGATCATCTTTTGAGGAGAGTCCATGCCTTTGCTTTGGTAAAACATCTGCAATAACCAAAGGGCTCTTTTCCACTGTTGGGAAAGAGTTAAAAAAAAAATCTTAAAATAGGGATTGACCTAATTATTTCCCTTGACCTTTGTCCATTCCCTGTCTCCTTTACTACCTCTTTTATAGGAGTTAAACTATATCCAAAAAATGTGTAGTTGAATACATTTGAGAAGTTTAGCAAATTGTTGAAAAATTACACAAGAATAAAGATCAAAGAAATAATTCCTCATAATGGCAGTATTATCTCTAGTGTACAATGATTTGATACAAGACACTTAAACCTTGTTTTCAAATTCCTAAAACTGTGGTATAATAGTTGAGAAAATTACTATGTATATCTTAATACATTGAACTTCCCATTAAAGTATTTTAGAAATTAAATCTAGTCATTAAGTACCTCCATAAAATAGTTACAGTTAATTGTATAGAACATATGATGATGAGAACTTTTGAAAACATTTGATTGCAGGATATTTTTAGTTGAAAATAACATGTTGAAACGATGTAAAAATTTACTAAAATATACAAAACAAGAGTTTCAGGATGCTTCAGTAGAGATTATCATTCTGAGGTTGTTATTAGTGATTTCTATTTTAGAAGACATTTCAATGACGAACAACTAATTTGTCATCATAATTCTACAAGTTAGTCATTTTCACTATTCTTAATTTTTTTGTGAAATATTTGCTGATAAGAATTCATGTCATTAAGATTTATGATATGAACCAAGCTATTTTTACTCAAAAATACTAAAACTCAAAAAATCTGTTGTGTTTTGAACTACAAAGTATCTATGAAGTTCAATGATTTTATAGGTATCTGTCTCTATCTTTAATTAGCAATCAACAAGCCATTCACATTAATATGTATATATGTGCAGGAGATTAAAGACAGTCAATACTCCAATGAAAGACAATAATTTATTTTCCGAGAAAAAAATTCACCTATACATACATTTCCTCACACTTAATTTGAAATGAGTTTTTCATCTCTCTGTTTGCAAGATTAATAACTTTCTCTTACCGAACTCTTCAAATGGCCACATTAGGGTAGGATGAATGGGAGGGTAATATAAGCACAGGCTTAATTATATGGTAGACAGCTGTGAGAAAGTTGGAGCCCTGGAAAGAGAAGAGGTATACAACATGGTAGGAGGGGAACAATGCTCGACATTCATGGTTGCCTTGTAGGCTGTTCTTTCTTTCTTGTCATTAAAATTTTGGGATGCATTTAATAATGTTCTACTATTTATAAAACTTCTGTATTCTTATTTTCCTATTATGGGCCCATATTTCCATGCCTCTCTCAGTCCCTAGAAAGTGCATTAGTCAGTGTTCCAGAAGAAAACCAATGGAATGCTAAAATTAGGTTGACTTAAGATGCACTGGAATGTATGGCTTAATGTGGAAAGGAATGATTTACAACAGTATAGGCAACCCCCATGAATAACTGTTCATGTGTGTCAGTGACTTTGTTCTAGGGGCGCTGCTGTGCTAGAAAATGTTCTCAGCATGAGATCTCCGGGACTTGTTACTGGGCCTTTTGCTCCTAGACCTTACTGCCTCTGTTGTCTCGCTGCTGACTAATCAATCCATCCCAATGTGCAGTTTGAATAAAATTTTTTTTTAATAGTAGTTTCTTCCTTGTTGTTTTCCAAAGGAGAAAGCAAGTTAAGCCTGTGTAAGGAGTAAGCAAAATGCACCCTACAGAGGAAACAGGCAAAACATATTTGCACAGACATACAGACGTCACACCAGTCCTGGGAATCACTTATTTCAGACAGACTGCTAGCTGCTTCTCTTTTATGAAGACTTTTCCCATGGTTTTCCCATAAAAATTTTAGGGTCAGTGCCACTCACTCCTTTAAAAGTCACTCCTTGTTTGAGGTGACCCTCTACCCTCACATTTGATTTGCTCTTCTACCTTAGGGAAAGATATTTATCTTCTTCTGTATCTTCTTTATAAATTGCAAAATGTCTTAAATAGGGGGCTGTGGTTCATGCAGTTTCTACTCTTTACAGGTACTTTAATAAATGTTCTAGTGACAGACATGGTGATCTAAGATTTAACTTCATTTATGTTAAAGTGAATTATAACTACCAGTAATTTTTCTCTTCAAGTATGTATCTCCTTTGTTTTTTTTTTTTTTTTTTTTTTTTTTTTTCATTTAAGCACACTAGACTAAAAATCACTTTCCCTGGGTTGCTTAGATACTAATGTTTTCTGCGCTTCCCAAATTTTCTTACGCTTTTCAAGCAATTTTCTCAGCCTTTTAATTTTCTTTCGGGTGCCGAAGACAGCCAGATGCATTCTAATTTTGACTTACTTACTGTACTCAACCACATTAGCTGATTTTCACTCATTTAACATAGATTTTAGGAAGAAATATGCATAAATAATTAGAATGTAGTAGTAATCTCTAGATAATTTTAAATAGAAGTCATAGTCCTAAGAGAAACTATAGAGAGCTGACTCCCTGGTGAGGGTATTGGGAAGGCTTTCTGGGTAGTTGTCCTGAGGAGTTTCTCCACTAAAGTCTCTTCAGCAGAGCTGTGACTAGCTGGAACAGTATTTCTCCACTTTCCTAATGCTATGACCCTTTAATACAGTTCCTCATGTCGTGATGACTCCTAACCATAAAATTATGGCGCTGCTACTTCACAAGTATAATTATGCTGTTGTTATGAATCATAATGTAAATATCTGCTATGGAGGGTATCTGGTATGCGACCCCTGCGAAAGGATTGTTTGATCCCCAAAGGGGTCATGATCCACAGGTTGAGAATTACCAAGTGAGAGGATAAGTAGGGACAATGTGGCCTACCACTGTCTTTTGCTGATTACAACTCTCTGCATGGTTCTCTACTATTATACTGTCATGTATTTTCTGTACCTCCGACCTGTGGATTGTCAGAAATAGAAATGACTTTGCTTAATTTATCAGCAATGAAAGTTCTACCTAGGGAACAATATTGGCCCAAAGACAAACAATTTAAGTATAGGTTTTCTTTTAAAAACTGGGATTGATGTTATTCAAAAAATTCAAAGAAAAGATAGCAGTATAAAATATAAAAACATATCTTAAAGCAATTCACTGAATCTCTGATCATAAACAGAACTCTCCTTTTTTACTTTTATTTGTTTATTGATTTTGCCCATATCCTTGGAGGAGCTTTTGTGAATACATGAGGTGACAGTTAACAGAAGTTTGGTGAATTGTGATACACGTTTCTAAGGTAAAAGTAATTCTATGTGTTCTATATTAATATATACAGCCAAAACATTGCAGCCAGTCAGATTTCTCTAGTTTTTACCCTTGCCTGTTCCAGGATCTCATCCAGGGTACCACGTTGTGCTTAGTCATTTTGTCTTCCCTTCTTGCCATCATGTTGCTTAACATAAATTTTTTTTCTGTTGCTTAAATTATTTTCAAATGTTCTTAACTGGAATAAGGAGGATAAACATAGATTAAAAAGTGTGAAGATCAGGATGACAAGAACTAAATTTCTTATATTTTATATTTGTGTTACATCTGCCTCACTGATTTGGAGTCTTGGCTTTTATTTCCTGTTATAATTAATGAAAATAGGAGTTACAGATAGATTTCATCTTAGAGATGCTTTTCCGTTTTGAAAGAAGAAATTGGGTGTGAGATAGTGCATGGGTGTGCTGGGGAAATTCAAATAGGTCCTCTGTGCCACTGAAATGCAACTTCACAAGGTTTGAGTCTTTTATTGAAACTTTCTGTTACATTTTGGCCTCTGGGCTCATTGAAAAACATCACAGGAACATCACAGATTCTTGTCAACAGAGCTAAGGAGGCAGAACTAATACAGACTAATACAGGAAATACTAATGGCACTTTAAAGAACACAATTGTGAGATGATGTTCAAAATCAAAGACATATTAAGGAACTACCAAATCAAGACAGGGAATTCTTTACAGATGTCATTTCTTTGGAAGAAACCAGGACAAAGCCAGTTATGTTTGGGATAAATCTATTTAATATATTTTCTTTATGAATGATTAGATTATGATCCATCTCTAAAGAAACTAGTGCTAGTGGGGCAGGGGGATCATACATGTCTCAAACACAGAAAGGCACATTTAAAGGCGGTGCTCAAAGTGGTCACCTCCAGTGCTCATGACTGAGTGTCATTGTTAATGGTACACTTTCACCCACTTACATCCTCACTCATACCAGCATGGAAACCAGGAGAGTTAGGGTAGATGCAGCTACCTTAGGGTAGCTGCCAGAGTGAACATTCTGTAGTCACAGCACATCACCTGGGAAGAAAGAACCTTGCTTTGTTCCTCAGATTTGGACCCAAAGGGATCTGTCTACTCTATTATTTTCTTTTTTGTTTATACTGACTGAATATTACCTGGAGTAATTGCAGAAAAATTTTTTATTACTGGAAATTAAAAAGGGAAGTGTTACACAGTTAATGGAATGGTGAGCAATAGAAAGACAAATGGACAAGGTCCAAGTGATTTAAGGGGGAAATGAAAATTGGGGGGCTCTAACGAGGAATAGATGAGGGAGATAAATATATAAAAATGAGGGAGTGGGCTAAAAAGAATAAGGATGTTTGAAAAAGTCATAAGGAATCATACAATTAACTACCTACTTAAAAATACCTAAACATAGCTTAAATGGATTGTTCCCATCTGGGTTGACAATCCTTGCCCCAACCAAGACTCATAGAACATCTAACAAAACACACCAGACATGAGTAGCCCTCTTCTGAGTTGTTGGTGAGGATGGTCTGAATTACTCTTTAAACATTATAGGCTATTGTTCTTGCCTTCAGTTGCTCCGCAGAAGTGAAAGTTAAATTGCTATTATGGAAACCACCATACACCACAGACACAGTGACCAGAGTCTCTGAGCTGGAGCTGACTCGTCTTCCCTCTGAGGACTAGCTTTCATGATACCTAAGATTTAGGAATCATTGCAGAAGAGAATGTGGAATGATTGTAAGAGCTAGAAAAAGAGGGGGCTTCCTGTTGAGACTGTGTTTCCTAGTAGTGTCATAAAATACACCCTTTAAGTCTCACTCCTATGACTGCTGAAACATGAGCTGAGCAAGAATGACACCAATGGACATGCTAAGATGGAAGGGAGAAAGACCACCAGGCCTCAACCCTACACAAGAACTATAGGCAACTAAGGAATGCTGAGAGTTAGAGAAATAATCTCCAGGGAAGAGCACACCTTTTAATTTCCAATATAAAATGGTCACCCCTGAACATATATACATACAGTAACATTACACAGACTAAGAAGGTCATATTTATATATTTAGGGACACACACACACAGACTCACATTAACAACAAGACAACAATTTATGTAAAAAGAGGCCATGAATTTGAGAGAGGGAAAAGGGATATATATGTGAAAGGGTTTGAAGGGAGGAAAGGGAAAGAAGGAGATAATGTAATTATAATTTCAAAATCTAATTAAAACATAATTTTCAAAGAATTTATTTTTATCATATTTTCTCCAAATCATATCATATTCTCCCCAAACACATCCCAGATCTTCCTAACCACTCAAATTCATGTTCTCTCTCTCTCTCTCTCTCTCTCTCTCTCTCTCTCAAAGCAATCATCTAGCAAGCCAAACAAACAAAAAATCCAAAAAGATAAAAAGTACCAAACAAAACAGGAAAAATATGTACACAAGAAACGCAGAGTTCACTTTATTGTTGGCCAGTGACTCTGCAGCTCTGGCCCTGCCCTGGAGTGTGGTTGATCTATGCAGAGCAGTGCCAGTCCATTGGAATAAACTGGTTTTCCCTCTCCCAGTGGGTATCAATTATAAAGAGCTTCTTGGTTAGAGCCGTACTTTGTATCAACTTCCCCTACTCAGTGCTACGATTTTTTTAGCTTGAAGTTGTGGTGATCTTGTGCATGCTGTCAGAATCTCTCTGAGTTCATATGTATATTAACCCTGTTCTGTCTGTTCTGATCTTGTTGTCTTGGAAACATTCACTGTCTCTGGCTGGCTCTTACTCCTCCATGTTCTTAAAGACTATAGCAAATACAAGCTTTTTTTTTTTTAATAATCATGATCAGAAAACTGTCCAGTTGACTGTGTAAGAGGACAGAAATAGGTTTCTGGGCTTAGAGATTAGTCATTTTTTTCTTCAACTGAATAAGCTTTGTAATTGAACCAAATGGCTGGTGAGCAGGACACTAAGTAAGTTCTTTTCATGAGCCTCTGTATTTTCCACTGGAATTTTCCCTGTTATTGGAACTGACAATGAAAATAAAGACTGAGAAGAGGAAGCTTTAGCAGCACATCTCTCCTCAGAGTGAAATGGGATTTTAATGTGGTTGAATTCTGAGATAACGGGAGCATCTCTTGAGAAAACATGCTTTAGTGGAAAACACTCCCTGCTAAGGCTTGGGGTTCAGCTGAGTTAGAAAGTGTCTTGGAGAAGCCATTCCCTAGCTGGAGAATGCGCATATGCTAACTCTGTTCCTTTTTCTTTCTTTCTTTCCAACTCACTGAATCCCAGTGAGAAGACAAGGTGTGATGGCGATGGAAGCTGAATCGTCGTGTTACACAAATCTACTCAGAGCTCCTTTATGTGGAAGAGTTTAGGTTTGGGGTTTATTTAAAATATTTTTTCATTTGTAAATGTACAATAATAAAATTGAATGTGGCCCTGTATAGTGGGTTTTTATTTTCATATAAGAAAGGGACTTCCCACTTGCCCCTCCTGCCTCCAGCTGGTGAAGGAGCTGATGCCTTTGCCAGCTGCAACACTTGGGAGAGTAGGCCTGCACCTCGTCTGGGCAGCACAGTGGAGCTGACCCTATTGACCAGGGCACAGATGAGCCAACCCCGAGAACATAATCATGGGAGACCTAACCCCATCCCTCATCTACCATATGGTGGCATGGGCAGGGAGAAATTTTTTTCCCCATCAATGCAGGTAGGAGTGCTGGCCCTGAGGTCATAAGGGTAGAAGAGCTGCTCCTCCCCACATCATCTGCAACACTTCAGAGAGAAGACCCTGTGCCAGCCTCGAAGTTGTGTGGGAGAGCTGTCCCCATTACTCATCTATCTTATGGTGGTATGGGCGGGGGATAGAAACTCCCCTACTCCTCCCCCTGCTCATCAATGGCTGAGACAGGTGGGAGAGCTAGCCCTGAAGTCATAAGAGTGGGAGAACTGTCTCTGCCCCTCACCAGTTGCAACAGTCAGGAGAGCAGGCCCTGTACCTCTCTCAGGCAGCACAATAGAGATGGCCCTGAATGAGTAGGAGTGCGTGAAGCAACCATGAAGATGCGAATGCAGAATCGCCCATGCCCATTGCTCATCACTACAAAGAGTGAACTAGACAGGGCAATGATGGAGAGTTAACCCTGTTGGTGAGGACAGAGAAGAGCAGGTGGCCTGAACAACTACAAAGGCCCAGAACTACAGTTTGGTGTTGGCTCACCCCAATATCCAACCCATCTGTGGTCAACTGGAGCATGGAGAATGTGTTGGTCTCATGGACTCAGGGCTGCAGGATATCCACAACACAGGGCAGCAACAGGATGTCCAGGAAGAGTTCCAATGAGGGCCCAGTGTTGATGGTGTAGCAGACACCAGGGGCCTCGAACCAGACCAATGATTCTCTGCTATGAAGAACTGCATATAAAAAAGTATGACTGTGTGACCCACTATGTCACACTGAAGCATCCATGATGAGAGTCTCCCTTTCTCCCCTTCCTTCCTTTTTTTCTGTTAAACTATTTTGTCTTTTTTTCTCTTGCGGGGGGGGGGAGTGGGTGGGATCATGAAGCATGATGTGAAAGACACAAATAAATAAGTAAATAGAAAAAGCTAAAAAAAAAAAAGGGAAATAACCACTGGATGACTGTCTCACCTAAGTTCCACTGAATGAACATCTTAACAGGTAATAACAGGTATTTACAACTGTACACTCTGTTTTTGCTACAGTTCATTACAAAGTCCTAAAAAGGACACTTGAAGCCATTGGCACAGAAGACCATTTCCTATATATAACCCCAGCAGCACAGACACTGAAAGAAACAATTAATAAAAGGGACCTCCTGAAACTGAAAAGCTTCTGTAAAGCAAAGGATAAGGTCAACAAGACAAAACGACAGCCTACAGAATGTCAGATCTTCACTAATCCCACATCAGAGGTCTGATCTGTAAAATATACAAAGAACTCAATAAATTGGTCACCAAAATAACACATAATTTAGTAAAAAAGAAAAAAATGGAGTATAGACCTAAACAGAGAATTCTCAACAGAGGAATCTAAAATGGCTGAAAGACACTTAAGGAAATGTTCAACATCCTTAGTCATCAGAGAAATGCAAATCAAAACAACTCTGATATTCCATCTTACACCTATAAGAATGGCCAAGATCAAAAACACTGATGACAACTTATGCTGGAGAGGGTGTGGGTGAAAAGGGAACACTTCTGCATTGCTGATGGGAATGCAAGCTGGTGCAATCCCTTCGGATGTCAGTGTGGTGATTTTTCAGAATATTAAGAAACAACCTTCCTCAAGACCCAGTAATACCACTTCTGGGTATATATCCAAAGGATGCTCAATCGTGCCACAAGGACATGTACCACATTTTCCTTATTCATTATTTGGTCAAGGGGCATTTAGGTTGTTTTCAGGTTCTGGCTATGATAAATAAAGCTTCTATGAACATAGTTGAGCACATTTACACAATAGAGTACTATACAGCAGAAAAAAATAATGACATCTTGAATTTTGCAGGAAAATGGAGCTAGAAAACATTATTTTGAGTGAGGTAACCCAGATACAGAAAGACAATTATCACATGTATCACTCATAGGCAGTTTTTAATCATAAAGCAAAGAAAACAGCCTACAAAACACAATCCCAGAGAACTTAAACAGCGATGAGGACACTAAGAGAGACTTACATAGATCTAATCTACACGGGAAGTAGAAAAAGACAAGATATCCTGAGTAAATTGAGAGCATGGGGGCCTTGGAAGAGGGTTGAAGGGGGAGGGGAGAGGCTGGGAGGGGAGCAGAGAAAAATGTAGAGCTCAATAAAAATCAATAAAAAAAACTTGAGAAAAACCACCAATAATGCATTTTTCATGTATTTCTTATTCTATTGACAAGCCTATAATTTAATAACTACAAATTTCCTTATGTGTTTCTAGGCATAATAAATATGTGAATGAAATATTTCTTATAAGAAATACCTTGTCACCTTGTTAGACAGATATGGACACACATAACTTAGTATGCATAGACTAATATATCACAGCAAAAAGGCAGAAAGGGACTCAAGCTTGCAATCCTAAAGAGATTTGTCACATAATAAAGTAGGTAGTAAAGGGTACAAGATGATGAAGCTCACGTGTAAGGAATTTGGGAGTACTCTAGCTTGACATGGTGGCAGGCGACATTAAACAAGCCTATTGTTTCATTTCTGGCATAAGAATATTCAGGTAAACACTGACCTGAGCTTTAAAGGAGGCATCTTATACGCTATTTTCTTTTATATTTATTCTAAAAATAATAAGATATAAAAATAATGAGAGTCAAATTTTTAAAAAGTGGTATTTATCTTGACATTCAGAAGATGTCTGAGCCACAATTAGGTTACTACATCAGATCAGTAATTACTCCAGACTGATGGTTGCATTATGAAATTGCAAATATTTAATTTTCCAAAATTAAATTTGTATCTTGGAGCTATTTCAAAAATCTGTTTTTCCATGATAACATTAAAAATTTATTAAGTATAACATGTATTTAATTATTTTACTAAAAAGATACAAGGTGATGATTTCTGTGGGAATGGAATATATAAGTATACTCCTTCCTAAAAAGTAGTGTTATTGTTACAAGGGCAAAAAAAAATAGATATTTTCACAGACAATAATGAGAAGTGATAGATAGATAACTTTATAATAAATTAAAGACCATATATCTCTGGATTCTTTGCTGGCTAATGTACCTTTATGCTTCCTTGAAGCTATGATTAATTACTTCTACCACCCCCTTTCATTTCAAATATAATTATCTTAAATAGCACTTACTTCTGATTGCTGCATACTGTGTTGGAGGATAATGGAAATGAAAGTAGGTTGAAATTTCTGCCTGAGGTTCCATGAGACAAAGAAAAAATTTTAAGATACGATTTTTTTTAATGTTCTTGAATTCAAAAGCTGCTGTTTCTCCCACCCAGAGAAACACTCAATTTTCATTTTACTTTCCCTTCTTTCTACTTACTCAACTAAAAAATTAGATCTCTCCAACTATTTAGAATTATATGCTGCGACTCTGGAGATCTGCATCCTTCCCAGATGGCAGGTGGCTTTCCACAATGCTAGTTGCTGAGTTTATACTAAACAGTGTCCTCATGCTTTACCTAATTGTTCCTCACTTATCCAGGAAAAAAAAACAAAACAAAACAAAACTCTTAACAGTCTCATGTTACAGGAAGTGAGCATGTAGGCCGTGTGTTCTGTTTTGGTATATATTCCTGATACTAAGAGTTAAGTTCTCTGTTATTTAATAATACTGATTTAAATCTGTTCTATAAAGATTGACACACTGTTAGGATATTGAACCTCAGTGAAGTCAGTTCTGAAAATCCATTCTTTGTGAAATGTAGGAGGGTCTATCTTTATTTCTGTTGCTTTCATTTGTTAATAAAGAAGCTGCCTTGGCCTGTAAGATAGGACACAGCCCTTAGGTGGATGGAGTAGACAGAACGGAAGGTGGTGAGAGAGAAGGAAGTGGGAGAGCCACCATGATCCTCCGCCCAAGATGGACGTACCTTAGAATCATCTGGTAAGTCACCACCTCGTGGTGACATACAGACTTTTATAATGGGTTAGTTTAGATGTGAGAGCTAGCCAAGAAAAGGCTAGAGATAATGGGCAAGGCAGTATTTAAATGAATACAGTTCTCATGTGGTTATTTCGGGGACAAGCAACCAGCGGCTGAGAGAGTCGGTGGCTGAGGGCTGGGAGTTGGGTGCCAGGAACACAACCCGCACCTCTCCCCCTCATACAACAGTGAAAGATCGCAGGTTCCTAATGCCATTACTTCAGTTGCTCTGGACCAGATTAGGACCACAAACAAGTCCCTGCTCCATCTAGATTTTACTCGTTTTTGGGATTTACTTTTTACCTGCTTAGCTGTTTCTTTGAATATATACTGTTTATTATACTACAAATTATACTGCAAATAATACTGTGATTTTTTTTCAGTTTTAGGAAGGTACACACTGATTTTACAGCGAGGAAGATGTGGGTATAGTGCTTTTACAACAATATCACAGATGTTCTTTTACAAATTATTTTTTCTGCGATATACTGATGGGTAGATCCCAAATCTAAGATCACCTTAGTAAGATTATATAAATATTACTCACAATTAAACTAATGTTGTATGATAATTCCTTATGCCCATTTGGTATTCTAGGAATTAATAATCATCTCTTTTTATCTGATGTGTTAATTAGCTGCCAAATTCATTGCAATAATGTTCATTGCCTCTTAATACATAATAGCAATCCAGAAGATAATAAAGCCCTTCTTTGTTCTTTCTCTTGAAAGCATTCCTCTTGAAGCTGTCTGTCCTCTTGATTTGCACTACTGTGTGTGATCTCTGGACCTGCCACGCAAATGTCAGCCTGGAGTTTCCTTCCTCTCTCACGGGTCAGAGCCTTTGGATCCTGAAGCCTTTCCCTTTCACTTCAGTTTGTTTCTTCATTGTTCTGATGGATTGGGAAAAACTTTTTGATACAACACATGTCTAACAAAATACTCTTTATTAAATGACAGTGATGTTATTTATATAATTCTAGTTTATATACTTTTCCTTCAGAATTACAAAGGCATTTTTTTTCTTTGATTTCAAAGTTTAAGGTTGAACTAACTGCAAAATACAATACCATCCTTTTTCTTCATTATCTCTATGGATATTGACTATTATTTTTATTCTGCATAGAAAAAAGATAATTACTGTATAATCTAATTGTTCTCAATATTCTACAATGCCACTGCAATACAAAAATAATAGAGTTTATTATGTTATGTGAAAGCTTTTTAATTTTTTTTTTCTTCACAGAACCTATTGTACATGGTACGGAGACCTCTCCCACTTACTCACAACCAACCCCTGCAATTAGCACATGTACCACTGCTACAGTAGTAAATGTGTCTGGGTAACATTTTAATGTTCAGTGGCTGCTGTTTCTTCTGATTTCTGTTACTTTACCTAGTGTCCTTTTCTCTTCTTGAATGCCTTGACTTTAGCAGGCATTCACTGTAGGTGTCTCCTCTCTGTTGTAGCATCTCAAGCTTGTTTTGTTTCCCAAAGATCTGTAAAGTTTTGAGTTCTTTTGAGACATCTTATGAAATTCTCCTCTGCTAGGATTTGTCTAATGTTCTTTTCACCTTGAGAAGAAAAATTATAGAAGTCAAATACCTTCAAGATTAATCATGCCAAGTCTGACATCTCTATTGATGGTCCTACAATACTGTTTTCCTGGAATCTCGGCTATAGAGTTGACTTTGTTTTCCACTGATCCTGATGCATGGAGAGGCCCCTTTGATTGTCCCAGCCACTGAGCTAGCTTATACATGAAGTAACCAGACAGAAACTGTATTAATTAAAACATTGCTTGGCCATTAGCTCTAACTTCTTATTGGCTAGCTCTTACATATTAGTTTAACCCATCTCCATTAATCTGTGTATCACCATGTGGCTGTGGCTTACTGGAGATTCTAACCGGCGTCCATTTCAGGCAGAGAATCCATGGCAGCTCTCACTCTGCCCTTCTTCCCAGCATTCAGTTTTATCTTTTCTGCCTATATAAGTTTTGCCCTATCAGGTCCAAAGAAGTTTTTTTACTCATTAACCAATAAAAGCAACACATGAATAGAAGAACCTCCTACATCATGATCCCTCACTGAACCCTTGATAAATGTCTCTAAGCACTCAAGGAATGGAGAATTATGCTACCTCTATTATAGGTCTTTGACATACGTTATTTGGAATCCATCCACATAAAATTTTTCTTTCTTCTTTACTTATTAATTTATTTAGGGCACTATGTACTAGTGGATACTTGTTTTAAACTTTGGCAATAATTCAGTACACAGTTTGATGATGGTCATGTATTTCTGACTGACCACTGGAAGCTTTCATGAGAACTGTTTAGCTTTCATGGATCTCATTATTGTGGGTATTAAAAAAGTCACATTCTTCCTTTCTAGCATCTAGCACATCTTGATATTTTCTTTATTCTTCCGGGAATTGCCTATATCTTCCAAGATTTCTGATTCCTTCTACTGACGATAGAAATAGAAATAGATCTGGACAATAGGCAAGCTCATTTCTGCGGGAACAGCCTTGTTTATAATGTATAGATAGATAAATGGATAGGTAGATATATGATTCTCACACATACAAACATATCTATGAATATTCCCAAACTTCAATAGTTCCTGTGCTCAGAAATATACAAATATTCATCTCTCCAAATCTAATCTATTGTGAAGCATATGGTTGATTCTACCTTCTTGCACTTACCTGCAAAGTCCTTCCCTAGACCATGCTTTCTCTTGTCTGCTACTCATTCATTTAGCTGCTTAATTTCAGTAAATATACAGCAATGACAAGACTGCTACACCAAAGTTTCATGAAACAAGTAAATCAATGAGAGCAAAAGGTTTGAATACTTTCCCCATCTTCAAATAATTTTAAAGTCATCTAGATTAGAACCAGTCATGCTCTACCCTTCCAAATAAGATTGTCTCATAAACTCTAAAATCTCATAAAGTTTTATACTTCATTTTGCATTTCCTCTTAGGAGGCTTCACTCTTACATTTGCATCTCATTTCTGCTCTAAACTTACAAATCAATAATACATTTTCTACCTATGATTATGCTATTCTACAGAATAATTAAAGCTTCTTAAATATCTTTGGTGCACTACTTCCTTACTACAAGCCCCCGCCAGCATGCTTTAAAAGAAACATATATACAGTTTGTTCATTTCATAGTGTTAAATAATTGAAACCACAATGTCATTTTGGGGGGGGGTTTCTTCCATTCAGACAAACATATGCATGGACATTAAATCATGCATTTTATGTCTCATTATTTTTAACTGATGAATGTAATTTGTGATATTGATATACTGCATTTTATCAGTTACCTATTAAGGGACATTGTGTGTGTGTGTGTGTGTGTGTGTGTGTTTGTTTATTTGTGTGTGCTTTGAGAGGGGACTGCATGTGTTGGTTGTTTAGGGCTAACTACTTGAGATTAGCTAACCTATCAGGAGGAGTGAAAAGGATGTTTCTCACTGTCTCAACAGCCATTAATTGCCTGTAGAGCTTCACCTAGGGTAGTGTTCTGTGAGCTTTCCCCTGTCCACATTGGCAGGTCAAGGAATGCTGTTGTGCAGATTATGTTTATGTTTATGGCTGGATCTTTCCTGTCATATGTCCAAGACACTATTTCACTACAAATTTTCTGGTCCTTTGACTTTACAGCCTTTCTGCCCTTCTGCAATGTTCTCTGGGCCTTAGATGTAAGTGTTGTGTTATAGATATTTTAATTAATGTTTTGCACTCTATGGTCAGGTTTGAGGCTAGACATATTCTCTGTTCTACTGGTCCACCTGAACTGGTTTTTCTGTCCCTGACTATTCCCAAGGTTGCTTATGATATAACCACTCTGAGACTTAATATTAATTACATGCTCTTTGGATTATTAGCCCAGGCTTCCTATTAACTGTTTACCCATTTCTACTAGTTTATATTTTACCACGAGTCTTATTTGTTACCACACATTGCTTCTTGGGAGGCTACATGGTGTTTCCTGACTCTGTCTTCTTTCCCTCTGCATACAGTTTAGTTTTCCTGCCTAGCTATATTCTGCTCTGCCATAGGCCAAAGTAGCTTCTTTATTAACCAATGGTAATAAAACATATTCACAGCATACAAAGGGGAATCCCACATCAAGGTTTTCACACATTTTTTACCACTTATGACTTTCTGTTATGATTTCAGTCTACTGATAAAGAAGCTTCTTTGATGGGGGGTATTAGCTATATTTATCTGTGCACAGAAGGACACATATTTAGAGTGTAGATGGATATATACTTGTTTAGATGAGTGATGGTGATAGGTTCTTCTCTAGGGGTCCTGATTTCACAGCTATGGATAGTGGACTAGGTTTACCAGGCAGGAATTACAGAATGGACCTTAGATGGCTGTTGGTTACTCTCATAATATAAGTGCCATGACTGCACCCATGAAAATTTCTTCCTGTGCTGGTCATTGTCCTCCATAGACTTTATAGCTGTGTTGAATGGTTTATTGCTTTCCTTTCTTGGTAGCATTCATTGCAGCTTCAAACGCTATGAGAATTAGTCCTCAGGGCGGAGCTTCCAGGTCAGTTTAACTTGATTCCTCCAAATCCAGTGTCTGAAGTGTATGGTATCTTCAGCAACAGGCTTTAACCTTCACATTCTGGGAGACAATCAAATGTGTCACATTCTCCATTATTTGGCTGTCATGATTAAGATTGTACAAATGTCTGTGCACATGTTTTATCTAAATTTAAGTGTTGATGCAATAAATGTCGTGTAGCCCATACTAATGCAGTATCTACCAATATAAGAACCTGAAAACATTGTTGTCCAAAATTAGCACTGTCAGTTTTTTAAGTCCTAATCATCCTAACATACACATTCAATGATAAGCCATTGCTTTTACAATTCAATTTATTAATGAGAAATGATGTTAAATACAATGCCGACACTTAACTTGTAAATATGTATTCTTTGATGATGAATCCATTTAGATACTTTTCGATTTTGTAGAGGTATCATTTTCTGTTTAGTTTGGATATGTCTGTATAATCTTGGCATAGTTCAAAGTTTTAGATATATACTTTTGGAATACTTTCTTATGTCCCTGGATTGTCTTATCATTTACTTGTCAGTGTTTCTTGGATATTCTAAACATTTTGTCATCTTGTAGCTTTAAAACATATTTTTGAAGTATCTAATAAGGATATTTACTAAAATTATGCAGAAAATAAAGATTAAATTGGTCAGAAATGCCATCATTACATAAAATGACTTTTCACTAAGTATCCCATGGCTTTATTTTCCAATGTTTCATATTTCTGCATTTAAGTCTCTTTCTAATGCACACACACACAGAGACAGATAGCTAGATTAATACTATTTCATATTTAATGCCAATTTGATAGTTTTTCAAATTTCAATTGTTTGTTGATGATATATAAAACAGTCTTATGTAGCAACTTATGGATCAATTATTTTTAACTGTTTTCCTGGATAGTCCAAAGTCCCTCAATCTATATATCAGTGTTCTTTGACTCTCAAAATATATTCTTTTTACCCCTCTGTTCTTATCTCTCTTTGTTCTTTTCTGTGTAACTCCTTTTACTCAGTTATGAACTTGTTATCCTTCCCTCTCCTGGTTCATAATCCACAGATTACAAATTACAACTTTGATCCTTATGAATATTTAATTGAATTGTGTTATTTGCTCTTTAACTTTATTTTAAAAGAAACAAATATTTAAGGATAAAATATTTATAGATAGACTCTAAGAGGAGAAATTTACAAACCATAAATTGATGGTGCTGAGAAAATAAATATGTCTTACAAAATCACTTCTATTATTTTCAATTTAGCCTTTAAGTGTCTAGTTCAAAATATATCCATTAAGTCCTTTCAAGTCTTCCTAGTAGAACAACAATATTAATGTTCATGGAGGATATTAACATTTTCTGAGATAGCTTCACTGAGCCAACAGTCCTAAGGCATTAATTGTAATATGCAATTAAAATAGAGCCAGACACAAAGAAATTAAACATGAATTAAGACACCTACATTATTACTATTACTTTTCAAGATAAATTAGGGAAAACTTTTTATTTCTTTAAAATTCCAATTTTCTATCTATGAAACGAGAAATCCATTAGTATTTTCTAGATGATGTTTTCATAATTTAGGTTCTTGAACAGAGAATGAAAAATATGCCATAAATTCAATGCACTTAGACAAATGGTACCAATGCCAGCCTCAAATCATATATCAGTTTGAAAACAGATTTCAACTTTGCAGATTAATATGTTTTCCTTGGCAGGAAATCACATAATTGAGCCATTTGTTGAACACTGTCAAAAGAATTTTGTCCTGTAATACAGAGTATAGCTACTCTTGTGGTATATATAAAATATTTTATTAAAATAAATTCATATATTTATGAAATTTTATGC
>JAQHUG010000005.1:12883516-12897244 GCA_028555095.1 Dicrostonyx torquatus
CTCCCAGGTCTCTGGGGCTTCCCTGAGTCTCAACTCATACCCCCAGCTATGGTAAATGATGTGCCTACTGGGTCTATGGCTTAGAAGGAAGGGTCCTTCAGCAGGGAACCCAGACACCCACTTTTCCAGGTGCATTCAGGGACAAGGCTCTGCTGGTGGCAGATGCTGTGAGGGGTTGTTGTGGGTGCTGGGAGGCTGCTCCCAGGTCTCCACAGCTCTGGTGTGTGGGGGCAGGGGACAGAATGTTTCTACAGGGGCTAGGGACTAGAGAGTAGGTCCATCCAGCAGGGGACTCAGACATTCACCCCCTCAGGTGGGGGCAAGGCCAAGGCCTTATTTAATTTCTTGATTAAAAACTTTTTATTGCCTCTAGTCTGATATGTCTGTTCATCCAAGGCATTAACTTGAGCTACATATATTTTCTCTTTGTTCATTTCAGTGAAACTCTTGGTTGGGGGTGTTTCTCTATAAAGTTTGGACCAGCAAAGCATTGGGTCATACTTGGCTCATATAATATGATATTGAAATTATTTGGATTAGTTAAGAAATTCTGATGTGGACCTGAGTATTTTAATGTGAATTATAGAATGTTCAGAATATTGCTCTTGTGTTTCTCACTTACTAATGGAACTATATCAATCTAGTGATTTCCTCAGGTGGTATTGAATGGTATAGGTTGAATAATTTTATAAATTTTAGAAATAAAAATCTTGCCAGGCAATTTTGCCTTCTCTCAATTATGGTTGAGAAATTTGTAAAGCACCAGCAAGCTTTGTCTTGAATGGCCAGAATTTCTTCTCTGCTTGGGGAATTTTTAAATAAGCAATAGAGACTGAAAGGCAAAATTCATGATTACTAGTGACTAAAAATGCCGATTGATGAAAAAACTAGAAATTTAGTAGCAATTTCACTGGAATAACAGATGATTCCTAAGTCAGAATACATCCATTTGTAGGGGACATAAAGTGAGTGGTAAAGCAAGTGGGTACTGGAGTAAGAGCTGTTGAAGAAAACAGTGCATGGCATTGCCTGGAAATCACCCAGACTTAGTGCTCTGTGAAACAGGAAAAACATTCAGTTGACAATAACAGAACAGAGAGTCATGGAACTACAATAAAAACTTAGACAATAAGAAATCAGACTATGATCACTTTGAATAAATAATAGGCTTACTGACAGGAAGATATTTGAACAAGAATGTTGTTTTTGTATTCTCGTAAACAAAGACTTAGCCAGTTATAAATATGAGAGATTCCCATGTTCATATCGGACACAGATAAAATGCTAACTGCTATGCTGTGTGTTAAGGATTAGGATCCCTCATTTCTTTCTCTTGTCTTTTATTTCTTACTCTTTCATGCCACAGTCTTCTTTGTAATACTCTACATTATAAAGCATATGTTCACTAGTGTATTGAAGACAGATGCAATTGACTAATGACTGCTTGAGCCTTAATGCTACGGTAAAGATGGAACATTAGTTATAATAAATTGAGAAAATTGCTGCTTTAAATTTTAACATCAGTTTTCATCAGTAATAATTCCTGGTCCCATACCTGAAGCCATTCTGTATCACCTGCTATTTGCCGTAAATGTTTCACAAATGTTAATGTTGAATAGCTCCCTTCACAGCAGGTTATAAAAGTCACCATGTCCCACATGTGTTCTGCTCCTGATGGAGCAGTTCCTGCCAGCTGCCACTGGGAGGTAGCACATGTATTCTGTTTCGGTCACTTTAAGTATGAAGTTACAGGTAATGAAGTATTGTATGGTCTGTGACTTTCTGAAAGAGCTAAACAATTGGAAATCTTACATCTGAGCACAGGTGTGCTTATGTGCCTGTGTGAGAAAATAGCATCCAATTTAAGAGCCACTTTAGAACCGGAAGCTGTACCCTGGGAAACAGGTATCAGCTCTGCATAGATGCTGTTTTAACAGTCATTAAGTTGCTATTAAAGACTGCACATTTAATGAGACTTCACTGTACTAAGTGAATATCCTGTCCACTGCTCACTATTTCTTAATGTAGAAATTAATTTCAAAGTATTGTTTAAACAAAGTCTAATCCCATTAAAATTGCCCAATATTTTGAATTGTTAATATTAAATTCATCAGACAAAACTCCATTTCTTAAAAGAATTTAGGTTAGTTCTGGTCAATGGTGAATTCTCTGTGTGTGTACGCACGAGTGCTGTATGCCTTTGCTGTATGTAGTATACATGTATGTGTGTTGTATACTTATGTTGTATGTGTTGTAAACTTGAGTAGGTATGTGCGCTGTACACCTGTGTTGTATACATGTATGTGTGCTGTATGTTTATGTTGTATGTGTTTTATACATGAATATGTGTGTCTGTTTGTGCACATTTCTAGACCAGGAGAATACACTGACTGTCTTCCCCTATCATTCTCCTTTTTTCCTTCAGTCAAAATCTTCAGCTGAAGCTCTAGGGTGACTGGTTTTCAGATAGACTGTCTGTCTGTCTAGCATGTCACAGAGTCTTTCTCTCTGTGTTTCGCACACCCTAGTCACCTCTATCCTCCCTCCTTTCCTTTTTCACTTTTTCTACCTGTACCCTACCTCAGGGCTGGTGTTACAAGCATGCCCAGCTATGACCAAATTTTTTTATGGGTTCTAGGATCTAAGCTTAGATGCTGCCACTTGTACATCAAGCACTCTTACTAAGTCCTTTCACAGGATCCTAATGTTGAATTCTATGGACATTTACTTCTTCTTAATCAGCTACAATTAAATAATAACATAGATAATAAGAGGGAAGTTGGAAAATCATTCATCATTCATTTCATTAAAAAAGGATAATATTAATTCATCAAATTTAAACCATTCATTTTTAACATGTGTACCCTCAAATTAAATTAAGTCTTAATAAGAATAAATCATTAATATTAAGTATTGGAAATTTTACATAATAGTCAACCACAAACCACTTTACACCAGCCACAATTAAGGAATTTCAGTGTCAAAATGGCATCTTCCAAGTTCCCTTTCCTTGTTATTGACTGTATTTCTAATAACATCCAGAATAATCATGTGTTTTGAACTTTGAATGTAAATGATATTTTCAATGATTTTTTTCTTGTACTTATTTTCTTAATATGTGGGATTTTGACTATATGAACCAATATTTAAAAAGAAAATATTTGGGCTGGAGAGATGGCTCAGAGTTTAAGAGCACTGACTGCTCCTCCAGAGGTCCTGAGTTCAATTCCCAGCAACCACATGGTGGCTCACAGCCATCTATAATGAGATCTGGTGCCCTCTTCTGGCCTGCAAGCATACATGGAAGGAATGTTGTATATATAATAAATAAATAAACCTTTTTTAAAAAAAGAAAATATTTCAGTATGCTAGTTTTTGCTGGATCACAGATAGTGATTTTGGAGCCTGTTAGATGGAACGATAGAGAACATTAAGATTGTACACCCCCCCATGGTTTGTCACCTCATTCCACAAACCTGACTGTTAGATTATAAGAGACTCTCAAAGTAGCTCTTGTGTACACTCCTATCATCCCAAATGACTAACATCCAATAGATTATCACCAGAAACAGAATATCATCCCTCTTAAGTAACCAGGGTATAAATTACTCACTGGTTGATATAGACTCTAAATTAATGGAGATATACTGACATTTATGACATTTTGAACATTGATAAGAGGGAGTTCTCCCTCCAACAATCTGTAGGCATCTACTCTTATAAATTGCTCAACAGCTTATCCAGAGCACTGTAGGCAGAGACGGCTCATTCATTTACTGGCTGCCCAGATCCAAATAATAACATAGAAATATATTAATTACAACATTGTTTAGTCAATAACTTAGGCATATTTCTAGTTAACTCTTACATCTTAAATTAGTCCATTTCTATTAATTTGTGTATCCCCAGGAGGATATGGCCTACTGGTAAGGTTCTGGTTGGCAACTGGTTTCTTTCTCCTTTGGCAGCTACTTGACATTTCCCTGACTCTACCTACTTTCTTTCCATATATCTGTTACAATTTCAAACAAGACTTTAATCTACTAAGCCATTGGCCAAAACAGCTTCTTTAATAACCAATGGTAATAAACACACACACACACACACACACACACACACACACACACACACATATATATATATATATATCATACAGAGGGGAATCCCTTTTCTGTCTAAATAAATAGGAAGGTTTTAACTTTAACAGTAAAATTGCATATAACAAAACAGGTAATAATAAGAATTACAGTTAAAATATTTATATATACTTTATCTTCTATCATTAATAAGGAAAACTATAATTATTACTATCTATTCTTTAACTCTATCAATTTCCAAGAAGGAAATTATTACCTAAGTTAACAGGTAGTGCATTGTAAGCAACTTCCAAAACTCAAGAGTTGACAGAGACATTTTGCTTCCTGGACAGTTACCCAAAGTTCTTCTGTAACTTTGGGGCATCCATCTTCAGCTTACAAGTCCATAGTATCTAGAAGAGTTTTCCATGAAGCAGAAAATTTCAAAGACTGTTTTGCCTCTATTGGCAGTTTGTCAGTCACTTTCTTCTATGTCCTGTAGAATGTCTGGCAGACATTCTGAAGGGTCATCTCACCTTTAGAAAAGTTTAGTGGTCATTTTTCTGTGGGTCCTGCATGTCCATTTTGTACAGCCTACCATCAAGCAATTCAGGCAAGAGCAGTTTCTTGCCGAAATGGGTAGGTAGCTTTGTCATATTAAAGGCAAATTTCTTAATGATTTTTTTCAATACCAATCAACCCCTCTGAAGTAATTGATGCTGACAGAAGCAGACATGTCTCACTGTTGAGAAAAGTCTAAAAGCATTTTAAATACCATATTCTGTAGGCCTTTCAAAGGGTTAAAAATACCTATTCATCTGAAATATATCTCTGTATACTTAGAAAACTTAAGTAACATGATTACAAGTTTGACTTATAGATTACTATCTATTAATATGTATTTCTTAACAGTCATTGCATTTTTAAATGAACTGTACAAACACAACAACTTAAGAGCAGAAAGATGCATATAAAAATTGACCTCAAATTTGTATCAATAGACCAAGATCCATACCAACTCAAATATTCATCTGTACAGCATATCCCACTTTAAATGTAAGCAAACATTTATAAACAATCATTTGTGAATTTGGGCTTTGTTCTCTCGATTGCTTCCTGCTGATTGAGAGTACTGTTAATCAGATCTTTCTTGGGATAGTCTAGATAGTAGGTCCATCTCAGCTAGCACTCCTGAAAAGCTGTCATGGACGTTGTACCATCTGGGCCATTGCTTCAGGGGGGGTCTTGTTTGGATAAACCATATCCGCCAGTAAGGAATCCACAACATCTATCTGCTTCTATCTGTTTTTGTGGAAACAAAAGCAGAACCTCTTTTCCAAAGCAACATATCCTTATACTCAAATTTTGTAGTCAAAATACCTTTAAAATGTATATGTTGGTTTATCAGCCCATATAATGTCTCTCTGTACTTAGTTAATTCACAATCAAAAAATTCAAAGAAAACACAATAATATACATAATCCAGACTCGCTGTATATTTTTTATCTTTATGTGGCTTATTTTTCTTTACTCCTTTAATCTATGACTGTCTGTACTCTGTTTATTTAAAGACTTTGTCTTATTTTTTAAAACTATTTTTTCTGTCTATGCTCTTTTTCTTTTCTCTCTCAAGGATACATACATTTTAATACACATTTTGACCCATTTAGAGGTTTATTTTTGTCTGAATTTATCTTTATTGCATACCTGTAATCATTTTTTTGATCAGGAGTGCTTTTAAAATGGTAAGCAGCATGGTCACAGCAGCCTTGGGTGCTGACTTCACCTCTCTTGGCCTTTCAATATGGAAGAGGTACATTTACTCTTAGTTCTGGGACTCCTGGGAGCTGTGCTCATGACCTCAACTCTGGGTAGGACTGTGCAGCACATAAGCCATTTTTATCTGAGGAAAAAGGTAAATTTGCCATGTAGGACATTGTACAGTCTGGAAATGCCTCTGTGCAAGGCAGCAGGAATCCACTATGCTCTCCTGCCTGTGCACTCCTAGCAGACCCAATCCTGCTGCCTGCCCAGGTGGGGAGCACTGAGCTGTGGGCATGATTGGGAACTCAAGCACCAAAGGACCCAAAGTGGGTGGCAGGCATCAGCCCTAAATGTTTGGGTGCCATTTTGTAGGTGGAGACTGCTCATTCCTTTTGTGGCTGCCCAGAACTGAATAATAACACATGACTTTATCAATTATAACACTGTTTGGCCTATAGCATAGGCATATTTTTAGCTAACTCTTAAGTTAACCCATTTCTATTTATCTGTGTATCATCAGGAGGCTGTGGCCTACTGGTAATGTTCTGTCTGGCAGGTGGCATCTTTCTCCTTCAGCGTCTCCCTGACTCAGCCTACTTTCTTTCTATATCTCCGTTCTTATTTCCTCCTGGCTTTCTTCTATTAAGCCATTGGCCGAAACAGCTTCTTTAGTAGCCAATGGTAATAAAACATATGTATAGCATACAGAAGGAAATCCCACATCAGAGCATAACTCAAGATTGTAAGATTTCTATTAACAGATCATCATCTAGCTACTTTAAACAGGGAGGTTGTTCATCAAGACCTCCAGGAAAGCCACAACAAGCTTGGAGGGTAAAGTAACAGAACAGAAGCGGTCCTCTGACATTATCTTTATTTTCTTTTTACTCCTGACTCCACTGCACACAAATGCGTTTAGTGGACATTGTGTGTACACTCAGTTCTCGTCTTGAGACCTCCTAGCCTAGGGAGATCACTAACAGTGATGTCTTACAGTTGTAGCGGGGCTGACAAAACAAGCATATAAAATGGCTACAGAAAAAAACAAAACGTAAAGCACACACACAAAAACCCCAGGTAGCCAAAGAAATGTTGGTGCCATGAGCTGCTAAAATATAGTCTAGGAGTACAAATTTCTTCTGGTAACTTCCCTTTAGAACCACAGATCCTTATTTCATGAAAAGAGCCTGTCAAGTCATCAAACCAGTGACAATGATTGAAGAGAAGAATTATTTTTGCATCTATGCAGTCAGGAATCTGGAGCTATTGACAATCAATGGTAATGACTGGCAACCCAATAACAGAATTGTTGTCACTGCTGCTTCAATGTGGGAAAACTTCCCCATCATTCCCATTATAAAATCAATTTATGTTTAGAACAGACGGTATCTAGACCATTTAGCATATTCTTAATGTGCCCTTGATAAGCTAATCAACAAGATATCTAACTTCTATTTCAAGGAAGCCTAACTCATAATGCGGCAATTTCCCAGACCCAAGTGTTCAGTGTTGTTGTGTATCCCCAAGATATCCTGGGTGGTCACTAGACTTTGGCTGAATGTGTATGTGTGTGTTAGTGCATGTGTGTTTTGTGCATATGTGTTGTGTGTTGGGTTTTGCATGTGGTGTGTGTGTGTGTGTGTGTGTATGTGTGAGTGTGTGAATATTTCTCCAACCTCGCCGTTGGTGGTGCTTCTTATGCAATTGAATAAGTTAAGCAAATGTTACATAAAACCATGAATGATAAATAAATAACATTCTTAAAGATTAGACCACTTTGTGGAAATGAGGAAAGTGAGTTGTTTTTAAAATGTTGTTCAATTTTATTTGAAAAATCATTAAAGTCTGAGAGGAATGTGGTCAGATTTCTTCTCAAGTGCTTACTTTAGAATTTGACTCCCTTTTAAAGAAAACAAAATTTAAAATCAATTGTAGATAGCTCATTATGGGTATGGACAAGGAAGCAAAGAATAAATTACTTTGGTCAGCACATTCATGTTAAAAGCAAAGATGCTAGCCTCTGTATTAGCAAGCTCAACTTATATGAGGTAGTTTGGAATTTAGGAGAAAGCAGTCATTATATTGAATTCTAGAAAAAGGAGATTATTTCATTAAACTAGAATAAAATTATTGCAGATATGTTGCCATAATTAATTCATTGAAAAGGTCACAATGCAACATACTTTTTTTTTGTAATTCTTTCTTTAAACTTTTCTATAAACCCCAAAATTAATCTTGATTCCCCAAAAGAATAAGATGGTACCTTCAATTCTGACAATAACATTGCAGATTTACCTCAACTACGTGTATTTGTTTACTTTGTTTTTGATCCAGGAAGTTAGCCATACTAAAGTTAAGAAAATGAATGAAACAACATCCTCAAACCATTAATATTATTTTGTCAAATTTTGTAAGCAAAATGAACTAAGAAAAATTACTACAGATTAATTTTTCCTTGTAAGAATGATTAGCAACTTTTAGAAAATGTCAACTATACTTAGTCTGCATTAGTTTAGCTTATATTTGTATGAAACTATAATGTAGCTAATCATATATTTCTTATATTTTACACTAGTAAGATTTATGCTGTATAATCTATTTACATTCATTTTTAATATATCATTAGCTAGGATACTCTCCCAAATAAATGTAAATATTGGATACTTTCTGCTGTAAATAGCCTATGCTTTTCTGATACATGTCTCATGTTGTTCCCTTCGTTCTGATCATGCCATTTTGGGGAGCTAATGTCACCTTGAACACACAGCAGGAATTTTCTCTTAGTGTTTCTTCTTAGATCCATGCATTTTCTCACATTCTATCACATCCTCGTTCTGACATATTCAACTTTGGGAAGAATTGGTGACGTCTTTAAGGTCAGAGTTCTGAGGCAGAATTTTGCCTCAGTGACAACATTCTGGATAATAGTTGAGCAAAATTAATTGTGACCCCGTTTTGACATAAAGTTCTCCATTCTTCTGTGTCCTGTTGTTTGTAACAGTTTCCACTGGAGCGCCTTATTTTCCATGCATCGCTGCCAAACTCAAAGAGCTACAGTTTGGGGGACTGAAATGCCTCTGAACGTCTATTCATTTCCTTTGGATATCAGAATCACCTGTCTTCTTTTAGAACTCTGATATATTTGTTTTCCCATTTGTTTTTGTTTAGCAGCCCATATTTCTTAAACAAGTTGATACTATCTTGTTATTTCTAAGGGGAATTCCATCCATTTTATCTTAACATTTTTATCAGCCACTGTTACATGAAACTTCGCACAGAAAAAAAAAGAAATTATAAATTGCATAAATAATTTGTAATTTACTTTTCTTTAACTGCGAGTGCTGACAAGTGTACAGTGGATGGGCATCTGAGTGGAGCAACCCGAAACCAGACTCCTATCTTTTGGTAGAAAGATTGACACTTTTGTGTGTTTATCATTTTTCACTTTTTATTGCTTTATAAAACCTACATTTTATGTCTTCTAAAATGTCTTCCTTCACAATTTTGCTGAAATATAATTCATATACAATAAAGTGTACACATGTAAGTAAAAAAGAGATATTCACATATATACATCAGTGTATAATTTTCTCTATATTAAAAATACTTAGTACAACTGTTATCCTTAAAAGTTCCATTGTGGCTCTTTATTTAACCCCAATCTTAACCCCTGGCTTTCTATCACTAAGGACCTTTTGATGTGGTGAAATTATTGTCCACTTTCTAAAACTTTGTTGAGGTGGAGCAAACTGTTGTGTATGCTTTTAGTATATTTCATTCTCATCATAACGATCTTGAGATTATCTCAAGCAAGGCTTGTAAAATAGTAAATTCCTTTGTGCTCCTGAGTAATACCTCAATATATAGCTGTATCTCCATTTATTTATGCATTCATCTGTTGTTCAATATTTGGATTGCTTTTGGTTTGGGGTTATTATAAGTAAGGTTCATATCAATGTTTATACAAAGGGCTTACATGGACATATACCTTCCTGTCTCTTCAGAGAACTTTCATATAATAAATACATGTTTTTGATACTATTATTTAACATATTTGTTACAATGTATTTTGAATTATAATATGCAACAAACTATATTGAAATATGTGTATAAATATATTAATGTTTTAAATTTGGTCATCCAAAATAGTCACACCATATTGTATTTCCACTGGCATGGATTGGGAGTTCTTGTGCACATAGATGTGGGGTGTTCAAGGTTATACAATTTTTATCCTGTATTTTCTTTTAGACAGTTTTTACTTTAATTTTTATTTATGTATTCACTTTTATTTAGAGCAGTAAGGTTTTGTTTGTAATATTACAGAATGGCTTCCATTTACATTGTGATGACTATTTCAGGCTTTTAATTTAAAAATCTTGTATTTGCAATTATAGCTTCTCTGGGATTTGATTATGCTCTGAGCATTAGCTGGATTTCGCTTCCCAGCTGTTGGAAAATTGGCATTTGTGTATTATATCGTAGCACATTATTGGGATCAATTATAAATTTGATCTCAGACCATTAAGTATCGGTCACAAGTGGCTGGCTAATAAACTCAAATGTCACTCATTTATAGCAATAGAATATAAACGCAAAGTGCCTCTAGGCTTGGGACCATACTTATTTTCTTATCGTAGTGAGCACAGATAATTCAGACCTATATTTGTTCTTTTTATTTTACATATAACGTGCCATTTTACTGGATTTTATATCTTAGTCCTTAAAAGTTACTATTGTATCACAGATTATTGTCATTACTTTAATAAATGTGCATATTTAGTTGAAATCTTGTGAATGATTAATCAGAATAGAGCTTATTTATGTGATGATGGGAAATATAAAAGTTCTAGGATGAGATTGAATGAAATTAAGATCTCAGCTCCATGATGGGCAACCTTACTCTGACGTGAAACTTAGATTGACTGAGCTTTGGAATTAAGTCAGTGACCATCATGGTTTCAGCTTATCTGTGTAATGTGAGTTAAAGCACATGTTTGTTGAGCAATGGGTAAATAACAAGGTAGTGCCGAGTATAGCATATTCTCAACAAAACGAGACTAGTAAAATGGTATTACTTTGTATTTTTATATGTTACCATTTATTTAATAAGTATTGGAGTGCATAATGAAAAATGACAGTTTTTCTTCCATCTTATATATCTGGCTATAAAATTATGCATGCTACAATGAATCCTTCTCTCACGCTTCAGAGAGGTATCTATTCTGGGAACAAATCGGTTAGGGTATAGAAATCGTGTCAAAGAAATTAAGGTTGTACAGGAATTTCTCCTATTAAACTGAGAGGTTCACATAATGGACTAGGAAAAGATGAGTGGGTTAGGAAGCATAAGCAAGAAGAAATGAATTCTAAAATAAACAGGAGCTTTTCTGTAGATCACCTTTTTTTTGGTCAGGCTTCAGATATCATCTTAACAATGTAACTCATGCAGCTGATATTATGTATTTTACATATATATAAATTTATGGGAGTATATTTGTGTGTGCATTCAACTATTTTTCCAGTTCCATTTTCACACGTATGTACATGTGGAATAAATGCATGTGTGTATTTTGGCACACGTGTGGAGGACTGAGGTTAATGCTGGGAATCATTCTCTATTGCTCTTTCACCTTACTTATTGAGACGATATCTCTTATCAGTTGCAGAGCTGGCCGACTTGTTCTGCTGAGTCCTTTTCTTACAAGGTTGTAAGAATGCTGCAGTGGTCCTCCACACCCATCCTGCATTTATATGGGTTTTTAGCTGTCTGAATTCAGGTTCTCATGCTTGTATTTAACTGCTGAGGCATCTCTTTGGCCTCCATTTTTTTTTAACATCTTAAAAAGGATATAAGGTATCTCATATGTGTCTTTACTTCTTATTTGTTGCTCACTTTAAAATTCAGTTTTTCTCTCACCTGTTAAAATCTTGTTCCATAAAAGGACACACATTTACATACAGATAAGCATAAAGAACCAGCCTGAGTTTAAAATAACAACTTTAACAGCATATTGGGAGCACTTAAAACTCTAGAGGGCTGTTAGCTCTGATGGGAGCTGTTATGACCATTTGCTCCCAAGATAAAACTCTACTGTGTTACCCTTGGCTTAAACTCCCTGTGATTGTACAGAATACTGCTTGGAAACACCATAAGGAAACTATCCTGTGCATAATAGCTATATATACTTGAAGTCAGCAAATTGCCGATTCAAGTAGAAAAAAAATGTTTTGCTTGATGCAGCTCTAGAGCTTGCTCTTTGTTTCTAAGTAGGGTTTGTGGATGTACAAATTAGAGAGCCATAAACCATATCTAAAGGACAGAATGGCTCTATTAGTCATTTCCATTCTCAAAAGGTTTTATGCTGTAAGGAATTTAAGCATTGGTGCACGAAATTTAGATACAGTCCATTGACTTCATGTGTCTAACTCCTATTCTGGCTTGGGAATCATTTAAAGCAGATGAACTGCAGGCCATAAGATTCATAATCATACTGTGAATATTTTCATAGCTATTACACCATGAGCAAATTTAAGAACTCTTTTCTCCCTTTGAATCAAGGCAATTAAATGCTGTATTTGCCAGCAAACATAATTTTAGAAATCATTAAAATTAATGAAGTCATATTTTCAAACAATAGAAAAATTCACTGTAATTAATTTATTTTTAGATCTATAGAAATAGATTTTATGTTCTAGTGTGCTCTGATATTCTCATTCCCTTAATCGTAGGCCAATTCCTATTATCGTGTGACTAGTACTCATGGTTCCTTGTTTATCCTAACCTCCTCACTCATTTTATATAGGTGAACAATCAGTTAAAATTCTGGTGTCTTTCTCTCACTGATATGAGGATATTGGGCTTCTCTAATGTTCGGGACTGAAATCATTGGACAGGAAAACTGAATTGCATAAGAGATAAGGCCATACATTTATTTAAAGTGATATCTGCATTGTTTTTTTTTTGCTTTTTAAATTATTTTTGCCTTCAATGATTAAAATTCAAATGGCTAATCAATAAAATAGATACTGCTTTATTTTCTCCCACTCCCTGGCTAACTTATAGCATAATTGTAACACTAAACTTGAACAAAGTAGTTGGATTCAGAATGTTCCATTGTTAATTTTCTTTTCCTGTAATGACAGACCTTTCTCCACTAGTGATGGGCAGTGTTTAGTAATTCATGCCGTCTCTATGTGGCATTAACCATACTTTTGATGGCTTTCCTAAGGATTCATTGGAAGCTGCAGAGCAAACGTAATTACTCATAAAGTTGCTAAGAAATAAAATATCATGGCTAACTCAGCAGTGTCCAAGGCAGGGAACACAGGAACCAGCAACTAGCTCACCCCACTACCAGAATAGAAAGAATGAACAGTCGGAGGATATCAGATAGGCCAATGTTGCCTTGAGAGAGATGCTTTCTTGGAATTAATCATTTAAATATTTTATTCAAAGTCTGGCCTTATTGACAAACGTATGCATTTGCTGCTTCTAATCCATGCTGTGCAGAGTAGCCCATTTAAAATGTCATGACTGGTAGTATTCCTCATCAGTGAGCAGCAGAAGTTTGATGAGATTGTCCAGGACTCTCCTTGTCATGCATTTTGACTAGCTTTATAATACAAACCATGACATTTCATCTGTGGATCAGGTCTCAAGTCCAATCAAAAAATCGTATTTTTGCTGCTGTTATACCACTGGGCACCTCTCGCCTTGCTACTCAGTATTGTAATATGCAGGGTCTAGCAACAAACAGGGTCATTGAGTAATTTCTGCTCTCAATAGCGTGCATTGTACAGTCTAGCACTATAAAAACTAGCCATGAGTGAGCACATTTCCTGGTCAGTTCCATGCGGTTTTCTCCATGTCCTATTACAAAAGCAA
>JAQHUG010000005.1:12925364-12938275 GCA_028555095.1 Dicrostonyx torquatus
CCACCATGTGGTTGCCGGGAATTGAACTCAGGACCTGTGGAAAATCAGGCAATGCTCTTAACCACTGAGCCATCTCTCCAGCCCTGATTTAGGCTTTTCTAACAGTTACTAGGATTTACAGAATAAACTTACCCACTAAAAGGATCTATATTTTTAATATTGCATCCACATTCCTAACTTTCTGTTCCTTTAGCCAGATTTAGGTGGAAGAGGAATGCTGGGATTGCATTGTGTGTGCATTAGCTTGCGGAAGTGTAATTTTAACACTCAGCAGGCTGTGCAATTTCTTATTGTGATTGTTCTTCCTTTACAGAGAAGGCCATTATCCCTTCAGGGTGGCCCTGTGAGACCTAAGCTCTGGTGTGTTCTGACATCCAGAATATACTCCTTTCTTTTCACACAAACTGCCCACATGAAGCAATTTAGCATTTACTTCAAACACATTTGGTCTTTTAACTGTCAAGTGATTTTTCTGTTCTTTGTCCTAAAACACAACAAAAATCAACAACAAAAATGAATGGCTACAATCAATACATACACTCCTTGATATAACTTTAAATGTTAATGGCTTCAATTCTCCAATCAAAAGACACAAGCTAGCTGAAAGGATTAAGAAACAAAATCCACCTATGTCTTAAACAAGAAGCTCTTCTTTAGAGATAGGAGCTGCCTTAAAATGAAATGAGGAATATATATCACAAGGAATAATATCAGGAAGCAAATAGATGTTACAATCCTAATATCTGATAAAATAGACTTCCACGTAAAACCAATTAAAAAAGTCAAAGGTGAGCACTTCATTCTATCAAGGGATCAACTAATCAGGGGGAAAACTCTCTAAATATATATGCACCAAGCTCTGGGGCACCCAATTTTATTATAAAGCATAATAATGAAATAAAAAAGCACAGTTCATCACAAACCAATAATAGTACACAGTCATTAAGACAAAAAGGCATCCTACTGAATGGGAGAAGATCTTCACTTAACCCCACATCAGACAAAGGCCTGATCTCCAAGATATACAAAGAACTCAAGAAACTAGACATAAAAATTCTAAACTACCCAATTAAAAAATGGGGTGATGATCTGAACAGAGAATTCTCAACAGAAGAAGTTCGAATGGCCAAAAGATATTTAAGGTCATGTTCAACTTCCTTAGTGATCACGGAAATGCAAATCAAAACGACTTTGAGATACCATATTACACCTGTCAGAATGGCTAAAATCAAAAACACCAATGATAACCTATGCTGGAGAGGATGTGGAGTAAGGGGAACACTCCTTCATTGCTGGTGGGAATACAAACTTGTGAAACCACTTTGGAAATCAGTGTGGCGGTTTCTCAGGAAACTGGGAATCAACCTACCTCAGGATCCAGCAATACCACTCTTGGGAATATACCCGAGAGATGCCCAACCATACTATAAAACCATTTGTGCAACTATGTTCATAGCAGCATTATTTGTAATAGCCAGAACCTGGAAACAACCTAGGTGCCCCTCAATGGAAGAATGGATCCAGAAAGTGTGGAATACTACTCAGCGGAAAAAAACAACGACATCTTGAATTTTGCATGCAAATGGATGGAAATAGAAAACTCTATCCTTAGTGAGATATCCCAAACCCAAAAAGATGAGTACGGTATGTACTCACTCATTAGTGGACCCTAGACATAAACAAAGGACATTAAGCTTATAGCTCACAAGCCTAGAGAAGCCAAATAGCATAGTAGGTGATTTTATTATCACCATTTTTTTTACAAGAGTTAGGTCACCTGAACCCAGAATATCAGAGAAACCTCAGAATTAAATACCATCTTTTAGTCAAATGACCTAACCAAAGAATATATATTTTACTCAGCAGAAGCTGAAATCATATCTAAAATAATCCACTTGCTGAGAAAAAATACAAAACTTAACAAATACAGAAAATTAAAATTATCTAATGTGTCCTTTCTGACTGGCATGAAGTAAAACTTAAAGTCAACAGCAAAGATAATTATAGTTAATATATAAGTACATGGAGGTTAAACAACTCATTCTTGAACAATGGCAAGGCCAAAAAAATCAAGAAAGACATAAAAATATTTCTAGACTCAAGTGAAAATGATTTTCTTCATTATTTTTTAGCCCTTGACTGAATACAGTTTTCAAATTCTCTGCTGACTGTGTAATTTCACTCTGGCATGTGTTCATGTCTTCTTTGATGATGATTTCCTTCCAAATCTTGTGTCCTGAAGTCCATCTAAGTATCCCTATCACAATGTGGCTACAAGTTCTGGCTTTTCAGTAAGCTTCTTCTGACATCGTCTCAGCGGGAAGAAGTGGAGGTGACCCACTACTGTTTAATGGAACCCCAAAGCAACACCTAACATCCACTGACACCACAGGCTGGTTAGGTGCGGCTCATTCCTTCTTGGTACAAATGAAAATTCTGGATTGCCACCTCAGGTTCTTGACACCACCCCTGCCCGTGTGCTTGGACACCATGCTTAATTCTTTTCAGGATGGGAAATGTGGCTTGCTACTTCGACTTTGTCATTGCTCATGGTGATTATTTTCCTGTGGTGTTGGTCTGCATTAAGGTGAGTGTTAGAGAAATGTTGGACGCCTAATTGTCTGGCTTGTCTTTTTGTTAGTGTTTTAGTTAGATTGACCACACTTTTGTTATGTTTCTAAAATAACTTATTAATTTACATTTGGCATTTTAATATTTCTGGCCTCCTCAGTTTTATCTGGATTATACAGATGTAAAGAGGGAACACAGAAAAATTATTTGTCATCTTCATTATTTCCCAACACTTTTAGACACTCCACACATTTCTCTCCATCTTTCTTAGCCTTCTTAGGTTTGCTTTGCATATAATGCCAAGAATTTTTGTCATACACAGGAAAGAATAGAAAAATATGTCTATATTTCCTTCCTAGTAGCAGGGAAATATTTTCTTTATTGAATACTTCACAATCATACACACACTTTTTAAATATAATATCTTATATATGATCAATGTTTTATTTATTGATTTGTTAAAATAAATGCATACAATATATGAGAAACAGATTATAGAACCATCTGGAATAAATCCCCAAGACTTCTGAGTAGGGATGTTGTCATGGTAAACAGTGGACTTAAACAGCCATGACAATGTAGCATTAGCTATATTGTGAACAATATAAAGCATCATTTATAACAGTGTTTTAAAACACTATATATAATACATTGTACTTCATATTAGTTTTTCACTACTCATTTTATACTTTAAGCCCAGCAAAATAGCTCCTGCTCATATTCCAAGGAAAATGTATGAAATGCCACTTCTTATTAAGAAAACTGTATTCTATCCTAAGAAAAGTTATTTAGGGACAAGAAAGAACCTTGCCAAGGTGTATAGCAAAAAAATTTGCAATTTGTGTGTGTGTGTGTGTGTGTGTGTCTGTGTGTGTGTAACACACATTTGGTACTTAAATTACATTAGGATTTATCTTACACTCTCCAGATGACTGTTAGGGAATTTGACATTTCATTAAAGAACTGTAGCTTAAATATGATGGATATTACCAGGATGGACTTTAACAATGCTGTATCATTTTGTATGTAACACTTGGAAAATTTCTTGACAACAGTAAAAAATATTATGTTTCTGTGGCTGCCATGCTATGTAAGCGAGTCAAGATTCTTCATTTAATAACATTCGATTTCCTTAAGCTGCCTGGTGAAGTTGAGTATTTTAAGTGGTAAATAATAGAGACCAGTGAAATGCTCGTGAAAGATGAGTTGCATGTGAAGATTCTGAAATGGTTTTTAGAGCAAAGAAGAAAGATTCAGTAAGGTTCAGAAAGGCAGAAAAGCATTTCACACCAAGTCAAGTCAAGAGGAAGGCACATCGATTTAAAGTGGGGTGGGCTGATTCAGAATTCTAGGCAGCAGTGTGTTACTTTTTAAAAATTATTCTTTATTGTTAAAAGAAAAATTTACACTTCCTCCTCTTGTTCCAGGCCCTCCCGCTCCCAGACTACCCCACCTCCCTCCCCCTGCTTCCTTAAGAGGGGACAGAGTACCCTGCCCTGTGGGAAGCCCAAGGCCCTCCCCGCTCCATCCTGGCCTGAGAAGCCAATGATAAAGGCACTGGGACCTATCTCTTCAGCAGTGTGTTATTTAAGTGTAAATCTGCAAAGAGAATGGCCGGAAGTGAGAGTGATGGGAAAGCTTAGGCTCTATGTTCATGCATCTGACGAAGAAGGGTTTGGAGCTGGAGAGAGCAGCATGGCAGCCAGATTTGTCTTTCATTTACTTCTCTTCAGCTATATAAAAAGTGGACTCCCAGAACCCAGACTCAAATATGGCATGTGAACCCTGGGTAAAGAGAGCTGAAGAGGCCTCATATTATTTGTTCTCCTGACAAGAAACAGCCTCTCCTTACATGATATCAAAGACCTTCCTACTTTTTTATCCTTATTTTTAAGAGACACAGGAAGTCCATGGTTTTCCAAGTTATCATTTGTTCCTGATTTCAATCCCCACCTGGCTTTCTGATCAGAAAAAGGCATCCTTTATTTCTAACTTTTCACTGGCATCTTTCTCAAGATTGAATTTCCCTTAAGCCAGTTAAATATGCTGCAGCTGTGTATTTGGCTGTCCTAATCTGTCACCCATAACACGCTATAATTTAAACTCTATTATGGTATCATATGTATGTGTGTGCGTGTGTGTGTGCGTGTGTGTGTGTGTGTGTGTTTCCTAAGCTGTTGCGGTCATGCTTAGGACAGTAATTATCACAAAAACATTTGTAGAAGGAATCCAGTCAAACAAAGAATAGAGTTCATCTGTCCACTATATTTTAATTGTAAGAGAATAAGAATAATTGGGAATTATTTCAAGTTTTTCATTAATGAGTCATGAATCTAATTTTAAATATTTGACAAAACTGCCTCCCTTCTCTGTGTTTCACGGTTTCATTCATTTAATTTCAGTGAGCGCATATTCTCCATAGAGACTCATAAACATTGCATCTTTTATTTTGTGCAGTGAGTACAATTTATCTTTGATGAAAACCTCAGAGATTTAAGCATGACTGACATCAGTATGCTGGTGGATAGGAGCAACCACAATAGGATATTACAGGCTATGTAGATCACTTTGTGCAGATCAGCTTCTGGAATTTTGACATCCCGCAATAGAAAAAGAAGTGTGGGTAAGTTGTGTATGTATGTGTGTGTACACATGCTCACTTGCACTTGTGTGTTATTTATAGAGAAAAACAATCTTAACAGAGGACAGTAGAAAAATATGAAATATACAAAATGCCACAACAGCAACAAGCTGTGCCACAGCCAAAGATAGTACTGCCATATCCTGGTGCATATTCAGGATATAATTTTATTTTCTATAAGAAACTACTTGATGTATAATGTTTGCATTGAAATGTCACTTTTAATTTCATCACTTTTCTATAAACACTGTATTTACCAAGATACAAACAGCAAAAACATATTTATACTAAGTATTCTTTATAAAGTGGAACATTATGTTCTTGGTTTATCTTGGTCACTATTGAATCATCATATATAACACTATTAAAAAGCTAAGACGGTGGAAATATTTAAAAAGCTCATAGTCATGTAGGAGAAGTTATATGAAACTCTAAAGATGGTGTCCTTATTTATTGACATACGACATTTGTAGTATTTACATACCTTAAGCACACTCTCAGTGAATTATTTTTACAGTATATGCATGCCTTAAACACATTCTCAGTTAACCATTTTTACAGTCATGGAAGATATGCCTTGTGGCTTCAGTTTTACAGATGAGGACAAATAAACTGCTCAGTTGTAAACTAGGAGAATAAAAATTGAACCAACACCAACTTTAAGTGGACTGTTCGTTACCATGCACTTTATATAATGCCTCAAAGAGAGAAGGGTTTTTATGTCTAATGTTGTAAAAGCCTAATTGTACAAAATGCAGAACACGGCTGTTGTCCTAAGGTCACCAGCACTCCCATGCTTTGTTGACATTTATGAAATTCTACTAAATTTAGCCTAGAAGAAGCATGCACAGCACAAGAGAGCAGTTGTTTGAAAGTGTTTGGGGAAGGAGGAGAGAAAGCAAGAATGCATCGTAGGAGGGCAGACAAAGAGCAGTGTTCTTGTTGTGCAGCAGTGGCAGAGAGAGCTTTCAGGCTGCAGAAAATGCGTGGGGCGATTAAAGTGATAAACATGATCAACCACCATTATAATGAAATGAGAAGATGATGTGCATGCATCACATCTCTCATGCACAAATATTTTAAAATTTATATCTCATTAATGTGTCTAATTTTCAGTCCAAGGATTCAACTGTCTAAAAATTAAAGGGACAAGAGAATAAACATTTGTTACTTCAGAGCATTTTCCCCACAAAGAGGCACTGATAAATCTCAAGCTGTAATGGTTGTGGACACGGAATGGAGCCACTGAGGTGTGCACGAAGACAGGGCTCCAGCTCCTCAGTGCCTGCCTGAGCCACTGGATACCTCCTGCTTTCTTTTTGCAACATATGCGGAGTTTTACTTTTCCAAATTATAAACTAATGATTTCACTAATGGACCTTCAGCACATGCATACTCTTAAATATCAGCCTGCCTACACTATGAGCATGGATGGAAACGAATGCGTTCTTATGGATAGCTAACAGCCAGCTATCCCAAACCAAAACTCTTCTTGGAAAAGAGGCCTTTCAATATTTGGTTTCGGTGTCAGGTGTGTCACACACCTTTAATTCTAGTGCTCACCAGGCAGAGGCTGGAAGAAGTGTATTCGTGTGATTTCCAAGTCAGCCAGGCAGGACAGCATGGTGAGATCTTATCTCAAAAATCAATTAATCAAACAAAATTTTATCTTGACTACTTCTGAACATTAGACAAAAATCAGGTAGTCTGAACTTTCTTGTCAGCATAGGATGCTCTAGTAGATTAAATGTGACATGTTCTGTGACATGTTCTGTGGTTGGCATTGCATTACAAAAGTTATGTTCAATCTTTAGTTATTCATTGCATGACAAAGAAATTAGGGAGGAAAAAGAAGAATCAAAACAATGAGGATGATATAAAGACAATAGAAGAACAAAGAGTGAGACTAATACTTTGAAAAATCTTTCAGTTGCCTCAAAACAGTTATAGAGTTCAAATTTTTGTATGTCTAACATATAACGGGATAATAAGAAGGGAAAAGATAAAGTTTCAATTAATTGCCATTATCTTTTGTCATAATTAAGGCTACAGTACCTCCACTGTGATCATGTTGCTCAAGGGAAGATAACCCCACCAATCTGCTATCTGTGGGGAAAAATACTTTCTAATTGGGGTATTATGTATGTGAGAGTTTATGTTAGCTTTTTTCTCATCTACACCAAGGAAGCTCATATGTGCAAAATTTCAGCTGTCTGAAAAAATCTACTTCATAATGAAATACCCACTTGAACTGTTCATTGATGTACACGTGAAATTCATTTGATTTTGAGAATTTTGTTTAAATACTTAATTATCAATTTGCTATGATAAAACAGTTTCAAATTTTGTGAGTTTTTATTTGTGGATATGTGTGCATTTATATGAGTATATGCTATATGTGTGCTGGTGTCTATGGAGGCAAAAACGGTATTGGATGCCATGAAGCTGTAGTTATATGTGTGGTTATGAGCAGCAAGATATAGGTGTTGGGAGCAAATTTTTTCTCTGTAAAAGCATCAGGTGCTCTTAACTACTGGACAATCTCTTCAAACCTCAAAAATATTCCCTTTAAATTATAGAATTTTATATTAGTAAAGTATTCTAGATGTAATTAAAAATCAGTGGAATGCCTTTTGTATAGAAGAAAAATTTCCCTACAAAGTACCAATGTGCAAAGGAATATCTTCTGTACAAATGCTGAGTATAGAAGGAATAGGTTAATTTTTCTGAATTTTGATCTTTTGTGAACTGGCAATGAGATTTCTAGCAGTTTAGGTCACGGTATTTTCTGATATCCATAACTTATTAGATGTGTATTCTGTTCTCTACAAACATCAGATTCCTTAAGGAATTCACAGATGGCATTTCGGTAGATAGCATATAAAGCATATGACATATTTTACATCCTGCATGGGATTGCAGTATGGCATGAGATGCCTGCAAGGACTAGACTATGGTTTTCTCATCTGTCATCTTTTCAGATTGTGGAATGTATATGCTATATTTTAAATGCTAAATATAAACAGAATACATACAATTATTGCCAATTTTAAGGGTGCCATTTCTTTAAGAAATGCCAGAAACATCAGACACATAGGTGAGTACAGATTTCTTCAGAGGATGTAGTTTTATAAATATAAAGATACGATTTCAAGTAGTCCCTCTCCCATGTGATTACTAGAGGAACCTCAAGGCACCTAAAGCAGTTTTAGAATAAAGGTAATCTAGAAGACAACAACAATGTCTTGTGAAATAGCAGTAGTTTAGTGTCGAAAGTACAGGTATTTAATATGAAGCAGACTTATTTTTTTGAGATTATGATAAAATTACATAGTTTCACCTTCCATTTCTCCTCTCCAATCTTTCCATGCACATCTCCTTAATTTCTTTCTAGTTCATGGCCTCTTTTTCATTATTGTTTTATACGTGTGTGTATAAACAGCTTGATTTTTTTAAAAAATTGAAATGGATATTGCAGATGACTCAAATAGGCTTCATGGGAATCCTTTCTTTTCCATATGTGCTTTATTATTTCCCATATTCATGACCGATTTTCTGGAGACAGTGACAGGACAAGAATGTAGGTGAAACTGACACACGCATCCTGCATTCGTGGTTTCAGCTGAAGAATGACGGACAGGCACTATGCTGTGAACAATGAACACCTGACGCCCTTCCCAGAGTGCTATGTAGGAAATGATATCTGAGACCTCATATATACTCACTAGAACACAACGTGATGTCATCATTAGCAATGTCCAAAGACAGAATGTACAGTTATCATTATTATTATATTATTATTTGCTAAGGTTTTGGAATTCCTGACCTAGATTCTTACTAATAGCTATTGGATGGTGAAATTTTCTGGAATCAGCCAGCAATATTGGTCAGTGATAGATAGCTTTCTATTTTATCTAAACAAAAGGTAAGAAAAAATACCCATTTGAGGAGTCTCTTACTACATTTTTAGTTTCAATTCTCACGTCATCTACAATGGCCATTCTAATGTTGAAGCAGAGCGGTGGACAGAAAGGCAGAGGAGTGACTTGATGAAAGCAAATTCTCTTTCTCTGAAATTTCTCTCTATTTGTGTCCACACACCTCCCACGATTTCTCCTGCTTTTAAATGAATACTATTTTTAAAGTGATCTGTCCAGCAGATGCATTTGCTTTGATTCAGGCAGAATATCAGTTCCCAATTCATCAGCAAATACTGGGCAGGAACTATCCCTCAGCAGTGCACTTCGGGTGACTGGCAGCCACCAGCGCTTGGAAGTCTGCCTTCCCATTTCTGCTGGATAAATGTTGCCACTTGAAAAGACAAATACCACTATAATTCCTGTTGAGTTAGGACACAAGTCTTCATCTAGCACATAATGATTACATGAAAGTATAAATCAGACTCTCAAGATAATACGCCTGACTCAGCTGTTCCTACTTTTGTACTGAATCTAATTAAACACATGCAATGAATGCTTGACACACATTTTGTCTCTCTGAAAAAAAATACATTTTGTAACAGAATTGGGAGATATGGCAATTGGAAAGAGAGTGAGAGTAGGTTGCTTTTTCCCCACCAAAGCAAACATGATTATCTGACATCCAAAATATCACTTTAGTTGAACGCATCATCAAATAGATTAAATATGTTAAGTACTGGAAAGTTCAAATTAATAGCATAGTATGGTATTAGGGTGCTTTAGAACAAATCAATCAGAGATGAATATAATGTTACTCTATGCTAGGATATTTTATTAATATTTTTAGTTCAAACTACATGTGAAGACTGGTAGCAATTCTGTATAAAGATTATTTCAGAACATAGAGAGCTGAGAAATAAATGTGATACAAGTTGTGACAAATTACTCAGTTTTAGTGACTTTTAAAAATTGGAGCATAGAAAAGGCATGTTACCTGTTGCACGCAATATGTCAGGGTCTGTAATGATTTACTCCAGCTGGGACAACACAGCTGGAGTGTCAGTTGAGTGTGCCTCAGCACACCTGGCTAAGCTCACCCTAGTTACCTGCTGTTTTCGGAGACACAACCTTTTGCTGCACCCTGGGAAGCAGGAAGCGGAATTAGCAGATTGAATCTCAGAAATCAGGAGACCCTCATCTCTTGGGCTTTATAGTGAGACAGGTTCTCTTACCTAGACAAGGAATACAACACTTAGAATTTTAAGTTTGATTGAAAAGGAAACTCTGAGGCTATACTCGTTTTTTTCCTTTCAGTGTAGCTTATTGTATAACACGGGAGTCTCCTGGGTCTCCCTGTTGTGGTGAACAGGTTTTTCTCATCAATCATTAACTGACAGTGCAAACATGTCAATAAGACAAAAATGGCAGCCTACAGAATGGGAAAAGTTCTTCATCAGCCCCACATCTGACAAATGACTGTTTCCCAAAGTATAGAAATAGAAACTTGACATAAAAAAAACAAAAACCAGTCCAGTTAAAAATGGGGTACAGTTCTAAACAAGAATTCGCTACAGAAGAATCTCAAGTGGCCAAGAAACACTCAAGGAGATGTTCAACATCCTTAACCATCAGGGAACTGTGGGTCAAAATGACTCTGAGATTTCATCTTATACCCATCAGAATGGCTAAGATAAAAATCACATGCAAGGCTGCATGGATGAGACTGACCTAGGCAGTATGTAAATAGGGGTCAGTTGTGTAGCTAACTCCTCTGTGGGCCTCCTAACAGTGGAATCAGGTGCTTCTCTGACTCTCTTACTGGCTTTTGGTACCCTATTCCTCATACTGAGTTGCCTTGTCCAGCCTTAATACATGGATGGTGTTTAGTCTTACTGCAACTTGATATGTCATGTATTGTTGATATTCATGGGACACCTGCCCTTTCCCAAACAGAAACAGAGGAGAAATGTATTGGGGGTGTAGAAATAGTAGGAGGGATGGGAAGAGAGACTGGCAGGAGAGGAGGGAGGGAAAACTGAGGCTGGGGTGTAAAATAAATAAATTTATAAAAACGAATTAGGACTCTTAGCTTATTCACAAGCCATAGTTTCAATTCTTTCAACTAAGTGCTAGAGCCAGGACTCTACTGTGGAAGCTCCTTCTAGCTCCTCTAATCTGCGGATTTGTTTCTGACCCTCTGTCTGTTCTGGGGATGGCCAGGCATCCTTATTTCCTTGGCCTTTCTCTTCCACAGCTGTTTAGTAAAGTAATGGTCCTGGATCAGGGCTTAGTTTCTACCCTCAGCCACTTTCAAGACTACTGAAAGAAACAGAGCCCTTGACAGCATCATTTCCGCCAGGGCTGTGGCTCCTATTTACTGAGGCGATCATCCGCTGATAGGATTGAGATTAGAGGAAGGGCCCAGCTTTGCTTCTGTCTCTGGCTGCAGATTTCAGGTTAAACTATAATAAGATAATGTAGGAGGGAGAAATAAAAACCCAGAATGCAGGGAAATGGGAAGAACAGATACATTGAGTATAAAGTGTGAGTGAAAGATAGATTCCACAGAGAACATACTGGTTTTCTTCTTTTTTTTTCTTTTCTTTTTTTTCATTTACTAGAGTTGGGTATAGTGTATGAGAGATTTATACTTATTTTCGCTGTGAATGACCTCCAAGGCTAGAGGCAAACACCTTGCATTTCAAGGAAAAGGTCAGCTACTGTGTGGAATTAAGAGGGAAACTTCATAGAAAACAAAGCAAATAGATGGATAAAACTGAACTATAGTTTTGCTAATTGCTAGGGGCAGAAACAGAACCCACTGACTTCCACTGACTTAAACTCTTTAATCCAGTTTATGCATCTTTCTTGAATGATAGCCAAAAGTAATGCCATATTTTTCTCAAAGAAAGCAATTTTCAATTTCATTTCCAGACTTTTTTTTTTTTGAAATTTCTCACAAAAAAAAAGGTGTGGGGGCATCAACTCTCAGATACAAACCTGCTCAATGGGCTCTTTGTTGTTAGTGGTGACAATACCCACCCCCTCTCTGAACCAATCAGTTATGAGGTTTGGCCTGCTGAACAAAAGGTCAAAAGAGAACAGTTTTAACAAAAAAATTAAAATGGAAGGGTTCAGTTTTGGCAAATTATTAACTACTTTTTATCTGATTTGTTAATTGATCTGGCAATTGGACACCCAATAATTTTTAATGCCACAAAATTAGTGTGATGAATTTTTTTTGTTTACAGATTCTTGCTAAAAAGAAAGTAAACTATTAATTTTGGAGAATAAAACCTTTTTATTCTGACAGGTTAAACTCAGGATGTATCCCGGTCACATAAAATAAATATATAAAAGCATGTAGTGGTAATTTCTCTATTCCAGATTGTTAACTAGAGATATTTGCTTTATAAATTTATGATTAGTTTGAAGTATGCTGTCTGTGGAATACTGTGTGGGTATGGTCTTCTACGGAGTGAACTTGCTTTATCCCTAGAAACTATGGAACTAATTTAATATTACACCTAGGATTCAAGTTAGTGATGCTAATTTATGGTGGAGTCACACTAACAGTGAGATGTGTGGTGATGGATGTACAGACTACAACGAGGGATTTGTGAAGGAGTTTCAATCATTTGAGTTTCCAAAAAGATATGTGCAGTCCCTCTTCTTGGTACCAAGGTTTATTCTGCTAGGTTTTTGGGGGTGCATGAAAATGAAGCATTTCACTCTTGTGAAACTTTCTGTTAAATTAGGAAGGAGTAAAATAAATGCTT
>JAQHUG010000005.1:13002621-13014861 GCA_028555095.1 Dicrostonyx torquatus
ATTATTTATTATGTATGACTGTTATAATATAGTTATGATTTTTATGTAATTATTTCAATTGTTAAAACATCAAAATATCTATTAGGGATGATTATGTAATGTGCTTTTATGTTATGATTAATTAGCTGTGGTGCCTGATTGAATATGGGATTGGTTAATAATACAGTTTTAAAATTTCTGCTTCTCAAAAGTCCATATAGTGGCAAGCCCTCCAACATCAATAATTAACTTAAACATGCTTTACAGGCATGCCTACATACTATTATGATGAAATAATTTTTTTACAGTTAATGTTCTCCCTTCCCAGATGACTCAAGCCACATTGATTAAAACTATTAGCATAATTGACTCATCATGGACTTGACCCACCAACCGAATACTATTAAACTAACTTTCTTGTTTTTGTCAACAAGATCTCATAATAATATCACAATATAAGACGTAAATTTAACTGCCATGTTAAGTACTTTCTTACTCCATGAAGAAGGAGTCAAAACACAGTTACCATCAAGTCAATGAAAAACCAATATCCATCAGTGCAAATCAAGTCCTATAGCTTCAAGTGCGGTATTTTAAAATCACAATCTTCTGCACTCAGAGAGGCTTGGTAAACTACATCCTTTCACCTCTACCACACACAGCCCAGAGAGCCTGTCTTGTAGCCTCAAACTAACTCTACTGCACACCAGCCGCTATGCCTCGTGGTCATTCCACAGCCCTGGAATCTCCAGAGTCTTAGGGTCTCCACTGCAACTGAGGTTTCAGCTATAGCATATCCTGGTCCCTTTTCAAGAACTCCAAACTTGCCCTATGATGGGAAGGCTAGTTTCTTTCCATTATCCCTCCAGTGTTTCAGTTTTCATGCCATCAAATGTAAGTAATTGGATTGGAGACTCTTTTTTTTTTTTTTTGCTTTTTTTAAAATTGATTTTTATTGAGCTCTACATTTTTTTTTCTCCTCTCCCCTTCCTTCCTCTCCCCTGAGACTCTTACTCATTACCAAGTTTAGCTTCCATCTTGAAGTACAGCTTTGGGTGCTCTGGGCCTTAGCTGTGTGCTGACTTTGAGGAAATACCCTCCAGAAGATTTCACTTAAAGATGCTGGTCTCTTGTAGGTTACAGCTGAGTTTTCAGCTCCAGATGTGACATTTTACTTACATGGTTCTGGTTTATTGTGAATTTCATCTGATTCTTCAACTCCAGCTGACTAGAATGACAGAGTCTTAATTCAACATGCCACATGAATAGCCCTATAGTCCTTGAGGGTTTCTCTAACTTCTTTCTGACACTTCATAATCCAGGCCTCCATTATCGGCCTTTCTCCCATCACTCCTATATTTCAAACTCCCAGTGAATAGCACATTTAGCTATGAGCAGTCAACAGTTTTTCAGCCTAAAGCTTCCAACACTTCCATAATTCTCCCCAAAACAACATGATCAAGTCTGTCACAGTAGTCCAGTCTCTGTACCAATTTCTGTTTTGCTTTCTACTGCTGGGGTAAAACATTGTCCAAAGCTAGAGGAGGAGGAAATGGTTATTTCATTTTACAGTTTACAGTCCATCATGAAGGGGAGTCAAAGGCAGGTCCTCTTGTCAGGGACTGACCAACTTTCCTAGGACTGTACCATCCACAGTGGGCAAGACCCTCTCTTATCAATCATTAATCAAAAAAAAAATACCTACATACTTGTCTACAGGCCAGTTTGATGGAGGCATTTTCTCAATTGAGGTTTTCTCTTCCTAGATGCTGCTAGCTTGTGTTCAATTGACAAGGAAACTAACCAGTTCAAATACAAAACAAATTATCCTGGTTATTCTGGCAACCATAAAATTTTATGTTATGAATGCAACAGAATTGTCATTAGAGAATACCTACCAGTAGAATATCTTGTTTCCAGAGACTGTTTTATGGTTATATCGTTGTGTTACCTGACTCAGCATTTTTTCTTTTGAAAGTTCAGGTATACTTGACAACCGGAAGTAATGAGCTGATTGTCATGTTAGTGGTCTAAGAGAACCTTCAAGAAAATAATATACTCAATTCTCATTAACTTAGGAACACTAGAAGTAAAGCTCCCATCTTCCTTCCATTTTTTCTCTATTTTAATTTACATAGCAACCACAGTTTTCCCTCCCTCATCTCCTGCTGTTCTCTCCTCCCACCTTTTTCTACCCCTACCATCATCTCCTCCTCCATCTCTATTCAGATGGAGTAAGGTATCCCTTTGGAATCAACAAAGCATGGCATATCAAATTGAGGCAGTACCAAACTACTCCCCACTGCCTCTAGGCTGAACAAAGCATCCTACTATAGTGAATAGGTTCCAAAGAGTCAGCTCATGTAATTCTGATCCCACTGAAATGGGCCCCACAAAAGACCAAGCTACACAACTGTCACCTAGATGCAGAGGGCCTTGGCCGGTCCCATGCCGGATTCCAAACTGTCCATCCAGAATCCATGAGCTCACACAAGCTCAGTTCAGCTGTTCCTGTGGGTTACCCCCATCATGAACTTGACCCCTCCCTCTTGCTCATATAATTCATTTTCCCTCTTTTCACAGACTCCTGGAGCTCTGCTCAGTGCTGGGCTGTAGATCTGCTTCATTTCTTCCAATTTTAAGGATAATTGGTATATTAGTTACTTTCCCTGTTGCTGTGAAAAAACATGGCATGATTTCAGGGGAAAGGCTTTATTTTGGCTCTCAGTTTGAGAGTGGTGTCTAAACTGGTGAAGAAGTCTTGGTGGCAGGAACTCCAGGCTGCTGGTCACCTTACGTCTGTATTCAGAAAGCACAGGACAATAAATTCTTAGTTCTACTTTTTTCCTTTTTCATTCAATAGAAAGTCTAGTCTGGGAACTGGTCACAGTGAGAGTGTCTTTCCACTTTAATCAACCCAATATAGACAGTACCTCAAAAGCATGTCTAGAGTCTAAGCTTTCCTAGGCAACTCCACAGTCATTTCTATTGGTAGGTCTACCATGTGATTCCAAGTCTCATTTACCCACTGAGACTCAGTGTCACAACTAGGGTAGAAATTCTTCAAAATACAGACATTATTACCATGTGTGTTCAAAACTGTCTGGAATTCAAAAGTTATTTTAGAAGATAGTATGATACATTTTGTAGAGTCATCCAATGAAGTGGCATAACACTGAAATTTTAACTTAGTTCTTGTTTCAAAAGTAGACACTAATTATTTTTAACTTAGGCTCCAAGTTAGTCTTTTATTTGGAGCCAAGTCAAACCTACACACTGGTATACTTCAAAACTGCAATAAAGGTTAGAAACTATACTTGACCAAATTTGTACTCTTAGAAATTAATTATTGTCAACAAAATTCTTAGAAAACTCAAACTGTTACTTTTAATCTTTTCTAGGATTGCTAAATTGACATACAAAGTGTTTCAAAAATGTCTCTAAACATTGTAGCAAAGACAAGGCATAAAGGTAGAACTTTATTGATTTAGTTACTTATGATTTTGAAAATAGTTTTTAATCTATATTTGTCATTAACTATATAGATGATGACTTATTTTCAGCTTTTTATTAATTTTTTTGCATTTTATTTACATAATGAATATTAACTTTTAGAATACTAATCATAAAGTCCTGCCTTAGTATGCATTAGTTTTTCTCAGAATTAACATTCAGTCATTTAGAAAAAATATTTCAAAAACAGTTGTTGGTCTCATAAATTTTGTTATATATTTTCAATAATTGTTTTTTAACAGGAGAATGACTGATTACTTTCTACATATTAAAATGTGATTTTTCTTATTTTTTGTAGGTTTTATTGGGATTTAATAATGCTTATAATGATGGTTGGAAATTTGGTCATCATACCAGTTGGAATCACATTCTTTACAGAACAAACAACGACACCATGGATTATTTTCAATGTGGCATCAGATACCGTTTTTCTATTGGACCTAATCATGAATTTTAGGACTGGGACTGTCAATGAGGACAGTTCTGAAATCATCCTGGATCCTAAAGTCATCAAGATGAATTATTTAAAAAGCTGGTTTGTGGTTGACTTTATCTCATCAATCCCAGTGGATTATATCTTTCTTATTGTAGAGAAAGGAATGGACTCAGAAGTTTACAAGACGGCCAGAGCCCTTCGCATTGTGAGATTTACAAAAATTCTCAGTCTCTTGCGTTTATTACGCCTTTCAAGGTTAATTAGATACATACATCAATGGGAAGAGGTAAGTCATATGTTTTCTTTCTTAAGCCACAGTATCATGTGATTTTCATGATGATTATTTGAATGTATATTTTCTTTTCTTTTTTTCTTTTTTTTTTGGTTTTTAGAGACATGGTTTCTCTGTAGCTTTGGAGCCTGTCCTGGAACTAGCTCTTGTAGACCAGGCTGGTCTCAAACTCACAAAGATCTGCCTGCCTCTGCCTCCCGAGTGCTGGAATTAAAGGCGTGTGTCACTACTGCCTGGCTTGAATGTATATTTTCTATGTTTAATGAATTGCATGGAATTTAAGAACAAATAATCACCAGACTTCTCTTTTCTGGTATTTAGTGATATTTGGATCTCTGAAAGATTTAAATCTACTGCAAGTAATTATAAAACATTCTACCAAATGAATTTATTTTAAGCAAACACACTTTAACTGGCATATTGTTATCCTAGGCAGTACAATTTTCCCGATGCCTTGGAAGATTCTTTTCATTTAATTAGAATTCATCAGATTTCATCTTTGACGCAGATGCATAGGGTATGATTGGTAATCTAATTCATCATTATGTGGAATTTCAGTGAATTTACGTATGAGGAAAGTACATGGTTTCCTTGGTTATCTCTCAATTCTATAAATTCATATATGAGTTTTGCATACTAAACCTGCTCATTGATTTTGTTGCCTACAGTTTTCCCCAATTTCCTCATCATTTTCCCCAATTAGTTCATTTCACAATAGTGAAAAAAAAACACCATACCTAGGAAGGAAATTACTACGTGGAGAACACAAAGAAATAAATGCAGTGAATCTAGCCAATTAGGCCTCTTTGCTGCTGAATAGGGCTTCTGCTGTTCTTAGACAGTGGGTGGGATGGTGAAAGATCCCTGCCAAGGGCAGTTTCCAAAGGTCTGAGTTAAATATACCACCATCAAGCAAACAGGTACCTCTTTCAAAAGCTAAGTCACCATTTTTGGCTTTTTCCTTCATAAGCATACCTCTTTGTATTGATTATAAACTGGATTTAATTGTCTGCGTAAGAATGAGAGCTCAAAAGCTCTCCAGAGTACCTCAAGGAACTCTCGAATGAAAGCAGTACATAACTCTAGGTTGCTGTTTTTCTCCCACACAAATGCCTTTTGGTATTTAAAAAGACAAATTCTGGTTTTAAAGAAGTCATAAAATGCAAGTTTTATTTACTTTCTGGGCAGCTGCAGCAATGCTTTCCTGCACGCTTGTTTGTCAATGACATTTTGGTTCACAGGATTTCAGGAAATGACACATAATAAGACAACAGTGCATAGCACACTGACGAAAGCCACACAAAGGATCATTCTTAAAATATGGAGCTGGAATGCAGTTAACATCAAATGAAGCATATTTGAGGAACTGGATTCATTTGTAATAGTAATATTTCTATATATAGTACACACATCTAAACTGAAATTAATGTTCAGTTCTCAAAGCTGTTTTTGCAATAAATTGAAAATATCAATCCAAGATAATTCTTGATAATAACCAATATTTATTAGGGACATTGTACTAATGACAAACAGTTTTTGATTCTTTGTACAAATTAGCTCCCTGAACCTTCTCTAACAAGCCAGCGCGATAGAGTCTATTGTTATCATTTTCAGAGGAGGACAAGCAAACGCTCTCAGGCTCCTTGCTGGAATGAAGAGGCTGGTAAGGGGTGGAGCTGGGACTCCTGTTATGGCAATCTGGCTCCATAGTCATGCTCTCAACCTAAAAAAGTGTGCAGGTCTCACTGAAGCTTGTATTCTTTTCTTTATAAACATAATATTATCCCACAATTTTATAGATTGTTTATGAAACTGTACAGAGCTTTTCTTACATGCAAATGTGGTCATTGTACCTTTATAAGACTAAACATCTACTCTTAAAGCAAGGACACCAAAATATGTTGACATATAGTCTCTGATAGAACTTCCCAGTCAATTAAAAATACAGTAGGCAGTGTGACTATTTTGTAATGGCTTTCAGCTTTAACCCAGTTAACCCAGAGAATGGCAGCAGGATGAACAGATGGCATTCTATCAGATAAAATTACAGAGCATGTGGCCAGAGAGGATCCTCCCTAACACCAACGTTTTCTATTCCTGGCAATGGTCACAGGCACCTAGATCTGTGCAGAATGACAGGATTAAAGGTGCCTGCGATATCATTCAGAAACATCAACCGTCTGATCTCATTGTTGAGAAATGCAATTTAATATGCACTCAGTGAGATTTGCTAACCGCACGCATTTGGGAGACAGTTGTGAGTTGGCAAGATCTTTCTTAAAAATAAATGACCTTGGTAATAAATGAGTCAGAAGCTCATTTAGCTGAAGAATGTTTTATATGATATACCCATACAATAAATATCATGAATATTTAATGTCTGGTAGCAATACTCTTACTAAAGATGAAGAAATGGAATCACAGTCTAGAATTTCATGTTTTATATGATATACCCATACAATAAATATCATGAATATTTTATGTCTGGTAGCAATACTCTTACTAAAGATGAAGAAATGGAATCACAGTCCAGAATTTCATGTAAAGTCATTTATTCCACCTACACAATTCAAACTTGTAGTTACAAAAAAGCTTGAATGGCTCCCAAACTGGCATTTCTCTACCTGACTTTTATAAATGTCACCAGGATGTGTTTACAAGTAGAAACACAACAGGTTAATCATCAGAAGTAGCTGTATGAGCTTTTAGATTAAGACCGCAGAGGAAGATGTGAGTTCACCCACATGTTTTTGAATTCTGAGTGTTTTAGTACCAGGATGGCTAATGCTAAATTCAGCGAGCTTGCGGAAGTCACGTGTGAAGTCTGGAGGCTGCCACTGTTCTAAGTGAGTCATTTGCAAGGAAAGCAGCTGCCTGCTATAGGGAACTGTGCTCATCTTTGGTGGTGCATTCTTTTCCACCCCCAGCCTGGATTAATTCAACTAAAATACAACAAGATGCTCTGAAGCCAGATAAGTTAGAGAAATACTATGAATGAGATGCAGGAAGTTTAGCATTTATCCCCAGTGGTCCATCAGTGCTACAGGTGAACGTGTAGGAGGAAAACAGTTGGTCAGGATGATCAATTTATAAATGCCCTGGGGTTAAAGTATCAAGGGGGAATTTACTTCGTAAGTCCATTGTAAGAACAGTGACTTAGAGTGTAAAAACTGAGCTCTTTGAAATTTTATATACTGTCAGTGATATGGAAATCTGACTAATTTATATAAATTAGACTAGATTTTTCTTTAAAAAAAAAAATCTTGAGCAAAAGGGCTTTCTCACTTTTGTGCTATGGATTTTAGAAGTCATTCTCCTAACCAGTGATACTGCTTTTCCTGTGGACATCTTTCAAGTATGCCAGAGTTCCTTGTGTGATCTCTGTTTTATAATCTATCACAGGGGAAACAATTCTGTGTGACCCTCAAAAAGACACATATGGTGAGGAAATCCTTGAAAATTAAATAGAACATTATTAACAATTTGTGATGATCACAAACCGCTAAAGAGATAAAGACCAGATTAAAAGCTCAGCAAAGGGGGGATTATTCGCTGTACAAAAGCGAAGGGCTTTCAAAACCTCAAGTGCCCTGCTGCTGACCTCAGTCTTTTGTCCGAGGGGATGATCCCTGAGCCATTCTAAAGCCTTATAAAATATTACTTGAAAGCATAAAAATCACTTTGTACATGGTGACTTTGAAGTGTGACTACAATCCCAGAGCTATAAGGGAGACCGAATCAGGAGAAAGACCATGAGTTCCAGGCAGACTGAGCAATATAGTAAGATTCCAACATAGAAATAATGGAATGTAGAATAACATTTGAAGACAATGATTCCCTTTTGTAGGGGTTACCTATTGTAGGTTTCCGTATTTCAAATAAACTAAACATTCATTCATGGATCATGTAAAATTGTAGCGCAGTGCCAAGGCTTTCTGGTATAGAGTACATTTCCTATTTCCTCAGCTTCTTTTGTGAGGATTTTATGCATGTTACAATCAAGTAAATGCATCTTTTGGCAGAAAGGAAAGCTTGTAACTCTGAATATCTTAGGCGTGGCAGTTGTAGATAGATAACTTTTTTGTTGTTGTTGTTGCCATGTTATGTGCTTTTCTACTAATCAATAATATATTGTGACATTGGATTAAAAAGAGATTTGTCTACAGTTTGTGAACAGTCCCACAGTGTTGTTAAAGAGACACACGTAGGCAACTTAGACATGATTTGTCTTCTATATTTTTTGTTAATTTTAGCATGTTATTTGATTCAGATTAAAACTTAAATCTTGGTATATATTATCTAGCAATTAAACACTTTCATATATTTTAAGGACTGTGTTTCATAGAAAAGGCATAGAATTTAAGTCTTGTTTAAACAATACTTAACAAGCAAATAATGTGTTTGCTGAAAGCTGCCTACTAATGGAACATGGAGAGGATCCTAAAGTCTTCTCATACCTATCACATCCAATCTGTCTTTCTTTGATGTGCCTTCAAGGCTCCCTGGTACACGGCACTCACTGCAGCATTACCATTTCTTCTTTGCACCAACATTTGCTTGTTTTTCTTTTACTAGAACTGAAAATAATGATTATCCCCAATGCAATAAGGTTTTATGTGTAAATCACCTCAGATTGCAAAGTCTTTTTTTCCCATTTGTCTGTTCTTTAAAAATTGATTCAAAGCCATTTTCAGAATATATTCTATCTGGATGCACTCAGTTGTGATTGCTAGTATTATTATTATTCTGATATGTCCTACTGGCTCTTGATATTTCAGTTCATGATATTATATATGCTGTCCTTGCATTTTGTAGACATGAACATTGAATCGGAGGAGTCTATATCTTTTTGCCCTTGCCTCTCCTTGGGTACTAGGATAGGATCTCAAAACACAATATAAGAGCATGCTATCTGTTACAGGATAATTTAGGTACTAAATTGTTGGAGGGAGGCCGCTTGTTGGTTCCTGACTGCTCAGCCACGAAATAATCACACAAAAACTGTATTAATTAAATCACTGCTTGGCTATTTAGCTCTAGCTTCTTATTGGCTAACTCTTACATATTAAGTTAACACATTTTTATTAATCTGTGTATTGCCACATGCCTGTTGCTTACCTGCTAAGGTTCCTTTGGCTCCAGCGGGGCTACATGGCTTCTCCATGACTCTGCCTCCTTTCTTGCAGCATTCAGTTTAGTTTTCCCTGCCTACCTAAGTTCTGCCCTATCAACAAACCAAGGCAGTGTCTTTATTTACCAATGGTATTCATAGCATACAGAGGGGAATCCCACACCATTAAACTTCTTGAATATATGAAGAACACTCATATTTTAATGCTGAAACATTTTAAAGTCGTGTTTGCTTATAGATGTGTAGTGTATTAAAAACACAAAGCAGATGCAGCTTTGTAGGAAAAGCAGACATGTGGGTAGATAATCAACCTAAAGGAAGTTGTGGGAAATCATTTTTAGTGTACACAAAGAAGCTTTGCAAGATGCTTGAACTGTGTTTGAACATTGATTCTAGACTGTACTAGTGGGCTCGTGGGGTGTAGTCTTACAATGAAGACACAATGAACATTGATTCTAGACTGTGGGCTCGTGGGGTGTAGTCTTACAATGAAGACACAATGCATAAACTGCCTAGCAGAGAGACTGTTCATCTCCAGAGAGAGTTTCAAAGCATAGACTGGAATTCCTATTAATACCGAACCAAGTAAGGTGTCACCAAGACAGTTTAGGCAGGAAACTTACATCTTATTAGTTTGACAGATTTTGGGAGATTGGAGGCTGCTTAAGAGAGAGTCAGTGTTAATAGTAAAGGGAAAACTTTATCCCTGATTGGTAATGCTGTGTGTGAAGTTATGTCAAGCAGGATTCAGTTTTGGATAGCTAATGGGTGTTTATTAGCCACGTATTCTTATCCTTAAAATATGAGCAGCAATGAATATATTATGATAATTCTAAGAAGTAAATTTAATGTTTTATTATTAGGTGTCCATTGTGTTTATGATTTTTATTTTTAAGAGTTAGGTATAGAATGGATTCTATCCCACAAAATTAGTGTATTTGGTTGTTTATTCCAAATGGCCTTTGTTTTCCATTTAATCTAGGTTAAGATTCACATAAAAGTGACTTATTATGCCTCTGTATAATAGCAGCATGCTTTTGCTTTGGTTTAAATAATGTGAGTCTTGTGAAAATTCTTCAAAATATTTTAATTTGATTTCTGTTTATAATGTCCATAAATAAAAGATTCACAGTTCCATTGCTCTCTGGCTAGTATGTCTTCTAACAGTGGCATTTTTACATGTGTGGGGAAGTCTCCATTCTCTGCAGCAAGTCTTTATTCTGCTAAAGACCACTAGGTGTCTCCTATCGGTTATTTTACTTGAGGGTTCTAGATTCTAAAATAATAAAGCTATTTCTTGTGAAAATACTCATTTACATGGTTGAGATCACTGAACTGAATGACTGATATAGTTCTAGAAAAGTTAATTCCCTTGAGTGTTCAGTCATGAAAAACTTCACTTGAGGTTAAGCAAATAGCATTAAGTTACTTTTTAAAGCAATTATTTTTAAGAGAACTGATTTCAGTATCATTTTGCAGGTTTTAGATGTAATTTTAATAGATGTATTAAATTCCTAAATTAAGATTTTTTGCATGTTATTTTGGAGATCATGCTAGATCAAGATGGCTGTTAGATGAACAAGGCATGTGTTGATTTTCATATCTATGTGTTCGAATTAGCACATCTTATTTTGTAAGTAGTCTTTGGTAAATAACCCACAGATGTGTACAGTCTGAGTGATTTCCACATAGAAGAAACAATTTCTTTAACTTAAATATTTTTTGTATGGGTGTTTTGTCTGCATGTGTGTTAGTGTACCACATATGTGTGTGCTTGATTGCTTCTGAGGCTCGAAGAAGACATAGGATCCCTGGGACTGGAGTTACAATTGTCCTCTGCAATGTGGGTTCTGGGAATTTAACCAAGATCCTCTGGAAGAGAAGCCAGTTCTCTCAACTGCTGAGCCATCTTTTCAGCCTCAGAAAACTGCAATTCATGTAAGAATATAAGATCAAGCCGGGCGGTGGTGGCAGAGGCAGGTGGATCTTTGTGAGTTCGAGACCAGCCTGGTCTACAAGAGCTAGTTTCAGGACAGGCTCCAAAGCCACAGAGAAACCCTGTCTCAAAAAACCAAAGAAAAAAAAAGATCATATTTTAAATTCTCTGACTTCTTAGTTTCTTATTAACACATTCAACTTTTTTAGCATTGTAAAATTGGCGCAGTGTTGTTTTGCATATTTCTGCATTCCCATAATTAGACATTTGTAATTATTATATAAATCATATTCAAACTTTCAAAATTGTACTATGGACACATATCTGAGTGTTAGCTCCACAAAGATATCCCATGCCCTCATGCTAATGTGTTCATTTTTCCTTCCTGCCTCCTCCTTCACCTTTGTTTTCTGTTAATATTAGAAGCCTAAGAGAGATCCTAATTTCCTTTTCTTTCATTCTCCATAGCCAACAATCAAGTCTGTATATCCTTCTCGACTGTGCTTTCAATCTTTTCACACCTTGATCTTAGCAACATTCTATACAAGTCAAATCCAGTTTTCTCTCATTTGGATTCTGGAATAGACTCAGAACTCTATTATACAGTTCCTCCTTGTTCGTCCTGCAATCGGCCCCAAAGCACTATTTTTTAGAATAAATATTATATAATGCATCTACTGGATATATTTTTACAACTTTTCATGACCTTTGAGATAAAACATAAATATTGAGGAACTTTTGAAATCCACTCTGGCCAAATTCAATTCAGTCTTGGATATTGTGCATATTAATCCTCAACCATGATGAATTTCTTTAGTTGTTCAGAGAAGTGATTTTAAGTCCTTTATTCATTTTTATCTTCCTACAATTTTGTTTTGTCAATCTCAGCTTATTTATTATTTTAATTTTATTTGAAGATTTTATACTTATCATTTTCATATAATTTTATTACT
>JAQHUG010000005.1:13015631-13043478 GCA_028555095.1 Dicrostonyx torquatus
CCTCAGTCTGGTTTCTCTTCAGATCGTATAAATCTTTGCCATCTTATATAATTTTTATCTCTCCCTCTTCCTCTACAATTTCTGCCATGTTCATCTACATTCTTTCAAATGTATGGTCTTTCTTTTTAAATTATTGTCATACAAAGACATACAACAGAGATCACTACAGAAATACATAAATCTTTAAAGTTTAATGAACAAATGATCATGATGGGTCCTCACCCCAGTGATACATCTGTAAATCAACACCTGTACCTAAGCGTCAGTGAATACTGAATAAGATAGGCCCAGACAGTTGAAAGAACAAAAGACCAGGACATCTTTTGCAAGACAGTTTCTTCCATCTATATCAGATAAGTCACAACCATGAAACATCAGCAATATTGTTCACTAATCAGTCTCATTTTAATGTGAACATCACTTCCCTGAGGTAGAATTAACTAATCTCTCAAAGTTGGTTTCATCTATGATGAATTTGAGCAAGTCCTTGTGATTTTATTTTATTATACTCATCTCTTCTCTAACTTTTCAAGCTATAATTTTCCAGCTACCTAATAGAACTCCAGAAAGTTGAATCATGGCTTTGTTCTATCTTCAGATCCTGGAATAAGCATCAGAAATAACAGTGCACAAAATCCTGCTTAATGAATTATATTGTAACCTGATGAGAACTTCAGTTCTCTTACACTGGAAAGGCAACTATGTAGACATTGAGAACAATAGAGTCTGTGTCCAGTACTAGAAGAATTTATGTATAGGTAATAAAAGCAGAAGAAAGGGATATAGTTTAGAAGAGTGAGGTAAATGGCTTGATAATTATTGTTAAATGTAGCTGCTTTCAAACATAGAATAGTCTTTCCACATGTGAAACCAGGTAAATATTGTGAGACTTTGGAAATTATTGTATGGATCAATTATGAGCATGTGATTGATTATATGAAACAAGAGGATAATTATAATTTTGCTTTCTGGGTTAGGGCTTTTATTGCTACGAAGAGACACTATGACCATGGCAACTCTTATAAGGAAAACATTTACTTAAGGTGACAGCTTACAGTTTCAAAGTTTCAGTCCATTATTATCATGGTGGGGAGCTGGAGAAGTTGCTGAGAGTACTACATCTTGCAGGCAGGCAACAAGGAAGTCGACCGAAAGTCACACTCAGGGCAGATTGAACAAAAGAGACCACAAAGCCTGCCCCTACAGAGACATACTTCTTCCATAAGGCCACACCTCCTAATAGTGTCACTTTGGGGGCCATTTTGTTCCGAACCGCCACACTGCCCAATCTCACAGGACTGTTTTAAAGAATATTGTTGAATACACTTTGAAAGTAAAGCTTGTAAACATATAGATTGTTAATATACATGTTACTTTGGATTTAAAACATGAGAACACTTTTTAAATAAAAGAGCTTAGATTTGCTCTGTTGTTCTACCTCCTCTCCTTTCAAACACTGGAAACACTATCAATGCAATTATCCATTACTTCTGCCCTAAATATATCAAATAGGGAACTAAAGTAGTTCATGAATATGGCTAACGAGGACAACAACATTTAGCTTCACATTCTTCCAGTGTTTCTGATAAGTGTCTTACACTCTTATCTACTGTGCCTGCACACATAATAAATATTTTGATAGTTGCTAGTTTTAATTTATCTACTGTGCTCTTAGAATGAATATTTGAATGCCATTGTTTTGTGGATGCTGGAAATACAGTTTGCAAAGTGTATTTAACTGGAAGTTTCCCTCAACTGCTAGAGTGTTTAATTGCATGCATTACATCCATTATGCAAAAAAATCACACAGAGTACAGATCATTTTGGTGGGTCTTACACCTGGCACATCTGTCTTCAAGCAAGAAAGATGTGATGAGATATGACTTGCATTACAAGTGGAACAGTGGCACTCGTTATTGAAAATAACGAGGTGAAGTAAAAAAACCTTGCAAGGAAATATTAAATATATTTTAGCAGTTCCTTTATCTACTATTAATGGGGAAGTCTATGCTCTTATTGACAGCTTCTCACAAATCAGTCTCACGTTTTGTAATACAAAGTTGAAAGTGCTTGTGTTCATTTAGAATAGTTGATTCCATATTCAGAAGAATAAGGCAGAATATTTGAAATATATTAGAAATTATCAGACAAAGTTGTTTTAAGACCTATTATAACTATTATCAGAATGTAAGAATAAACAAAACTATATTCTCTCATTTACACTGGGTAATGACTGCAAAAGTCTTATTTCAGCTTCGTGTTCTTGCTGATGTATGCACTTTGGATTATGTATTAGAGGAATCATGTCTCTGTGAAAAGGAAGAGCTTTTGGATGGTTATATAATACTGATGGCTATTTTAAGTTAAGTCTGCCATTTAGGCCAGTTTTTTTGTTATATTCTTTTTTTTTCTTATTGAGTTTTAAAGAGAAAGATATTGAGTCAGAGTGCTGGGGATTGGACTTCTCCTGATGGCAGCTGTGTGGTAAAATAGTAGTTGTTCTGAGGCAATCTTGTCTAACTTAGAAGTGACAGGGTCATGAAGAGTTTGCTATTGAGTATGGTATAGGGTGGGGATACCTAGAATAACATGGTATTATTTTAACTTACTTTTTTGCATAGGTACTCTTGCAAAGACGTGAATGAGAAAATAATAAAATATTAAGGAAATTCAGAGTTTGGAAATGAGAAATAAAAAGTACTTTATATGTAATTCCTTTCCACGTAATTTTTCTTAACTTTATAACATGAACAAGGCATATACTTGGATTAAATGTTTGCTTTGACAATTAATTAAATAATTCATGGGAAAGTGGTTTATAAAATTCTAAAACTGAAAGTTTAAAGATCATATTAATGTATGACATCATCGGCCTGTCAAATCAATTGACTGATTCTTTACTGAATCTGGGAAAGAATGGAATTTGCCGTTTGTAGTAGTCTCAGTTATACCTGGGAGTGAAGAGTAAAATTAGGATTGTGTTAGTCTGTGCTCTGCAATTTAGAAGGCAGAATCTGTCACTCTCAAATTATACCTGTCAGTGAGGTTAGAGCAAGCCACTAACTTATTTTGTGGAAAGATGGCAAGTTCTTGGTACAGGAAGCAGTCCTCCATTGTGCACAATTCTCATGATTGTGACAATGGAACCAAAGATAGTTATTTAGTACCCCTTGTTCCATTCTACTGGCAATGAACTAGCACTTAAGAAATTTAAATGCTCATGTTTCAACTATGGTGTTTATTTTTAAAAAAACTTCCATCTTTTTTTAAAATCTAGCCTGAAACCTAGAAAAATGCAGCGTAAACATGTATAATCTCATGGTTGCCATGCCGTTTAACCTCTATACAATTACTACAGATGTAAGTGAATTTTGTAATAACAGTTATTGCCAGTGAATGAATACAGTGTCTTGGGAAAATTACTGAAGAATTTCTTGCTCGTGGTATCTTATACCCACATAATTTTTAAAAAAATAATATCAGAATGTGTATAGACTCAAAGTTGCATATGAGTTCACTGACTGCAAGATCATGCTATGAGTAATAAATTCCTAAAGTTCTGAGTAGCTAGGTTTTTGCTCTCAGACAGTTCTCCGAAATTGTGACATTAAAGACTGCAAGAATACCTCGCAAACCTCATATACTATGAGCCATTGATAGATATTTTAGTAGAATACTGGTTGACAGGTAGCTAAGAAATAATGCTTTATACAAATTGGATAGGTCCATGAATTTGAGTGTCACAAGCTCAATGAAGGAATGTGTATGATATAGACATTCTCTCAGGATGTGCAATATTTTGATGACTCGCAGAGGAGACAGAAAGAAGCAGCAATAGATTTTCAAAAATGTATTTCACAGTTTTTCATAACCTCCACTTGCTTTCTTAATTAACAGTATTTGCCTACTGTTGAAGACAGATATTCAAGTGATTATGAGTGTCTTTGGGAATTTTACTGAAGAAATAGTCTACACACTTCCCATTTAGTTGAGTCATTATTTTAGATGTACCAGCATTTTCCAATGGTTTTAAATTATAATCCAAATCTTAAACAAGGAAAAAAAAAACAAATCAGTGAGTACCTGTTCCAACAAAATGCTATGATTTTTGACAGAATTTTATGTAAAATATTTTTTTGAGAGAGGGTTTCTCTGTCTAACAATCTTGAATGTCCTGGAACTAGCTCTGGTAGACCAAGCTGGCACTGAACTCACAGAGCCTGCCCCTGCCTCTAAATGCTGGGATTTAAGGCATCTGCCACTACTGCCATCTAGTAGCAAATTTCTTAACTCTGATTTTATAAGACAAACTTAAACATGGTTTATACAATATATAAAAATAAGCTGAAATAGAAAATTCTCTGTCACACGAAGCTCTCTTTTTCCTATGATTACTATGATTACTGTTTAAGAGACAACTATTGAGAATATGTTGTATTGCAAATACCAAGTAAAGAGTAAGGAAAGATCAATAGGTACCATAAAATAATTATTCAGGGAAATGAAGAAACCTCCAAAATTATTTCCTCAGTGTTTATCAACACCACTCCCATTGGAAGTGCGTTAGTTGTCTTCAAATTTACACCCGAGTGCATGGCACTACTCACTATCCCGTACCATGCAGACTCTTATTCCTCCTTGAAGTCACTTCTCATGTCTGAGGCTGTCACTGCAAATGTTGAAGCTATTTCAAGAAGAATCCATATGTTAATAGATCCCACCAGCAAAACAAGTGCATTCTTTAAAACTATAAAAGACTTATTGTGAAATATTTATTTCTCTTGTTACTTTTAGAGTTAAGGGAAACATTTGGCAGTGAAATTACCCACAGCCTCAGGTTGGTAGCAAGAATCACCACCCTTGACAAGACTGGGTTTTGTTCTGTTTTGTTTAGTTTTCATCACCTTTATTTCTATGGAAGCACAGTTTTATCTTTGTCTTCTTTTTTAGTTTTTGAGAAGATGTCTAACAAAGTGTCAGAAAAGTACTGATTATTAATTCTAATATAATTATTAGAAAACAAAAGGGTATCCTTTATTATACACACACACAGAAAACAAGCATGTAGAACATTTTATTTTGGGACCCAAGTTAAAATATATTTTATTATTCTCTGAACTGAGGAATAGAGTATTAAAAGTAAAGACATAGCATAACTCTTCCTTTGGTCAGAGAGCTATTGCTTTCATTTTTATTTAATTTCTTTGCCATTATCATTTCTACATTCCAAAGCAGAAAATAATAACACTTGTATGAATAGATAAAAGCAGTGATAAGAAGGCGATTGGATTAAAGGGGCAGACAAGTGTTTGAACAAAATCATGGTGTTTGTTACCAAGCTAAAGAATCTGGCTCTTACCTCTAGAATACATATCTGAGAGAGAACAGACTCACTCAGGTTGTCCTTCAACCTCCACTCAGTGCTGTAGGACTTAATGCGGCTTCCCCTTTCTGGCCTGCTATACAAAACTAATTTTTAAAAATTAAACAAATCTCATTAAATTTAAGATAGAGTAATTGCAAGGTGGCAGAATATCTGGTTTAATTTATAGGATCAAAAATACCCAGGATAATGTTTCCTTTTTATCTTTAAAAAATCTCTCTATATAATTTACCTTTAATAAATCTTTAGGTGGTAATTTAGTTTGTTGAGCCATTTTATAGCATAGAAATTTGGACATTTCAGGTTAAAAATATAACAAAATGCTGTAACCATATAACATTCATCCTAAAAATATTTTCTTCTAAATTATACTATAAAAGTTTACAAAAGAGATAATCCAAACAAATTTCCTAACAAAATAATCAAAACAGTCATTTTCTAGCTCAGTTATGGGAAGATGCTGCCAATACAGTGTTACTGCTATGGAGATATCCTTGAAGTGGAGGGGTGGTTGCTGTTAGTTAGGGTAACTTACTGTAAAGAAACACCATGACCATAGCAACTCTTATTAAAAAATTTTTTGTGTGTGTGTGTGACTTTTTGCAATGGTCCTGTCCACGCTGTCACAATTTCTATGAATTCTTATGTACAACTATGCTGCTGTATCTGGAAAACCTTGTTTTATTATCATAAAACCACTGGCTCTTGATTTTGATACTCCCGCTAGGGCTACAAGTATTCCAAGGACTCTCACTCACTACAAATGCCTGTCTGTTAGTCTCTGTTCCCATCTGCTGGAGGAGGAAGTTGTCTGGTGGTGACTGAGCAAGGCACTGGTCTATGTGTCTAGCAGAATGACATTAGGAGTCATTTTATTGCTACAGTTTTTGTTGCTGTTTGTTTGCTTTCAGAATACTATTTGTTTTTTATTCTAGGTCCTTGGGCTACCTATTCTCAAGTTCTTGGTCGCGAAAGAATATTTTTTAAGCAAAATGCCATGTAAGACGTTTTTCAAGAAACTTAGGATCATGTAACCTTGGTAAACAGAGATGTGGATGGAAAGATAAATTGATTTTTGAAAGTCCAATTATGGGTGTTATATTGAAGACAATAAAAAACTATTGAAGATCTTAGACACTAACATGCAAGTTTCTCAAACAGTGATGTGGCTGCAAAATAAATTGGCATTTTGAAGGTCAGAATAAAGACATTACGCTGAAGACAGTAGAAACCCTTTGAAGATTTTAGGCACCATTATGCATTGTTTATAAAATATACAGTGCTTTTTATGGAGCCACATATACTCTTGCACTAAAAGTATTGATGTAATTAAGTGCCCCTGCAGCCAGAAGTTGGTCAAATTATTTCTACAAACAAATGAAAAAGCTGAGCCCCGGGGAGATGAACAACTTTTGAAAAAAATGCACAACTAGTATATGAAAACAGTAGGATTTAAATTTATATAAAACCTATATACCATAGTCTAAAACTTCTCTGTGTGCTATCAATGTGTGTGCTTGTGTGTGTACGTGTGTAAATGGAGACTGCACTTTTGTTTCCCAGCTGCCCAGATCAGAATAATCACATAGAAGCTATATTAATTACAACACTGTTTGACCAATGACTTAGGCATATTCCTTGCTAGCTCTTACATGTTAAATTTTCACATTTCTATTAATCTATGTATCACAACAAGGCTGTGGCATCTTTCTCCTTCGGTGACAACATAGTGTCTCCTAAACTCCACCTTCTCTCTCTCTCTCTCTGTCTCTCTCTCTCTCTCTCTCTCTCTCTCTCTCGATTTCCCACCTGGCTTTACTCTTCTAAACCATTGGCGGAAATAGCTTTATTCATCAGTCAAAAAAAGCAACCCATATACAAAAGGACATCGCACACAATGAGTCTTCACCCTTAGGCCAGAAATTGACCTCAGGTGTTCTTCATTACTATATGCTCTGACTTTTTCTTTTTTCAATGGAATCTGGAGATTGTTGATTAGGGAAAGATGCCTGGAAAGCGAACTCTCAGGATCTGCCTTTCTCTCCCTCTCCAATATGTTCCATCACACCTAGTGTCTTCATGCGAGCACTAACCATTGGATTTAAGTCCTCCTTTACACAGCAACCAGTTACATGGAGCTGTCCCCATGGAACCTAGAGTCTTAATGAGTATATATTTCATCACCTTCTCTGCTTAAATAGTATGTATATAGTTTGAGAAAGAAGCAGGGTGGATTTAAGATAAAATTTCTGTTATGTACCATGTTTCATAATTTAAATAAGTGATGACTCACTGGAGTGTCAATGGCTATGATGAAATTTATTTCTAAGCCCAGAGGGTGTTTAAAAGGCTGATGGGTATTTCTGTAGGTATCAGGAGAATTGGCCCTTTCTACTTCATGACTCCCTTATCTATCCATGCTGCCACCTGGATACAAAAATTATAACCCAGTCTTAATCTACTATAATTTTGCAAATGAACTCAATATTAATAGAATTATAAATAACTCAATTAATGGAAACACTAATTTCTACTCTTAAAAACACCAGATTTAATGGGAGTTTAATAATGTATTAATTGTGAATGAACATTTACATGATTTAATTTCCTAGTTTCCACACTAAGATCTTTGCCCAATCAAATGGATAACAATGTTATGAATACATGATGTAATTAGAGTAATTCTTTTGCAAAGGAAATTTATTACACTTGAAATCTTAAGAATACTTTAAGTGCAAACATTAAACTAGCACTCATAAAGTATGGATCTCAATAATTTCATTATCCTTTTTAGTGTATTAATTTTATCAGGACTTCATTTTTTCAAGAAATTTATACTTGGAAAGTACTTAAAATCAAGTGCTTATTATTCTTTAATAATTATTTTTGTACCATCTTCAATCATCTTTAAATGTTATGCCTTATTCCAGTAGGTGTAAATTTATTTCATTGCCCATAATATAGCTTAGGGAGTATTCTGTACTCACTCAAAATATACTTTCTGGTCTTATTAGCTTAAACATTGTACAATGGACAATTGGGTCAAAGTCAATTAACAGTGTTTATCATTATGCCTGTAATTACAGTGTTCTACAACAATATAATTTTTGTGATTGCTTGCTCTGGCATTTTTTAGACATGGTTCTGAATACATTCAGCTATAGTTTAGACCACTCCATTTCTCCTATCAATTCCAGTGATTTTCACAGTTTTCTTTCCTCTTACTTTCATGTAGGATTGCTATATCCTCTTGGATGATGGCTTCCCTTATAGCACCGCATGACCCTCGTTGGAGCTTCCTAATGATCATGTGGTTTATCTTTTCTTATATTTGATTTCCAGCCTTTCACTTAAAAGTGAGTTTCTTATAGACAGCATCCAGTTGAGTCTTACTTTAACTGTCCTCTTGTTTTTCTATTTTCTTACTCACTTTTAATTTGATTTAATACTTTTTAGGATTGTGTTTTTATCTTCACAAGTGCCTGAGAAACCATACCTCATCATTTGCCTTGACCCAGTATTCAATTGTTCGTTTGTGGTTTTGCTACATTATTTATACTTGATTAGTATGTTCTGCAACTTTTTTCTTCCTTATTTTTAAATTCTTCTTTAAACACTAAATTATGCATTTTATGTTTATGATTTCTACTGCACTTTATTTATTTGTGTAGATCCAAGATTCCATTGGGTCTCATTTTTCCTCTGTCTTCAGATTCTCTCCCCCCCAACCTCTCTCTGTCTTCCTCTCATGCACAGTTGTGTATCATCTATTTCTCTCTATGGAACCTGATTTGTTGATCTATTTCTCAGTCTGTCCAATTTTTTCCCCCACAGATTACTTTACTTTTCTTATCTCTAAATCCAAATGCTCAACTTATCTTGACAACTGAGTTTTGTTCTTTGTTTCTTTTACTGCCTTAATCTGCAAATTATCAGTAGGAGTCTGCTACAAACTCTGATGGATATTTTATTTTTTGTTTTTAGTGATGTCGGTGAGACTAAAAGGTGAATATTCTATGTGTTTTGTCACATCTGGTAGTTAAGAGGCAAATCTACTTTCTGCCGCAACAACATACTCAGAAATAGAATGCTGCACAATGCTTCAAAACAGAGAATCATATTTCAGAGAGATTTTCAATTCGGAATTGATAATGATACAGCCTTAAACGTAAGACAGTGGTAACTTTTAGAACTTACATTGCTCAAAAACAATTTACAAGTCATAGTATGTTTTTGAGTGGCGCGAAACTATTATAGGACATAATTTGATCTTATGCGATTATATTTGTATGAACAGAACAAAGAAACCAAGTAAAAATTCTGGAAACTTTATCAAAGAAATAGATGAAGTTCATTAAACTGAACTTATGTGCTTAGAAACGTGTTTCCCCACCTGTGAGTGTGAGTCAGATTACAACCATTTAAAATTTCAGGTTGTTTGCTGTATTCTTCTTAGTGTCTGCCCTCATGAGTCCAAGTAACTTAACACGTGGTCCACGCTCTGTTTAAGCTCTCGTTTTTGTACACACAATATGTTTTTTTGAAAGAGTGCATTATAGAATACTTAGAATAGAATCAAGCATGTAGATTATGATATTTTGAACATTATGTGACCTTGGGAATCTATGAATTACTTAGGATCATTAGTTCTCATAATGATATATGTCTATAGAGATTATCAGATTTTCCTTTTCTGTTTATACTTCCCTAAATCTTTAGTCATTCTTATGATCACGTTGGTAAAACATTCTTGAACTGGAAAATATTTGTAGCTTCATGCCTCTGGCCTTGGTTTCTTCGTCACTGAGAAGAGCAGGTTTAACTTGGTTGTCCCCAGTGACTTTTCCAGGATTAATATTGCCTGTGTCTTATCCTCTTGCTGACTGTGTTGGTGCACCACATCCTGAGTTGAGAAAGAAAATAATTTGGCACTCTTCCAAACTCCTATTCTTTAAAAGCTCCATTTTTCACTGTATTTCATGGTGATTACTGAAGATCCCTTTCACTGAACTAAACATTTAGCCTGTAACTCCTTCATAGGACACATGTCTGCATACCAAAGTGTCTGAACATGTAATGACATTTCAGTTGTATTTTAATAAACAAGGCTTGCTTGGGGATTAGGAAAGTAAAACAGCACAACTGGCCAGCCTTACAGACTAGGCAATAATGACAAACACCTTTGTCCTAGTAGACACACTAGTTGCCATAAAAACCGCGTGGTGCATGTCTTTAATCCTAGTGGTGGACGCCTTTAATCCCAGCCCTAGAGAGGCTTATAATAATAATTATTTAATTATATAATAATAAAATAATCCAAGAGGATTGTTTCCTAAGGAGGAGACAGCTCTCAGGCACAGTTTCATTCTGAGATTCTTGGAGGCAGGCTCACCATTTTAGACTGAGGTTGAGGTAAGAAAGAACCAATGGCTGGTTGTTTTGCTTTTTCGGATCTTCAGGTTGAATCACAGTTTGTCTCTCTGAGTTTTTTAAATTGTGCTTTATAAACATTTTCAGAAAAAAATTTATCTTTGATTCCCTTTGAGCTATATTTACACTCCTCTTTGGGATTTTTTTTCCCAAAGCAGGTAATTTCTTAATATCTTCATGAAAAAATTTATACTTTTTATCATAAAAGATAATCACCAGAGCTATATATCAATAGTTTACCAATAGTTTGTCTCAAAGAGCAACAAATAAGAAAAACAAAAAGGAAAAAAGGGAAAAGAAAAAAGAAGCGTAGCAATTGCTCCCATATAATGCCCTAGGACTTAAATTATTCATGTTAATGTTTCTGATCATCTGGGCACATGACCATGAAAATACTCAGTGGTAAAGCACTAACTTGTTCAGTTTTTATTTCATTTTGCAACATTCAACTCCATATTCCCATGACTTTGACTTTACAAGGCCAAGTTTATTTCATCAAGGAAATTAAAAACCATATTAGAATAACTTAAGCTATAGTCTTTAGTGCAGATGTGTGCCCCATGTTCTAGTGCTTCTCCTGATTAGGGTTGACTGACAAGCTCTCACTTCCCATTCTGTACTCTGGGGTTCCAATCTGTGCATTATTCATTTAGCATGAACATTTATAATTTACTTCATTAATAAAATTTCTTTTGAAAGCATATATAGGCCCTAAAAATGTTTTAGTTTTTTAAAAATGTTTCTTTCAATTTTGAAATTATAATTACAGCATTTTCTCATTCCCTTTTCTTTCTCTAAACTCTCCTATCGACCCTTTCTGTCTCTCTTTCAAATTCTTGGCCTAGTGTTTCATTAATTGTTGTTACATACATAAAAATTACACACACACACACACAAATACATGCCTAATTTTTTCCCCTTACATAGTGCTAAAGGATAAATCCCAGGTCTTGTGAATATTGCATGCATACTCAACAGCTAAACTACATTCCTATCCCTGGTTTAACACTTTTCATTTGGACAATAAATAACTTAAAAAATGTGCCATATTCTATCCGTGAGAAAAGTCACTCTGGCAACATCAGGGGCAGAGAGGAGCATTTGACCTGCAGTTCTATGGGAGGTAAATCAGCATGAGAAGGAGCATGACCATCTCACCTCTTTGCAGGATGTAAATAGATCCACACTATGGCACTGCAGTCACTCCAGAGGGAACCTGAGAAGTGTAGTAAAGGAGCCATCTCTGCCTGCGGTTCAGAGCTGAAATCTTACTGATGGCTTCAAATGACAATGTCTGCTTTTGCCATTTACAGTTTCACGTCAGTTACCAGCAAGAGACCTGTCAGCTGGGTAGAAAGAACAAGATAAAATCAGAATTATCAGAACTACAGAATTGCCTTCTTTCCTGCCTAGAGGCATGACCTTCTTATTTGGAATTACTTCTGAGGAGTTCATCTTTGAGAAATATATTGAGTAGAACTATTATAGGAAAATGAATGCATATATATATATATGTATGTATCTACACATAATATTTATATAATCCTTACCTTTTCTGTGATGTTTTTGTTTTATTTTTCACTAAACTGAACCTGTAATCCTGAATATTTTGGCTAGTGCCTCCCAGTAGTTTAAAGTGTGAATCTGTTAACATGAGGAAGACCCCGGACAGTCTGCCATCTGTTTTCCTCTCTATACACAGCCGTTTGCAGTCCACATTTTGTAGTTGATTAAGCAGCTTCACTAGCTTTATTTCTTGTCCTTGAAGCTTGGTTCTTTCTTAGGAAATATTACATTGTTTTTTGCTCTGCCTCATCGTCTTAGGTGAGAGGACATTTTTAAGTACTTCCCTTATCCGAAGTTGTTGTGCTTCCATACTGACTCCTCCTCCTCCTGAGTCGTGGATTATGACACTGAGCTTGCCTTTATTTATGTGTTTACTCGTGTGTTGATCTTGTGCCTCTACTAGGTAGTCAGTGGTGACAGTTGGGTTGCGCTGAATTATCAATGCTCAGCTAGTTCCCACGACATGTCAAATGCGCGATAGAGATTGTGGAAGGACATTTCCTGAGCATCACTGATGATCTTATTATAGCAGTGATTTCCATACAAGTCACCATAACTGCTCATCTAGATAGCCACATCATTATTTTCAACAAAGAATGACTGTTAGATAATTTTTGCAATTGACATCATGATGGTTCATAATTATCATGCAATGATGTGACAGATTATGATACTCAAGATACACATGATTAGCCTGAAATTTTGTTTCTGTTTCTTTTGAGCTCTATGACCTGTTAAGCGCTTGCTTGCTTATAGGTTGAGAAAAGATAACAATGGACTAATTCATGGGAACATTGAATGGACTGAGTGAGTAATGTCTGGATCTAAGAAATGGCCTGTGTGTGTGTGTGTGTATGTGTGTGTGTGTTTATGTGTGTGTGTGTGTGTAAATACTGATGCATTAAATGTTCAGCATAGATGTTTACAATAAAATAAAACTCGTATAAAATCCTGCAAGTGTACAGGATTATTTTATTTGTGATCTATTGACATACTTTATCAATATCATTAGGTTGTCCATATATCTTTAGAGACTTTCAAAAACCAGCTATTTTTTTAATAGTTCCCTTCCCAAATCTATGTTTTTAGAGGTTAGAAATTTTTAATTAATGTATTTTTCCTATTTTATTTATAATTGAGAAAAATGCTTCATCATATATTAAACATATACTGCCTGATAAATAGGTGGAGATGTTGTTGTCATCAAAGGGTTACTGTGCGAGGTGTCAGGAGAACCTGACAATAAGGAAGGAGGGGTAAGGGTGTCTTGCTTTGTAAATGCTCAATCCTTACTGTGTTAGGAATCCTTATTTAACACAAATGGGCTACCACTGCTATACTTTATGAGACCATTCATTTCCAGGACCAAAATAAGTAGACTATTGGGGCCAGATCTTGTCTACAGAGGATAGAGTGCATTCTCAGCATTTCTGAGAATGAAAGGCTCAAGAGCTTTCCCCAGTGCTTACCAAAATGTACTCAGCACAGACAGCCTAAGATGCCATAGGGAAAGACTTCCATATGCCCTCCACTCCTGCTGTCCTCTATAAATGTTAAAAACCTGGAAATGCCAATTTTTTCATACCCAAGACGGTTCCACATGGCCACAGTCTTGGCTTAGTGCTTTCTTTGGTTACCTTTTCTCATACCTTCCTCTGGGCATTGCAGAGCTTGAGATCAACAAAATACCCCCTCCTTCCAATTCTTTAAATATCCATTTCACTTCTTTTTTCCTTAAAAAACAGAATCCCACCTGAGGTTTCTGCTTCCCCTTTAACTTCTGCAAGTGATAGCTTCTCTTTGAGTTTCTCATTCTTGGAGACTGCGTGATAAAGCTCCTTGATCCAGGTTTTCAGTTCCAGTTCATTTTCTCCTCTGTTGTGTTTCTCAGTCAGCTGCTCATGTTCTCCAGTCTTTATGCCCCATGTTTGTACTTTTAAAAGAGATTGAGAATCTTCCCGCGTCTGATCCTCTTTGTCTTGGGTTATTGTTACCCTACCTAAGCTTGCCTTCTCCTCTTCCCTTCCTACCTTTTTTCTTCCTTTTTGTCCCTCCTCCATCTTTTCCTCCATTCTTTTTCTCACTCCTTTTTTGTTTCTTTTTTCTTTTTTTCTTTTTTGAGAAAGGATCATATATAGCACCCGTTGGACTTAAACTCACTGCATTAACTGAAGATGACATTGAACTTGGGGTCTTCCTGCCTCCACCTACTGAAAGACCCAGGATTCTATAATATGTGCATCTATATGTCCTAGGAAGGAAGCCCGAGACTTTCTATATTCTATACAAACACTTTATTAACTGAGCTATATTCCCATTTGCCAAGAGATTTTTTTGCTCTCACCCTTTACTTTAGTTTTAAGAGAGCAACCAGAACATGTCTTTGAGACTCTAAACTGAACCATTACTGCATAGCTTTAGGCATACATGGCTTCTAACTACAGGGATGTATCCATGATGTCCTTTGCTGTTCGAGTTTCCACTGTCTCTGTGACCTCATCTTCTTTGCTGTAGCCCCAAGGCACTTCATGTCACTCTCTCTCAGGGAGGCCATCTGGGATTGGAGTTCTGATTTTTGTCTTCATGAGGAGTTATTTCTTCTACCGGGCATCTTTATCAAATGTTCTCTCATTTTTACTGTCTTCAGAGTTAATATAAAATGTCACATAATCGTGGATTTTAATCTTCCCACCCTTCCTTTATTTCCCCTTATAGCACTTAATGAAACTTCAGGTATTATGTATTCTAAATAATAAATAAAAGTTAGTACATATGCTAGGGATGTGTGAAAGGAAAAAGGAGGCCATATGTAAGGGTTGAACATTATGACAGAAGGTTGTTGGATAAAGAACATCTCTGGCCTGTTGTAATCTGAAGCTGGTAAAGCTTCAAGTGGTGAGGTCAGTGACTCAGAGGAAAGGGAAGGAGAGGTATGTTCCAGGATTAGTACAGAACATGAGTTCCCTACACTAGAAGGATCAGGCTATGTCACCCCAAGGGGAAAAAGGTCTTGGTGTCCTTTGATAATGCCAGACTCCTGTTCTGATGTCTGCCTTTGCTGACAGACTACAGCAGAATAAATGCTGTCCATCCTCACCAGACAATTTGACAGTGAATAGGGAGTCTTTTATTGACTTTTTACATTTCAGGAGTGAATTTGGCTCAATCCCCTTGGTCACAGTGGTTGCTCATCTTCATTTCTTGTTCAAAGAAAGCAGCCTCACAATCTGCTGCTTTGTAGCTCATCCTTTCTCATCCAGCTAGCTTCCTATTTTTATTGCTGAGTCATCCAATCAGGCTTAATTGTCTCTTTCTCTCCAGCTGGCTTCATCCTTTTGGAAGAAATAAATGCTACAGGTGCACTTTTTAAAATTAGGAAAGCACAAGTCCCAAATATGGATGGGGCTAGCGTGTCGTGGTCGATGTTGAAATCATCAACGTTAATTATCACCCTGTGCCTTTCCTTAAGGGTCCAGTGGTTTGTATGGTGTCCTTTCATTCTATAAATACTCCAGTCTGGGAGGCTCATGGAAAATTTTGGGTGGGTGTTTCCTTTTGGAAACGCTTTTCAGATCGTCTTCATTTTGTGGCTAAATTATTTCATTTTTCTTTAGAAATTACAATTCTTTCAAAATCAAGTCACTCAAGTTGCTTTCAAAGTAAATGTGGCATGATATAAAAATATAACCAAATTAGATAACTAAAATGTTCTAGAAACAATTATGTTTTTTTTTTGTTGTTGTTGTTGTTTCTGTGCTGGGGTCCAAACCTTAGGACTCACACCTGCTAGGCAAGTAATATAACAATAAACTAATCTAGCCAAATATGCATCCTTTCAATTTTCCTTTCCATTGTCTCTGAAAGACTTTATTTTCAAATGAAGTTATTAGAAAATTTCACCTTTCCAAGAATTTTTGCTACATTGTATGAATGGTAAGAACAAAATAAAGTAAACATGAATGTAAAGATTCTAGAGAAGCTGGGGAAGTGGCTCAGCTGGTCTTGCTGGACAACTGGACAAGCACAGGGGCCTCAGTTCATTTCCTCAGCCCACGTAGTGAAACAAGGAACACTGCCTCCTTAGGTGACTTGATAAACTCCATGTCCAATGAGAGACCTTATGCCAAGAAATAGACACCTAATGTTGACCACTGAAGCACACAAACACCTACACAATGTAAAAAAAATGACTTGACAATACTCTTTGTTCCATGTACTTGAATGTAAGAAAAAGAGAAGTCATAAATATTGTAAGATCCAGAATAACAGGGAGTTTCCAGAAAAATGGTGTCTCTGAGGAATGTCAGAATCTATACCCATAAAGCCTCACTAACACCATTGCCTCAGAATAAACTTAATAAGAACAACAACAGTGGGCATGCTAAGTAAAGGAAAGAAGAAAAAGCCTACGAGGCCTCAAAACCTCATAGAGAACTATAGACAACTAAGGGATGCTGAGAGCTGGAGAATAATTTTCTCCAGGAACGAACACACTAATTGCTTATACAATACCAAATGGTCATCCCTGAAAAAAATACATGCAAGTAACATTATAGAGAGTGAGCAGGGTATACTTCTATATTTAGGAACACACACACACACACACACACACACACACACACACACACGCACACCAACAACAGTTAATGAACAAAAGACCCCATGGCTTGAAACAAAGCAGGAGGTGGGAGGATTGCATGGGAAGATTTGGAGTGAGTGACAAGGAAATGATTTAATTATAATATAATCTCAAAAATAATGAAAAACCCATCTCTTTGCATAATAATATGAAAGTCTGTAGATGTTTGCCAAGAATTCAAGTGTTAATTGTTTTGAGCTAGGGTTGGTTGAACCTGCAGGACCAATAATCCATGGATGCTGAGAGGCAACTATATGCCACTGTATAAATTTGAGAGGTTCTGGGCTCAAAACAGAGTGGGAAATAGTCAAAGTTGGCATTCCCTAAGAAACTTTCAGTAACTTGGTAAAGTGCTGCTGTCTTATTATTTTAAATATTTGTCTTCATTTTTCAATTATGTGTATATATATATATATATATATGGGGGGTGGAGACATGCATGTGTGTGTCACTGTCCACATCATTAGATGACATTAAGTCCTTTCCAGTTGGTGTTCCAGGGGATGTGAAGGACCCAACCTGCATTGTGGGAACCAAACTGGGATTCTCTGATGGTCAAGCCCCCTCCTGTCTAGTATTATACTTTGTGCTGTGCTTTTAGAGTAAAGTAAAAAAGAGAGATTTGTGCTTCTATACATAATCCTATTTTTCCATTGCACTCAGAGCAAAAGTAAAACAATAAAAATGCAAAAATTAAAACTTCAATATTATTTCAAATAATGTGTTTTCCATATGGATCATTTTGTTTTATTGTGACAGTAACATGTACCTTTGTGATATTTAAAGGATTTCCAGAAAACATTATCTATCAGCATTTAGTTCCTTACAGTTATTTAGACCTATTTCTTTAGTTATTTTTTCTCAATCTTTTCATACCCTTACTTTTGTTTTTGTTACTAACATAGTTGGAGAAATACTCATCCTAACTGTTCATTCATAGATTATGTGGTAATACTATGAATGATGCAAAATAATTCATAAGTAACTATAAAGGTTCTATTTATTCCTTTCACTGAGAAGGAAACTCAGTTTCAGATAAGCTAAGAGCCTTGACTATCACAGAAGATCTGAGGAACTGTCATCTGAAATTCAGATGTCTAATGATAACAGCATGTGGTTCTCTTCCATATATCATACCACCCCGGTAAAGCCAATGCATCCCCTGAATGACTCCAATTCAGAACACCTTGACTTGATAGTGAGAGTACTACAGGAAAGTAGAATTTAATTCATTGTGATAACATGAGGTGAAATAAGGCAACTGCGAGCAATCTGGAAACTTCTATTTTGAGCTGTGCCACTATCTTATTAAATGAGCTCAGAAAAGCTTTTAACCTTTCAAAGCCTAACTCTATACGCCTGGCGGGAAAATGAGAAGTGGAACAACCATGAGATTTATCTAACAAGTCTTTTCTGAAGATTAAAAATGTGAGTTTCGATTTCCTGGAACAAAGTTTGCTAGGTGCCAGAGCTCCAAGTAAGTCATTATCAAGAGCTGAAATCAGCCTTGCAAGTTGGTAGAAGATTTTCTAGTCAGAAAGGAACAAACACATGATATAATCATAGTGTCTTTCTTCACATTAACATTATTGCTTGAGTAGACAAGAAATTTGTTGAAAAGTGACATGTTCGTAGACTACATATGCCAATATCATTCTGTGTTCTTGATTAAATCTGAATAAACAAGAGACTAGGTTCCATGTTTTTTGGTGGCTAATACAGCTATCATAACCATCTAGGATTGACATATCCTAGTCACCTATCCTGATTCTTGTCACTTACTAGAGCCTCAAAAGACTATATGCTGGTTGAACAAATAAATCTCACACTGTTTTCCTTTGCTTTGCTAGACTATTGATAGAGAACCCACTGTGATACAAAAGGGGTCTTTTAGTATGAGAAGAAAGTCTGGTTGAGCTATGGGATTTTTTTCTTGAACTACTCTATAGTATATTGTATATGTGTTGCAATGAGCACTGGCTGGGTCCCTTGTTCCGTCTCATCCAGCTCCCAGGTGCTGGGCTAGCTTACATTCCACATAACCACATGGAAGTTGTATTAATTTAAACACTGCCTGGCCCATTAGCTCTAGCCTCTTCTTGGCTAACTCTTACATATTATTTTAACCCATATCTAGTAATCTGTGTATCACCACGGAGTGGTGGCTTACCGGGAAAGATCCTAACCTATGTCCATCTCAGGCCGGAAAAACATGGCATCTGCCCCAGTGCCTTCTCTCTCCCAGCCTTCTATTCTGTCTACTCCGCCCACCTAAGGGCTGCCCTATCAAAAGGCCAAGGCAGTTTCTTTATTCAACCAATGAAAGCAACAGAAATACAGAAGGACCCTCCTACACCATATATGCTCATGCTTATTAGAATCTCTAGCTGTTAAACTAATTTGCATAATAGATTTACATAAATATATTAAGTTCTCTATGTTGCTTACTTCCTCAGTGCTTTCCATATTTATTCTCTGATACCAGAGGGAGAGCTAATTTTTCTTAGACTTTAAAACAATTTCAGATTTACAGAGTTGTAAATTAGTACATGGTATTCCTCTGTGCCTTTCATCTTCTCCAAGTGTTATAATTTCAGAAACTGACTATTAGAGTAAGGAATTGGTTTTCATGTGTTGTCAGTTAGCATGATGCCATTAATTAAACTGCACATTTTATTTGGCACCTTATTGTGCCCACTGGAGTTCTTTGTCCTTGGGATAAGATGTACAACATTATCTCATAAGGAGAAATCTTCCTTTTGAAGGATTTGTGATGTTTTTCAATTGTTTTGCAAGCTTGGCTTTGAAAAACAGTAGTTGTTTTGTAGAACATGTTTAATTGTGACATTTCATCATAATTAGAAAAATGCATTTGAGGGGACATTCTTTTATTGCCTCCTATCAGGGTCACATGTTGTCATCAAGACAGTCCTGGTGACATCTGTCTCAGTCACTTGGATTTTTCCACTATATTACTATCTGTTTTGTATCCCCACATTTCATTTGCTAGAAGAAAGTTACTAAGAATATTGTAATATCCAACGGAGAACATGAATAAGTTTATCTAGTCAGAAGAGTACCAAAGAATTTGTGAACATGAGTTGAAATCACCATACTGCTTCATAATGTTTTGTGAGAGATTTATTTAAACTATATACTATTTAGTTTAGCCTTAGTTGGAGTTTATCCCATGACTGCAACTGAGCATGACTACAGCAAATGTGTTTATGTTGTTATAATGATAATTTTATATTACTTCACTTATCTGAAATTATTATTTAAAATTATTATCTAAGGAAACAGTTCCACTCTTTCTCATCTATTTGTTGTTTGTGCCAATAGGTACTCATGCTCAGTACTTAAAGGGAGCTTTTGGCATTTGGGGCTACTGAGGTAGAGAAAGTCATTGCCTCCAGTGCTGTAGGTAATGGTAAGTGATTCAGTAGATAGCTGGCCTTTGTATGTCACATAGCAAATAGATAGGAAGTGAGATAGGGACTAAGTGATTGGAAGAGGGTGATTGGTGAAGGTGTTAAAAAAGGAGAGATGGGTATGATCAGAATATATATATATATATATATACATATACATATATAAATTGTCAAATTGTGAGTTAATTTTAAAAGATTACCATCTGGCACTAAGAAGTGTCATTGTTTCTCTGTCCCCAGTGTCTATGTAGTAGAACAATCCTACTCCAGTATTTTGATACATGTTCTCATGTTGGCTAGGAAAATCTCAACAGTATGTAACTGAGGATGATTTGGAACCCCCGATGCTCCTGCATCTCCCTCTCGAATGATGGGATTACAGTTGACTTCTAAAAATCTGTGTTAAAAACCACCTCTGAAGAGGTTGTGTTCGTGCTCTTTTTACTCGCAATGGTTAAGAAATTCTCTATAACCACCTGTATATTCATGTTTTCCCCATCACATACACAGTCTACTACCCTGTAATAGGTGAAGCCATTGTAAAATTGTACACTGACATGGAAGAAGATTTCTCTATTACCCAAACCACAGTGATTCTCAGAGAATTCCATTCTAGATTACTTTTCTACCACAGACTTCCACACCTACTTCTTTACTGAATGTTACAATCTGAAAATAATTTATGATGCCTTTCTCATAATTTTATATTTTTCTCCTTTTTATTTATCCCAGCATTGACATCTACCTGTCAAGTAACTCAGAATCTCATCATCAACTTTTCCATCATGCCATTAGATTGGGTAGCAATAATTTCTCCTGATTTACTTTTTTAGATGTAGACTCCTTGTTCTTCCTAACATTTCCTTTTCTACTCTTTCCCATTTGTATCCAATTTCTTTTCCTTCCCATCATCTTATTTTAGCCTCCTGCTTCATGAGAGCATTGAGTTGGACTATTTTGTGTCTAATGTGGTTTATGTTTATTGTAGCTTTAAAAAACATTTTTCTCATTGCACAAACAAAAAAGCTTTCTGTTCTGATGCTCTCCCTGTATCCTAGAGAATGACTGTTATTTGCAGACATGAATTCAGGTTCCGAAAATATCACACAATTCATTCTGAACCTCTGTGTTCCTGCACCCCCAGCAGAACCTCAGTTTGAGTATAAATGCCTTCCTGCTAATTTTCCTTCAACATCATTCCATAACTCTTGCCGATAACAACACTCCCCCCAAAACACATTATTTTTGAGATTTTTTGTTCTTTTCTTTTATTAGCTCATTATCACTTCTTTTCAGTAGAGTAGAGGTTTTATTTCATCTTACAAGTTATAGGCCATCACTGAAAGAAGCCAGGCAAGAATTCAAGCAGTATCTTGAAGTAGAATTCCTGAAGGAAAACTGTTGTCTGACTTGCTCACAAATCCATGCTTAGCTAGCTTTCTTAAATAGCCCAAGAAACATCACTCAGTGATGCCAATCACACTGGAATAAACTCTTCTGCATCAATTATCAGTCAAGACAGCCCCTCCATAGACACACCCACTAGACAGCTTGATCTAGGCAATTTCTCAATTGAAATTCCCTTCTGAGGTGTCACTAGGCTGTGTTAAATTGACAGTTAAAGCTAACTAAAATACTATACATATACTTGTATACACACATAAATATGCATATATATGTATATAGTCACAAACACACACAAGTGTGTGTGTGTGTGTGTGACTGAGAAAGGAAAATACCATGAAATCTGAGGATATAGCAAAAAATACCAGAGCATTACCATGTAAAAACCAAGTCAGGATTAGGACAGAATTTCCAACAATTTCTAATGTCCATAAGTATACTTTTGTCATTTTGTAATACATATTTATCTGAGGTAGAGTTCCTAATATTGACAATTAATTATAAAATAAAAATACCAATCAATTCTGAAAAATGTTCATGAAGTTCTTATGTCTTGCAGTATCAAATATTTAGTGAATTTTCAGTACTTTATGTAAAAACAAGTGGTGCCATCTCATTAGTATACAAGTTGATAAATGGCAAGATTACATACCAAAGAACTGTATTCAACACCTCTATTTCTTTTTTCTGTTTTGTTGGTTTGTTTTTGAATACAATATATTTGGAATATATTCAATTCCCAATCCTCCCTGATTCACACCCTCCTAATCTATTCACCCAAAGTTTGCCCTTTTTGTGTGTGTTAAACCATCAAGTACAGTTGGTGCTGCCCATGAACTCTTGAATGTGTGGCCTTGCCCTGCAATGTGGTCAACTCACCAGAAGCCACATCCTTGAAGAAACCTAATTCTCCCTTTCCCATTTGTTCTCAATGCTCCTTAGCTGAGGGTGGGACTTTGTGCCCATCCTTCCTTTCCTTTCTGGGATTTTATCTGGCAGTTTGGATCTGTAAATTTCAGTGTGTTACTGCTGTCCTGTATCCAGGACACAGTTTCGTTGTCATTAGAGACCACGTTTGATTTTTACAATCTTTCTGCCTCTTCCTTTGCAATGAATGATCCTTGAGCCTTGGTAGAGAGTGTCTGATATGGATGTTTTGCTTAGGGCTGAACATTCCAGTCTCTTGTTTTCTGTACATTGACCAGTTGTAGTTCTTTGTGTCAATCACTGTCAATAGCAAAACAAGTTTCTTTAATAACGATTGTATGCACTTTAAAAATTATTATCTATCTTTATCATATACCAAATTTTTAAGGATGTAATCTGCTTTTTCTTTTTCACCTTTTAAAATCTACCATATGTTAATTCCCCATCTGTTTTGTCTCCTTTTGTATATGTCTACCAGCATTCCTCATTGTGGTGTCTTCTACATGAGATAGTTGTCTATCGGATATTGTGTAGTGAGCAGATGAGCCAGCTCTGGAACCAGCTGGGTTAAAGGTAGCCTACTTGTCTTAGAATACACTTGCTCAAGTTCACTGCTCTTTAGAGGAAGTGTTCACACCACTGCTAAGACAATGAAAACAAGTAGAACAACTGATACTGGCTACTCCTTCCGGGATATTTCCAATTCAAAAGAGTTTCTCCTAATTTTGTCAAATGCATTTTTTAAAATTAACCTTCACAAAACGCTGAAAAATGGAAATGTATTCCAGTTTTAAAAAGGCAGAAATTAAGTCTGTAGCAGAATTGCTTTAGTTCTTCCCAAGACTTAACAGCTTTTTCAGACTACCTTAAAAATGAGAACATAAGTGACAGGACAGAGTTCTTGGCAATGAAATATGAAAAAAGACAATGAGCTTGTTAGTACACTGACTTGAAACCCTGCATATTTTATTTCCCCGTTTCTACCTCTGTCTATGTCCATACCAATCATGGGAGGTAGTGGGGCACAGGCAGACACAGCTTGACTTATAGAATTCCTATTAGGTACATATAACTGTGTCCATAAAGACCATTTTCTGACATTAATATGGGCCTTGTTTACTTGTATTTTATTAAAATTCAAAGACCAATAGGATTTAGTTGATTAAACTGCTAGCATCACTCTAATTAATGGACAGGTGCATAGAGGTTCTAAGACTTCCCGAGATCAGACATTTCTCTAAAATCTAAAAGCAATTCAGTGATGACTTAATTTGACCTTATAGCTTCCTGTTAGTGTAAATGTGTATTTGTCCATTTTAAAATTTTACTATGTTTTTATTACAATAAACAAAGCCACATTTCCACAATAGTGTCTCTTACATAAATATCTGGAATATATAGAAGACTTTTGAGGCCTTAAAGGATATGGTTGGGAAGACTAGAGTGTGTGAAAAGTGTAGATGTTACCATGTGTTACACTGATGGGGTTACTTAATTTTCACTCAAAGCTGAAGGAAAATGGAGCTCCTTGACATATTTCATTCAAGAAAGTGCTCTTTTGATTCTAATACTTAATTTACTTAAGAACCAAAGAAATTTTTTAATTCAATATTAAATTTGTAACTAGCCCATAATATCACTGTACATAACTTTGAAAATGTTTTTATTTTTTAAACATTCTGAGAAAGTCTTGTGGTAATTATTCATGAGAATAATTTTCTAGTCCCACTGTTACTATACAGATTAGATGACATGAACTCTAAACACTTGGAACCAAATCAACCAAGTATTTCAGGGATAATGGTTATTGTGATTAATTTTAATCTTCTCAACATTTGGCTACAACATTTTCAAGAAGAGGGAGCATTCTCAAGCCCTCACATTGATTGACAGATATAGTTTTCCATTTTCCCAGTATTTATAATAATGCCTGAAAATTTCTTATTCTCCCCCATTTTGACTATTTCATGTGCCACACATATACCCTTCAACTCTGGATATTGTTTTATGATATTTGTCTTGAAATTATTCTCATATTTTACAATACTAAGGAAAGCTAATAATTGGCTGTACATTCTGTGCAGCAAAAAAGTGTCATCTTCATTTTTTTAAAAAAAGTGTATAAAAGTTTTGGTTAATTTTGCCTAATTCTTCATAACTCTGTAAATTTATGTAAGTAGTTCTCTTTAATTTTTTGTTTGTTTGTTTGTTTTGTAATTCAGTAAATAAACTTTCTTGACAAATAAGGGGATATTTGCAGTATGAACATCTTAATACAGTCTACGAATTTCTCAATGTTTAAAGCCAGGTGCTGACCACATAGTCCATTCACTGTTGATGCTAAAACTCACTGACGCTGCAGACGTGAAAGGGGGAAAAAACCACCCCTCCTGCTGACAGTGGACAGAGGTTTAGTATTACTTCTCTCTTCTTAGTAGTGATAAACCTGTCAAACTATAAACTTCTCAATTATCCAGGGTCCGATTAACCTGTGAGTCATTCTTCTGTCATCTCCTGTTCCCCACTGATATCTCCTCTTAGACTATTTCCTTAAACATACACTAAACAGGCTGGCAGAAAGGAGAAAAGAGTCCAAAGTAGCAAAACTTGGCACATACATTCAGTACTGCCTATTTCTGCTGTGCTCCCTTATTTTTGGAATTTCATTTTTTCTGTTTTTTTGTTTCCATATTACACACTCTGCATAATCTCACCCACACTTCCTAAAACTTATTTCCATGGAGGATGCAGAAAGCTTCATTTATAAGAATATTTGCATTCCCTCTTTTAGTCTTGTTATTTTTATCTGTATTTTTTCTCTGATACAGAGTCCTGTTGCACAGGCTAGGCTGACTACCAAGTCGGAATCCTTCTATTTTGTCCAAGTCATGATTCTCCTGCCTCAGCTTAGAGATGCAAGCATATACTACCACATCTAGATTATTTATAACATTGTATAGAAAAACACGCACTAGGAGTAGTGAACAATGCCATTCTAAAATGGAAACAAAATTGCATTTTTAAAGAGCTAATTTCCTTTTCAGAGCCAACAGAGTCCTCAAGCCAGAACAAGTTACAACAGGCAGAATTTTTACTAAGTAAAGGAAAGCATAAAGGTTTTCTAGCATTCCAAATATTTTTCACTTACGTATTTTCTTCCCTCCAGAGAATGATGGAAGTATGACTGGGAGAGTTTAATGAATTATATAAATTCAATGGTAAAGTGTTACTCACAAGGTAATGCTTCAGAAGTATATCCCAGACTGCCTATATTACTGCATCTGCACATGGCTGACAACATAGAACAGGACAGTAGAGTTTATATGATGGATATGCTAAGAGTTTCATGAGGTACTATTGTGTGATATAAATATATATAATCTATATTATGTTATATACAATATACAATATGGCATATATAAAATACATGATATGTATATATTATGACATATTGTAACACACATATGTGTGTATGAATATTCATACATGTATCATGTATATATTATGTATATGTATATGTGTATATATATATGCATATATATATATACACATTCAATTTCCAGCCAAATGAGACAATGTAAAAACTTTGAAATTGAGATTGCCTCGTAAGAACCGATTTCAGCTGGGTGGTGGTGGCACACACCTTTAATTCCCAACAGTCAAAAGCTAGAGTCAGGTGGATCTCTGTGAGTTTGAGGCCAGCCTGGTCTACAATGAGAATTCCAGGACTGACTCTGAAGTTTCACAGAGAAACCCTGTTTTGAAAAAACAAAAAACAAACAAACAAAACAGTCTCTGGATAATGAATGTACCATCCTGTTACAGTTTATTTAAAACTACAATAGCTTTACTTACCTTTGTCACAAGACCAATTTTCCAAAAACTGGCATTTCCTTCTCCATGTACCAACAGTAGCTTGGCATATGATACAGTCAACCTTGCTTGCTCTGGATGAAGTTCATCTAAGTTTTGGATGTATTCATCAAATGCAATTAAAGAGCCTGTTGATTATTTTGATGGTTATTTCTGTGGTATTTTTCCATTGCTGAATGCTTTACAACTTAAATAAAGTGGCTTATTATTGTTGTTGTTGTTGTTATTATTATCGTGAGAGCCTAATTAACAAATGCAACCTCATCCAGAGAAATGGGTATTTGTTCTCATGAGGCGATCCCAATTCCAAAATTTGTTCATTGGCTCATTTTGCTGGAAACTGAGTATTCACTGGTAGAGAGTGGGAAATGTTTCAAATCCACAGAGGGAACCAAAGAAGCATACATCAACTCCATTAATTTAATTTTCATTTTCCAAAGCTGAAGTTTTTCCCCTTGCTTCAATTTCATTTCCTCTTCAAAATATGGAAACATTCCATGCATTTCAGTTGATGAGTTCCCAAGTTAAAATCCATCACTTCATCTAACTAGATTTTTACCTTCTTCGTCAAATGCAGGGTACAAGTATCCATGAGTATAACAGTATCTGAGTTCACACTAATCATATTTATATTAACTGTTTACCAAAACATCACCTTAAAAATTTTTGGAATATTATATTTGAAGAAAAAGTCAGTGGCAGCAAGGAGATGGAACCTAACTTTTATTCTTACATCTTATTCTCGTCATTTGATGTCTACTTCCAAACACAAACCAAAGACAAAAAAAATGTGGAAAGTTTTTATCCCTTAATGAAACAAAGGGTTATAAGTCTTTTAATTTAATTGTGGAACTGCAGAGGTAGTTAATCGAAGATTAGCACAGCATTGTTACATATATTGCCACTCTTCTGAGCAGGATCCATTGACATTGTTGTGTGCTTAAGAAATAAAGTATTCATTATTGTCTAGATATAATATAATTAGTAAAAGTATCTTTTACTCAAGATGACTAAATCCATTTAAGTCAAACATAATATGTTAAGAATGAATTACTCTTCTTGATTTTTTTAGTACCATTGCTTCTGTTTTGAACACTAACTGACAAAATAAGTGTGTTGTGTGATTTCACTCCTTTCCTATGTTAGTAGAGTTTTGTCTACTCTTGATACAAGCTAGAGTCAACAGAGGAAGAG
>JAQHUG010000005.1:13047215-13101098 GCA_028555095.1 Dicrostonyx torquatus
GTGCATAGGTAGAAGGATCTCAAAGGAGTATTGCTTACCTAGGCTTCTTTTCCTTGAATGGATAACTACTTAATTTTATTAAGATCTGAGCTATTACATAAATAAATGATGCGAATAAATTTTCAAAAGCAGCTGAAGCTTTGTCTTTCTTCTGAGATCTACCACTTAAAAAAAGCCATTATATTCTTGTAAAATGAGTACGTTGAATCCTTTTAAAAAGTGGGTTACACTTTTATGAGTTTAAGCTTTAAAGACAGACTTGGTCTCATACAAGAGATTTTAAACTTCAAAACTGATTTCAGAATCTTTCTCAAAACACAGCAACAAGAAAATAACATCTTTTCTTCAGTCAAAGTGTGTGTGTGTGTGTGTGTGTGTGTGTGTGTGTGTGTGTGTGTGTAGGATATCACATTAAAAATTTCTTTCTGCATTGAAAAAAAACAAAATAGACTCTAGACTTGTCTATCTAGTTACTTATAATTAGTTCCTGTACTAAACACGGTCTGACATAAACTCTTTGACATGTATGTCTTACTTCAAATATGCATTAAAATTTAAAACCCATTTTGGGAAACTTCAAGAAAACTGGATGACGCTTCTAGGCTGCAGTGACAACTGAGCACACAAAGCAATTAAACATTTTTCACTTTTTGTTTCTTAAATCCGTTTAAAATATTTTAAAACTTTTATTATAGTTTTGAGGACTTCACACATAAGTACTGCATCTATATTAAGCCTATCCCTTCCTCCAGCTCCTCCTGTATCTCTCTCCTGCCTTTCAAATTCACTCTTTTCAATAATTAGTATTACATGTATATACACACACACACAAATACCCTAATGAGGAGTTCACTAATATTGGTCATATGTACATATGTACTGGGCTCAGACAGTTTTTGTGGGAACTCAAACCTTGAGGAAACTGCTTCTCCCTTCCTTCACAGCCATTGACCATCTGTAGCTCTTCATCTAGAGGTGGGGCATGTTGAATTTCCTCAGTGCCTGTGGCATGTCTACTAGTGGTGTAAGAAATTTCATGAATTTATTTTACCAACATTTCTATGAAACACTTTCTAACAACAGGTGTTTTGGGCCTCTGGCACTTATAATATTCCTGTCACTTACATTTATCTTTCTGAATCTTAAGTATAGGCATTGCAGATATATCAGTTAGGGTTGAACAGTCCATAGTTGCTTAGTCTCTGCATTTGGTCAAGCTGAGGATCACTGTGATAATCTCCATCTATTGCAAAAAAGAAACTTCTGTAATGAGGGGTGAGATCTGTACTCATCTGTTGGTATAAGTATTTAGTATACAGTTGAAATAACATTGGGTTAATAAAAGGGCTGTTGTAGATTTTTCTCTTGGTTCTATGATCGTTCTAGTCGTAGGTACTTGGCTAGGCTTATACTAACAAGAGAAATTCCGTCTCACTGAGCAAGATTCCAGTTCAATTAGACAGCTGTTGGTTATCTCCAAGTTACATTGCCAGTATTGCACCATTGCAGAGAGTTTGCAGGTTTGTTCCTTGTGATTTGTGTGAGCTTGAACTGACCTGGAAACCTCCTCATCCAGGACTGGTTCTCATAGTACCACAAGGTTCTGTGCAAGCTGCCAAGAGAGAAGAGCAACACTAGTTTTATCCGGCTGTAAATCTTCACTAATCTTTACCATCCTTGGAAGGAGAATACAGTGTGGACAAGGAATCCGTCAGGCTCACCAAATATATTCACATACCAGCTCAGAAGGAGCATTGCAGCTGCACTCTTTTTAAAAATGTTTGTATTAAGACAGCTATAGAAACTGAAAGGCAATATTAAAATATGCTTATTTATTTCTTGAAGTGATTGGCCTTATCCTCACTGAAATGAAACCACACCAAAGTTATTCTGAATTCACACATTTGCTAAAAACATTTGGATCACTCTGGCATTTTTTTCTACTTTTAATTTTCTCATATATATATATATACATATATATATATGTGTGTATATATATATATATATATATATATATATATATATATATATATATACACATATAAAAGAACCTGCGGGTGGGACTGGAATCACAGTGGTTGTGAGAAACCTAGCTTGCTGCTGGGACTTGAATTGAGCTTCTCTAAGAGCAACAAGAGCTCTTAAAGGCTGGGGCAATTACCCCACCCTCTGCTTTTGTTATTTTCTTTTTTAAAATTGAAAATAGATACTTCTGTCATACATTACATAGTGACTGCAGTTTCTCCTCCTTCCAGTCCTCCCAGCAACCCTCCCCCTCCACCTCCTGTCTGCCCCCGTTTCACTCCCCTACATCTCCCTTCAGAAGAGACCAGGCCTCCAAGAGACAACCAGCAAGCACAGCAAACACAATATAACAAGACAATGAAAAAGCACATTTCCAGCATTATGACACATCTTTTCTTACCTGTTCCTAAATTTTTTTTTCAGGGAGTGAGGTTGCAAAGCAGGGTAAATAGGACTCTTTGGTTCCACATCATTTGGTTCCAGAAAGTTCCTAAGGGATTGAAACTTAATTTTCCTATAAATAGGTGAAGAAAATAATGTTTCATATTGTCTTAATACATTTCATAGCCTTTCCATATTTATCTCTTTTTGACTAGAAATTGTATGTTTCTTTGGCTTAGATTTTCTATTTTCCTACTTACCAAGAAGGGTAAAAATATTTCTGACTGTGGCTTCAAGTTTCTTAAATGTTTTTTTTGCACTTGTTTTTATTTTACATTGAAATCACATATTGAACAAAACTGCATTTAGATAGTTGAAAAATAAATATTACATTTTCAGGATCACCTTCACCTATTGAGAAGATTGCTCATGTACTTTTTTCTTTGTATTCATTTAATTTTTCGCTCACGTACAGAATTTATTATTATTATCCATTAAGATGCTAGTTTTCTGCCAGTCTTTTCTAATCTCATAAAGAACTGGTATTTTTTTCTATTCAAAACATAATTTCTATGATAGTTATGTAATTTTTAATATGCAATTAAATTTCATATGTTGCAAAGTATTTCTTAATAAGTTTTATGATTTTTCCTCCCATTGGCCTGTCTATAGATAAGCAAGATAGCCTATATTACTTAATATAGCCTATTTAAAGTTTCCAAGTCACAATTTCTCCCTGAGTCCATTGTTATGGAAATATTTTAATTTCTCTAACATATATAGTAGTAGCTCATCATCAACTCTCTTTCTCTGTCTCTCTCCAAAATACACACACACTAAAAACACAGATCACATCACTTGGGGATTTAATTAAAATTACAATGGATCTAAAGATGCATTGGGAGAGATTTGATTTCATTTTAGTATTAAAATGTATTAACCATGAGCATTATATTCTTCTTAGTGTAAGTCTTACTGAAACATAATTTTATACGTTACTAAATATGATTTGTAAAAAGGTTTTGTTAGGTCTATTTTTAAATTCCAAAACATCAATTGTTTTAAATAGTACTATTTTAACGTAACCTTTCAAATACTTATTGGCAATGCAGAGATAGAATTGATTTCTGAAAATTTCTTTGGGGTCCTACATTTCAACTTCTCTTACTGATTCTAACAATGTATTTTAAGATTCTTTGACACTCCTAATTTAAATAATCATTATATTGATTAAATAGAGTTTTATTCTTTACTACCAGTTTTATTCCATTCGACAATCCAGCAGTTAGGAGCACTGGCTACTTTCCCATAGGACATCGGTTTAATTCTGATCAACCACATGGCAGCCCACAGCCACCTGTAATTTCAGTTCAAGACCTCTGATGCTTTCTTTTGCTGTTTGTTTTAATGTCATTGCACAAACTACGGCATCATACATAATAGCAGGTAGAGAAAATGATGGAAGTATTCCTTCTTGTTTCTTAAAGCTAAAGCTTTAAAATTTTGCCAATCAATACTATTAGTGCTGTTTTTTTGAATAATTTTCTATAAATAAAAAGAAACTTGTCCTGTAATTGTCAGTTCTTTCTGACTTCTCAAGTGTATAAGTTATTGGACTTTACTGACAATTCCTTTGGTATCTAACAGGATTAAGATGAATGTATGCTTACTTTTCTATAGCCCCGTAATCACTAATGCATTGAATAAATTGCATAGGGAATAATTAATGTTGAGCCAAACTTGTAATTAAATTTTTAAAACAGATTTGCTTATTTTTTCAGTTATTATATTTTGTATGCAGGTTTTTGTCTGTATATGTACCTGTATACACACACACACACACACACACACACACACACACACACACACACACATATTGCTCCTGCTGCCCATAGAGGCCAGCAGCTCTCCTGGGTCTGAAGTTAGGAGGACTTGTTTGCTGGCATACGGATGATGAGAATCAAAGCCATGTCCTCTGAAGAGTAGCCAATCCCTTTAATAGAACTGTCTCTCCAGCCCTTAGACCAGTTTTTGATAGCTTTGGTTTTCTTAACTTTTGGTGTGTACTTTGTTTTGTTTTGTCATCTTTGGAGCTGTTTAAGATTGTCTTGTCTTTGGAATCAAGATTATGTAAACATCAAGAAATAGGTTATCTTGTTCTCTTCGCTAACTCGTTTTCCAAGTTTAAGTGTCTTGGTAACTTTTTATTTTTCATCTTGCTCTAATAGAATTATGTTAACTGCTCCATTTTTAGAATGTTATTGTATTGTCAATCTCTGTCTGAATTGCTAGGTATTTTCCAAAATAGCCTTTTCCTTATGTTTTAAAGTTTAAAAACATAAAAAATATTTTCAGATTACTTCCAACTACCATTTTGTTATTATATTTATTCCTAGTTGATTTTATCAGTCTTTTGTTCTTTTTGTAGCATACAAGGTGAGAACATATTTATCATTTTTTCCCTCATTTTTGCAAAGTAAGCACTAAAGTATATCTGTGTCTATATAAGTATTCAGTTATTTCTGTTGTATATCTTACAAATTTCTCATGCAAAATGTTACTGTTACAATGCTTTAATTTTATTACCTTGATATTTTGATTAACTTTATTTTGATTTATGTTTGGCAGCTCATAATTTTGATGTAACTTTTGTGCAGTGTTTAAGTGTGGAGTGTGTGTTGTCTCCCTCTCTCTGTGGGGGTCTTGGGGGTAGAGGTGGGTGGGTGGTGCATGCGTGTGAAAGCTTTCTCAGTCCAGAGGACGTCTTGCTTTTCATTATTGCCTTGTGAGGCAGTCTCTTACTGAAATGAAATCTTGAAGTTTGGCCATCTGGCTGCCTAGCAGACTAGGGATTAGCCTGTCTCTGCTCTCCTATGATGTTTACCCAGGGTTTTGTCAGCCTCGCCAGGACTTTCACGGGAGGGCTCTCGATTGGGACTCAGATCCTCATCCTTGCAAAGGAAGCACCCGCTCTCTATGAACCATTGTCTTGGGCCCAGTTTTGGTTTTCTTAAAAAATTCACTTGCCATTTAGGATTTCTCTTTTCCCTTCATGCTCTTGTTTTTCTCCTTCATCACTGTATAGCATTTTATCCTGCTTTATTCCCAAGTTGTTGAGAGATTTTTTTTCCTTAGCTACATTTCTACTAAGATTAAAAAATAGTCCTGAATGCCCAAGATCTTCCATTCAGCAGCAGATAACATAATATAGTTATCTCATAATATCATATTAACCTGTAATGCCATAGCCATCTTAGATTGTGTAAGTACATTCTGTCATTTTTAGATAATGACAAAATTGCCTCAAGTTGTATTTCTTAGATCATCCCCCTTTATTTAGTACTGTATGACTCTACTTTGGAATATAGTATATTTCCACAAGATTTTTAAACCTCTTGTTCATCCACTTTCTTTCTTTCTTTCTTTCTTTCTTTCTTTCTTTCTTTCTTTCTTTCTTTCTTTCTTTCTTTCTTTCTTTCTAATCTATGTAGTGTGTCTACACTCTACCATCATCATTTATCTATTGCTATATGGATTGATATAAATCAACTTCAAAGATTTGTACATATGGATTATTTAATAGGTTTTCTATTGCTGTGAGAAGACAGTTGATCAAAAGCAACTTGAATAGGAAAGGATTTATTGGGTTTCATGTCTCTATCAAAGTCTATCTTTGAGGAAAGAGGAACTCTATTAAAAGCTAGGGGTGGGATGTTGCTTACAAGCTTGCCCCTCAGGTCTTGTTCAGCATTCTCTCTTATACATCTCAGGTCTACCCGCCCAGGAACAGAACCATTTCCTGTGGTATGGGCCCATTCACATCAATCATTAATCAATGATTAATGATTGATTAAGAATGTCTGATATGCTTTCTATGGCCAGTCTGTTGAAGGCATTTTCTCTAATAACCTTTCCTTTTCTGAAATGACTGTAGATTATATAAATTTGACACAAAACTAACCAGTAACTAGGCAATCACTTGACCCTTGAGCTATAGCAACAGTCTCTTGTTACAATATTTTAATTGATGTTTTATATATTTCATCCTTGTAGATAAGAAATATCCATATTCACATAGTCACCCATGGTCTGTTCTGTACCCTATGGAGTATCTTTATATAGATTTCATATCATACAATGTCAACAACCAGGAAGGTAGGCATTTGCTTTTCTTCTATCATCTGTTTGTTTTAGATTATGTGGTTACAGAGTGAATGTGTGTGTGTGAGAGAGAGAGAAAGAGAGGGAAAGTGTGTGTGTGTGTGTGTGTGTATGTGTACACTTCTAGTTCTGGGGATAGGACAAAGGTCTCATTATGTTATGATGTATATAATTTACACTAAGCTACATATCCAGCAGTCTTAGTTCAATAAATATCTCTTAATACCTGCATCTTTTAAGATAAAGAGAAGGAATTTTTTTCTGGCACTGGATATTTAAATGAGGAACTTTGGTCTTCTTGACTATGGGACCTTAAACTGAGGAAAATGGCTGATTTAGCTTTCTCATGGTTGGTGGAGAAGTAAAGGTTTACACTCATAAGTGGAAGGACTCACAGTTGATATTTCCTATTAACTATGTTTGCCTGATTATTTTTATGCTGCTACTTATTATTTGCATCTGCCAGAAATACAAGCTGTGGCATATATCAATTTCTTTCTAAATGTTTCCTTTGTACTATTATCCTGCTATCTTCACATATGAATTGATTTTGTGTTTACTGATTATTCACATGTAGGCAAAATTATGAGTTACACAATGACACTTTCATGGAAAATAAACATCACATGCCAAATGAAAATCAACTATCTTACTCCATGCTTTCTATTTACTAGATAACAATATATGCAATATTTAATAGATACACACACATATTTACTCCTTTTTAATAGATAAAGGCTTTATGAATTTTGAGAACTTATTAAACTTTAGAAGCCTGGAATGTTTACCTATTTATAATGTCTGCTCTCATCAGGAGGCCGGATCAGGGAGATCAGGACATCAATGACAGCCTGACCTACACATGAACATAAACTGAAAACAACACTGATCATACAGTAATATTGCTCTACAATTAGTATTTTAAGTTGACATGATGTTATGAACATTTTCCTGTGTTTGTCTTAATAGTTTAAAAATATGTTCTAAGGGAGGAAGCAGAATTTTATTGTGCTTCTATATAATACAATTAAATATTCCTTAACACATGCATATTTGACTGATTTCAATTAGTTGTATTTAGAGACAAATTAAGCTCTGGGAATTCAGTGGTGGCAAGTAGAAGGCCCTTGGTGTTAGGAAACCAAAAGTTTTTTGTTTAACATAGAGAAACAATGCTTATGATATGATTTTCATACATAACTCACTGATTGTTTCCATAGTTATCCTGTTAAAGAAAATAAAGTAATGACAGAGTTAAACGTGTTTTTAATTGTGAAAACGTATGATTAAGACAACACAGTTGTGGCATTGGGTGGTTATCCTTGCAAATGAACAGTGGCTCTGATTTAATCTTCAGAATCTGTATACTCCAAACACGTGTTGCAAATGTACACCACAGAGACAAATATTTGCTTTCTTTCATCATCTGTTTGCTTTAGATTATGCAGTTATAGTGTTTGCTATTCTCACTTTTAGTCTTCTCCTTCTTAAGCTTTAGAAATGACAAAAGCAACACGGATGCATCAAATTCTTTAGAAATTTAGCAAAGCAAAATGAAAGTACTCATGTTTCCTGAGGCATGGTTGATTCTCATTTCTGTATCACCTACCAGAAAAATTGTTTCATTTGACAACTTATAAATTAGTGAAAATAGATTATTGTTTAAATGCAGAATTGGGTAATTTGCTAACTGTAAAATAGTATTCTTTTCTTGAACTGGAAAAAGATATGGAAATCATTATTTGGTATTTGGAAGCTGTGATTTAATTTTGGTGTTATTCAGCCAATCTGAAAACATCCCAGGAGCTTGTTAGTTTACACTTCTTTTTGCCAGTTCTAAGCAACAGAACACCATTGGCTCACATATATCATTTTTTGAGAAGGTTGATATATTTAGCCTCTGTGGGCATATGAAATATAATTTCACATCCTGTATTATTCATACATTTTGAAGAACCATTTATCAGCAGAACACAGAATGGTAGTTAATAAATGCTTTGTCACCTATGTGGCTGGCTCCATAATTTCTTACACTAGCATTTTCTATTAATAGAAACTTTTGAGTGTGTCTAGACCACAGACTTTCTTTAATGTTGCTTACTTGAAAATTGAATGATGACCTTGCTGGCATGATGACTAGGGGTGTAATCACCATCCACACTGCCTGCACTTTTTGCTTTGGTACCTGCTATTCATACTTCCTTAGACATGGGCGTACTACATATCCTGTGAGTAACATCTACAAAATGAGAACATAGAGTGGCGTCAACTCTTTTGGTAAATACGCACGTTTAATTTAATCCCTCAGAAATGAATTGAGAGTTAAGTTTTTTTTTTGTGTGTGTGTGTGTGTGATACTCTACATTTGACAGCTTCAGCTCTTTTTATAAAATACATTTCTAATGATATTTTCCTTGATATTTTAATTAACTTCAACTATTTTCTGAACCATTATGATTTGCTTGATTTCTTACAAAGTTTTGTATTAGCTAAGTGGTTCAAAATTAATATTTTGTTTTATTTAGTTTATGAGTAGTTGATAACAAATGATACATTAATTTCAAAAAGCAATAATCTATTAATTACTAAATATATGAACTGTCCATTTTCATCCTCAATAACTTGAATCATGCTATTTTGAAACAAAAGAGTGAAGTGAATAGTGAATTGTGATCTAAATGGTCTAGTGCACTAACTGATTAAAAAAGAAAAATTCTCTAAATATGTCAGATATAAAATTACACAGATGGGGCTTAGGCATGTAACTTAGTATTATCATGAATATCCAATATGTCCTATCCTGTGGATTCAATCCCAAACACCAAAAGCAAAAAAAATCATCCAATTCAATCAAAACTAAAATGTTTAATATATATTTTTGTAAGCTAGAATTTTTAATGTGATAATCACATTGAAGTATTATGTGTTTGTTCACATTATAAGCTTATTCCTCTGACTCTGAAATTAAAATTTTCTCTAGACAAAATTATTTTTAAGTTTGAGCATTTTTTCTTGGTTTTCCTTTATTAATAGCTGTCTCAGTAGTGACAATAGAAAATTATAATATTAGTTAACAGAAAGGAATCACCTTCATATTTTAGCTTTAAGAATTCATAAATAAAAAAAAAGAATTCATAAATAAAGCTTTAGCAAAATTAAGAAACAACTGACACACTATATCTAAAACTTAGAGGAAAGGGACCTATTTCCATATTATCAGTGTGTAATTGACACATGCACCTGATATAACAGATTCCTAAGTGAAGGCGAGGGAGCAATAACATCATATGAGCTGTATAAGTATGGGGTTATGCAATTGGTCTTCAATATCATATTGTCAAGAATTTGTTCCAAATCACTAACCTTCAAACCAAATAATTTTTTTTTAAAAAAATCTCGATATCAAAGACCAGCATTGTAATCCTAAAATTTTGGTTCATGCAGAGTAATTGTGGACCAAACAGAGCAAAACTAAACTAATGTCTGCTACAAGAAAGTCTTGCTGTAGTAATGAATATCAGTTATACACAGATTTTGCATTAATTATTATAAGCTATGCATGGCTATTTTTATTTTTGTCATAGTAGTGACCTTTATCAATATAGAGTGTGCTCCGAGACAACAATCAGATGGTGAAAACCTTTGACAGTACCAAACCAAATTACTATATGTTTATTGTTCTTGTTGCTGTGACAAAACACCTGACAACAGAAAATGCAGGGATGAAGGATTGTTTGCAATTATAGATGATAGATGTAGAGGATATTGTACTCCATGGTGGGGAAGGCAAAATGGCTGGTGAGTCTGCAGTGGAAGGAGCACAAGGCAATGGGCACATCACAAATGCTTTTCAGAAGCAGAGAGTAGAGAGAAATAAAGCCTCACTATATAAACTCAAAGTCCGTATTGCAAGATCCATTTCTCCACCTCCCGGAACAGCAAGACCAGCTCAAGAGAGAATAAGCGTTCAAACATGAACTTTTAAGGACCATTTTACAATCAAAACAATCACTGCCTCGTGTACTCATACTTTATATGCTACCCACTGGATATTCAGTTAGTTACTTTCTCAGTTGTCAGAGAGATGCTCACAGTTTCACAGTGTTGTGTAAACACTACATTGTTCAGTAACAGTCCTAAAGCACAAGGAAGGACAATTTTCTTACAATTTTCTTACAGGATATTATCATGACTACACTGCTTTACAATTGTTAGTACATTACTGTGTCCAATAAATAAGTTCAGCATTACCATAGGATGCAACTATGGCATCTGGCATACACACGAAGTAGACAAAAAAAGTGGTTCATGTCAGGGTATGGAAAGCAGGTCAGAAAGAAATTATTTTATCATAACACAAAGCATCAAGAAATCTATAATTTAAAACTACACATTTTTGGATTTTTCGTTTTACTATTTTAAAACCAAAACTGACTACGGGCAGTGGTAGGCAGCACATGGCTATAATGTGGGAAGTGAGCTACACACAAAAGAGACGATCGTGTGACCGTAACAATCCTCATAATCGATTTTTTTTAATGCACAGAGACTCTACGAAAATGATTTTAGAGAAGAGGAGAAAAACAGGTCAATAACAAACAGTGTTTATTGCAGCGATCAAAAAGAAAACCTGAGGCCACTTCTTTCCCTCAAAAATGCTTAGCTTGGTAGCTTCAAGCAAGAACTAATATGGGCAGGATGTCAAGCAACTAGCCACATTTTAAATTCCACAGTGGGTAATATTTTCAATATCTGGCAAGGTTTCATTTTGCCTTACAATATTCCTTGGAGCATGACAGCACACAATTGATTATCCCTTTAATGGTTTTGCTGGCAGTACACCTTTTGTGGGCAAGGCTCTCTGCTACCAATTGCATGCAGGAAGCCATATATTGGATATTCCCTTATGAAAATTTCCACAAAACTAATGCGATGCTTAAAGTCCACTTTAATCATTCTGTGGAGAGAGGATAGAATAAACATTAAATTAAAAATCCTGAATGATATAACCCAATTCACTGTTTTAAATAATAATCTCTTAGCATTAGAAGCTGAGTTCTATCATTTAAAATAGCCTTTCTAGTTAAGTTACCTTATTCCTCTTTAATCACTGGATTTTATGACTTAAAAAAAAAACATGGTTGATGTAGAAAATCACAGGTGACAGTGTAACAGTTCTTTTTGTGACATTGGTGGCCTCTTTAGATTTTAAAGTATGTATTTAGACACATCGGAAGATGATGACTGTTGTGTGGGAAATCATCTCTGTCAATATTAAAAGAATAAATGGTTTCACACCATGTCAGTGACTACAACAAGACATTTTGAAGTTGTCTATAATATTATAGATTGCATATCTTCTGCCTTCCAGAAATTTAAACAAAAATAATTGAAGTAAATCCAGTTCATGAAATAGGCCCAGTCAGTATATTTTTGTTTAAGATGTATGTTTTAATTTTATGATGTATGTGTTTTCGTGCCCTTCTGAGTATGTGCTTGTGGAGGCCCGAAGAGGATGTTGGATCACTTGGATCTAGAGTTACAGATGCTGGTCAACCGCACAGTGCTGGCCCTTGATAAGAGCAGTGAACACTCTATTCTCCAAGCTCTCTCTCCAGCCTCCAATCAAGTCATAAAGGTTTCATATCTTGACATTCATTTGACTGTTTTTTTTCCACTGGGGAGATTTTTGGGTTTTTTTTTGGGCAGCGAAGTCAATTAATTTTGTTGATGTTTCATAGAAACAGATTTTGTATTGTGTATATTTAATTTGGTAGTGATTTAATAAATAAATGCAGAGTGATCTCTTTGGCATTGGAATATGAACATTGTAAACTTAAAAGTAAATATTCTATTTTACTGATAAGAGAAATTAAGGGAAATTCTAGCATTTTTCTCAGTCAGGATTCATGTAAATTTTCAATGGAAAAATATATATATCTCAGTTTTTACAGAGAAGTAGAAATTGAAGCAGAGATGACATATTTGTATGTATTGATTAAGGCTGCCATAACAGAACGATACAGATCTAGTGCCTTAAAAGGCAGTTCACGCTTTCCTGATTTTTGAGTTTGATATCCTACATCAAGGTGTCTGTAGATGCAGTTCCTGGTTGTGTGCACTCTCTTTGGCTTGCAGGAAGGGCCTGTCTTGCTGTCATCACACACTTAGCCTCATCCATATCCGTGTTGTCTCATTAGCTGTCCAAATGTTCTCATCTTGCAGGATACTTGATATTAAATTCAAGCCAATTCTGATGGCTTCATTTTTGAATGGATATGTGGGTACGTAGTGTTTGTAAGTGTGGTTATGTGTGTTTACATGTTTGTGGACATACATGTGTGATGCATGTAGATGTCAAAGGCAGAAGTTAAGATGCAGTGTTTCCCTTGGTTTACTGAGGCAGGTTTTTTGCTTATCTGGGAGCTCCCAGACATTGCTAGTCTAACTTCACAGCTCCCTCTAGGAATCCCTTGCCTCTGCTTCCTGAGTCCTGGTATTACAGATGGGATGCCTTGCTTACTTGGTTTTTGCTGTTGTTGTTGTTCAAAAGAGGATTTAGAGTCCATAAGATATACATTAAACCAAAATAAAGTAAGTTAAAAATTGTTTGTAAAATGTAAGCTGAGTTACGAGCTCCATAGTTTTTAAACTCTGTACTGTTGTCAGTAGGGACTAAAAATATAAGTTGAAAGTTTAGAGCAAACATAAAACTCACATAAAAAACAATAAAGGCATTGTTTCTCTTATAAAAGGACAACACATATTATTTGTATTTTCTTTATTTTATTTTATTATTTTACATTCCAACCACACTTCTCCCTCTCTCTTCTCCTCCTACCCTCCCTTCTCCCCTCCCTCACAGCTCACCTTCCATCCACTCCTCAGGATTGTTAAGGGCTCCCTTGGTGCGTCAATAAAGTCTGGCACACTAAATTCAGTCAGGGCCAGCTCCCCACTTCCCAGAAAAAAGGCAAAGTGAAGAATCCCACCATAGGGAACATAGGGAATGGGCTCCAACAAACTGTTTCATGCATGAGGGATATATCCTGGTCCTACAGCCAGTGGACCTGCAGATAGTTCAAGCTTCATCACTGTCTCCCACATATGGAAGGCTGTAACATGAGGGCTGGTTTGTTGGGGTTACTGTCCTGCCCGGTACCCCACAGCCAGCAAGCCCCAAAGAAAATCACACAGAGAGTCTATATTAGGTTATAAACTGATTGGCCCATTAGCTCAGGCTTCTTACTAGCTCTTATAACTTTTCTTAACCCATTGTTCTTATCTATATTAGCCATATAACCAGTACCTTTTCTCAGCTGGGACAGTGACACATGTTACCTCTCTGGTGATCTGCACAGGAATGCCAACGGAACTTCCTGCTTCCCCGAATTCTCCTGTTCTCACCTCTACTTCCTGTCTGATTTTCCCACCTATACTACCTGCCTGGCCAATCAGCATTTATTTAAAACATGATTGACAGAATACAGACAATTCTCATGTACCAGTTTTGTTATATGTGTGTGTATGTATATATATATTTCTGATCTTGATTAAGGTATTGTGATTATACAGTTCATTAAAAAATGTAATGTATAATTAGGAAATATAAGTTGTTAATGGATAATCATCTATAACAGTTAAATATGTAGTCATATTATATTTTCCAGATGCACAGACATATTTCAGATAGGCATTCTTCATATGTTTCAAAGACTACAGAGTATGGCATTTAATGTTTTAATAACTTAGGGATTTTCATGACAATGAGACACGTCTGCTCCTGACAGCACCAAGCTACCTCCTGAGGAAGATGGGCATTGAAGAGGCTACTTATGGAGTTTGCTAGCCATTTGGGCAAGAAACTGCTCTTGCCTGAACTGCTTAAATGGACACAAAGAACCTGCAGAAAGAGGACTGCTGAACTTGCCTAAAAGGTGAGATGATCCTTCGGGGTTCCTGATTCATAAAAGAGTATGTGAGACATTCTGCAGGATACAAAAGAAAGTGACTGAACTGTCTTTGAATTTTCCTGCTTCATGGAAATGTCTGCTGGATGCTATGGGCCTGTAGGCTAAAGATGGATGCCCCAATGGTACAAAAGAACTTTGGGTGACTGTACAGGCAGCGAGATGTCTCTGTCATTTCTAGAGTTTTACTTCTTGTTTACTTAGGTAATATTATATCCTTCTGGAGTCTTTGATGGAATTGAAGAATAGATCGTTATAATTATAGTTTTCCTTAGTTATGATAAAAGATAAAATCGATCTAAATATTGTAGCTATAATTCTTGCTTGATAACTGTTTTGTTATATGTAACTTTACTATGTTAAAATGAAAGCCTTTCTTTTTGTTTAAACAGAAAAATGGGAAATGCTATAGGAGGGATTTTCTGTATTTGTGTTGCTTTCCTGGTTGAATAAAGAAAACTGCCTTGGCTTTTTGATAGGACAGGACTTAGGTGGGCGGAGTAGAAAGAACAGAAGGCTGAGGAAGAAAGGAAGTGTAGGAGACACCATGATTCTCCTGCCTGAGATGGATATATATTAGAATCATCTGGTAAGCCACCACCTTGTGTTGACACACAGACTTTTAGGAATGGGCTGAATCAGATGTAAGAGTTAGCCAAGAAAAGGCTAGTGATAATTGGCCAGGCAGTATTTAAATGAATACAGTTTGTGTGTAATCATTTCGGGCATAAGCTAGCTGTGCGGCAGCAGCCGTGCTTCTCGGAGGGACACAGCCATACCTATTGCAACAGAGGGCCTAGTTTGGTCCCATGGAGGCTCTGCAGCTGTAGGTATAGAGTTCATGAGTTTCCACAACCTTGGTTCAACTGTCTCAGTCGATTTCTCCATCATGATCTTGACCTCCCTTGTTCATATGTTCCCTCCTCCCTCTCTTCGACTGAGGATGATCTTCCTGCGATATCTGTCACCCCATTGATCTCTATGGTTTTTTTTTTTCTTTTTGACTGATATGGCTGGCTAGGCAGGTGTCCCCTTCCTCCCTGACAACTCCATGCGTGTCCCTCCCAAAGAGGCACCTTCCCTGAATAGAGAAGGACTGCTTTTGGTCAAGGGCATAAAAGTAGCTATTAGAGTCTCCAACCAAGCTTGCTTTGCTTTTTTTTTAATTTTTAAAATTGTTTTAATTGAGCTATAATTTTTTTCTCCATCTCCCTCCCTTCCTCGTCTCTTCCTGTCTATCCTCTCCTGTGACCTCCACACTCCCAATTTTCTCAGAAAAGCTTGTACTTGACATTTTATAAATGCTAGGGATCTGAACTTTGCTTCTCATGCTTCCAAGACAAGAGCTTTATCCACTGGGTCATTTCAACCTGATTATGCTTTCATGAAATATCTTAAACCCAGTTACATTTTAGGTATGGTATTTAAGGCTTTAACATGAATGTTGGAAGGACACAGCTCATCCATAATATAACTTATTCATTTCTTTCTCATTTATATTTTGGGAAGATAAATTCATCTTTAAGAAACTGCTTTAGTTACTTTAAACCTACCAAAAAACTGAAACCCAAATCCGAAACCAAACCAATAACAAGAACAACAACAAAAAACCCCAAAAAACAAATAAAACAAACAACTCAATATTTCAAATTCAGGAATGCTTGATTAAGTTCCTGGAGTTCAGTCAGTATTTTAAAAAGAATTTAAAGCAGCCAAAACAGATATTCTAAATCCATGTACAAAAAAATGTGTTTGCATTGCCCACAGCAGCACATATTAGGCTATTGCCAAGATTTATTTCTAATTTATACAAGTTTATAACAGGAATAATTTCTCAGGATTGAAATATTGTAAAGAAATTATGATTAAATGGAGTTTATTTGAGCTAGCATTATTTTGATGCTGAGTTTACAGTGAGAATCATGGGCTCTAGTGCTCAGTGGCAGAACTCACAACACACCCACCCCTGGATATACACTTAGATGTTTTTGATGGGCTTGCCATGTTGGGTTGACATAGGAGACTATCATCTCATCCTCTTTAGAATTATTTCCTATTGAAAAAGACTCTTGAAATTTTAGAATTATTTCCTATTGGAAAAGACTCCTGTCTACAGAAGGACAAAATTCTTTTTTGTCTCTCTTTGTTCTAAATTATAGAAGAAAAACATATTGAGTAATTAGCCAGTGGGAATCTTTATCCACTCCCTGTACTGCATAGGCCTATTAGGTTTCTAACTTTTCTGCTCATGAACTAAAATCTATGCAAACTAAAATGGGAAAAATACATATTCCTGCCAAACATTTTGTATCCATCTGCTATTTATCTTTCATAGTTTAATTCTTATTTATTTAGATTCATGTTTTCTATTACTCTAATCAGCTTCTTACTTTTTATTGCAGACAAAAATAATGGATCAATGAAATTTAGTCTTTTTATCATATCAAATTCATTTTATTTTATTTTATTTTGGTTTATTTGAGACAGGGTTTCTCTGTAGCTTTTGAGTCTGTCCTAGAACTACTCTTGTAGTGTGACGTGTGCCACCACCTCCCAACATTAAACTTATTCATTTATTCATTTTTTATGTTCTTATCACCTTGACCAGTTGTGTGTGGTCTCTTTCTCTCTCTCTTTCCATAACCCTCTTTTTTTCCTTCCTTTTTTTTTTTTTTTTTTTTTTTTGAGACATGGTTTCTCTGTAGCTTTGGGGCCTGTCATGGAAATAGATCTTGTAGATCAGGCTGGCCTCGAACTCACAGAAATCCAGCTGCCTCTGCCTCCTGAGTGCTAGGATTAAAGGCATGTGCCACCACCACCTAGCTCTTACAATACACCATGACTGCAACCTCTCCTCTGTCTTCTCCTCCAATTCCCCACACACACCAAAACCCCAGATCCACCCTTCAGAAAAGAGCAGACCTCCCAGGGATATCAACAAAACACATTATAACGAGATGCAATAAGATGAGGCATAAACCCTCATATCAAGCCCGGACAGGGAAACCCAGTAAAGGAAAAGAGTGTCCCTAGATGGCACAAGAGTCAGATACATACCTACTCCCACTGCTAGGAGTGCAACAACAACCTCAAACTAAACAACCATGGCACAGGCTCACATAAGCAGTGGTTACCCCTTCATTATATGTGAGCCTCTTTGTGTCCTGCTTAGTTGATCCTGTGTGCTGTCTTCTCATGGTGTCCCCAACTCTTTTGGTTCCTACCATCCTTCCTTATTCTCTTTCATGGGGTTCCCCAAGCTAACCCTACTATTTTACTGTGGGTTACTGTATCTGTTTCTTAGTGAGAATTTCTAGTAATGGAGGATATGGAGCCTAAATGTGGCCTTCTTCTGTAATCGGGCTGGGCTCCCAGTGGTAGGACTGGGACAACAAATCAGCCACAAAACATATCTTCCCTTCAAGTTGCATTGGGGAAATGGGGGCTCCTAGCTTGTTGGATTTGCCAACTAATGACTGGTCTAACTTCAGGCCACAAGGCAAGAGAGGGAGCCCATGCCATACACTGCCTGGACGGCCAAGATCTAGAAGCTGATGGCTCAGAGACCTTGGGTAGAACCAAACATGACTCTGGGAAAAATGCAATGAAATGATTCCTAATTATATTCTGCTATACTCTGATATTTTGCTGTATGTATGTAGATCAGTGGCTAGTGCAATTGTCATCAGAGAGGCTTCCTTCAGCAGCTGATTGGAGCAGATACAAATTGAAATATTTTTATTTGGAAATGTGTCCTAACTTCCTTGAGTTACATAGCTGTCTATTTTGTGTCCTGGTATGTACGGCATATGCCTTTTCTCTTTCTTTGGGTGTGTTCCATCTCTATGAACTTGCTGGCTTCCAGGTCAGGACCTACCAGTGAGGTTCATTTATGACTTTTACAACTGTTTCAGTCTAGTAGATTTAAAACATTCTTTCTTGTCCAGCAACCCTGTGGATTTGTTGGACTTGTTTACTTGCTTACTGTTCTCTTATTGTTGTTGTGGGGGCACTGGATTTGGGGAGAACAGCGAGAGAGAGAAGAAAGGCAAACACTGCACTATTGTATAACTATTTGTCCAGTTAATTAATATAGACTGACTAGTTATTAAACATATGAACATATAACAGGAATGACCTTACCACTCTGAGTGCTTGACTAACTTTTGGTCTCCCGAAGCCAGAGTTTGCTTAGTTCTGAGAAAGCCTGGACAAATTTGTTATGTTCTAATTATTGTGTCTTGTGAGTATATTGTCCCTGAATGCCCTTGGATGAGGGAGTCAAAAGAATTTTCCATGTTAACATCTGCAGTGGAGTCTGAAGAAATGTTCTAAAGATGGAAAAAAATAAAAAAAATAAATTAGAAAAGAATACTGTGTAACCTGCCTCAGGGAATTACAAATGCCACAGCCACTTACTCCTGGGTACGTACGGTCATCAGACTCTAAAACTTTTGCCAATTTACTCAACATTAGGACTCATTGACCTCACAAATTATTTTGACTAAGACCTTTTTGGTTCTGGAGACACTTCAAACTGCTTAAAGTCTGAATGGGTAGTGATTTTGTGTTTAATTTCTAATGTCAATCTTGGTGTCTTCACAATGGGTTTCACTGTGGAGCACAAACTGGACAGGAGCAGTCGATGCAGTCATCTTGGTCCTGAAGGTCTGATCTCAGTTAGAAGTGTGCACTTGCCACCTTAGTTTGTCTCAGGAGTTCTTTCCTGCACTCTCAGTCCTGACTTTCTTAGGTTAACAAAAGAAAAAGAAAAAGAAATAGAAAACAAACTGGCGTCCAGGCAAATATAAATATTAGTTTTTTATTTCTAATTTTGTTTTCACATCAAACGCTAGTTTTTCCAGCTCTTTCTCAGCTCCTTTGAAATTCTCTTCTAATTTTACTTCAGATGTTGCGCGAGTTCTGTAGCTATTTTGATATTGTTCATCCAGTCAGCAACTTTCCCTACAGTATATAATTCTGATGTAAATTATGGACGCTCTTCGGTGGAGAAAAAGATGCATAGCCTGCGCAGAACTTCATACATCATTTCATAGCCATGGGCAACCTCACCCCACACAGAGTTAGGTGTTTAAAAACCAGGCAGTCTGGGGAGAAAAACACAGGTTCGTCCAGCCCATCCATGTCTTACTCTCTTGTTCTGAAGAACAGGACAGCTGCTTGTTCTCTACATGGCTGTATGCATGGGGTTTCTTCAGGTCAGCAGGGTTTCTTTTGAACTAAAAGCCAGATTAAAACTATTTATAGGATGCCATTTTGTACAAAGTATTGTCATTACATATGGTTAGCATGGAAGGTGCATTTATAATAATTTTATTTTGAGACAGATCTCAGACTGTAGCTGGGGCTACTCTGGAACTCATTGCATAACCCAGACTTGCTTTGAACTTACAGAGATGTTCTTGTATCAACCTCCCGAGTACTGAAGCCATAGGCATGAGTCATCATCATGCTTTAAATAACACTTTTGATCCTTTCTGTGTGCTAGGTTCCTCTCATGTACTGCCTCATTCAAATGTCTGAGTAACTTCAAGTGACAAGCAAGGCTACTGTTCAAAAGATGTTAAAGACAGAGTTCTCAGTGTGCTTGGGGCTATAGTTCAGCTGGCTTAGCATGCGTGAAGCCCTGGGTTGGAGCTCCAGTACGTCTTGAAACAGGACATCCATGTAAATTCTAACATTTGCAGCTTCATACTGTGTTAGAAGCTGCCAGGACTTTATGACACCCTTTTCTCCAAAGAACTTAAAAAAATAATAATAACAGAGTACTTCACTCTTTTTGGTTCCATAAAAAGAAAAATAAAACCTGTAAATCTATGAAGATTCCTAAGACATGCAACCAGAATAAGATGATCGACCTGAGGTTTTACGTCATGTTTATTCCACTAATTTACACCGTAAGTATATTTTGAGAACTATAGAATGCTTTATTGAAGTCCTAATATGGAAGAACCAAAAGTGAAAACATATTTTAATAAAATTAAAGTAATTGAAACTCCACAGGGTGTTTGGACACTTAGTTCTTAACCTATAAATCAGTGTGATTACCCTTAGAGACTGGCTGGGATCCCAGCAAAGCTCCTGGCTTGGCATATACAGTACTGAAGGCTGAATTTCTCTATGCGCATGATTGGTCTTGACAACTTGGATGCCAAAAGGCTTCAGGGTTTTATCTTTTAGAAGTTGGGATACACTTGCATTTCAGTGTCTATGGGTCTTTATTGGTTGAAAATTAATCCTGCCTTTTCCTACATTACCTGTTTTCCTGTTGGCCATTTCCCTTTCTGGACTAGCTCATAATACATCCAAAGCTATCATAACCAAGACATCCACTTGTTTATTTCACACTCACTTCTGCCCAGAGATCAGTTTCAGAGTACTAGTAGACATTTTAACTCAGGTATTTTACAGGCTAGAATTTCTGACTTTCCCCTCATTAGATTCTGTGTGCTCCTATTATGCTAAGGATATAACTTCTGTTCTTTTGTCATAACCCAAGTAAGTGAGAATGGCACCCAGAAAATATTCAAAGGCGAGATAAAAGTGAACTTGGTCTAATGTAAGATTGGCAGTACTCAAAGAGACATCTCCTGTTTATAGTTGAAAGAACAGCTGAATGTTGCAATTGGTTTGTTGTTTGGAGGAACAGAGAGATTCTGATGTGTGGAAAATGGGTCTATTTATGTCATATTTACTTATTTATGAATGTCTAGGATACTCTTGTGGGCATTGTTCAAATGAAGCTAGTGATCTAACAATCAGATAATGCTTTATCGTTAAAACTGTCTCAAGAAGTCGCTCAGTCTAGCGACTACATTTCAGGTGAGAAAACTAGAATCTATGACTACTCCCAGCACTCCTCCTACACAGTAAATGATTTGGGAATACTTTGTGGCTGGTCTATTCTGTGTTGTTACCAGCATGGTATAGTTGACCTTTCTTTCTTCTGAGGGAAATGTTACAAAACCGAATTTTACCTGAAATTAAGATAACAATTAATTATATCCTAATAGCTTGATACAATATTTGGCAGTCAAAAGCAGAGATAAATCACAGCTGAGAAGCAAAAGGGCACCTTTTCCTTCTAAGTTTTAGGACTCCAAGGCACTAGGGTGGTCTGATAGCACTTTCATCTCGCTTTGGGAAACCATTTATTAAATTGTCACTGAAACGCCCTTAAGGGTCTCCTAAGAGGTCTACAAGTGTTAATGAACTTTCCAATATGTCTGTACCAGGCCAGAGAAGAGCAGTGATACACAGAATTACAGAAAGGTAGGGGATCATCTCTGAAGTAGCTCCCCAACAACAGCTTACTGGAAAGCCCAAGAACAGTTTCTCTTGCTCATCGACATCATCTGGTTGGGAGCAGTGAGGTTAAATGAGGTTCCCTGTCTCCACTAAGCAGGCGGGTATTCCCACTGGAGTCCTGCCCAGGTGTTATGGACATTTACCAGTGTTAGTGTCTTGCTAAATACGGCTCACCATCAGGGATAAGTGTAGTTGTGATTTGAAAGCTTGAGGCTTCTTAACATGAATGCCATGCAGTGTGTCCTCTGTACGGTGTGTGTGTGTGTGTGTGCATGTGTGCGTGTGTGTGTGTGTAAAAAGAGGAAGAGAGTGTCTCTGTGTTTGTCCATCTGTCTCTGCTTTATGTGTTTGTATGTGTCTGTCTATAACGAATAAATTCTACATTCTGAAAACAGGAAAAATTAGGAGTGGGCTGCTTCAAAAAAACATTTCTGCTTGTTGATACAAAAAACTTGGCACAGGTAGAAGGCATGTTAGTACCAAATTAGTTACTCATTCTGAATTAAATAACTAAAGGTTTTATTAAATAATGTTTTAAAATGACATTAACATGCATGAATGGACATTCTTTTCGAAAAATATACAAAACGAAAAAGAGCTCTGTGATTTAGAGTGAAGCGAACAGAATTTTCCAGTCTTTTCCTAGTGAACGAATGTAAGCAAGCAATAAAATACTTTTTCTGCTTCTAAATCTTCATGTCATTTTGTTAGTTTTCCTGCACTCATGTTGAAGATGACATTCTCTTGGGTGTTTCTTAACAGATTTGTATAATCTTGTAGATTACCCAAAATTCATATTACTCATATACCTATAACAATAGTAACACACTGTAGTTGTGCATTTCCTTACACAAGTTAAGATGTTATAGAGGAACTAAAAACTACTCCAAGGTACAAGTTCACTCCAGAAAAATCCATCACTAGTTATAAACAATACTTCTGAATTAGAACATTCTATACAATGTAATTAAACTTACTAGAGAATTGAAATATAATATGACAATGCTTATGTTAATTGAAAAAAATCAGTGTCTAATTAGTAGAAGCTATTCTTTTTTCTTCCTATAAGGTCTTTATGGTCCCTATGAAAAGCTGGGATAATATCAAAACACAGGCAAAATATTAACTTCCATTGTTGGCCCAACCTCAGTCACATTTCACCATCCATTACATATATATATATATATACTGCTTACCCAGTATTCAATAATAGAGAAAAACACAGGTTTGTGACTGGAATGACCTGTAAAGTAATACTGTAGTATGTAAGTAGTGAGGTCTTTCTTGGGGGAGGGTGAACCCTGAATTGACTACGCAAAGATGAGATAGAATTAGTCAAAAGAAAAACAAAGGTTGTAAAGGCATTTCTCGTCCGCAGTAGTATCTTTATTACTATCAGCCTCATAAATGTGGTTACCCACAAGAAATAGGTCATTGGCATGTTGAGGTTGGAGCCAAGATCTCTTCACATGTTGCTACTCTCTAGATAATGCTACCTCAGAGTGAAGAGATTACACACTTGAAGTATAATAATTTGTGTAAAATTAGGAGATTCCAAAGCTTCATTATATTTGGAATTTGAACACCTTTTGGTCAAAGTTATACATATCTCACATTCTGCTCTTCATGCATATATGTATAACTTCTGTTGTATGTGTATGTATATACATGTTCACATGTGTGCAGGAGCACATGGATCTATATTTGCATACATGTTCATGACATAGGTTGATCACATTTTCTCAGGTGTTTAATGTTTTATTCAGTGTGTTAGTCAAGACTTCTCATTTGAGCTCAGAGTTTGACAGTTTTGCTAGTTCAAATAATCACCCTTCTCTGTCTCCAATTACTGTCTCCAATTACTGAGCCCTGGGATTACACGTAGGGTTCTACTCCTGCCTATCCTTTACTTGAGTGCTAAGTTGAGGAACTCCAGTCCTTACATTTTTGTGGCTAAGTACATTACACAATGAGATTTCTCCTCAGTCTTTCATTTTATTCTTAGCGTTTGAGTGGCCAATGGAACACCCTTTCTTCTGTTTTAGTTAGTGGCTTAGTTAGTGGCTCTACCTGTAAGGACAAGTAAAAATCAACTCACTCTGTCTTCTAAGACATAAATGAAGGTATTCTTACTTTTTAATTATTTATGTTATATATTACTGTAAGTAACTGTACATATTTTGAATTTGGATGTTATAGGTTATGTATTACCTTTGTAAGTTCAAGACACTATAGCATAGTACCAGAGGCAGGCTACTAAAAGTGACAGAAATAGTTCATAGAGTCTGGGTCTAAATCTGAGCCATTTTGACACTCTGGCAGATTCTCATAAGAGTGTTATCTTCAGTAGAAATAGCCATCTTCTAGAAAGTTCTCAGCTGATGGAGAAGGAAGGTCACTGGTGCCTGATTTTATAAGATATTTTTCTAAGTTTTTGAAAGTTTCTTTCTCATGACTTCTTTACTTCATAAATACTTTGCTCCACATTGTATCCCATTATAAATTCATATTTAATCATCTACAGTATGCATTTGGTACCATTCAGTCTTAATCAATAAAGGCAGTGTCACCATTTCCTACAAATAAAATAATTGAAATTATGTTTTTACATCAGTGTGATTTATACCGTGGAATGACTGAAGCTATTATTGGTTAGTTATAGCCACTGGAATCAAGATGCATTTTTAAAGCTGGGTTTGCTGTCTTGTGCCATTAATCCTAGAACTTAAGAGGAGAGGCAGGTGGATCTCTGTTGATTCAAGTCCAGCTTGATCTACAAAGCAGTTTCCTGGATAGCCAGGGCAGTTACACAGATAAACCCTGTCATGAAAAAACAAAAATAAAAATGAAAACAAACCCAATAAAACAAAATTACAATTTAAATTTAAGCATTGACTTTTTAAAGCTTAAATATATATTAAATGTTTTACTTTCACATTTCATTAAATATTGCAAAACCGTATAAGTTTAGTGAATAAGATAGGCTAACTGATTTGGCTTAGGCGTAACCTGCCTGCAAGTGTGTACAAGTTGTCTGTTGCAGCTGTATTGACATAACATAATAAAGGCCTTATGGTTGTCTGATACGAACGACATCACTAGCATGGAGATACAGGCAACCTGAACCTCCTCCTGGGTATGGAGGAGAGAATTTTCTTCTTATAATTTTCTGCTGTTGTTCCTAGAGGTTGCTGCTCCTCTTTGCTTATGCTTCTCTCACATCTGCAAAAGCCTAAAAGGGCATTAAAAGACCTTTCTGCATTGAGTTCTCTCAACCACTCCTGTTGCTCTGACTCTCCATCCTCTCTCTTCTGCTTTTAAAATACTTTCTGGTTTCACTGGGGTCCTTATAGGGAGTGAAAAGTAATCTCTAAAATTAAGAATTTGATTTAAAAATGTAATTTCATGTAAAGTCTTAAATTCCTATTTCCATGTAATTTAATATCTTCACATGACCTTGAAAATGCAACTGTTCTTATTCCATCCTTAAATATCCTCTTGCATTAATCAAGTCTTTGAGAGTTTCACAAGAGTTATGGCTGTAATGAGACCATTCTGGAACTTTCCAGAACTATTTCAGAGGAATGTGTGATGGAAAGGACACTGACATATTTCATGCAGTTAATCAATCTAAAGGAGCCTGTGTTGATTTGATAGAGGCTTATGCAGATGAGCTTTTCACTATAAAAAGAGATTATCTCATAGATACTACTCAGTTTCTGTACTGTTTCAAATTGGTCAAGAGAACAAATACTGTTAAATTCTTCCTTTTTTATATAGAGCAATACACATACCACACAGGAAGATGTGATAGAAAAAACTCTGACATATTTTATACAGTCCATCTATCCAGATATGGCTGTGTCAATTTGATGGAGTCAATTTGATACTACCTTTATCATGCTTAGTGGTATATTTCATTTTCGTTTCTCTTTCTAATATTAAGACCTAACTTGAATGATTAATGATAAAAATTTATTTAAGTCATCTATTAGTCATATATTTTCTCTTACACTTTTAAATTAATTAATTACTTTTCTTACCAGGGCTTTGTATGTTCCAGGCAATACCTCTAGCACTGAACTAGAATATTTTCAATCTCCATCTATACATTGGTTTATATATGCTTTTGTTTATTTGGTTGGCGTTGTGAGTGTGTGTGTGTGTGTGTGTGTGTGTGAATCACAATGTGAAAATATGATTTTTATATTTTGATATTAAGAAACAAATACCGGCTTCTGTCAGTTACTAGTAATTCATTTGTCTTTCATTATAATTGCTATTCTAGTCCTCATTTTCAAACTGATAACGTGGCTAACATTTCTAAGGTATATCCAAGTTTTTAAATCTATTCCTTCAAATTTTATATGTCTGCTTATTAAACAATTTTGTGAATGTCCAACGGTTAACCTAGTTTTTGTGAACATATATCTATGATTTGGTTTACAATTTTTTTTTTTGCTTGAAAGACTGCCTTAAGGAATTAGACACTATCATACAATTGCACTGCTGGCATAACTCATAGATTGGATTTATCTTACCTAATTCAGAGGATTAAAAACCACAGTTTCATGTATATGATACTCACATAATCTTATTTTAGTCTATTACTTCCTGTCCATTTCAGAATAATTAAAATGTCTTTTGCCCCGTTTTGTCTCATTTTGAAGCAAAATTGCATGGGTCAAACCCAAACCTCTTTTATGTCAGCCATTTTGTTTGGCTGAAGTTCATTAGTATCATTGTCTGGCATTTTCTCATATTTAACATTAAGATATTAACATTGATTTCAGTAGAGTTAAGTGAGAGCTAAGAGTGCTAACATATGCAAACCACTCAGAATGCTCTCTGGGCAAAGTAAGTGCTCAAGTGTTGATTAGCTGTTCTGATTCAGGAGTCAGGCAGGCTCCAACACTGGCTTCCAGACAGAGTGACACTGTATGTTAGCCTCACCACCTCCCGCTCTTATCTCATTCTCCCTGGAAACATTGGAATACGCTTGGAAACACAACGCAGAGGGATGATTGGGTGAATTTTCTTTTCTACTCATAACTACAGAGAAAAAACTGTGCTGCCTTTTGGGTCACAAGGCTTTATAGTTTACCGTCAAGCTTGAATCTAAAATCAATTGATATTTAATGTTCAGATAAGACAACATAATCACTGGCTGGCATGTGCTCCCGACCTGGTGTTGACATCTCCAAATTCTTATGTGAGACACATGGAGCAGGGACTATGCCTTAAAATCCTTCTTTAGTTATGTTTTTGTCTATTAAATGTTGGCTTCTTAGAATGCAAAGATTAGCTATCTAAAGGAACAAACAATATGCAAATTAGTAATGAGACCACCCAAACCAACCCTTACTATGGTTACAGGAGAAGCCCCTTTTCTTTTAGAGCTTTGAATTTACTTTACTCAGATCTTCACATTACAAACAGTTTTGTGTAAGTTGTAACCTTTGTAAGAATATAATCAATACTGTGAGTTATTGATAAATGTGGTTGTACTACTTTCAATCATCCTACACAAGACATCAAAATCTCATATAGCCAATAGACACCTTCATGTTTTTCACTATTTTTAGTTTCGCTTTCTAATTTAATATAAAGGATATGCTAATTCCTTCATTTGTAGAAAATAAGAAAATGAGATCAATTTTCTTATTGTCAACACAGATGTTAACATGAATCCAATGATAGATTAATCACATATTTAAAATTACGTCTTCCAAAATGATTTGCTATATTAAGGAATGAGAGATAAAGCATATATCATTTGAGAATTATTTACCATTTAAATAACTACAATAACAAACTTGTACTTCATCCACAATTTAACATTTCTTAAATTCTTATGTGACTATACTGTAAATTGTAGGTGCCTATTGACATACCAGTCTTGGAAAAATAAAGGTAATAGTCATGGAGAAAATATTCTGAGTAAATAACAATAGTTAGTTTGCTACAAGACTGTATATTAGCATGATTTAAAAGCATCCTTGCGGATAAGATGTGAAGGATAATGTCATTGACTTAAGAATTCAGAAGGTTGGCTAACTGATGAATTGGGAGATATTAATATAAATTGTTCTGGATGTGACAGTCTTGAAAATTTATGATTCCATATGTAGCAGATAGCAGAAATTAATTTGTATCTCTATATGACATTTTCAAATGAGATATTATACTTAATGAGCATTGGAATCTTGCTTCTGTTTCATTCTGTATGTGCTGTTGAAGATCTACTTTTCTTAAATTTATGTATCTTAAAAGTCATATTATCACAAACACATTTCCTACATATATTTTATAAAGTACATTCTTTCTCTTTTGTTCAAAACTTCAATTAACTGATTTCAAACATTATTTCAAGAAAGTACAATGTTCCAACTGTAGATATCTATAAGCAGCAATACTAGACGTCTAAAGTCAACTTCCATTTAGTTTTCAATCCCCATATTTTTTGACCTGTATGGTAATCTAAGGAGCAAAAGTGGGGCAGGAATGTGGAAATCCACATCTGTTGACTACTGTTTCTGTTAGCTGTTCACACCATCATTCTTCTCCTATTGATTTTATTTTTCTTAAAAAAATGATCAGACATAAAAAAATGCGAACAAAAAAATTCATAGTTAGTAGTTGTTTATACTAAGCCAGTGGGCTCCCAGAAGTGGAAAGCAAGGTGACCTTGATGAAATGATTATTTCAGCCTTTCCTGGTCACAGAGAAGAGAGCCTCTTTCTATGGCCAGATCCTTGTCACTGTTCTGATTGATACTCAAAAGAGAAATGAGGGTGTATGCTGCTTAATGAGTTGAAAGGGAAAGTTGGGAGGTTACTCCCTCCCAAATACCAGTTTTAATAGGGCAGTTCTATTCAGTGCCACACAGCAGAACCCAAGCTAGTGCAGGTGTCTTTCGGTTGATGGGATACGACAGTTGGGCTACTCCTCACTGCCTTTGAAATGAGTCCTCTCTCCACTCTACATGCCCTATTTTTTCTGCATTTTGTCTTTTCTACACCATCTGCATTGCTACTGTGAGTTCATGGCCCCTCATGCAATGCTATAAACTTAATGGCTAAATTTAATCTACAGACTTAATAGGGCCCTTCGTAATTTTGTTGTCTAAGGACATGAGCATTGTGCTTATTATTAGACTTTGAAATTCTGTTCCAGGAATCTTTTATTCATGGTAAGTCTATCTTACCATTAAAAGAGAATAAATGTCTTTCCAACTAAGTAGAAAAGTAAAATGATTACATCACCCTGAACTTTAACTTCAGGAAAATGGCTACAGTGCAATCATTGTATATTGCACACACAAAATGTGCCTTAGACACACATCTGTTTAATGTCTTATTTATTCAGTTAACTGGTAATTTTGAATAAATTTATCTATGGTTTCATTGACCATACAAGGGCTACAGGATGTCATTTTTCTTAGTATTTTGAGCAGTTTTGTAATTTCAGACAGAATGAAATTTAAAAACTGAAAGAGACAATACCATACATAGGGGGAATACTATATTGTAGTCCGGTGCCTTCCTAAAAGGCTTTGTCTACTCCTATAAATTTTTAAATAAATTAATTAAATACTCCATTCCTCTGGGTTAAGGTTTGATTTAAATGAGGTAGTAGAATGTAATAGTTTTCAAACCGTATGTATATGTTATTATCCTTTGTATTTTTTAGTGATTTTTTATTGAGTTCTACATTTATCTCTGCCCCCCTCCCTCCCTCTCCCCTCTCTTTCATCGCTCCCCCAAGGTCCCCATGCTTCCAATTTATTCAGGAGATCTTGTCTTTTTCTTCTTCCCATGTACATTAGATCTAGTATTTAATTAACTGCTATTTTTATTGTGAAGTAAGTTGGGAATAACAATGTAAAACAAACTGAAATATTAATGGAGTAGCTAGGGATGCAGTTTGGTGGTAGATATGTGTAACACGAGGGCTGGCTCGTTGGGGTTACTGTCCTGCCCAGTACCCCACAGCAGCAAGCCCCAAAGAAAATCACACAGAGAGTCTACATTAGGTTATTAACTGATTGGCCCATTATCTCAGGCTTCTTACTAGCTCCCATAAGTTATATAACCCATGGTTCTTATCTGCCAGCCACATGGCCGGTACCTTTTCTCAGCTGGGACAGGGATACATGCTGCTTCCTTGGAGATCTGCGCAGGAATGCCAGGGAAGCTTCCTGCTTCCCAAATCTCCTGTTCTCACCTCTACTTCCTGTCTTGTTTTTCCGCCTATACGTCCTGCCTCGCCAATCCGCATTTATTTAAAGCATGATTGACAGGATACAGAATTGTCCTGCACCAGATATGCTTGCATAGCATGTGGGTCCTTAGCTCTAATCTCCAGAACACATGGAAGAAAAGGCAATCCAACAACAACAAAGGAGTAGGAGAGTGTAGAAGCCCATTGCTTTTAGGAAGACGCTGTTTTCTCTTCTACCCAGATCACTCTGTGCAGTGCTTAAAAAGAAAGGGCTTTGTGTATTCTTAACAATATTAATAAACAAAATGAAATTGCCCCAATTTTACATTCAATATATATAGTCTATGTATAGTGAATTCAATCAACTTGAAAGTGACTAATTTGATGACCATACATATCATGAAGCCGGCAGGTTGGCACATACTTGTAATCCCAGTCTCTGGGAGGCTGAGAATGACTGATCAAGAAATTTCAGTCATTTTGAGCTACATAGTTAAAATGGCCAGTAGAGTGGTTGTAGAATCTTTTCTATTATCCATCTATCCTGAGTGTGTTGTTGTTGGTCTGTAGGTTAGGTTCTAATAGATAATGTTGTAGTACAGAATCTCTACACAACATACCAAAAACTGTATTGTCCAGATGAGAGCAAAGCAGCTCCTTTTTTGGTTTTTCTATGAAGAGTCAATGAGTATCACTGAGAAGCAGTCATGCCACATTCCCTAAGGCCCAGATATACACTAATTGCTATCAGGGAGGAGTATGGGATTATCACAATCATTTATTCACCTGTAATTTGTAATCAAAATTGTGTGTGTGTGTGTGTGTGTGTGTGTGAACAAAACAAGCCTTTCTATGTCATTAGGAATAAATAACTTGGTAGAGTTGGACAATGATTGTACCTGACTGAGGATCTACACAGGCCTCAGGAAGTAGAATTCTGAATCATTTATTAAAGTTTTCAAAGAGAAGACATCTAAAGTCAATTTTTACAGGAAGGAGTTGAAAAATGTAAAGAAATATTCATATCTCTCTGTAGTATTTTACTCAATAGTATAGTTACATGAAATTAAGAAAATTTTACTCTTAAAAGAGGATAAAATGTCAATGTACTAACAATGAAGATACTTAAAAGAACAAACAGTAACTCAACCATTCGACATTCTCCTGGTAGGATTTTGCACATAGAATGTTTTATTAAATGTATTCTGGAAACATCAAGTAACTCTAGAATAAGTCTAAAAAAATCAAAGAATTATCATACAGTTTGTCTTTAGGTCTTAGAATATTCAATACTGAAAATTTTAATCTTTCAAAAATAAGTCAGTGCCAGGCATATTCTTGCTTGTTTTGTGTTTAGCTAAAAGAGTGCCCTCATCTAGTGAAAAACACAGGGCAGAAAGAGTAAAAAGTAGTTAAATGAGCTAACCAATAAGTGTGGTTAACCTAAAGATTGCCAAGTCCTCTGTGTAAACCAGGCAAGTAGTGAAATAATGTGCCTTCCTTCTCTTTTAATTATTGTTCCCTTGAAGTTCCTCTTCCAGTTAGTAAGCTCTTATGACTACTGGGAAAGGCTTTTAATAATTGATTTGCCTGCCAGCCAAACATGGGGATGGTGACATGAAAAATGAACATGTCAATGGATTCTGTGCTCTAAATGACATGGGCTCTGGGGAAAAGTGTAGTAAAAAAAATATAAGGATGAGCTACAGAAGAATGTGTGCTAACTTTGAACAATGTCATAAAAGTCCTGTGGCAGGGACAAACAGGAGAAAGAAAGGGGAGTGTAAGAGACAGAGAGAAGGACTTAAAGGTAAAATTAAATATGAATAAACAATGCTGACAGCCATTAATTAAAATGGAATACAGCTTTGATCATTAAAAGTTGCAAGAGCACTTGCTCATTGTGTACTGATATATAATGGCACAGTTTTAAATAGCCCATGTGGTAACGACTTGTGAGGCTGTCCTTTCTTCCAGTGACCTGCTGTGACTCAGACTTCTCTGGACAGTTGGACTACTGAGGGTAGGTTTTGCAAAGTTGTGTGAATTGGTTATCTCCTGTGTTCTAAGTGATTCCATTATGAAGCATGATGTATTCTTGAAGCCAAAGCAAAGAACAAGAAAAATAATGGTAATTAAAGGCCAACATTACCATATTGTGAAAATATTAGTTGATAAAAATTATACTGGTGTTTTAAGCTTGCAATTAAAATCGACATTGTTAGAGACAGTGGCACATCTGTATTTATAAAAATGAATGTTTTAATTTTGAAAGAATGAGAAAAGTTTGAAAATTTAGATAAAACCTCTCTTGCTGAAGAACCATACAAATGTATATTATTTAATGGTTTATAATATTTATAATAAAAATACTGAGATTCATTTAACTATATAAAAATTAAATAAATTAAATAAAAGAGTGAATTGTGAAAATGTGGTAAGTAGTTATATCCTAATCATACAAAGAAGTTACTCATAGAAGTTTTCCAATTTCCAATATTAAACAGTTTTCTAACCGTGTATGACTGTCTTAACATCTTTGAATGCCCAAACATGAATCTTTGTTCTTATATACATGGTATTACATGTAAGAAAGTAAAAGTGATGTTTTTTTTTACTAACCACACAGACTTAATGCTTGTCTTTCTTATTTAAAAAGAGGCAGATTAACAAGAGAGATGTTTACGATGTATTAATATGTGTTCTGTGCTTCAGATGTCTGTTGAAATGAAGACTCTTAGACTCAGACTGCGTTTTGGCTACCAATCTCACAGAGGTGAAGGTCAGAGAATGGGGTTCAGGGCCATACACTGAGAGTAGCCCAGGGCTCAGGAGAGCCCCATTGCACAGATTTACTCTGTGTTTCTAAATGACATGTCTTTGTGATTATTAGGATGATATGTCACTTGTGTGTCTTCTCAAAAGAGGACTGAAGATGCCAGTGAAGGAGGTAAAATCTTCTGGTTTGTGACCTGCTTCAGGGACAGAGAGGAACATCCTACCTTCTCGGCCTTTGTGGCCATGTTTGTTTTTAAAACATGCCAAGGACAGCAAGGAATGACTTTGCAATGGAGTGCAGATTAAGTCTGTGTGATAAATGAGCTTTCTTGTTCACTCTGTGTCCTTCAGAATGCATTTCTCTCCTTTTACAAGTAATTTTGAGCCTGGCGGTGGTGGTGCATGCCTTTAAACCCAGCACTCGGGAGGCAGAGGCAGGCAGATCTCTGTGAGTTGTAGACCTGGTCTACAAGAGCTAGCTCTAGGACAGGCTCCAAAGTTACAGAGAAACCCTGTCTCAAAAAGAAAAAAAAAGAGAAGAAAGAAAGTTAATTTTGACCAAATCATAAAAGCATACATATTTATAGGGTGACGTGTAGTCTTTTGACGTGCATAAGCATGATGCTTAAATGAGTGCACACTTATTTCCTTAAAGTTTATCATTTCTTTATTAGGAAAAGTAAAAATCTCATTTAGGTTTTTGAAATGCATAAAGTTGTTATTTAGACTTACCTACTGTGCAATAGAACCCCCAACTCTTCAATCCTATTTAGCCCCAACTTGTTACTGACTGGTCTTCCTTACCTACCAGTCTTCCTGGCCGATGGCAGTCAGCATTCCAGGCTCACTTTCCTTTTGTGGACTTCACCCTTGAGCTCTGCATCCACACCACTCTTGCCCCTCTCCACACCACCTGACTCAGCACTGCTTATATGTATGTGTCTAGCACTGACCGCTTAGATTTGGACAGTCTATGTGGGAGCGTCTCATCAGAGGAAACGGATTCTTTCTCTCTTGGCAGCCATTGGCCAGTTGTAGTTCACCGACTCTCAACTCTTATGAGATAAACTTTCTTACTTTATATAATTCAAAAATTGAGAATCTGTATGCTTTCTGCCACCACGTGTTGGTTTGTTTTGTTTTTGCTTTTAACTATCCACTCTGTAAGGCTCTCATTGTTCTCACTGTTGAAGTGAACATATATTGTGTTAAAACTCACAACTTGTGTCTAGATGTCAATACTAGCACTGTCGACCTCTTACTGTGATCTATTTAAACCTGTTAGGATGAGAAGCTGCCCTACATTTCCACAGGCCTTTTCTATATTTGATTATTAGTCATAGTATTAGCATCAGGCAATCCTATTTTTGTTCTTTTCTACATCTTTAAATAAGTGGGAAATGATTATTTTATTGACTTCATATTAGAGATTCAAAAAGAACAATTGTCACATGATATCAGATGGCTTCTTTAGAAGAAGGGACATAGCTCAGAACAGAGACAAGGGAGCAAGTAAGCAACCAGTTGAATAAAGGCAGATGAGTAGATTTTCATTCGATTTCTGTGCCTTAATTTCATTCGGTTTCAATTAAACTCATCTTGATGGTCTTAATTCTTTTGTACACTACACATAATTCTAAAAGCAATTAAGTATAATTCCCTCATGAGTTGGCAACAATATTATTAAATCATAAAATATTCATGAGCTTCAAGTGTACAAATTTGCATGAAGTCAGTACTTCTGAAAGTGAGCCTAAGTTTTTACTGATTCTTCAGCCTGGAACAGGGTGAAAATAGCAATGAGGAAAAAACTGGAACTACACACTACAAGAGCACAGCTCACTCCAAGTTTTCTTTATCCTGTGTTCTTATTAGCTGCTGAGATGTAGGAAGTCAGAGTGATTGGCATTTACTTGAGGATTTTGCCTCAAAGGGAAGAAATTGGTAGGGGTACAAAAGGTCTCACCTCAGAGAAAGTCATTGTGGTGGGCTGTTACTCTCAGGAACAGGTACCCGTAGGCAAGGAAGTCATCTACTGTGACTGCTTCGTTATCCCCGCCTATGTTTGTCTTTTTTCTTCCTTACCTGCTATGAAGAAACTGACCAGATTGTGTAATGCTAGCAACTAACGTGCAGCTTTTGGTGTTCTGGATTTCATTTTTGACAATAAGACCTCCTTTTGATGTGAAGCTACTGAACAATTTAAGATTTAGCAGACTGACTTAAATATGAGAAAATACAATTTTGATTCCATTGTATAATTTGAGGAGAAGAGTACTGTATTCTGGAATAAGAATAATAGAAAAAAGTCAAATAATATAACATTAGTATTTCTATAGAATCTTTTGTATTACATAAACAGAAAAATGTTATTGAGATTTTAAATAAAATTATGTCCTCCAAATTAAATTTATTATATTTCCTTCATCCTAAATAAAGATACATCAGTCTCTTTTTATATAGTTTTATAAACTTTTTCAAACATATTTATAATCAAGATGGGGCTGAGAGAGTATTAGTACAACTCAGGTTAGCAGCAATGGGAAGTTTTCTTTTCTTAGAACAATAGGGAATTGATGGTGACCTGTGTGGGAGAGAAGGCAGTGAGCTGCTATGAGCGCTTCTCAGTTCAAGTGAATTGCACTGTGACTGTGGCCTTCAGATTTTGCTGCTCATTACACCACCGTATCATTATGGGGGGGATGGATTTCTTTTTTATTTTGTGTGGACAAAATGAAAATAGTCTTTAGAGCAATTTTCTCTCCAGATTTTAAATCATGTCCAATTAAGTTAACGCCTAAAGCAACGGTGATCTTAGACAACAGAAGGCTTATTTATTACTTTTCCAATGCTTTAGCAATATAACAAGACAGATTTCTGTGCAAGCGAGATGTAACAACTAAAGCAAACAATCTATCTTCCTTATGGAAATGTCACCTAGTGATGTAGAACAGGCATCATTATACACACAGCTACGTTCCATAAAGAAAACCATTTGTGTCTGTTAGAGTCTTTTGGGACTAGCTAAGGCCATATAGGGAGACAACCCTGGTCAATATTGGGGAAAATGTGGATGGCCCATACTGGTTAATGTAGATTAAAATAATTTTAATAAATTGGATGTAATTCCCATGACAGAATAGAAGATAATGTAGCAGACATTTCTAGATATCAAAGCAGAAAAAAAGAATGCTGTATAATAATTCATATTCTTACTGGTCAGTATCATTGGACAAGGCCCTAATGATGAACGCTTCATTGCAATTTACTTTTTCATTGTTTTTTCTTTGATACCTCCTTCCCGTGATGGATTTCTGTTCAATTTGATTTGACTATAATTCATAGAAGAGTCTCTTGGCAAGATAATTACTCTGGGCTGTTTTTATGAATGTATGTATTCTAGTTAGCCGAAGAGAATGCAAAAAGCTCTTCCCAGATAGAAAGTGCATCTCCAGTGTGCTATAGAACCCTATTTGCTTTTCTCCTGCTGTCTCCCCATTCCTTATTTTCTGATACAGATTAATAACAGATGTAACTCCGGCTGCCACCTGTCCCCTGTTTACTTGAGATGTTTCTTTTTATCATAGCACTTTCCTTGCAGCTGAAAATTATGCACAGCATATTTTAATATCATATTGACAGTGGGATACCATCCTTTGTATTTTATGGGTAAAACCATAAAAGTACTATGAGACAGAATTCTCTTCAGATTTATGGTAAGTATAATTGTCCCCCTTTTCAAGTTCTGGTCTTAAGTGTCCATAATACTGCTTACATATTTTGTTTAATTTAGATTAATGGACCTTTTGCTATTTTCCTATTGAGAAGGGTAACATTTCACAGTATTAGCGTTGGAAAAAAAAACATTGCCTTGACATTATGAGTGATTTTTAAAAATATTTTTTAGATGTACATCTGTGTAGCTATTTTCATGAATTTCTGTGCTCCACGTGTGTGCTGATGTCTGAAAAACATGAAGATGGTGTCAGATTCCCTAAAACTGGAATTACAGGTGGTTATAAGTTACCTGATGTGGGTCTGGGAACTAAAACTGGGTCCTCTACAAGATCAGTAATATCTTAATGGATGAACCACCTCTCTAACCCTTTAGGTGTGATTCAAATAAGAGGAGTTTTCTATATAGATTAAAATATCTTATACCAGACAGTAGAAATGTGCCAACTCTCCTTTTAATAATTTTAAATCACATTAATTCTGATAATTCTCATTTTCCTAATATTCTAAATCATAGGATTCTTGTTAAGGAATTACCTTTGTGCTGTTTTACCAAATATTCATTCTCAACTTTTCACTGTATTGTAAGCATGTGTAAATATGTAAAATTATTACCTGAATTTTAGGCAAACATCATTAATCAAAATCTCTTTTCTAAGACCCTTCTACTTATAGATATCAGTAAAAATAAGATAAAAAATAAAGTTTTGTAGATAAAAATATATACTACATACAGAGAAAGAATAATTGAAAACGTTTGAGGACAGTATAATTTTGCTGTTAAACTCAAAACATTGGTTCTCACTCTGGGAGGACATAATCTGGAATTCACATCAGATGGCAGCAACGTCTTTGGGATCCATTTGTCATTTGTACATCAAGTTTTCTTGGTAATCAATTACAAGACTAACATGCTACAAATCTGTTGAGTTTCTCATGCCATCACTCCATTTGATAATTCCCTATGAATTACCAAACTATCAATTCATAATTTCTCAGGAAAGTGTTCCATATTCTATGTAGTTAGAGTTTTATTATGAAAGACAGAAAGCAAGACAAATCTATATGAAGTTGGTTAAGAACTTTCTGCCTCTCGTAATCTTCAGATTTCTTATTAAATAAATTTGAAATAATTAAAAGTATAGGAATAACCGTGGCCAGAGCTCCTAATTTTTGGATAGATATATGTTTTTTTGTATGTGGGGAAGCAATAAAATTTACAACATATAATCTTAGTGAAGTGTTCAAAGGGACTGATAGTAGAATTGCTAAAATGGGTATTTTCTATTTTAAAATATTGTTTAAAAAGGCTTTCTGAGAAGAGACTGAGAGTGAGAAACTTGGGCTGGAAGAAATCTGTATTTAGATGTGAAAAACTCAGATAACCCTAGTGCTTCAGAAATGGACTTGAGTTTGGCAGATGCCATAGAACTTTGGAAGAGTTTCTTTTTCTGACAGTTAAACACTATGTCTGAGAAAATTCAACAGAAGGTCCACATTTTGGCAGGCGCCACACACTAAGTAGACACTGGGCACAGAAACGGAAATTCACACCATGTAAAAACGACGTGTAGGCCCAGGAGCTGACAGCTGACAATGTCATTTTTTTTACTAGAAAATTTTGAGAAAATAAATTTGTGCTGTGGTATTTGTTATGACACCCTAACAAAGTAGTACGGTAATATGCGATTGCACATCCTACCCTAGTGTTTGATTCTCACGACGAACAGTCAGTGATTAAAGGGAGGATGTACGTTCCCTCAGAGTAAATGCTAGTACCCTGTGACACCTTTGTACAAGTGACATCTAGCTCCAGTCGCCTCATTTGTTTTCAGTATTATTTTCCCTTGTTGAAGAGATTCCGAGATTGGGGAACTAAGAGACTTGTATTTCCTCTGAAGGATCTGTCCTTCACCAGATAAATCCTGAGAAAATCTCCAGTTCCACTGTCTTCACTTTGAAGGAATGAGTATAACACTTAGTTTAATTTTGTGTGGCATTGTTTGAATTTCTTCACTTAGTGATTTGAAGATTCTCATGCCACCAGGAATCCTCATACTCTGACACCATTTGTGAATGTCTTTTTGCTTTTAAGATTAGTAGTCTTGTCAGTGGTGGAGCAAGCCTTTAATCCCAACATTCAGAAGACAGAGGCAGGAGTACCTCTGGGAGTTTGAGGCCAGCCTGGTCTACAGAGTGATTTCCAGGACAACCAGGAACTGGTTGAGAGAGACCCTGTCTCGACAAAACAAGCAAAACAGAAAAAAAAGAGTAGTTGTTCACGTCACAGAAAAAAAAGTAGTTGTATGTCTAGTGTCTTTCATTTCTTTACATATGTATGTCTTGTACAAGACATTTATCATTGTATTGTTCTGAAAGTGGGTTGTTCTTAACATTATTGTAGTGTAATAATTCTAGCCTATAATTACAAAATCATAGATTTGTGGTTATGACCATTTTAAGATTTCTTGTGTGATAAACGTTAATTCTGATCAGAAAGTAAAAATATAGCATGTTTCTAGGCTTATTAAATCCTGCTAGGATCTTTGTAAACCTATACTGTTAACTCTTCCTTTAAAGGAGAGCTAATAAAATAAATTTATTTTCAACATGACATTTCTATGGCAAGTTAAACTTGATGGTGATACATTTATCTCAGATGTCTTCTGAGATATTTTCTCTGTTTATTCAAAGGGGAATTTTCCAGGACTTTACTTGACGATAAAGAAATACTAAATCATTAATATATACTAGTTGTATGAAAACAAAGGACACTTCTTGGTTCCCAAGCTGCTGGATGTTATTGCATTGCAAAGAAGCAATAACAAGTTGAAAACATTGAAAACATTGTTTTTGCTGGTGTAATGTGAGCTCAGTGTTGCCTACTTTAGACATGTTTTATTTTAATTAATTACTTATTTGTTTTTTCATTTATTTTGTTATGCTGTCAACTATAAATTCTTAAGAATTCACAGTTTGAGAGATGGAGAATACAGCTCAAACATTAAAGAGGTAATATATTGTGGCTAAAATTAATGAGCGAGTCAGATTTAATGAAGGTTTTGTAATTCTTTGGAGAAATGTGATAAATTTTACTAAAGATTATTTATAGACATGAGTTCTTCATAGCTGAGGCCAAAATGCAAAATTTGAGTATAGCTCTTTTTATTAACCACTTTGGGTTCATAGAATTCATTCACAAAATGAATGGTAATTACAATGTATAAATAAAATATTTGGAAGAGTAAGAGGGAAAATTATTGACTACAATGTATATATTTTTAATTAATTATGATTTTTATCTATTATATTATAAAACCGAGCACTTTGAAATCTTAACCAATTACAATTTTCTTGGGACAAGTAATAAAATGAAATTGCTTAAAAATAATGGATATCTTTTGTATGTTATATACAACTGAAAAGTAAACATTCATTAAAAAATTATCAGTTTCAAATTATCTACCACTGTAAATCCTTTATTGAGTTTCTTATAGTCATTGTGTACAGTTAATAAATTACATGAAGTTTAAAAACCTGAATAATTTAAGGAAAAAGTATTGTATCTGATAAGACTGCGATGTGAAAACAAACATTTTTTGCAAGAAAATGTCCATACCATGATACTGATTACAATGTTGTGAATATAAATGCCTTCTGTGAAGTGGTTAATATTTTTAAAGGACTCTTATTGATTCTTTTAGAATTTCATACAATAAGTTTAAATCAACTTTTCCCATATATACCACACTTCACTACCAACTCAACATTGTCTCTTTATTTTAAACACCAAATTGTGATGCATGAATATTTTTGGATATGTGGTCTTCCACTCTTGACAAAGGTTTCTGTCCTGCCCGGTCCTGCAGCCATTCAGTCCCCCCAAAACACACAGAGGTCTACATAAATTATAAACTCATTGGCCTATTAGTTCAGTCTTCTTACTAACTCTTACATCTTAAATTAACCCATAATTCTTGTCTGTGTTAGCCACATGGCTTGATACCTTTATCAGTGAGGTGTTCTCTCCTTCTTCTGCATATGGGTGGTGGTACAGACTGAACCTTTTCTCTTTCCAGAATTCTATTTTGTTCACCCTGCCTATACTTCCCGCCTGGCTACTGGTCAAACAGCATTTTATAAACAAATAAAAGTGACAAATCTTTACAGGGTACAAGCCCATTGTCCCACAGCATTCTATTGGAGCATGGTTGACTTACCAGGGGGTACAATCTTAGAGAAAACCATCTCTCTTTCTCCCAACAGCAAACAATTGCCAACAACTCCTTATCTATGAGTGGAACTGTGTCGTCAATTCTCTTCACCATACTGCTATTTTGTTTGACTTTGGTTTGCACATTCTGCCACAAGTACTGTAAATTAAATGTACAGCTTCACAGGCATATCCAGAAGATAAAATTTTCTTGTGATCATCAACTGCTTTTGCCTCTTACACTCTACCTCCATGTTCCACAATAGTTGAGAGCCTTGGTAGGGAAGTTGTAGGATATATGGTCCTTTGCGAGCTGGCATTTTCTAGTATTATTCTATCCAACTTTTCTATCTCTGATTTTGTGTGTTAATTACAATGTACTGCAAATAAAAGTTTCACAGGTGAGGGTTAAGTGATTGATCTATGGATATAACAATAAGTCATTATGAGATGAGGTAATATTATATCCACTTAGCATAATATAGCAGTAGGTTCTCTATTAGGCTCTGTGTACAGTCTAGTCATAGGTACCCAAATGAAAACCTATTAATAAAAACTCAGAGACAGATATTGGGATTCAACCTGAAGACCAGAAAAGCAAAGCATCCAGCCACTGGTTCTTACCTCTACCTCAGTCTGAAAATAGTGATCCTGCCTCCAGGAAAACTCAGAATGAGACTGAGACTGTAAGCTGCCTCTTCTCATTTTGTAATTCTCTCTAATTTTGGGATTATGGGCCTGCAAAATTATCACCTGGTTTCTATGGTAAACTAGTGTGGCTACTGGGATTAAAGGTGTGTGTCATTGTGGCTTCTGGGTTTAAAGGTGTGTATCATTGTTGCCTGCTCTGAAAGGCTGACCACTGTGGCTGTTTTACTTTACTGATCATCAGGCAAGTTTTATTTATTAAAATACAAATGAAATGCTACTACATCCAATAATGGTGCCAAGAATGGATTTCATGTGTGGAATAGGAGTTAAATTGAATCAGAGACTTGTTGGTTATTTCCATGACGTTTTTGTCTCTATAAACTAGTGGGTAGGCCTTGTCTGACTAGCCACTTTTATAGTTAGATATTCACAGCTGGGGATGATTGGTGACTGGATTTCTCTTTTAACTTCCTTTTAAAAATTTGTTTATCCTCCTGCACTGTTTTATTGTTTTCTGATTCTACATGATCGCTTGACGATATTCCTTCCATGATGACATTTAACGGACTTTTATTATTTTAGGCTATGATTTTTCTCTTTTTACCTCTTTTCTTCCCTCTGTCTTCACATACATACACATAGAACAACCTCAAAAATTATGGTAGACCTTTTCTAAATCTCTCTGTTGTTTTACTTACCTATATGCTCTTGATATGAAGTTAGGTGTTGAAGAACTATGATAATGGCATAATTTTTTGTTTTTGTTCATTATTCATTAGTAGCATATCTACTATTATCTACTTTCTTTTCTTTATAATAGGCATTATGGGAATTGGTTAGATAATTGTGATAGTCATATATCACAAAATATAAAGCAGTTTTTTTTTTCTCCAAAATACAGGCTGCTGAAGTAGAGAACTCTTACGAAAGCTTGGATGTGGTGTCAGAGTTTTACTTAAGAATGAGGATAATGACTTGTCATTCAGTGAATTATTAAGATTTGCATGCTTAGAATAATGTAATTTGGTTTTCTGTGCATGACTTTCAAAAATAATATGATCCCTTTTCTCTACTTTTAACCAATGCCTAGTCCATAGAAATGGAAATTAGCTGCAGCTGTGATTTTATGAATGGTTTCCTAGAAACTACATTGAAGTAAATTGCAATTCACAAATGAGTTTTATATTTCTCTTTTAAGCAAGTGCAGATGGGACATTCATGAATGTTCATTGTAGATGTTCAAGTAAATTAACTATAGTCTTTGAAGATGACGGTCACATTTTTCAAGTTCAAGGTCACATTTAAGTAAGCATTACATTTACAAAATGAACAAATGCTACATAAATTAGTAATAGAAATCTTAGTAATCAACTGTCTAAAGAAGGAAGCCATTCATAACACATTAAAACCTATTTTTAACGAGTTATTCAAAGGTTTCTTACTTGTTTTATTTACTCACAGTCTTGGAACATTCTAATCATCTTTTACTGCAGATGGTCATAGCTTACTCCTTTTGATAAATCTGGTTTTATAGAATTCACTTATAGAAAGTACTGATTGAGTTCTTCTTACTATAGACATGGCATTCACAGCAGCCTCAGTAAAAACATTGGGACATTCAGAAAATATTTTTATGTTTTCTAACTCATTAAAGGCATAACAGATTCTAATTATCACACACACATATTTATACACACACACAGAGTATTTTTGTGCTCTTATGAGCATGTGAGTTTGTGCATGTGTGTGTGTTATATGTGTGAGTGTGTGTATATGTGTGCATTCTGAAGCCAGAGTTCAATGTTCAGTATCTTCCTAAGCCTCAGATATTCTTATTGTTAGATGCATCAATCCACAGTTGTCTGGCTCTCTCTTTTTCTCTTTTTTCCTTCCTTCTTCCTTCTTTTATACCTTCCTTCCTACCTACATCCCTTATTTCCTTCTTCTATCTTTTTCTTATTTTAATTTGGTGATTAATTTGGTGTCTCTCTATATGGCCCTGGTTGTCCTGGAAGACAACGTAGACTATTCTGGGCCAATCTTATAGAGATATACCTTCTGCTTCATGAGTGCTGTGATTAAAGGTGTGCACCACTTGGCCTTTATTTACTGTCTTACATGAGGGCTAGGGACCTGAACTCTGGGTCTCCTATGTCATCTTCCCAGCCCCAAATTCTGTGTGTATGAAAAATCACTGAAGATAGATCCTTATTATCCTAAGATGTTTGGGTATATAATATTCATTTTTTTCCTGACAAAAATTACATTCTTGTCTGTCAAAGAATTAAATTAGATGCATTATAATCTTTTTTGCAAGATAAAAAATATGATTTATGATATCAAGTAAAGTATATTGGATTGAAATAGCAATGGTATCTCCAATTAAGTATATTAATTTAGAATGAAAGCTAATTTATATTGGAAAAAGGTTTCTCTTATCTACCATTCACAAAGTTTTATGTATTTTTTGATAAGGCTTTATATGTCAGGTTTGCAGATGAACCAAATCCTTAAAACATTAAATATGTCTTACCATAAAACCAGGTCTGCAGAATTCTATCATTGAAGAATTATCTATCCAATCAAATGAGATATACACCAACAAACATTGACGTGTTCTCTGTGTGGTTTCAAGTTATAAAAAAATAAACATAAATGAAACACATACAGATAAACATTAATTCATAAACAGATGAACAAGCAGAAAATTCTTTATCAAATTCCAGAATGATGTGAGTATGGAGAGACTAATTTTCTTTTACAAACTACTATTTAAATGGTTGTATATTCTCTTTCTTGTCCGTCAATAACCAATAACCTAGTTTTCTTAGCCATACCATAAGAAAATTCACAAATTTACTTTCTCAAAATTCCTTTTATATTTATATTTCTAAGAATCTATGATTCTTTTTTTTCAGTGCAGTCTAACAATTTATGGATGAGTCTGAACTTTTCACAGTTAGTGTCTGATGTGATGTATTAGACCAGGTAGAAATACATAACAAAGATTTTCAGTGAGATCTAAGGACAAATTACGTTTTTTACCTTGATGGACATCCTTAAGGTGAAATTGTAGAGAATGACCAAGAAAAAATTCCAGTGGAAATGAATAGAACAGGGTCATAAGAAAAGAGACAAGAGAAAGGTAGAAAAACAGAAAAGTCAATTGCAAAATATATGTAAAGGGAAATTTGTGGATAGATTTTGTTCAGATGAGGAATATTTTTAATAAAGCAATCTAGTCTTTAAAATATGACCCATTTTAAGAGTAGTGAACATTTTTTTTAAAGCAGCATGCTATGACTGAAATAAAGTTAAAATCTCATTTGGCTACCGAAACTAGGGTTCTTTTCATAAGATTTCTTGAATACTCATAAGATAAGGGCCTTACAAATTGGCAAATCAAAGTAAGAATTTAAAATAAAATATGTAGAAAGAAGAAAGTCAAGAAGAGAAAGAGAAGAATGGGACAGAGTATTACCTTCCAACCATGATGAAAATTGATAATAGTACTTCAAAAGGCCTCAGAATGTCTGAGAAGGGAAATGGAGTGTAGTTTAAAGAGGCTTCTATCCATTTTTGAAGTATAAGCATACATAAGTTAGATGAAGTGTCCCTCACTGTAGAACTTCAGAATTGTATAGATTTTATATATTAGAGTAATAAGTGGGCATGGAAAGCATTAAAAAGTTTATAATCTTAAACTATCAAGGTGAAAATGTTTCTTTTTACACTACTAATTTAGAATAGAGATAAAAATGCACTCATGTTAAGTTAAAAAAGAATTGGGAAGAACTGCTTTTATTTTATTTTTTTGTTGATTTTTATTGAGCTCTACATTTTCTCTGCTCCCTTCCCTGCCTCTCCCCTTACCCCTTCAACCCTCCCCCATGCTACCAATTTACTAAGGAGATCTTGTCTTTTTTTTACTTCCCAAATAGATTAGATTTATGTAAGTCTCTCTTGGAATAGGAGGCCAACTGGAGACTGAGTCAATGTTGGTCATATGAAGATTGTAGATGGTAGTGAAGGAGAAATTGGCTGAAATTGAAGAATTACTGTTGGATTTACTATTTGTATATTTGTAGATTCATTGGGTGTTGAGAGTGTACTGGAAAACTTTAGGGAAAATGTCTATCATATTATATTTTCACAACAGAGAATCACAGACATGGAGATCCACAAATCTGTAATCTGGGAGTGAATATCCAACCTGTTAAAAAATACGATCCTAAAATCAGAGATAGTTCCATGTGTATTGTAAAATGAAGACTCTCACACAGTCTGTGATCTATCTATCATTAGTTTATCTTTCTATTTTCTATTTATGTGTATATGTAAACTTCAGCTGTAACATAGTTGTGTTCCATGTGAAAATGGGAAGTCAAGGAGAATTGTTACATTGATAAGAAAAGGGAAGTGTTTTAAAGAATTTGTCAATGCTGTCACATACTATAATTGTTAACAAGTCAGAAGATTGGCCAAGAATTCAACATTTCTGCATGAATAAGGGAAGGGCTAATAAGATCCCAACTATAGCCAAGGAGGTATTGATAGATTCTGTAAAGAGAGAGTGCAACTTCATTAGAGATATGTCCCCAAGTATAATTATTCTTCAGTGGATGGCACTACATCCATGCACTAATTGGAATCCATGGGTTATTTAAAAATAAAAGATTCTTGGAGGAAGAGAGGTCCAGGGAGAATAGGATGTGGTGAGTGATAAGTGGATGTGTGCATAGTATTGATTTAATGTGTATGACATTCACCAATAATAAATAAATTTAAAATACACATAAATGAAAACTAAACACGAAATAAAAATAAGAAAGTACTTAGGAATGAAACTGAAATCAAAATCAGAAGATGCTACCTACATTGACAGATGATTTTCAAAATTTAAATAGACCTATAATTGTAGACACTAAGGTTTATATTGCAAAACAATCTATGGAATTATGCAAATTCTAGAAAACATTGAATTTTCTAAGTTATTTTTCTAAGGAGCTTCAAATTCCTATGAACTTTACACTTTTTACTTCATAATACATAGTTGTTTTATTTTCTGTTTAGCAATAAAAGTGTATTCTAAAAAGATAATCTGACTATAATATAGATAGATCTGACACATTTCATTTCTCATAAAGTTAGAATATTTTAGACTCTAACAAGAGTTCAAGTATTTAATTCTCTTTGTATTGAAGTATTTCAAAACATGAAAGAAATAAGACAAGATCTCCTGAGTAAATTGGGAGCATGGGGAACTTGAAGGAGGGTTGAAGGGGAGAGGAGAGGCAGGGAGGGGAGCAGAAATAAAAAAAATGAAATAATAGGGAGTGAGATTATAAAATATACAAAGATATCTTTTTAAAAAATTAGACTGCATCTCATTTAATATTAGACTATATCACTTTTCAGCCTTATTTTCTTCTACACACTTCTCATATTAGTTAGCTAAAATTGAATAAAGTAACATAGACATTTTGAGATGGTCAGGGAAGAGACTATGAGAACGCAAACCAACACTAAGAATTACAGGCAACTAAGGAATGGTGACAGAAGAGAAATAGTCTTCTCAAGAGAAGAACACACAAAGCAGTTGAATAAAACCAAATGATCAAAACTGAAAATATATATGTAACATTATAAAGACTGAGTAGGTAGAGCTTATATATTTAGGAATGTATACACACAACACACACACACACACACACACACACACACACACACACATTTCCATGTAACAGTTAATGAAAAAAAGAGATCATAATTCTGAAGAGTGAAAAAGACATATATCTAAGGGCTTGAAGGGAGGAAAGAGAAGAGGAAATGTAGTTATATTATAATTTTATATATTTTTGTCAAAGAAAAAAACCCAAATTTAAGAATTTTAAGAATATATTGTAAGAGTTCATAGAGAGCATACGAAATGCTTGTTAGCAATGTTGCGAACCATGATCTAATGAACATGAGATCATATTTGACATTAGCTAAATCTTTAACTTTAAGCTCACAAGACAAAAACATAAAAACACATAAAACAGATGGATTTATGTGTTTCCTGAAAGTTTCTGATTTTTTTAAGTAGCATTAAAATTATATTGACAGATAATTCTCAGAAAAAATGTATGACTCAAATTATATAAAAACAAAATAAACCTCAAAATTGGGGAATGCAACAATGTCAAATATCAGGATCTGATAACTCTACTCTTGGCCAAAGGAGAAAGGCAGAACATTAATCAACTTAATGGGAAATTAATTACCAAAATGAAGTTTTTGGTATTAGAATTCTGTAAAGCAAAAAGTGTATATTATTGTATGGCAATCTATTACTTTGACATTGTGTTTAATAACCTCAAACTTGTGAGGCTTAGTTAAAAAAAAGTGAAGGTATTTTGACATAATAGGACCTGAAATTTAAACACTCATTTAAAAAGATAAAAATAAGATTTTTAATTAAAATCATAATTTATAGTCAATTTTAGTTATCTAGAATTTAACTTTTCATAATTTTCTGTCTATAAATACAGTGTGCTGTAGTATGTAAAGTATGAATTTTACATTCAGTCATGGCTACTCACAGAGTTGCAGAGTGAGAAAGGTGTCTTGGTGGGGAAGAGCACTTGCTACTCTTCGGGAGGACCTAGCACTCACATCAGGAGGCCTATAACTCTGTAACTGAAGATCCAGGGGATCTTGTGTTCTGCCCTAGCCTCTGGGGACACCTGGGTTCATGGGCTTGCATACAAATGCAGAGGCACACATCCACACATGAAAAGTAATTTAATAATAAATCTACTCTAGAAGCACTCTCAAAACCACACATAGAGGTGAGAACTACTAACTTGCCAGATACTTCTCAGGTGTCAAACTGGCAAATTAAGATTAATCATCATGTGGCCAGTGGGTTTTACATGGGAATTTATGTTTTACTTTGTATTTTCCTTTTAATTTTAGTTGGTCATGTGATCTCAAAATTTAGAAAGAATTGAAATGTGTTTCTATAACTCAAGGTGATAAAATAAATTTTATCTCTCCATTAAAATAAATCCTATTGAAACCCAAGGGTTTCATGTGCTAGGAATGAACCTGATGTAATAGTCAAACATTTGTTAAATTGTTTAATGTTTATCACAATGTGTTCATCATGATTCTATCTCACATAAATGCTAATCTAAGAGTATAAAGCCTAAAACGAATCTGTTTCGAGGTGAACAAAAATATTTGTGAACAGTGCTCTACACAGAAATTAATGATGGCAAAGATATATTGTGTTAATAAGGCTCTCTTATGTGCTCTCCTAATTTTGTCCAAATTTTGTAAATTCTTGATCATAGACTCTTACATGTTCAGTTCTGCAGATCCATGAACTACAGAACTGTCTCTTTAGCGCTGTTCTCCAGTTGACCTGAAAAGGTCTCATCATTCCATAGCTGGAGTCTTCCTGCCTCCTGGCACAGGATGAAATCCAGAGCCAAACCTATCCAACCTGGTTATCTCCAAATCTGCTGAGTCATCCCCACCAGAAAAATGCTTGTTAACAACTGGGCTAGGAAAGAAACATTGTTCCTTCTTTGAATCTTGGATAACTCCTCACTGTACTCTTTGCAATAACATTTTCTTTTAATCTGACATTCTGAGTAGATGCCCCTTAGAAATACATTTTCAGGGAAATATAAAACAACCCTCTTTCAACATACTCTTAGGTTTCACTATCCCACTTAAAAATCCATAGATATTTGGAGAAAGGAAACGTCTGGCACACCTGGAGCAAACAATTGATAGACCATGCCAATGGAACAGCACCTTTCTATTAGCAGGCAGGAATGTTGGAGCTAAGGTTAGTTCATTTCCAAAGTCTTAAGGGAGAACAGGAAGACAGTGAATGGAATATATCCCAAGAACTAAAGAGAGGAAGAAAAGAATGTTCTAATCCTAATACTGCACTGACTTTTAAATGAAAAAGAAAATCACTTTGTAGACTCAAGAGAAGATTGGAGGCAACAGAGAAGAAAATTCTTTTAATTAAGGATCGAAGCTGTGAAATCTGAAGGACAGAGGGTAGAAATATTGAAGAATAATGAATGTCGGCCGACTGTCTATCATCCTGTGATTGAAATTTCAAACATAAGGGAAGATTTAGAACAGAAAAAAGCTTCTCATAAAGAAATTCTTAAAACTTTTTCTAAATCTGAGGGGAAATGAGACCAGATGGAAATTCTGACTTACAGGAAGAATAAGGATTATAAAAATCATTTTAAAAGTCAATATATATCTATAATAAATGCATATTCATGTGTGCATGTACCAGCCAATATTTTTTACTTTAAACAATGAAAGGATTATAGTTAATAATGATGTAATATTAGAAGTTATTATTTGTTATAGTGCAGTGACATTGTATTATACTTGCTTCCATGTTAACTTTCTCATTGAGATTGTATTAATATATTATTATCCATGTTGTGGATTAGGACCAAACATGTCTCCCACTGCAATAAGGCAGTTGTTGGTTTGTATTGCAATGAAAAGAGGCTAAATATCTTCCATATTTTTATTTTATTTTAAATTGATTTCCCTTATTCAAACCATTGAACTTAAAAAATTAAAGCATACAATTATTTTCAGTTTTTTGGTACAGGATTTAATTTCACAGTATGTCAATTTGCCACTGAGAAAAATGCTGATGTTTTATTTTGAAAAGAGAGTTACTAGGTCCCACTGTTTCAATAGCTCTCAAGTCAGGCATATAATTAATGAAAATGTCTATTAAATATGTTGTTATGCTTTAAATGGCTTTTTACATTTTTATTTTACAGTTCAGAAAAAATGTTTCACCTGGAAGAATACATTTTTATTTCTCTGCCATGATAAGAAGTTACCGAGCATTTTTATTCCATTAAATAAGCTCCTTGTCAGATGACTACAAAGTATATGGATTGCAGTTCACCCATTATTATCAATATCATTTGTTCTGAGTGGGGTTTTTAAGGCCACTGATATGAGTTTCATTCTTAATTGTCATGATCGTCACTTAATATGTCGTAAACTAGGTTCACATTTCCATATTCCTCATCATGTTGGGTAAATATATCAATAAGGCCATTGCTTAACATTGGTCGCTGTAGTTTAGTTACTTTGTGTAGAATAGTTAACTAGTTATCTTTCTTTGTTTTCAGGAGTACTTTGGGATGGTCTCAAAATTCTAGGCAGCGGTGAAATTGTAGCAAACTCCGCTCACTGGTGATCTATTATCCCTTGACAATAATGAACATGTCAGCATACTCAGTGTGGAAACTGGTTAGCAATATGAGAACGGCTGAGAAATTTTTTTTCAGTGTAGGTGGATTTACCAATCTCAACTACTTTTAGGTGAATCTTCTTACAGATAGATTCCAACTTTCGACCACTTCTGGCTCTGTTTTCACTTCTGCTCACCACTTAGCAGCTGGCTTTGAGACTACAGAATGTCTATTTAGTTCCTCGCTCATAAGCATTGTCCGCACTCTTTGTCATTTCATGGTATGACTATTATGCAGGGTTACGTCTTTTCTAAGACAGCCCGAGATCCTCCTCCCTTGAATAGTAACAACCTCATGCTCAGACTCACAGACTGAAAGGGGCAGCCTCTTACTAAATACTGGCCTAAGGGGCTTAAGACTTCCTATAATGCTTGCCATGGCTTCATTTATCTATGACCTTATCAGGGATGCAGATAGAGTTTTGGAGTAATGAAAGTATGACTCAGCTATCTTTCAAATTCTTTTTTGAGAAGTCTAGCTTTATTAAAAACCACTGTCACAGAGCTTCTAACTCTCTGTCATTTTCGTTGTCTTTTTTTTCCCCCCAAAGTTCCTTTTCTCATATCTCTTGAGAGTCTCCATACGGTTCTTTCTTTTTTATATTCAGATGATGAAAAATGCACATGAAGACTGCTCCTCCTCCAAGAATTTGTGGTCTGGTGAAGCAGGTAGCTGTTCTGGGTAGATACTGGAGAATTTGGTTACATATCTCAATGTTTCATTTCTGACATATCTTCATATTCTCTTTCTTTATAATGGCTTGAACTTGCTATTTCTAAATTCAAACCTACACTGTTTGCTTTCTGTATCCAAATGGTGTTGAACAATATTTGAAGAAATAATTTGTCACTGTTTGGCCAGTTTTTGATTTGGCCTTTTCCTGCTCTCTGATTATCAGATATCCTAGTGAATCAAGCTCTGGTCACAAGCTGGTACCTTGGGGACTCTAAGCTGGTGTTCCTCTGATCCATGAGTCTGCTCACATATGCATATTCCATCACTCCTAGGTCATGCCTGCTCTTCAAGGACATGGGCAATTTACTCACTAATTTTCTTTCCAGTCTTAGCAAAAATCATCCTGTCTTTTCTTTCTCTGCCACTTTGATTTTTCTCAACAATGCTATAACCTGTTTCAAAAATGAGATACCCCAGTCTTAAGGAGGTGGCAGTCAAAGACAACTGTGCTGGAATTTAAACATTTCCAACAGTATCTTATCGTGTTTCAATTTTCAATTTTTATGGTTTGTTGTGTGAACCTCTCTTAAAGATTAGGCAGTCTTAGTTTTGGGGCTGTTGAGTGTGAAGGATGCTACTTCAGTCTGTAAATAAATTTTTATTTTGTCTAAGGTATGTGGGTATTTTGCCTGAATTTATACATCTTAGATATCCTGAAGCTGCAGTCATAGATAGTTGTGAAGTGCTATCTCTAATTCAAAAAAAGGGTCCTTTGAAAGAATTAGCCGTTGCTCGCATCTCTGTTCTTCATGGGAAATATGTTGGAGCAAATTAATGAGAATATCAGTCAGAAGGTAGCATATATCTTGGAGAGGTAGCAGAGAATATAAAAGTATATCTACTAGGTTCATAACAAGTGAAACAAAAGCTGAGCCTTATTAAATTATCCTCTACAGAGATCCTAAAATGGCGTATTCATGGGGCATCTTCCTGAATGAGTTGAAATGTAGGGGCAGTAGGAAAGTGCTGAGCTGCTGTTTCAGTGCTTCAGTGAGCTGATTGAGCTAACTGATTGTGTTTTTGAGTTAAAATGAACAAGTAGAGATGTAAAAAGACATCATATACCATTTGTCCAATGCATATTGTTTTCTAAACAGAAGAAGCCTTCACACATAGAAAACACAGTGCACACAATTGCTCTGACTTCTGGAGAACCTACTCAGATCCCAACATATTTAGAATTGTGTGCTCAGAACAGTGGCACTTCTCTTAAAGCTCAAATTCTCAGCTGCCAAATGTCCCCTGAACTCATTAGGACTCATTTGTCTCTGTCTGTAACATCCTCTCAAGAGCTGGGTCATGCTGGGTGCTCTGTCTCTTTGCCACTTTGAATGAGGCCAGTTTACAAAAAAATTGTAATTCGTGATGTATCTCAGGGAATTACTTAAAAATTTCCTTACAAAATCCCAATTACCTAGGAAAGTGCATTTTGAGCATTGTCTAAAGAAACTGAATGGAACACCATGAACTTACCCTTTCAATGAAGAACTCAACTCTGAGTATTACATGAGAGTCCAAAGGAACTTAGTAGAGAAAATCTGACCACCTTGGCTCAAGGACAGCAAGTTTTCTAGACAATCTCCTAATACGCAGTTTAGAAGTGCCTTGGAGCCATATGTTGTGATAAAAATACAACATATATGCCACGCTGATTATTTAATTCAAGGGTAGATTTTGTCTCGTTCTAAGAATAGATGATGGATAGAGTGCATATACTTAAAGCCATGCTCCATAAATATCATTTCCTTCCATCGAGCTTTCCAGAAAATTGAATATAAATGATTGCTAAGTTAGAGTTATGTGGCTGTGCCTTGCAGCAGCAAGCTTTAATAGCTATAGGATATTAAAGGTCAAAAGAGGCAGGTGTAGTATCTGTAGAGTAAGATAATGAAAATATTCATATAAAAGGCAGTTAAAATGATCAAAGTTCACTTGAAACCTTTTTCTATTTTATTTAGTTTGGCTTTTATTTGTTTTTAAGTTAACACTTCTCATATAACCATTGTTGACATTGAATTAGTTTGTAGCTCATGAATATCTATAACCTTTCCGCTTATTTTTTTTAATTTTTGAGAAGTTTATCAATATTACTATAATTCCTACCCTGTTCTGCCACTCCAATGTGTCCCATGTTTCTGCTCTCCTCTGTGTCAAGTTCATGGACTCATATGTATATGTGTTGCTCCATGTAAACACGTTTCTGGATAACCAATTGGGATGGAAGACTATGACGGAGCCCTTCTTTACAAGAAAGAGATTTGCCTTCCCTCAGCAGCCATCGTTTTCATGTAGCTCCTTATCCATGTAGGTATGTAAATTTAGCTGCTAAATTGTTGCAGCTTCATGGGTACAGCTTTCCTTTAGAAGATACTGTCCC
>JAQHUG010000005.1:13104246-13115746 GCA_028555095.1 Dicrostonyx torquatus
TCTTTGTTTTCTAATTGTGTTTGCAATCTTCAATCACCGTGCCAATTAAAGTAGTCTTTGGAATCACTTTCCCAAATAGAGAGAAAGTTTAAACTTAAAACTGAGACTGACAAATCACATTTTTGGAGGAACCATCTTTATATATGATTGCATTAAGCAAATGTACATTCATAGACTTTGAAAGTTGTGTTTGTCCAAGAGCAAATTTTGGAAATAGATATGTTTCACCTGATGACTTATCACCTCTTTTCATTGGATTTGTCTTTAAACTTAATTTTTTAAATTTTAACAATGATTTTTATGAAGTTATATATATGTATATATATTGGAGTAGGACTTTTACATCCCTTCCCGTTACATGCTGGAATTTTAACTAGTTTGGTCTCCTGAAGGTAACCACAGAATGTGTGAATTCTTAGCCATGTCATGTCCAGAGAATAATGTTTTGTAACACTTCTCCCCATCCTCTTGCTCTCCATTCTTCCCACCTCCTCTGAAATGTTTACTAAGAAATGGTGGGAATGAACATATATCCCATCAATGACTGAGCTTTCACAGTTTTAATATATTTCACAGTCTTAATATTTCCAGGTCTTAATATCTCAAAATTAATCACTGATCACTGCAAAAAGAAGCTAAGCGTATTTGACCAAGATTGAGAGTTGAACAAATAAATACAAGTATTCAAAAGCCAGTTTGTCAGTGTGACTAATAAGCAAAGCAACAATGGTAGGTGCCTCTGTAGGGCCTTGACTTCCCCATCAGGGGTTTTTGACAAGATTTACAGTATCAGTCATAGGTGTCCCCTCATGTGGATCAGGCCTTGAGTCTAATTAGAAATCAGTTGGTTACCCCTGTAACTGTTATGTTTTGTTACACTGGGGACACATCTTGCTTGGTCTCTGGGTAAGATCACTGATCCCTCTTACTTTTGCCAGTCTGGCCTGTGCTTTACAGCAAGCTATCCATCAATGATGGGCTTCTTGGTTAGATCCAGAGTAGTTTCTCTATGTCCCATTGTTACTGAAGTGTGTGTGGGATGATAACAATCTAAGTCCCAGGTCAGGTCTGGCCCCTGTACTTAATAAGTCAGTAAAAGAGCCAAATTGAGAGTGGAAAGTCATTAAAAAAAGATTTATTCAACATTGCCACAGTGGAAAAAGAAGCAGAGATTCAAGGATTCCCCCAAGTTCATCAGGGATCACCTGAATTGAGATTAAGTTTAAATAGAGGACCAAGTACATTCAGATCTAAGCAATCAAGGTTAAAGTGTGGCCACTTGGCCACTGCTTTTCAGTCTCAGCCTGTGAGGTAGCCTCTGAGAAGTTGTACTAACTGTGTGAAATCTCTTTTCAGCAAGCCCTCTGTCCCCCATCCCTCCACCATCACCCAGTTGGCACCTTTTCCTTTCACCCAGCATGAGCTTCCTGAAAAAATACTCAAACTGTTTTTTATTATCCATTGTTACAATGGTCTGCCACAATGGGAAACACAAAATTTTCTTTTATAATATTTTAATTTTTGCCAGGAAAATTAACTACAACAAAGCATATGGTGTCTTTAGCAATAGGCTCATAGCATCTAGTTTTGGTGGGCAACCAAGGACAATGGTAACAGCCTGTTTTGTTCTAGATACTGTGGGCTCTGATACCTGCTAGCCAGAGGACACCATGGCGACATTTTAGAAAGACAATAGGTGAAAGTTCTGCTCCAGCCTTCCTTTTCATTTGTAGATTGCTCCAGGAGAAGTGCTTATCTCTGAGTTGGTGAAGGAATGCAGGTGTGTGTGCTGGGGGAGGTGCCCCGGAAAAAGGAATAAGATATAGATCAATTCCTCAAAGGTAAAGGGAGATAGGAGAAAGAGGAATGGAAGAGAAAAGAGCATGGCAGAGCAGAAATAGGGAGCTTGGCAAAGCAGAAGGGGTTTTGAGAGAGCCTAGAGAGCAGGATGGTTTTTAGGGAGATGTAATAAACACAAGGCCACGCTGAAGAATAGGAAAAGTCTGAAGCCGCCTTTTAAGCTGTAATGGTGTGAAAGCCTGTTTCTTTCCACGCATCTCCGGGGACACATTTGGGGAAAAACATCAGTTTCTATGTTGGGGCGACGGTCCCCAACAAGATACCTCTGGGACCTCTCTCAGCTGTTAACCCCTGACTTAAATGAAGATATTCACTAAATATTTATATTTACTCAACATCTTTTTCTTTTGATTCTTTTGGGAGATTTATTTCCATGATCTTATTTTTATTTTGTCTTTTTGATATTTGGATTCCATACTGATACAATGGTATAATCATGGACCATTTCCACTCCTCCCACATTTGTGAAACTTTTCAGAAATAATGATGAAAAAAATGTTACTATTGTGGTATAAATAAATATATTTATTATGCAATAAAACCCAGCAATTAATATCATCTTGTCAGTGCTAGTGAATACATGCTAATAGTTATGGATATAACACTTAGCAAAAGTACACAGAGCCGTGAATTTGAAGTACGTGTTTCAAGGTTTAATATTCACAGGAATAATAGTATATGGATCTCTGGACAGATTGTCCTAATATACAAAGTAAGGAATGTTGGTTAGGTAGAAATGTGGTTGAAAGATCCTTCTAGAATGTGATGTCTGATTGTATAAATATTCTCATTATCTTTGAAACTGTCATCAAAGATTTATATGTCTTTGAGACTGTAATGATGTGTAGATAAAGATTTTCATTGCTTACTATATATTTATTGGGTAATAATATATGTAATATAAACCTGATAAATCTTCACTATATTGCTAATAGAGCTAAAGCAAGTGAATTAAATGAAGTATTTACCCATGCTTTGCATTTTGCAGTGTTATAGAATATTATTGCAGCCATGGGAAAGAAACTGAGCCTTGAGTTTGGAAGATGTAATTTTTCTTAACTTCCATTTCCACCATTACTAGTTATTCCATTTTCATAAATTTACCTTAGTAGCATTTATTGAATGTGTATTATGCACTATGTAGTGAACAATGGAACTATCACTGAGTTCATACTTCAGTCACTTCTCATCTTTTCAGATGTAGAGGCATGAAAAATATACATAATATAATCTGATGTAAGATGGTGATCCTGAGAGGAAAATCAATCTACATGGCAAAGGAAGTGAATGTCTCTGTCTCCCGTGTGTGTGTGTGTGTGTGTGTGTGTGTGTGTGTGTGTGTGTAAGAGAGAGAGAGAGAGAGAGAGAGAGAGAGAGAGAGAGAAAGATGAAATAGAAAAATCTTTTCTGCTATTTTCCTCAAACCAGGTAGATTTCCTTCCTTTACTGCAAATGGAGGAGATAAAAGGGAGCATACTCCATGTGGGTTGTAGGTTATGTATATTAATAATACACTGGCATTGTCTGTGAATGAGAATCATAACTTGGGCTCGCATCAAAACCTATGTTAAGACTCAGAACAAAGATAAAGACATGGAAAGAAGGTTTATGTGAACTCCTAGTCTCAAGACTCCTTGCCGCAAATTCCCAGCTCATATCTCAGGAAAGAAAAGTTCTGGTCCACTAAATGGGCTATATGTACCAGGAAGATATAGGAAAGGAAAAATGCAGAGTGACAGCTCTATGCAAAATTTCCCTAAAGTTAAATAGAGCAAGCAGTTACTCTCAGTATAGCCACTAGCTTAAGTCACCAGACTAAACTCCCAGGAATATATTCTGTAATAGGGAAAGTGTTGGGACTCGGACAGACTAGGGAAAGATGGATTTAGACATAGAGTACAAGGCAAGTTATCAAAAATAAACGCCTTTGATAGTACTTAGAGTTGGAAGTACACATGATAAAGCTGGGAGTCACTCACTGCAAAGTTAATACTGGACACTCATTATAAACTTGATGGTTTGTAAGCATTTCCTTTTCCAGCCTGCTTAAAATGATGAGTGATGTAGAAATAAAAATGGGAGGTGGATCTCAAGAAGCCTTTAAAAAGAGAGAGAAAGAGTTGTGGAATGTCAGAATTATATGCTGTAGTAAATTCTGAGTCTCTCTGGTAGTCTTTTGTACAAGATCTCTATAGGTTGGAAAGGTTATACACCACAGAATTTCATCTCTTAGTCCTGCTGGGTAGATGCTGGAGATGAACTTCCAGGGTAGACTCTAGTCCACTGTCTGATTTACAGTGTCTTGACATATTTAGAGAGAGGGTTAGCTTCTTCTCTGTAAAAAGCACACTAGTATACCATGAGCTACCTATCTTCTTAATTGCCTCTTAGAATTCTTACCACCTAATACCATTTTGTTAGAAATTGAACTTCAACATGAGATATTGAGGCCATGCATTCATGCTTTCTAAAATAAAACCTACACTGAGCAGTATAGAGTATAAGGTAGGAACAACAAAAATACATCCTTCAAACTCCACTTTACATTCTATAGTTTAGGACAAATGAACCTGTAATATATTTAATTAATTAATTGTTAGTACTTATCTTGGTTGTAGTGAAAATATGGCAGTATGTGTATCAACTACTATTTTTTAGGAATATTTTTTTCTTCATCTTGTCATTACAACTATGAATAACAGATGTTAAACAATTTCTTACAGGCAAAAACAAATGTTGATCAAGTTTTAATATTAATTACTGACAAAGCTACTTGTCGTTTAGTTGCTCAGTTTTATATACTACCCTGATAGTCTTTGGATATTTCATTTTAAGTAGTTAAATCTCGCTTTCATGAAGGTTAGGATTTTCAATGCACCTGTTGCATTTTGATTTTTAGTTTGCTAAACAAGGGATTCAATTTAAAGATTTATATGAAATCAAATGTTTTCTGCGTGAGACAGTTGGCAATTGATGCCTAATAAATTTCACCTCTGACGACACCTTCTGTTTTTCTCTTGTATACATGTGATTCCAAATAATGCTTGTACTTCAAAGGCTGAAACTGAGAACGACACTGTATTTCATTCTGCACAGGTGTAAAAATGAGCATATGATGTACCTCATGAGTAAATCTGACATTAGTTTTATAACAGTAGATATTTGATCTAATATTTTAATGATCAGTTTAGAAATTATTAAACATTTCACAGATACAGCTATTTTACACATTTAATTTAAACATAAAAATAAAATAAATTTTAAAATATTAAGAGCAAAATTAAATGTAGATAGATAATTTACAATAACTCATGGGGTCAAACTGAAGTGACCTGATGATAAAGCACAATTTTGTAGTTAAAATAATGGACTAAAACCAATGGCTAAGTATGTAACCACTGCATGAGACACAGAAGCATAGAGTGGAATGAAATGTTTCAATCACTAAGTTTATTGTATTTTGACATCCAGGTATAATTTGAAGAACTAAATGAATCTCAGATATGAACAGATAGACAACACAATGTTTTAAAATTTTAACTGAGTTTTAGTTAAATTGAAAATAAAATAATCAACTCTTTCTTAATATTTTCTGAAATTAGACTGTTAATGAATAATTTTTTCTTTTAATAAGATAGTTGATAAAGGGTATTACTTTTATCATTTCTGGTAGTAAATACCCATTTTAAAATATCCATTGTCTATAAGACAGCAACTCTACTGCTATGAGCTGAACTGTATCCCTGTAACTAATAGATGCTGAAGTCCTTTCTCTCCAGGACCTCCAAATCTGACCTTACTTTGAAATCATATTAAACTGAAGTACTAGATTGGGTCCCAATCTAACAGATTTGAAATCCTCATGCAGATGCTTTAGACTTAAAGACAGATCCTCACAGACAGTGATGTAAAAAGAAAGACGGACACCTCTGCATCCAGAAACCTGAGGGCATGAGAACCTTGGAGAGCCTGACCAACTACATTGTTCATCTTTGGAAGCTTTCACTTTTGATGACACTTTGAATTCAGATTTCCAGTTCCTTGAACTCAAACAAAAGTTCGCAGTTTCAAAATATTCACATTATTTTTAATTAATTAATTAAATGACTGATTAATTAAACTTTTATTGGTTCTTTGTAGATTTCACGCCATGCATTCTAATCCCACTTTTCTCCCTGTCCCCTCATATCCACCCTCTGCCCTTGCAGGCTTGCAACCTCCCCACAAAACAAAACAAAATTTAAAAGACAAACCAAAAAGCTAAACAAAACAAAAAGAGAAAAAGGAAAAGAATCTCTCTGTAGAAGCTGTAGTGAGGCCTGCTGAGTCACAGTTTACCCTTTGGTCCATTTATTTTTACTTACAAATGCTCATTGTCAAGAGTCATTGATCTGTTTAGAGGCCTCTGATTTCTGCTGCCCCACTGATACTGGGCTCTTACTGAGGCTCCTCTTGGTTATCCTATTGTGGTCCTGTGTCATGGAGAGATCCTGCTATTTTGAATCCATAGGTTCATTCCCTTCACTCCTCCATCAGTTCATAGATGAGGAAGTTGTTGAGGTGGGCCACCATATAGCCCGGGTTCTGGGCCTGGGTGGTGACTGGATTGGTCAGCTTGCTGGCTTTCCCTTATCACCATGATCTGGATAAACTCTTCAGCACCACCTTGGCTAGTTTATGGACTGCATCCTGCAGTAAGGAGAAAGCCAGGTCTCTTGCTCTCAGGTCTTCAGATTTGACTCATTAGCACTCACACCACCAGGGTCAGCTCTACTGTTTGCCCAGGGAAGTTTGCTGCAGATTGTGACTTTCTACCATGACGCCCTTAGAGACAAATACACGTTGGATTTGACTTTTTGTCATGTGTAGGTAATAGGGAGCATCAGAAGATGGGAGGAGAAAAGGGAAAGCGACGTCATGGTTTTCAGTTCTAGGCTCCCTCTCTGCCACGACCCACCCTGCATTGACTTTTCTGTGCTGAACATTGCTCCACTTGAACTTATGTTCTCAAGAATTTCTTCTTCCTCTCTTTCTCCTTTGTCCCATTTCAATATGTCTAAAGGCTTTCTGTTAAAGTATCAGGAATCCATGCTTTCTCCTTTAACTCTTTATCCTTAGGGGCCTTTTTCATTAAACTTTTGCTCTAGCTTGCTTGCTTGTGACATGCTTTCTTGGTGAACCTTGGTAATATTTAACCACTTGAAATTCTTTAACTTCTGTAAATCAATCCTTTTAAAATAATTTTTAAATTCAAATTTTATTGTATGTGCATTTGTGTCTTGATCTGTTCACCGTGTGTTAGCCTTGTTCTGGTGGAGACCAGAAACTGTCATCAGGTCGCCTGAAACTGGAAATTATGACAGCTCTGAGCCATGATGAGGATGACAGGAATTAAATAGCATCTTCTGCACGAGCAGCCGGTGCCCTCAGCTGCTCGTCTACCTCTACAGTTCCTCAGACCATACTTTTATTCTGCTCTTATGTTAGTTCCTGGATTGCACAAGACCTTTGTTTTTCCAGAACCTTGACTAATACACAGCTACTTTTAAGGCAGTCTTAATACATTTGATTCTCCTGTAGGTTATGTCACTACTGGACCTTGCATTGATGATACTTATATCATGATGATTTGCTTGGGTAAATTTCTATCTATAAGAGAAGCTCTTTGAAGTAGTTATTCTCTACCTAAAACCCGCATTTTATACAGACCCAGTATAACTCCTTGATACATAATTGATAATTATGAATTAACTTAAATAAATATTTAATTATAAAATGAAAGTAAAGTATCATTAGTATTATCTACATTAAGAGATGAAATGATTCAAAGTTAAATAAGGTCATGGAAAGGATGCAAGAATGAAGCAGAAAGACTGGCACAGGAAAAACTATGATATTTTATATACCGGCACAAGGTGAATGACAGCTATTACTCCTCTTGAAGAAACCAACATGTTATTCAACAAGCCGGGTATTCAATGAGCTCAGAGCTGAATTGAGTTTCACTACTATGCTTTGTACCATGCATTAAGTTTTTCGGTGTTTTCATGTTACAGTGTTCAAAAAATGAGAACTGTTTAAATGGAAGCAAGTTAAGCAAAGCACCACAGAAGACATGCCTTAGTTGAGTAATTTTGATGATATTTTGATTCTTGTTCATAATATATGCATTCACAAATGGTTTGTAAATACCAATTTCTTCTATTAAATTCAGAATTGTATTTTGTGATAATTAATTTCTCATGTAAGTACCAAGAATTCAAATAAATTCAGCCATGTGTTTTATAAAGAAACTGTAGCTAGTTATTAGGTAAAATCTGCTTATAAATATTTATAGACACCTGGTTAAATTTTATCCACAGCTAACAAATTAAATATGAGCTAAATTTTAAAATGGTAGTATATTTGAGATAAATATATGCAGTATTTTGTAAAAGCCAGAAAACTTTATTTTCCTTTTCTCCTAATTATATTTGACAAGACAGATTTCAAATAATTAAAATTTTGGTTTCATACCAGGTGTTTGTCTGAAATACATTACAAATAATTATTTAATTGATTTTAAAATATCCATTTGATAAAATAATTATCAAATTTCTGATCCACAGTTATTTGTTCATCTCTCTTTATCTCTTTGTATGTGTGTGTGTGTGTGTATGCTTGTGTCCTATTCATTTTATAAATAGTACTCATCAAAGAATAAATGAGTTTTCAGAATCTGTCTGCTTTCTTCATTGTTAATGAACTTTCTCCTTAGCTTCTTATTGTGACAGTCTGTAGTCTTCACACCATCTTCAGTTAAGAAAAAGAGCTCATATTCTCATTTCCCAGAAGTTTGGATTTGGCTTCTGATTCTCCAGGAATAACCAGTACGTTTCTCATAATAAATCAGCTTATAATTCCTATCTTTAACATGGCTATATTTCACATGATCATAAGTGGGCCCTGTTTTACCCTCATTCAACCACACTGCTATCAATAACAACATCATATTTGCTCCTTGTGAATATTACAAATATTATGTATACACAAAATATTTCCTGTAAACATTTTACACACACACACACACACACACACACACACACACACTACACATACATTCACACACACACCAAACACACTTTTTTCTCTTTACATCACTGTCTATGTGCATCCTTTGACTTAAAGGTATTTCTAGGTTTTCTTAACTTACAAAATTTATTTATTTTTAGGAGGCCTATCCTATGTTGACTTCTCTAATTTTTTTGGGTTCCTTTTTAATAACCTCTGGGATCAAAGTCCTTGACTAACGTAACAGTCCTTCGTGTAAGTTTCTGCTAAATATTGTCGTCAGGTTTAGTTCTTCATTTTCTCTGTTTCTCCTTATGTAATTTCTGGGCTCACGTTTCCTCGTAGGGTGTTTCTAATGAAATGCTGTTTCACTGTTGCTCACACATGCTAGTTCACTGCACTTACTTTTCTAGGGTGTCTATCCAACCCATTAATGTTTTTTTACTTATTTAACTTTCAGTAGGTCTCTTCAAGTCTTGCATATCTTACTCTGTTCCTGGCTATTTCTATGTCATCAGTAAATTTCCATGTGGCCAGAATGGTCCTGGAACTCCTCAGAGGTAGCTGCTATTGCCATGCCTCACTCACTCAGAGCACACTTCTGAGTAGGTAGGGAAATGAGACAGAGGATCAGACTCATCACCTGTTCATTGGAATTGGATAACTGGGATAAGAAAAATCTTAATTGTCATTTTGACATACAACACTTTTGTGTTGTTCTAATACATAAAAAAACACAAATGACTGAAATGTTTAATGGTCTACCTTGTGCAATGTAATTTGAATACTTTTTTCTTAAAATAAAACCTGTATTAAATAGTTAACCAATACCCAAAAGAAAAAATATTAATGAATTATCCAGGAACTACATAATTAAAGAGTTGTATAATCCAGTAAATAAGATAATTTTTCCACACTGCAACTCCTATCAACAGGATATATTTGCTTTCTGTATGAGCCTATTTACCATGAGAAAACAATGTAATCTTTACACTTTAGACCAATAAGTTGGAGCATATATCAATAAGATTTCATTAACCTAAATATACCCAGTAATTCATTTTACAGTCGCTTCTACATGAGAGAAATTCAGTGATAAACACTGGGAAATTCCTATAGCAACATGATTTTATAATGATGAAATATCTCTGATTAGCTTTCTGTGGTTTTTACTGTCTTGCTTACAATATTTTTCCTGAAATGAAAAAAAATACATGGTCCTTGTATTTTTTCCAAAAACAAAAATTCAAGGAAAATTGACAATATTTGGAGGGTATATACAGGATTAATAAGCCTTTGAACTTTAATATTAACATTTGATGTAAAATAAAAAGATAGCTATAAGGGTGGACAGGAACTATAGAATTTTTAGGATATCTGGATGGAAATTTTAAAAAGGTACTTTCTTTCAATAAAAGGAAAAACAATGAATATTATATAATACAATTAATTAATCTTGAAATATTCAAGTACATACCTCTTTTGGGCAGCAAGAACTAGAAATGTTTTCCAAACTGAGTATAATGAATTCAATTTTGTTTCATAAACAGCCCCTAATTACATATTCTATTCACAGCTCTATTTTAAGAAGTTCTCCTCACCTTAAATTCTGCAAGACTGTAGGTATTAGGTTAATTCATACAAAAATATCATATTTTCAGCTTGTTTGGGGCTTTAAACTACATTAGCCATAGATCATTCTAGAAATCTTGTCCACTAGTCTTTAAGGAAACACTTATAATGGTTATAAGAATAGAGTTAGTTTATAAAAAGATTGAAAATTTGGAAATATGAAATGGATCAATGAATTAAAAGTTATTGAAACACATTACATCCCTATGGTAAAAGTTCTCTAACTGAAAACATATTGCTCTCAAAAATTCATACAGGTGTCAGGGTATTGTCTGAAGTGAGAGCTTTACCTCCAGCTCTAGAGATCAAGGTTAAATATCCCTTCCTTATAACAACTTAGGAAACTCACAAGCATAAGTTTTAGGAAACATTGCACTTGTACAATGTTATTGTATATAACATTGCATTGATTTAGGCGATGGTTATATATTTACAGAGGAGTGGCAGACAATACATTTCAATGTGCCTCATGCCTGATGCCCATCTTTAACATCTTGTATAGTGTGACATGTTTGCCAAACTAATTTTCAATGGTCATACAGTATATCAACTGTTATATTTACTTAGTTTTAAACTTATCATTCATTTAGTTCTGGGATGATGTCTGAAGCCACATTGCATTAAGTCTTCATGTCCCCATAGGTTCTACTGGCCTGATATGGTCTCAGATACAATATATTTTGATGACCTTGAAATGCGTTGAGTAGCTTTGTCCTGTAGAACTACTCTTCTCATGGTTACATAGGCATTACAAAATGTGGAAGAAGGAGAAATAAGTAGTGTTCAGTCATAGAAGGAATCAACTGTAAATATCAGTGTTGATATACAGACAATGGACAACCTTGTTCTATCTTCCAAAGAAGAATAGGTATATGCAAATTATTTTCAGGGCTTCTGTGTGAATTTCTTCTACATTTATCCATATATGATATCACTTATTAATGTTCTTTTGTGCCCA
>JAQHUG010000005.1:13125868-13155326 GCA_028555095.1 Dicrostonyx torquatus
AGGGGGGAGGGCCTTGGGCTTCCCATAGGACAGGGTATCCTGCACCATCATAAAGAAGCAGGGGGAGGGCAGTGGGGCAATGGGGGAGCGGGAGGGCCGGGAACAAGGGGAGTAAATGTAAATTTTTCTTTTAACAATAAAAAAAATGCTTGTTATAATGAACTTTATTACATTGACATTATAAGTTATTCAGAACATAATTACATTTCATTAAAGATTAATATCACACAGCTTATAAAAGTTTAGATGTATGCATTAAATTATAACATTAACATTTAATTTTCATTTCAATGTAAATTTCTCTAAGTTATTATGAAACATTTTCTATAACAGATAGGGAATTTGTTATAATCAATTTTATTTACTTACTGTTTTATGTGTTAAATTTTCCATTTAATTACACTCTAAATATTATTTTTAAATAGAGTAACAGTAATTTTCAATATGGTTGGAGAGTAGTTTGGATAGAAATAAGGAATTGTAAAGTGGACTTTAGATCTCAGCTTCTTCTTTTTTGTTGGTCTGTTTGTTTGTTTTGACCCTTGATATAGTGTGGTCTTCCTCTTTAGATTCATGTACGTCTCTCTTGGAGTCCTCTTTGTTGTCTAGGTTTTCTGGAGTTTTGGATTGTAAGCTGGTTTTTCTTTGCTCTATTTCTAAGAACCACTTATGAGTGAGTACATATTATATTTGTGTTTCTGGGCCTATGTTACCTACCTCAATGTGGTTTCTTCTAGATCCATCCATTTGCCTGCAAATTTCACGATGTCATCTTTTTTTTTTGTTTTTTTTTTGCTGCTGAGTAGTACTCCATTGTGTAACTGAATCACATTTTCTTTATTCATTCTTCAGTTGAGGGTCATTAAGGTAGTTTGCAGGTTCTGGTTATTACAAATAATGTTAGCACATGTCATTGTAGTATGATTTATCATCCTCTGGGTGTAGAGCTACAGTAATGAATACAGCCTGGTAGTGTCATAAAAATGGACAGGAGGATCAATGGAATCAAATTGAAGTTTGAATAATAATCAACACACTTACAAAAACCTGATTTTTGACAAAGGAGCTAAAGATATAAAATTGAAAAAATAAAGCATCTTCAACAAGCATAGCTTGATATCAACATGTATAAGAATGTAAATAGATCCATATATATTGCCATGCACAAAACTCAAGTTAAAACGGAGCAAAGACCTCAACATAATACAACCACACTGAACCTCATAGAAGAGAAAGTGGGAAGTAGCCTTCAATGCATTGGCACAGGAGACCACTTCTAAATATAACACCAGAAGCACAAATATTGAGAGCAATAATTAATAAATGGGACCTGAAACTAAGAAGCTTCTGTAAAGCAAAGAACATGGTCAAAAGACAAAGCAGCAGCCTACAGAATGGAAAACTATCTTAACCAACCCCATATTGGACAGAGGACTGATCTCCAAAATATACAACAAACTGAAGAAACTTGTCATCAAAAGAACAAATAATCCAATAGAAAAATGGGGTACAGACCTAAACAGAGAACTCTTAACAGGTGAATGATGAAAGACACTTAAGGAAATGCTCAACATCATTTAGCCATCTGAGAAATGCAATACAAAACAACTCTGATACTCCTTCTTACACCTGTCAGAATGGCCAAAATGATAGCTTTTGGTTGAGTGGATGTGGGGAAAAGGGAACATTCCTCCATTGCTGGTGGGAGTGCAAACTGGTACAGCCACTTTGGAAATCATTATGGTGATTTCCCAGAAAATTAGGAAAAAATTTATCTTAAGACATAACAATTTTTATTTATATTTTTTGCTTTTATATATTTTTCTTCTTTTTTATTGATTTTATTGAGCTCTACATTTTTCTCTGCTCCTCTTCCTTCCTCTTTTCTCCCCTTCAACCTTCTCTTATGGCCCCCATGCTCCTAATTTACTCAGGAGATCCTGTCTTTTTCTACTTCCCATGTAGATTAGGTACATGTATGTCTCTCATGACATACATGTATGAGTCTCATCAATTTTGTTATTTCTTTAAGAGAAGTAGTATTTATACAATATTTTATAAGACAATACAAATAATTTTCTATAAAATTAGTATTTCAAATTTATAGTTCATGTTTCTCTACACTAGAAGCTCTATGAAGTGATATTGAGGTTCCTGATCATCCAAACCATTTACTTGTAGGTACTCAGAACCCTAGGTCCTTCAGAGGAAGCTAAATGGACAGATGATTATGACTACTTAAAATCTAAAAGATTTAGTAAAATATAGCAGAACATTTTTTACTTAATAATAAATATTCCAGGAACACTTTTATCTCACATAAATTGGAAAAATACCTTGTATGTATTGATAAAGAAGACATTGATTTAAATTATAAAAGGCTTCATTTATATAAGTCTAAGTACCTATCACATATTGGTTTGTCAGATATACTGAAAAGGTTGTGTGTGTGTGTGTGAGTGTGTGTATGTATATGTTGCTGGAGGTGTTAAGAAGTTTCTAGAAAGCTCTCTATCTCTAGTACATATTCTTCTTATGTCACCAAGACATGTGTGTGCAGTTAAAATAGGATTATGTTCTCTATGTGGTATATGGACTTGATGTGGGAAACAACAGGCTATCAGTTGTGACATAGTGATAATGCTTGTGAATGTCACTTCTCCAGTGTAGTAGAGGTACTCTGAAATTCAATGGTTATTGGAGCTGATGTTGCTCATCTTGTATTGTGGTTGTCTAGTATACACACACATTCAGGGTTTGGTCCTCAGCACATCTTAAACCATACATAGTGGCAGATACCTGTTTTCCCATCACTCATTGGATAGAGGCAGTATAAGTTTAAGGTTATCCTTGGCTATATCTTTTGCTGTGATAAAGTTAGCCTGTAATATATGAGACTATCTCAACAAAGAAATATACCCATGCCAATATGTTTTTGAAATATCCAAATTTACAAATTTGAAATATTTCTTCTAAATTTGATTATCTTAAATACTTGTTTTGATTTGTTTTACTTGCTGCTATGTTTCTATAATATAACAAAATTCCCTCAGTACCATCTTGACATTACAATTAGCAATCTTTGTGCTTATCGATCCTCTCGTAATATTAGACTGGAGCTTAGTTCATGAAGTATAGAGAAGTAAATCCAGGTTTATCTTCTGTTTGTAGTCACACAGAGCTCATGAATCATTTCTGCAATAAACATACATTTTCCCAATAATACATCAGCATGAATCATTTTTCTCATTTGTTCTTTATATCAACCCATTGATTTTTCCTAACTGAAATGGCAGACCTAATGGGTTGGAATCAAGACCTTCAATTGAGAACTCTCCATGGCATAATATATATCTAATTAAGATGAATGACCATATAATATGAACGTTTGAACTATGAATATGTCATAAATAATGTCACAATGTTCCAAGAGGTCAAGAGCCTAAGGTATGATCAACTCCATAATAAATTGGGTAAATGTTGTGGTTTTGTGTGTGCTTGTGTGTGTGTGTGTGTGTGTGTGCATGTGTGTGTTTACCTGTTTCTTTGTGTATCTTCTTACAGAAACCATGGCACTAACTTTTGCTTATTCACTACTCTAGATATGACCATTAGAATGGAACTTTCTTGGGAATTGGAGCCAACCAGCCAAGATATTCTCATAGGTGATTCATTACAAGATCATCATTATAAAAACAAACAAGCAGTTTCCAAAAGATATGGCTGTATAAGCGAGGGTTAGATATGGATTAACCTTTGTCATTGATAGTGGAGACGAAAACACCTTATTCTTAAGTACAGTTTTACTATGGAAGACAAAGGGAATGCAAAGTATTCAGACTTTTGCAACCCTTATCACACATCCCTCACCCTTCTGAATTCAAAATAGCTGCACCTTAAACAGGCCTTATTGAGAAATTTATTTCTTGCTTCAGAGTCAACTAGGTGTCCGTTGGGATTTCCTTAAATACTCTGAAATAATTTGGGGGGCATAATATGTCATAATTTGGTATCATTTGTACAAAACAGACATTCAGTAACTGCTTTACCCTCTAATTTATATAATTAGCGGTAAAGGTAAGAACTATTCCACACAATTTGGCGTGCCCTTGAGGTGAGCTTTGAAAGCATCCATTCCAGTATTTTGTTAAAATTGTTTTCTTATGAACCAATATCAGATTATGGACTGGAAAAAATATTATAACTCCAAAAGTAGAAATGGTGAATGAATAGCAGTAGCTATAACATTACCTTTTAGCCATTCCCAACATTCTCTGATTCATCCCATCATTTTCAAAAGGACTTGTGACTTCATATTTCGATTGTTCTTTGTTACCTTACTTTGTGTGAAGTTTAACAGAAAAGCCTTCAGTGGTTGCCTTTACAAACTCTTGCAGCCCCTGAGGATATTTCAATATGTTTTATATAAAACAGAAATACCTTGTTTTTTAGTGTGATATTATCCAGAATTTGATAAAAATACAGCTGATTTGAGTGACTCTGTAATATATAAGAAGTATCTGAACCTTGCCAGAAATGATGAGTTGTTACACAGGAAAATTAAATATATTGTAAATTTTTACTGGGTGCTATTTGTCTTTCAACAAATACTGAGCTGATTTTAGACAGACATCAGCATTCAAATGATTGGAATTCATGACATAAACATCTGGAGGAAAGGAAGAAAAGTCTCACTTTGTGTAAAGTTAGTATTTGGGAAGCTATAAGCACAGAGAGAATAAATTCCAAAGTATTATGACCCCAAACATCTGGGTAAAAATCATTTAAATGGAAGGCATGAGGACCTCAGTTACAGTAAGTGCTTGCTGAGGCAAGAATTGGGAGAAGGCAGTTTTCAAAAAAGTCAATCTGACAGAAAAGACCAGTGATTATGAGCTGGATCTGAATAAGGAAAAATTGTGGTTGTGGGTTGTAAGAACCTTATGCATTTAAGGATGCTTAGATTTCCTTATTGAAAGAATTCTGCATACCTGTCAGTCCAAAGCTCCGTAAGTATAAAAACCTATTGTGGTGTACTATTTTAAAACAACAATATCAAAATATTTTCATCTTGTTACCACTGAGCTTCTTCTTCCCAATCACTTATTAAGTAGGGTCCTGCTTGTTTTATAGAATCCAGACATTCATGGTAAATTTGGAAACCTTGTGTGAATGACAATAGTCAATGCTGTTGACTTTAATATGTTTCTATAATTTTTTATAATTTAAAAGCATGTTATTTCATGTTCATGGCTGTTTTATTTAGATATATGTCTGTGCACCACTTCTATGCAGTGCCTGTAGGGGTCACGAAAAGGGCATCAGATCTCCTAGAGCAGGAGTTACCAATAGTTTCAAGTTGCTATGTGGGCATTGGGAATTGAACCCAAGTTCTCTGGAAGAGCAGCCTGTGCTCCTAACTGCTGGGTTCTCTTGCCAGATCTTCTAAATTTCATTTATATTTCTGGGTGTGCACATTGATCTCAAAAGGATAATTAAACTAAGTACATGCCAACACATCCCTTCACAATAATATTTTGAACTCTTTTAAAAATTAAAAAAACTATGTCATAAAAATGGAAAGAAAACTCATCATTTAATCATTTTTTTTCAAGGAGAAGTAAAAGTCCAGAAAGTTGGTTCCTATGTGCTTTGGGAAACTCATCTGCAATAATAAATTTTTGTTTGTTAAAGTAGACACTAGAGCAAAGCTGTGATAGAATATGCCTTTTAATTTTGAAGTGGCCTAGATATATCAAAAATGATTGGTCTACCATGCATTGCTCTAACCAACAGGATATAGAGAGCTGATTCTGCACAATCCGCATCCTCTCCCTGACCTTTTAAATGTACAGTGCTGTTCTCCAAAGTGGATTTTGTGTTGAATAAGAAATATTTTAAAGAAAATTTGAGTGAACAAGCAAATAAAACTTTTGATTTTCTCTGTCCAAAGTCATCAATGCATAATAATAGCAAAAAAATGGCCATAATTTTCAAATTCTTAATATATACTTGCTTTGCCAAACTTTCCTTATTTTAACCGAATTCAAAATACTTTGCAGTAATTTAAGCTAATTTTTAAAATATTTGAAAATGTAAGCCACTCCAATTAAATGCTTTTCGTTTATGAGTTGCTATGGTTATGGTATCTCATCACAGAAATAGAAACCTTAAGACACTGTCTATCTATCTATCTGTCTATCTGTCTGTCTGTCTACCTTCCTATCTATCCATTGAGAATTACTGAGTTTAACTGGGATCTTTGTTTGACTGTAGGTTTGGCTTTATAGGTTTACGAGATAAATAACTTAAGACAATGACATCTCCTAGACCTTAGAATTCCAAAAGTAGCAATAGTTCTTCAGGGAGATGTAGAGCCCCATGAGTCCCTCCCTAGTCTATGGTTGACTGCTGATAGGCTCAGAGCTGTACAGGCCTATTGCATGCAGTCGCAGCTACTGTCAGGTCATGACTGCTGGCTGAGTCATGCTTGGAAGTAAGTCTTTCACAACCCTTCCCTCATCTTCCAGCTCCTACATTCTCTCTACAATCCCTCTGTATCCTCTTTGGTGATCCAAGTCTCCAAGTCTTATGGGAAAGGTATAAATGCCCCATTTATGGCTGGACATTCAATCTTCCCTTATTATTAGCATCTTGAGCAGACATGTATCTCTAGGCATTCAATGTTATTCAATGCAAAGAGAAATTTTTCTGAATACGGCTGGGATTATACTTTGTATAAGGGTATAAAATAGAGAGTAGGTTGCTTAATGGCATGATAACAATATTAAGTTCACCACCAGGAACCAAAACCTCATTAATTGGCTTTTAATAACATTTACAAAATCTCTCTTTTGGTACAGACCTAAAATCCAATCAGAGAATGGTTGCGTACCCTTAACTGCAGTGACACTATTGTACTACAGGCATATTTTTGCCTTTCTGGCTGGTATTGAAGTTTGTACTCTTCACAGATGGATAAGGTCTCAGTGCCTCCCCACTCCCACTGCCTTCAAAGCCTCTGTAGTATCTATAAAATCTAACCTATATGGTACTATCAGCAAGAATCTTGTAAACTAGTTCTTGAGATCAACCAAGAGCAAGGAAAAGAACCTGCATTGCATGTGGGGCTCTGTTCATAAGGAGGCATCTCACAGCTGGCTCTGGAGGTTTTGTTTAATGTTCCTTGGTTAAAGGAGTGGCACTATTCAAATCTGTAGGGTATCTTCCTTTTTACTTTCTTTTCTAAATCTGTATTTTTATTGGCTTAAATGACTGTTTTCATATCCCTTTTAATATATTGTTAATTTCGGTTACGTTTCTCCTGCACTCTTTATCTCCTCCAGGCTCTTGTCCCATCCCTGCTTCAACTTTCCACCTCAATCTAGCAACATTTGTTAACACATTATCTGTGCCCTGGTAACTCTGTCCTCAAGCCATTGCCTACTCTAATGGCCCTTTTCTAGTTTCCTTACTTCTACTGGCACTTCAAGTTTAACACATATCAGATCTGAGGATGAAATTTGGTACTCAAATTTCTAGGACTGTGTCACCTTGTTCAGAATTTACCCCCGATTGGTGTCATCCATCAACTTGAAACTTTTAATATGTCATTTTTCTTGCATCTGAATAAAAGCTCATTGTGTATATGTTGTATATTTTATTTTCATTATCCATTAACCAGTGAAGGACACATAGGCCGATTGTGTATCCTAGCATTGTAACGGGATTAGCAATGCACATAGTTTAGGGAGTAGCTCTGTGATAAAACTTTGACTATTCTGGGAATATGACCAGAACTATTAAAGCAGTGTAAATGATAGCTCTATTCCTAGATTTCTGAGGGAACACCACATTGATTTCCACAGGCTGTGTACCAGTTTACATGTACCAAGAGTGGGTAGGCTTTTCTCTTTCCTTTTATATTAGCCAGAATTCGTCTCCCTACCCTAATGCCCACCACCTTTTAAAAGATAATTCAGCTAAGAGTGGGTACTTTTATGCCCTTCCCTCATCAATAATAGAACATTGACTGGCTTGATCTTGTGAGAGTCGTGGGCAGGCATCAGCAGATACTATGTGTTTACAGGTTTCAGCTTTTTCATATTCAGAAGATACAGTTTTACCCCGTTCCTCCCCTCCTTGTAGCTCTTACAATTTTTCTGAGCCCCTTACTCTGATGTCCCATGAATGTTGGGTTTATACTGCAGATGTCCTATATTATGGAGTGCTCCACAGACGTCAGTTCTCTTTACATTAACCAGCTGTGAACCTCTGTACTAACCCACTGAACAAAGAAACTTCTCTGATGAGAATTAAGAGTTTCAGTGTTATGTATGTATGTAGAAGGCAGCTTATACTATATCCATGCAGCACAATAATAGAAGAGCTTTCTTTCCTGGAGCCTCAGAGATTCACACATGTGGATCCTTGGCCAGGTTTACAGCATGAGGCATGAGTTTCACCTGGGAAGCAGGTCTTAACTACAATAAGAAAACGATCGGTTACCCCCATAATGTCCATGCCAATATTGTACATGTGGGCATGTCTTGCCTGGCAAATCACTGTTGTAGATTACAAGTTTCTTACCCAACTGTCTCCTCAGCACCTTCTAGTACTGTGAAAATTAATCAGTAAGGTGTTATCTTCCAAGCTTCCATACAGTACCAGCTTGTATTCTACAAGTTCTCTGACAAAACTGAGTGGTATCTTCAGCAATAGGCCTTATTCTCATGTTTTTTTTCGGGGGGGATGGGGGGGGAACAAAACCAAAACCAAAAACAATGACAGTAGCCTTTATTGTATTGAAAGTATCTTGAACAGACTGGAGGGGAGGTGTCTCACACCTAGCGCTTGGCATTTTTATTTGGCAACCTATGACCTATGGGAGGATCATTATCCCCCATAGAATGTAATTTCATTTAGACTACTGGTATATGTTTTTAAAATAATGAGTTGTCTTGTGAATTTTTAAAATATCCTTAGTATTAGTTATTCCTCACCCAAGCACTTTCTCCTTCCTAACATTTCATTCCCTTAAATCTCACCCCATTATTATATCCCATTCATAAAGATATCAAAAACATACATATCATATTTAAATCTATTATATACAATTACATATTATATAATATATAAATACATATAAAAATATAAAGGATCAGAATATAAGAAATTGACCATTGAAGATCACAGAAAATGCCCGATGAACCAAAGACAACAATAACGGAAATTCAGAGAACATATCTGTAATATTGGGCAGTAGAGATGGGATTTTGTATAACTATGTTATGGCTATTATCTACTAACTAAAAAAGAGATGCTTTTTATTGGTGAGTGTGATTATTTAATTTTATACTTAAAGATCTATAAGTTATCTTCCAATTAACAATTTCACTAAGATATTGCTTATATATGGATATTAATTTATTCTTTTACAGTGTTGCTTTTATAATAATGGGCTAAGGGATAACGTAAGAGAACTACAAGGAAATTACCCACCTGACTAAAATGTCCCAGAAAACCAGGACATATGTATGGGTAATGAGCTTATTCACATTTAGTTTTGGCCATAACTCAAGATGTCAGGCCGAGAGCTGCCAGAGGTCCACCTGTGCCCTATATACCACAGGTGTTCATGCCTTTAGAGCAGTTCTTCTGGTAAAGATCTGGGTCAGCAGTGTTCCCCGATGCCCTGATGTGAGCCCATGCACAGTAACAACCAAGCATTGACATTCATTTTGACTTTGAACATTTGTAATCTCATCCTCTAAGTAACTGAAACTTATATATTTAATACAGTGCATTTAGGCTCAGCCATTATTATTAGTAATCCAAGAAGGCAAGTAGACCCCAACAGTTCATCTATATCCTTGGCCAGGTCTTTCTCTGTGTCTCACCTATCATTATCTATAGTTTCATTACGAAACACATTCTAAGGTTTCTGCTATATTCCTCACATGCAAACAAAAACCCTCAAAAGTAAATGAATTTATGTTTGGCTTTATATATATTTTAGGAAAATCATGGAGACTGTGTTCACTGAATTCTTCATTTGCTTGACAGGAGGAAAACATAGCAGAGTATCTATGCTGGTATTTCTGAGAGAGATCATTGGCACTGATTCTAATTACTCCTCTGCCACAGTATTGTTTTCGTTTATGTGCTTAGTTGATAGTCTTATATGATGACAATAATAATGTCTCTTGTGGAAACGTACTTTAGCATGTGATCTAATGCTATTGCTGCACCAAAGAGGCTGCTTTAAGGTGCAGAAAAAAGTGATTTGCCAAAAATGTTTCCTGGACCCTGTGTGCAGGAGTTGTGTTGTAGATTTATCTGTTGGGGCTGGGCATCACATCATCAGTTGTTCTCTGAATTTTGACAAGTTGTGTTTTTTCTGTAGTTCTCTGCCTGTATCAATAGAAACCCTTTCATCTTTTCTTTATCAAAGAGACATTGAAAACAAAAGTTATTAATTTAATGACTGTTGTGGATACTTATATTTATTTTTTAAGTCTATAATGTTCTTTAAGTTACATCAAATGTTTATCTCTTCGGGGTATTTAAGTAAAATGCTGTTTCTTTAATCTTGATTTCTGAAATAAATAACACTTTTTACTTTTAATTAAATAATCTAGCCTATTATTATTATTGTGTGATTTTGATTTCTGAAATAAATAACACTTAGCTTTTAATTAAATAATCTAGTCTATTATTATTATTATTATTATTATTGGTGTGATCAGGCCACAGATATCATGTGGAAGTCAGTGGTGCTGTTGAGAGTCAGTTCTCTCCTTTCACTGTGGCCTCTGTGGCTCAATCTTAGGTTGTCAAGGTAACAGGGCAAGATCTCTACCACTGAGCTGTTTCTCTCGTTCATTTTCTATTGTCCACTTCTAAAACTTAGGACTGCCATGGCTAGCAGTTATTATACTTTGGCAATGCGTGCTTCCATTACTAGCAGAAAGGTTTTCTTGATTATCTTTAGCATAATATTCAGGCTAGAGCATTTCTCTATGTATCAAAACTACATTTCCTCCTGAGGAAACTTACTCTGAACATGGAAAAGTTATGAGAAACAAATATAGTAAGAAGATGGTGAAAATAGCTAAGAACAACCTTCTGGTGCTTTACAAGTGGTCTACTAAAAACCATTCAAACAATTTGCTGACTATCATAATGATACATCTTTCTTATGATCTAGGTCACAGTAAACTTTATATATATTTTTTCCTAACTTACAAGTAGGACACTAATAAGTTGAAGACAATTTTGCTTTCTTTAGCTGTTGCAGTTGATTTTGATACTTTGTATTCTGTTAAATATTTCCACTTACCTTAAATAACTTTGAAATTATGTGTAAAAATGTGATTCATAATTTACATGTTCAACATACTAGCTAGGACATGATGATACATAAGAAAAATATGTCTCTTGCTTGTGCTCAATTTTGACTATCAGGTCCCAGTTAAAGTTTGTGAGTACCATAGTAAACCAATGAGCTCTTTACTCATCTCTATTGAATTAATGCAACCTTCTTTATAAACTTTAGTCTAAAACACAAAGGTAGAAATTTATTAATTTAAATCAACTAGAATGCCAGGCAATGGTGGTGCATGTCTTTAAAAATTGGTTTTATTGAGCTCTACATTTTTCTCTGCTTCCCTCCCTCTCTCCTCCCCTTCAGCCCTCTTCCATGGTCTTTATGGTCCCAGTTTACTCAGGAGATCTTGACTTTTTTTCCTTCCCATGTAGATTAGAATCTTGTACATCTCTCTCAGGGTACTCCTTGTTGTCTAGGTTCTCTGGGGTTGTAAAATGTATGCTGGTTTTCTGTGCTTTATGTCATGTCGTGAATCCCAGCACTCGGGAGGCAGAGGCATATGGATCTCTGAGAGTTTGAGGCCAGCCTGGTTTATAGAGAGAGTTCCAGGACAGGATTGAAAACTTCACAAAGAAACTCTGTCTCCAATAAATAAATAAATAAACAAATAAATAAAACAAAAAACTGTGGATTTTTAAATTGCAAAATAAGTAATGGTAAAAAGCACTAAGATGTGCTACTTGTACTGAGAGTTTATTACTATCATAATTATGATCATAATTTTCATTCTTTCATGTTCTAGGTGTATATTTAATCATTTATGAATAATGTTGGTTTTCAGAGTTATACTGCAGATAATCTTTTCCCCTTTTCCCCTTTACCTGACTTTCTTCCTTTTGATGGTTTTGGATGTAGGTGACTTTTGTCAGAGTTTTGAAATTGTTAGTATAATCAGACAAAGAATGCATATATTTTCATTTGTTACTTGGCCTTATCAATTATGTAGCAGATATGGGATATTTATGATAGTTATAAAGCCAGGTCTTCATCCTGTCCAAAATCAAGTGCCTCAGCACTGATTCTCTTCGCCAAAAGTAAATATTCCAATTTTGTTTTTCTTGCAAACTGCATGTTTGTGTTACTGAACTCTTATTGAGAGGAGACATTGCATAGTACATCTGTCTATTGTTTAAGTAATACAGTGATAAAATATGGATTATCGGTCACCCTAACCATAAATACACAGTGACATCCATGTTCTTGTCTTTTTTCGTCCATTTATTTTATTTATGTTGCAAATGTCTTTGTGATATTTCATTTGAATAAGCTTTGAACAATTTAATCTTAGAATGTCCCAAACTAAAATGCTATTCTTTTTCCTGTGTATTTTGTTATGTATTTTCTGTATTGAAAGCTGACATCACTCCTACTTATATACCACAAGTAGAGCTTGGAGACTATAGGGTGCTTTCTTCCTTGTTTTTAATCTGTTTGGCATCCAAGTCATTACTGAATACTATCTTATTTATCTCTAAGACTGCTTTTTATATTTCCTGCCACAATTACAGATGACTATTTTCACAAGCTTGAGTAATTTTAGCAGTGCTGTGTGTTTTGAATTTTTTTCTCATTATCACCAAGCACAATTTAGTGGTTTTTCGTTTTGTTTTGGTTTTGCCTTGGGTCTATAAATCAATGTGTGAACACCAGTCTGAACAGTATTTGTTTTCCTATGTCTTGCATACTGAGCAATGTATTTACTTTCATTATCTTGAACATTATCTACTTTCCCCTTCCTCCCTTGCACCCTCCTATTTTCCCTCGCTCTTTCCCTCCCTTCTTGTTTTGTTTTGATTTATTTATTTATTTTTAATCCTGACCTTCTCAATGAAGGAAAAAATGTGAAAGTTAGGCATTGTGGAAAGACTTACTTCTGAGAAAACTTGGTAAAACAGAAACTGTTATCAATGCCACATGGTGACAGTGTTGAGATTATGCTCATTGTGACTAATTTGAATATGCCCCTTGATGTTATGAATGTATCTTGGTTATTGTATTGAACCAAAAATATAGTCTTAGGATTGAGAAAAATTACTTAAATTCTTTTATAACACCATTTTCCCCCTGAGTTTTCTACAAATTTAAAAACACAGATAAAGAAGTATTAATATAATGAAATCATTGTCCTTATTGGTAAGGGGCAGATGGCCCAGGAAGAGGACAAGTACAGCATACAGCAATACACTTCATCATAGAGAAGTCTAAAATAAAACTCAAGAGGGCCAAGATGAGGGAGGAAGAATTTTCCACACTCTCAAGAGACACAGGGAAGGACGTGTTGTGGGAGGAAGTGAGGCTGTACAGAAGCAAGGTGGACTTGTAGAGGAAGTGCTGACCTGTGCAGTGAAAGCTTCTTTTCACATGGAAGGTAACAAACTTCATGTGGTTTGTAAGCTGAATGGTGGTGCACATAAGACTCATAAATTAGCACTGCTAATTGACTTTATTTTTGGAGCTTTTTCTGATCTGTGGTTATGGCTTTTGAAAACTGAAGTTCTGTTCCTTTTTTTCTGTTTCTGCGTATTACAGCTGACTCCCCTTTTACCTGTTGCTGATGAAGAAGTCTACTACAAAAAGAAACCATGTTATTAAATGTAGGAACAAGCCACTTTACTAGAAATCAAGTTTTGTTTTATATAAATAAAATAGTTTTGTTAAATAAACACTTTTTACAAATATAATTAAGTTGTTGCTACATTCCAATTCATAGCCACTGTTTTCTCCCTTTGAGGAATATAAACATTGCATAAACTATCCTAAATATATGTATAAAATATAGTACTTAAACTGTCTCAATTATTCTAGCCTTTCTTCAACAAAATGATAAGGCAGATGTCTATATGGTAAATTCAAGTAGATATGAATTAAGGCTAAGCTACTTATGAAAAATAGACATTTACCTTTACAAGAAAAACTATTTTATTTTGTCAGGAAGAATATTGACATGATTTAGCATTTAATGGGATCATGCCTGATGTGTATTTTTCTATGTATTTTTTCACCATGGCAATTATGTCACAGCAGAAGACAAATAGATTCTATCTCTTCATCCTTTATAGTGACAAACAGCCATTATTTCCCATTGAAAATACATTATTCGCTCGAATTGCAAAGTAGATAAGCCTTTTCTTATTAATTCTAATAAATAGGTTCTTGATAGTTTTATACATTTTGATGAATAATTTGACACTCAGTAGTGTTTTTGCATTTTAATTTGGATATTTCAAAGAGAAAATAAGACTCCTTTTAAAATTAGGTTTTATTTTTCAGATTTAGAAAAGAGAAATGTGTCCACCTGCTGTATAGAGCATTTCCCTGACATATGAAAAAATATATAGTTATTGGAAAGTATATCAATACCTGGAAAGGCATTGTGAGGTTCAACTCTAGATCTTAGTTTCATTTAAAATTCTTTCAATAAAATGTAAGTATATACTCCAACAGAGACACTCTCACATACATTCACAGAGAGAGACAAACACAAAAACATATACTAAAGAGACACATTTGCATTGCACATCACACACACACACACACACACACACACACACACACACACACACACACACCACTTTGTTTGAAGGCAAAGGAAGCTTCAGCCACAAAAATTCAGCAGAGAGATAAGGGAAACTTGGAGAGTGATGGCATTCTAGTTCATCATTCCTATAATCCGGGTTCTTAAGGCCCACATCACTTCTGGTTTCCATGTGTTTCACGCATAAAAAGAATGAGTGTTCAAGTTAGGAAGTTCTATGATCTTTGTGAGCATTCTGTCCAAGTGCTTATTATAGTGACTGATAAAGGTTACCTTTCAGCACACACTAGTCACTTTGGGAAATGTGTCCCAAATCATTTAAGATTCATAGTTTTGTGAGACTGAGACAAGTAGGGAGATCCAAAGCTCATTCTTCGTGGTTATGAGTGATGTTAAAGACCTACTACATTTATCTGAGCAGCAGATATTTTAGTTGGCTTCACTTTAGTCATGTGACCAGCCGACTTTCCTGGTTTCCTGTAGCCAATACCCATGTGATGTGGGATTCCCCCTCTGTATACTATGAACACGTTTTCTAACCATTGATTAATATTGAAGTTACTTTGGCCTATGGCAGGGCAGAATATAGCTAGGCAAGAAAACTAAACTTAATGCAGAGAGAATGAATGTGGAGTCAGGCTGACGCCATGTAGCCACCGAAGAAGCAAGGTTTGAGGTAAAAAAACCACGAGCCTTGTGGTAAAATACAAAATCATAGAAATGTGTTAATTTAGAGCTAGCTCAGAATGTACTTGAGCTGTTGGCCAAACAGTGTTGTAATTAATATAGTTACTATGTGATTATTTAGGTCTGGGTGTCCAGGAACTGAAAGCACAGACTCTGCACCCATGCAACTGAACCTGGACAGTATCCCATGCTACTTTTCTGCCCCAAAGTTCCATTGCTTTTCATTCATTTTCTTGATCTTTCATTAATGAAAGTGTCTGAAGAGAGCTATCTTTCTGCTCTTCAGAAAGCTGCTTACATGGAAAAGAGGAGAATTAGAAAGACTTCTAGTGTCTCCTTATGTTGATATTAATTCCATCCTTAGGGTGCTACCTATAGGTCGTACTTGCTTCAGAAAAGCTCTCCCTTGTCTTCCTAATACACTGGAGTTATGGCTTAGATATATGTACTAAGAAGGGAAGGCAAAACTCAGGCTGTAAAGTGTATCTAGGTCAGTACATTTGATTGATAAAAAACTGATATTCTAAAATCCTTAGAATATTTTGGGCCTATTTCTACACGCAGAAATTTCTTAGAATGATGTTGGAAATGTTCTTCTATAGCCACTCTGATATATGCTTTAAAATAATTTCCAAATAGTTCCTTTCAAACAGTTAAAAACTATCCTATTTTGAATATACAACCCAGAAACTGAAACGTTCCATAAACTTTCCTCTAAAAATACTGGGTTTTGTTTGGAAAGTAATTATTTAAAAGTAGTTTTAGCCAAGTGGTGGTAGCACATGCACTTGGAAGGCAGAGGCAGATGAATCTCTGTGAGTTTGAGGTCAGCCTGATCTACAGAGTAAGTTCTAGGACAGCCTAGGCTACATACACACAAAAACCATGTTTGGAAAAACCAGAAAGAGTATTTTTTTTCCTTGAGGCAGCCTGGTCTACAAGAGCTAGTTATAGTACAGGCTCCAAAAAAGTATTTTTATAGTTGAAACTATAGTGCACTAGAGTCCTTAAATAATTTGTCCCCTTTGAATCTTGAACTTAAAACATTTTTTCTCTTTAGATAAATCAGTAGCCACAGTACAAAAAGTCATCTTTTAACATTTATTCTACAAAAATACACTCAATGAAAATAATGATGTGGAGGCTAAAATCTGCGCTGAATGTAGTCTTAAACATGACAGTGAGTTGTGAATTTGAATGTTGGGTGGAAGCCCAGATAATAATGATAGTAACCTTTTGGACTCCTCCATTTAGAGCTGTCAAAAATACTGAATTCTATTGAGTTTAAATAGTGCCAACTCAAAAGGAGTAAGTCCAAATCTCTTTTTTTAGAGTGAATTTTGGCACAGCCCTGGGGTGTGTTGCAAGGATATCCTGTTAGCTCAAGTTGATAATGGATCATGAGTCTTAAAGCATGTGGGGTTATGTTGTCAAAAGTATTATCAGTGGAGAGGAATTTTTCGATTAATTCAAAGTAGTCTCAAAAACTGAAATATCTATACTGTCATAAAACTACAGAGGTGATTAAAATACTTAGAAAGTTCTGTCAGCATAAAACATATTCAAAACTTAAAAACACATAAAGTTTCTCTTGCAAGTATTGAAACTTGAACAACTGGATTGTCTACTTGGTTGCAATTTTGGTGTACTATTTATAAATATGAAGACAAGTTGCATGCATGCTATCAATAGTAGGCTTAATTTATCCATTTTTCTTTTCATTAAACTTACTCTTATTAGAATCATGGTTGTGTATGTCAAAGGCATTATGCATCTAAGATGGTAAGACAAGGTTCTTTCTGTCAAGAAACTACATTTAAATGTAGACAATGGTTACATAACAGGCATGTGAGGACAGTGAATCATGAATTTTTCAAATGAGATGACAGAAGAAAATGAATGTGAAGGCTAAGAGAAGGCAAAGGAGATAAGGCTTGATAAGTAAAGTTTGGACAGATCATGAAGTCTTACTCTGATAGACTTGAGGATTAGTGTGTATCTACATACACCGGAATGCTGGCTTTAGTCTGTGTTTGAAGAAGAAAACATTAATTGTAAGATGGAGGAAGGCATTTCTAGAATCATGAAATAATTTAGAAATAATTTAAAGTGACATATGACAACTTGAAATTAAGGATTTGCAATTCAAGAGTCCTTACAGATGGAAATGAATAGTATTTAGTTACCTAATCAAGGCAAGGTCACTGAATCATTGTAGCATGGATATTGAGCACCAATGAGTATAATGTTATACAGAGGGTTACAACAGGGGTGGAGAGTGAGAGAAACTCAATAAAAATTTAGACATCTACAACTTGATTATTGGGGGAGTGAATTTAAGGCAGTTCAGCAGAGATCAGTCTTAGAGCATTAGGACTCTATGTAAAAGTAGAATTTTTGATTGTAGAGTACATTCTCAAGTACAGTGACCATCATAAATCTCATCTCTTTTCTACTATAGAAAAGAGAATGAGTTTAAGAATATGAATGATCAAAGAACTGTGAGTAGTATTTTATAACAAAAGAGAAGTATATATTGGGTAAATAACAAAACCAATATATAAATGACTTCTCAATGTGTTTGAGATGAACTAATAGTACAGTGTTTGGACAGGAATATATACTCAATATTTTTTATGGAGGAGAGGCTTGGAAGGTTCTAACGGTAGTAAGGGTAAGGTGGTAATTAAGGAAGCAAAGTCACCAAGAATAGAGAGTGCAGTGAAAGTAAAGAATCGTCAAAGAGAAACATCACAGTCTATTCTAAAACTGTGTAAATTCTTTCTCAGTAAAATTGCATAAATATGAGATGAGAGGCTTGGCATGGTAGATTCTGGTAAACCAGATAGAATTAGATAGCTTCAGTCTAACATAGACAGAGGAGGAGTGGATGGAAGGGGAAAGAGGAGGTAGGGGGAGAGAACAGGAGACAATGAGGTAGAGAAAACTGTAGTCATGGTAATAAATGCAATTAATGAAGAGAATAAGACAGGGCAGATCTCTGAAGAAGCTATTGTGTGAGTTAGTGAGGGGCCAGGGCCCGTGCATGAGCAGTGAGGAGTAGTTCTGGTGTGTACTCTTCACGTGGCCCATATTTCATACAAGGGTGGGTCTGGGTGGTATGAGAAACCCAGTTTTTGCCAAAAATTGTTATTACTCTTGAAGACCCTCCCATTTGCTGTGGCTACACAGCACACTCCACATTGTGATAGTCAACTATTTCTAAGCCTCATGTGATGTGAAGAACATCCAGATGCAAGAGTCTGAGCTGAAGAGGTGTCGTAGTTCCCCCTCACTCAGTTCTTAAAGGAGTTTTTTACTGTAAAAAGAGATTGAAGAATGTGGAAACAGCACTTTCTCAGAAGAAAGGGGACTATTGTACTTGTGGAAGGAGCTAAGAGAGAGAGAATAAGAGAGTTCCCTGGACTGCTCTCTATTAGCCCCGTCTTTAGTTACTAATCCAGTACTCCAAGGTATATTTTTGTGATCCCTAATCCTATTCAAGAAAACACATACTTATTTTCAAGAAAAATATTAATAGTGTGTTTATAAAAGTTCTAACTCAAAACCTACTAATTTCTCAGTAACTCACATCTCTTAAGTATCTCCTATAAGGTCATTTTTTTCCCTCTCAATGCTATGCCATTGTGAAGGTAATTAATGAATACCAAAACCAGAACTGTGCTGCTGTTTATAGTTAACTATCAGAGATAACAAAATGTTCTTATGAGAGCATCTAACATGACAAATCTAATCTGTATAGGGGTGGACAAAGCAGTACTTGAGAGTATACAGGGATAAAATTAAGAGTGTCTATGAACAGACTACCTCTGAAATGTATTATTTTTCTAACTCCTCCGCAAGAAAATGTTGTCAAAATATTATTTGAGATACATCTAAAAGATCTATTTAGAATTAAGTGAGTAATGCTGTGGTTAATAGTGTGTTTTTCACTGATTTCTACACGAACACACACACTTACTAGCTGGGTAATGCTTTTTACCACCAAGAACTGGAAACATAATGATGCATTTTGCCATTTAAACTTTTTAAGTGTTTATTCCATTGTAAGCTTCCAAGTTTAGTTTTCCAAAAGTCTTCCATAAAATGATTCCTTCTTGAAAGTATCCTCGTTTTGATTTCATGCTAAATTTGTGTAAGCATCACATTGTCTTCATACCGACCTCTTCAAATGAGATTCCAAGAACCTACATGTGTTTTTATCCCCTCACTAGTTTACTAGTGGCACACTATGCACAATTACTACATTTACAGGTATTTGTCACATATAAGGAAGGAACAGGAAAGTACTCTTTTAGTTTTGAAGTTAGCTAACTGCTTTAGCTGACTCCATTTTCTCTGGTCCTAATCCATTAAACATTCTTTTTGTCGGTACATTCACTTATAAATTGATTTTCCCAGCATGAAAGCTCTTTTATTAACTACATTAAGGACATGGCATTATGTCTGTTCTTTTTTTTCTTTTTGATTTTCTGGTGCATTGGAGAAATAGTCTGTGGCATTAAAAAGATACAGTTATCCACATCTGTGATTTTTGTGTCCACCAATATAGCTGAGTGCAGAAAAAAAATATTTGGTAAGAAGAAAAAATATGCCTGTACTGAACCTATCCAAACATTTTCCCTGAATAAAATTGAACAACTATTTATGTAGCATTTATGTTTTATTAACCACTGTAAGTCATTGAGAATGGATGTAAGGGATAAACAGAAGTTGCTAGGTTTCATGCAAGTTCTATAGTGTTTTGTACAAGGGCAAAAAGCAACAAGGGATTTGGTGTAGTAGATCCCCACACCCAATACCTCATGGATTCTGATGGATAACATTTTCCCTTATTCCTAAAGAATTTTTAAATGAGAATTTAGATAGATTCAGTTACCCTATTAAGATATGAGACTTTTAAAACTATAATACCACATAATATTAAAATATACCCACATCAAATATGACCTACCAGATGCATTCTTTTCTCTAAGTGGTGCCCAGTTATTAGTTGATATTGACTTGAAATTTCCAGAAATTTGAAATGGTTATTAGAATTGTTCTAATTTAGATAGTTAACAATACTGGAAACCACACACACACACACATACACACACATTTGTGGCTGCAGAAGTCACAGATATGAATAACCATAATCATTATGGATATTAGGGTAAACATTTGAAGGCAGTTTGATACCATGTCCACTTAATAATATAATAGTAATAGTTTATCCTCTCAGAGCTATGACCTCCCCAGTCACAGGTTCGTGGCCAGTTTTCCAGTACCTGACTTGAGTTCTGTCCTGTGGAGCAGGAACTAAATAGAAGCAAGGAGCAATTGTTCACACTGTAACATTCATGTTAGTAGTATAGTTTCCCTTCAAGAATTGAATGATTAAGAAAGGAAAGAGATGCATTGTTGAGTCATCATCAGAGACTTCCTCTTGCAGTAGATGGGTACTAACAGGGAGACCTGCAGCTAGAAGACATGTAAGCAGTCAGTGACTTTGAAACTCTCAGTCCTAAACCGGATCTCTTTATCCAACTCACTTCCATCAGGGTTAAGGGAGGTATATGAAAGATGAAGCAGGCAGATTTTAAAATTTAACAGGGTTGGAAGACTCCAAGAAAACAGTGCTTTCAGACAAACCAGGAGCGATACACATATGAACAGTGTCTTTGGCAGCAGACACAGGGCCAATGCAGGTTCAAACAAATACAGTCTTACTTGAACAATATTCCACAAACCGTCAAAAGTGGAAACAAGCCACTTTTTGAGTGTTCATTTTTTTGTTATTTATAAAAAATAATAGAATCAGGACCAGATTTTTTCCCTTTATAAGCTTAGTATGTCACCTACTCTGAAAGGCAGAATCACCTGTGAATAGACCTATATTCTAGACTAAGTTTCCAAATGCTAAAGAATTTAGAAGCAAATTCACATGCTCAACAAAGATGAGGGAATACACACTAACAGTCGGATATTTAAAATTGCTTAGTAATTAAAGATTGTACATGTGTAAATCTATAATACCTGATCTATAATTAAAATATAAGCGATGCTATCTACAATGGTCATCTCCTGCAAAGGAAAAAATTAGACTTTCCAATGGAGTTTCAATAGAGATACTCACCACACTTAAGGGTAGGTTTCAGGACCAGCAGTAGATATCAAACCAACACAAATTCATTGTTATTTTGTAGAATTTTTTGTCTCATATTGCATTCTTTGGGCATATTTTGTCTTATTGGTCTTTATTGTATATTGTGGTTTCTGCTTTTATGTTTTTGTTGGTTTGTGTTTGTCTTTCCACCATATTTCCTTCTTTACTCCCTCCCTCCCTTCCTTCCTCTCTTTCATTTTTTCTTTACCCTTTTAAGAGAGAGAGGGAGAGGGAGAGAGAGAGAGATGGAGAAAATGAGCCAAAGAGGACTTTGAGTTGGGTGGTTAGGGAGGATCTCCAAGACGTTGGTGTAGGGGAATGCATGATATATTGTATGAAAATTATGTTCTTTTCCAATTAAAAATGTGAGAAAGGAATATCAAAAAGACACTTTTTTGACTTTGCCAAATACTGTCAAATTGAAATTTAAAATTAATTCATAAAATAAAATTATTTTTCTTTATATTCTTTTTTATTAAAGTTGACAAGACTTTTGATTGACAAAGTTTTATTGAGGGCATACAGGATAATATTTTGATATATGAAAATATATCGTCATGTCTTAATCAAGCTAATTTTTAATTATTAACTTTATCTTGATCCTAATATTCTACAGTGAGAATTCTTAAAATCTGCTTTTCATAATTTTGCTGTTTGTAGTGTATTGTTATTAACTGTCACCACCATGACATGCAATAGAGCTTGTATTATAATTATAATTATTATCCATAAATTTTCTTCTCTGAACATTTTGTACATGTATATAATGCATTTAGATTACTTTTGCTGCCCTTCTTTCCCCATCCCATCCCTCTCAGTTTCCCTTCATCCTTAGGAATATTTTTCCCATTTTCATCACTTTTATTTTGTTCCCATTGAGTTTAATCTGAGCCTTGTGTGTGACTATAAGTTAAAAACTGTCCAAGGTACTGCAAGACATGTTGATTTGTATATGATGTCATAATACCAAAATAAATGCTGTGACACCATTAAGATTTACTATCTGCCACTTTACAGGTGTTTAGAATAGTTTGTACACTTTTACAGAGATAAATTTTGCTCACTACAATTATGCCTAAAGAATATTTAAAGAAGTTTATGCATAGAGTGTGTGCCAAATTTGAAAACATTTAATTTAGATCAAGCCAAAATGTAAACATCTAGTTTATCTTATATGCATCAGTGTTAATACCCTAAAATTGATTTTGCTCAAAAGACTGAGTTACTTAAGAAAGCATATACATTTTGTGGATTCTGCAAGTGTTTCTTGGGTAATTTCTCAAATAGGTTGGATGCCATTAACCTAGAAACGTATAGACTTTTTTGAATTGTACATGATTTTAAATATCAATGTGTGTATTTACTCATCTTTCTTGAGTCCACTTGTTCTCTTTAGAGTTGGAATCTTAGCCTACAATGTGGGTCTGCTCCCAGGCGGATTCTGCCATTCCAGATGAGGCAAATGCTAATCTGATAAAAGAAAAAGCTGGTTCTTGTTCTACTTTTTGTAATACCCTTTAAAAACAACAATAAAAAACTCTAGTTCGATTTATGTTTCATCTGTAGGCATTTTTTGGGTATGTAAATTGTCACTATTTTGTGTTTGCTGAAGTAATATCAGTTACTATAAAATAAATTTTATATTATGGAATAATACACTTAAAAAAATCACATATTTTTGGCAACATCTAGTTACCATTTATGTCTAAGACCCTTACTCAAGCTCAGCTTAAATTCCTCAAGCATATGCACTAAGAAACCTGGAACGGCCTTGCAGCTCTTTAATCTTATCTCATAATTTTTTTTTCCCATTGGGCCCAGGCATTTTCAGAGTAAAGATTAGGCCCAGGCCCATTCTCTTTGTCACTTTTAATGCAGTTTTTTCTTATATGTTTAACTCTTTGTGTATTTTCTTTAACCTTAAACAAATCCATTAACAAAGAATTAGAAGCAAAATAAAAGCTACCTACTCCTTCAAAATTCGGTAGCTAAAAAAAGTGATTTTTCCACAGAGACAATAAATGAAATTTATCACCAACATTAAAGTCATGTAAAATTTGTGTTATTTTTTATGTATTTTGTAAAAATCGTTACACTTGGTTATTATAAGTATAAATCAAAATGGCCAGCATATTGAGGTTACAAAAGGTAAACTTTTATTTTTTGATCCGCTTAGTTTTCCTGTGTTGATTTCATGCACTGAGCTTCCATCAGTCCTGATGTTGCTAGGATGCTTGATTTGTCATAGGATTTTTAAAGTATGACTTTATGTTTTGGTGACAGATATTCCACATGACATATGACCTCGCTAGTGCAGTGGTGAGAATCTTCAATCTCATTGGTATGATGCTGCTCCTGTGTCATTGGGATGGTTGTCTTCAGTTCCTGGTTCCCCTGCTTCAGGATTTTCCACCAGACTGCTGGGTTTCTCTAAATGAAATGGTTGTAAGTAACTCATGCTGTTTATTTACTGAATTTTCATCATTGTACCCAAAACTTCAATTATTTCTGCTGGTATGGTTTGCTTACTCTTCCATGAAGGAAGTGGAATTAGATGATCAGGGTCTCTAGAAGTATGCCTTATTTTTGAATTCCTGGGAATGTAAATGCTGCTATATCTATTCTTAAAAACTTTACTTTATTACTGAGATCTACTTTATTTACATGATAAACACACACATAATCATGATACAATGTGCTTTCAAATGTTTTTATATTTGTAAATTAGGTATGTATGAAGATAAAGGATTTCTCAGCATATTTTATGACATAAGGAAAAATTAATAGGAAAAAATTTAATCTTCATTGTGTAATATATGTTAATATTTTAAATTTAAAATGATTTATCTAAGTATATTGATATATATTTTTAAGAGACTATGAACTGATATGAGATCTCAGGTTCCTTTGGTCTGTCCTCCATTTCATTCACATCTGCTTCATCAGAAAATTTTTCTGAAAACCTTTGTTTACACCGTGTGTCTATCTCCTGGTTGATGTTTAATTATAAAAGCATTTGTTTTTTGTAACCCCCACACATAGTATGGACTTGATGTTTTCAGACCTTCACTTCTAAATTTAAGTTCAAAAAGAATTTTCTTCCTCTGTCCTCAGTGCTATCCTAGCCTGTTTGGGCTATTATACCAGAGTGCTGGACTAGACAATTTACAAATGACAGAAACTTGACTCTGATAATTCAGAGGTATGGGAAGTTCAAGACCAAGGCACTTCCATTTTCAGTCTCCAGTTGCAAAATGTTGGTTTGTGTCTGAATCTCTTGAAAAGAGGAAAGCTATTTCCACATGGCAGAAGATACCATTTTCCTGAAGGCTAGCTCGCATGACCTGCCCAACTTCCATTATTTTCCATCTGCCAACCTTGTCGAATCTTGAATTAAGTTTCCAAAAGGCATATTTTGGAAAACACATTAGCCCCACAGAAAGTGGCTGTGAAAATACCTGACAGACTAATTTCGTTTAACTTACTGCCCATCATCCAAACTTAATAAGTACTTTTTCATTACAGAAATAGAATATGGAGTCATAGGTATATTTCATCACACAGATAAACAATAGAGTCCTAGGAACAGTTCAGGTTTATCTAGCTCCACACTGTCCATTCTAAAGTACACTAGAATATCTTTGACACAAAGTATTATAGAACAGTTGAGAACAGTGATTAAAAGCAATCTTAATCACAGCAACAGTCAGTTTTTTAAATCCAGTGTCTGATTCAGGATACAAAAAAAAAAAACAAAAAAAACCAAACTGATGGTTTTCTCTCTATATGTGGAAAATCTAATTTGAAAGTAAAAACTTTAGGCTAGAAATCAAGTTGTAGATAAAACATACAAGCCTTTCATGAATATGACAAAATAATTATAATATACTTGTCTTTGGCATGTCCTTAAGTATTATTAAGAACTGCACATATATTAAAATCCTGCACCCAATTTTGCTCTATATACTGATTTTTCTATCTTTATATCCATTTAGTTTGTTATTAACATAATGCCTGTGATTAGAAATTCCTGTTCCAGGCTTTGATTAGGAATTTAAAGTTAACACCACAACTATGCTATACATTTTTACTGTTTAATATAGCATAATTGTTTTAATATAATCATTGTTATGCTAACTTTTTCTGATTTATATTTTGTTACATGAAAATAATCTTAATTCCTGTTGGCTAATTTCTTTGCTCACGAATTTATAAATTTTAAAATAATTCTTATAACATTATATTGAATGAGTCAATGCATGAACTTAGCGTATGACTAAAATGAAGAGAAAGGAGAAGCTGAATTAGGAGATGCAGCAAGAACAGGGATTCATCTTGTTAGACATTTGCAGTATTGCTTTATTCCATTTGTGAACCAAATTTGAATTACAAATTTTTTTCTGAATCAAGATCTTAGACTTGGCAGATAATTAAAGTCTAAGAAAACATGTTACATTTCCATGCCATCTTGCAGTTGTCCTTGCTTATAGGAGGACTGAGAATATATTAATTTATTAAAAATGATTAAGGGTAATAGCATTAGATTCAATTATAAATGAGAAATATTAATCTTAAGAATATGACAAGATAAGACCATAGAACAATTTAGATTGCTTATTAATTACCTGAATATAAAATACTTTCACACCATATGAAATATCATTTTGACATAAATATCTTGCAGTGAAACATTACTTATCTACAATAAGATTTTTCATGATTGAGCCTGTGGGATTAGAGTTAGGCAGTCCATATCTTCTACCTGCAGTTTTTCAGATGAATAGTTACAAGTTGAGTATCACCTCAAAGGTTTTAATGTAAGCATACTAGGACTCCAAAACGTTCTGCACACACCTATATGGAGTTTGTACTTGTTTTTCTAATTGTAACATGTTATAACATAAAGTGTTGTATCACATAAAGTTAGTTTATGAACATAATATGCAAATATTCTATGTAATCAAATGTGGATAAATTATATGTTAAATAATGTGCAACATTTTCATGACTGTAAAATGGATAATGTATTAGAAACTTGAGGCACCCAAGTTTTAGTGAATCAAGACTTGGACAAAACTCAGTATACTTAAAAGGGAGGCAGTTACTTGGTTACAGAAAATATTTTGAAACAATATATTTACTTTTAATTGTGCGTGTTTGTTTTACTATTTTGGTAGCATTTGATTTTAAAATTTCATCTAGTAAGCTATATGAGATTATTTTTAAAATATTGAATGTCTCCTGTTTTATTGAAATTTTTTTTCTCACATAATATACCGGATAATCATTTCACCTCTCTTTACTTCTCCCATTTGCTCTTTTCCTCTCCTCCCACCCTTTTCCCTCTCTCGTTAGAAGTCAAACAGGCAGGCTGGAGAGATGGCTGAACAGTTAAAGGTTAGGCTCATAAGCAAAAATAAGAGAAGACAAACATGCTTTTATAAGATAATATTATAATATACTATTTTATAAACAAAAACTAACACATCAGAATTGCTTAGGAGAAGGAAATGAAGAAAAAGTACCTAAGAGAAGGCACAAGAAGCAGACCAACTTGTTCGTACACTCAGGAATCGCAGAGAGACACTAAACTGAAAGTCGTAATATATACATAAAGGGCCTGTAAGTTAAAAAAGAAAGAATAAATAAAAAACTAGAAGTTTTGACACAACATTATGAGAAAAAGACCCTTAAAACATGCTGGTAAGTTCATGTTGTTTTGGTCCTCTAATACGTGCATGCAGATTATCACGAGAGTAGTTTGTTGCTTCAATGCGACTCCCTTGGGGGAAATTACATTTTAATTGACAATTGATTATCGATTAGAGAGTGCTTCTGTGCTAGGGATAGGGTATTTGTCCACATCTTTCATCTCTTAGGCATCATCCAGTGCAGACTCATCGACAACCTGTGCATGCTGCCTCAATCTCTGTGAGTTTCTACATGCATTGATCGTGCGATTTTATTCTATTTCTGCCTCCACATCTGTAGGCTTCCCTGAGCCCTAGGTGAGGGATTTGATGGAGGCATCCCAATTAGAGTATGGGTATTCCAAGATATCTCACTCTTTGAGTAATGTCTCAGTATTTGTACCCATCTGTTGTAAGGGAAAGAAATTTCTCTGATGATGGTTGATCAAGACACCAATTTATGAGTATCACATAATGTCATCAGGAGTCATTTTATTAGTACATTCTTTTTAGAACAATAGCATTTGGTTTTCCCCTAGGTCCTTGAGTTATCTAGTCTCAGATGTAGTAATATTTCACTTGTATTTTAATAAATAAAGCTTGCCTGAAGTTCAGAGTATAAGACAACCTCCCTGGTCAGCCTTACAAACCAGGAAGTGGTGGCACACACCTTTAATCCCAGTTGCCACATTAGTTTGCAATAGAAACCGGGCAGTAGTGTTGCATGCCTGGTTTAATCCCAGCACTAGAGAGTAATATAAGATGGGAGGAGACAGCTCTCAGTCTCAGTATCATTCTGAGGATTCCTGGAGGCAGGATTGCTATGTCAGACTGAGGTAGAGATAAAAGCTAGTGGCTGGCTGTTTTGCTTTTCTGATCTTCAGGTTGAACCCCAATATCAGTTTCTTGATTTTTATTAATCATGTTACACTCAGGTTCTTGGGCACCTGAGCAGTGTCAGGTATGAGTTCCATCTCTGAGGTAGACTTTCTGTTTGGTGATTATTCACATAAGATTTGTGCCTCTGTTGTACTAGTATATCTTGAAGGCAGGAGAGCATTGTAGATCAAAGGGTTTCTGGCTGAGATAGTTTATCTATTGTCCTTTGGTAGTGTGCAGAGTACCTTCTTGTACTGAAGATGCTAGCACAAAAATAACAAGGCTCTATGTAGGCATCAGATCAACTTCTCTGTGTACAATGATCTGTGTAGGTTTTGTCTTCAATAATGGGGCTTTGCTCTCACTTTGTGGAGAACAATCTATAGTCTGACATCACTCTGGATTGTTTGATTGCTTTCATGAGACTCTTACCAATAACCCAATTAGGTATAACTAAATTCTGATACTGGAAGCTTCATTTGGTAACACAAAATAATTAACTGGGGCTCTGTCTTCCCCATTATTTGATTATTTCAGTCAGATTGACTCCATATATGTTTATATTTTAGGAAATTTCTACTGTATTAAATTTCCATACTACCCCTAGAATGCCTCTTCATTTTAGCTCTCTGTATCCCTCCCTCATCCTCTTCTTCCCCTTCCTCTCCACTTGATTCTCCTGTTTCTGTTATTTCCATCTATTAATAACTATCCTCCTATTTCCCTATCCAATGGAGATCTGTCTGCACATATTCACCAAATTCCCTCACCTTCTATCTAACCTCTGTGGTTCTATGAATTGTGGTTTAGTTACTATTGACTTAAAAACTAATAATTACATACAAGCAAATATATCATAATTTTTCTCCTCGATCTGGATTACCGACATTAGGATGGTATTTTGTTGTTGTTTCATCCATTTATATGAAAATGTCTTGGTCTTTTTTTCTTTATTTTTTTTCATTCAAAAATTTACACTTTCTCCTCTTATCCCAGTGTCCCCCGCGCTCCTCCACTACCGTTTCTCCCTTCCCTTGCTTCCTTAAGAGAGGGCAGGGTACCCTGCTCTGTGGAAAGTCCAAGGCCCTCCCTCCTCCTTCCCAGCCCAA
>JAQHUG010000005.1:13171923-13194173 GCA_028555095.1 Dicrostonyx torquatus
TAAAGGTATTTACGATCCTGATAATAATAATAATAATAATAATAATAATAATAATAATAATAATAATGCCTCTCTTGTTTTTTTGATACAGGGTTTCTCTGTAGCTTTGGAGCCTGTCCTGGGACTAGCTCTTGTACATCAGGTTGACCTCCAACTCTCAGAGATCTGCCTGCCTCTGCCTCCTAAGTGCTGGGATTAAAGGGTGTGCCACCACCATCTGGCTGGGATTAAATTGCTGGGATTAAAGGGTGTGCCACCACCATCTGGCTTAATACTGCCTTTTTATATTACATGGCACATACTGGGAGAGAAGATTGGAAAAACCAGAATCATGAAAACATAAGCAAGCTAATAATTTAGAACTCATTATCTAATACATAGTAGGTCAAATTACTAAATTGTACATAAAGTGTCGAATTGAGTAAGCCTGCAGAAACGGTTATCACTCCCAGATTTTAGAAATAAACTTTCCCTTCATCAAAATTTCTGCATCATAATTTTTCTCAAAACATGATCACGACATAGATATATTATATATATATTTAAAAAACAGTCTGCCCTTTGTGTCACTCAGACAAATTGTGTGTATCTTCCATAAAAAGCCTAAGAAGCATCTGACAGAGTGCGCTCACTCTTGCAGACAAACCTCCCACTCCTGTTCCTTGCATTAGCCTCCTTCTGGTTATTCTCCCCGAATTATTGAAATGTCTGTTTCCTGTCCTGAATGCAAGCTCTGGAGAAGTAGACATGCTACTTCAAATTCAGTTCAGCCCCAATAAAGGGGAAATCAGTATTGCCTGCTGCAGTTCTGTTGGATATCTCTGTTACTGCTATTAAACATGTTGGCTAAGTTATTTCTTGTTAAAGTCCCATTCACGATTCATCATTGCTGCTCCCTATTAGTAATCTCCTAACATCTTTCCACAGTTACTTTCCTTACCCTAGGTGGCTAATTTCTTTTTACAGGAAGTCATGTTGTTGTTTTGTTTGTTTTTTGTTTTGTTTTTATACCCACTGCCTTTCAAGTGATTGGTTAGGGTAGTGCAAGAGACTTCCAAAATAAAACATCCTATTGTCATCACTCTTGATTGCCTCCCAGAACATGTAAGAACCTAATGCAGTAAGAGTCAAATGCTGAAGACACTACAGAATCCCTTGACTTAGAGAAATTGAGCAGCATCTGACCTGGAATCCTCCTTTATGCGGATTAGCTTCCAAATATGTTAAGGTGCTCTGCAAGGAGCAAAGGAGAAAAACAATCGATATTCCCAGCTGAGACAATTGTGAATCTTATGAGTCACACAATGACCAACCAGGAAAGATAGCTCCAAAGGCATAATAAGGTACAAGGTTCCACCTCTAGATGAAAAACTACAGGCAATTAGTAGCTACTGAGAGATAGTCTGTCTGTCTTCTTTTTTAAAAACCTTCTCTTAAGTCATTCAATCCAAAGTAGTTAGCCTTAAGTATTTATGCATAGGGGAAACTCAAAATGAACTCAGCAACCTGTATTCATGCAAGGGCATGTGTGTGGTGCATGTGTGTGTGTGTGTGTGTGTGTGTGTGTGTGTGCTCATACATCTGTATGTATAAATGTAACAATAACTTAAACATAAGTTATGAATTTGAGAAGGAGTCAGGGGTATGACATAGGAGGCTTTGCAGGAGCGAGAGGAGGGCTGAACATATGTATATATGGCACTCAAATATGAAATTCTTAAGAATTAATTAAAGAACTAAAATAGAAAGAATTGACTCTTCTTTAAAGGATGCTTAAAATTTGTCACTGGAAATTTTTAATTACCATATTCTAAGTTATCAAAAAATTACGGAAAACTATTTTTTCTCCTAATGGATTCTAAACAATTTATCACCTTTGAAATATTTCAAATGGCTAGACTAGTTTGTTCTTTAAGTCTGGTGAATATTTGTGGTGTATGTTCAGTAAATTTTGTCAAAATTATTAACAATGCAAAGTTGGCTAATCCTTTTTGCAATGTGAAACTTGAATAATTTATTGATAAATTTCACTTGTGTTCTTTGTGCCTGTTTACCTAAAGGAAAAACCTTTTTTAGCATCATTTACTATGTACAATTTTACCCAAATTTGAATTATATTTTAGGAAGATTATTATTTTTCCAGAGGAAACTGGAAAAATATTAGGTTTAAATATGTACACGTTAATAAAAATATTTTTGAGAACTTTCCTCACTCTCTTCCATAGTGGCAACTGCTTTGCTCTTCCTCTAGCAGCATATGTGAGTTCCTCATCCTCTACAATCTCATCAGCACTCGCCATTTGTTTTCTTTATATTAACCATTCTGGTTTGTGCAACAGGGAGTGCCAAGGCCATTTTCAAATCCATAATCCTGTTGGCTAAGGATGCTCATTGAATATGTCTTCAGGTTGTTATAGATCGTTTGTATTTCCTCTTTTTACAACTGCCTATTCAGTCAATTAATCAGTTAACCCTATTGGATAATTTGGGGGTCTAGGAACATATATTTTTTGGCAGTTTTTTTTTATATATTCCCTATATTAACCCATTCTTTGGTGTATTGAGCACAAAGTTAGTTTCCCATCTGTAGGCAGTTTTTCCATCGTTAATTTTTTAGATTATTTTATTTTATCTCTATGAATATCAAGTCCATATGAGTATATGTATACCACGTGCATGCCGGGTATCTATGGAGATCACAAGACCTTGTATGTAATAGATTGGAGTTAGGAATGATTGTGAGCCATAACATGGGTGATGAGAATTGACCCCAGGTCTTCTTAAAGATCAAAAGTGTTCTTCTTTGCCTTTGAACTGCCATCTTTTCTGATAAGCTTTTTTCTTTTTCTTTGGCCATGCACAACTTTATAACTCAGTAGAACATTCATCTGTGCTTGTCCTTATTCTCTGTACTAAAGGAGGACTTTCAGGGAAATTCTTGTATCCTGAAGTATAACACTTAGGTATATCTCCATTATTTTAATGTTTTGTGAGTATTATCATTTATATTTGAACCACTTTAAGTTCATTATTACATTGGATTAAAAATATGGATCTACTTTAATTATCTACATGTAGAAACATTTCCCCAGTATTATTTGTTGAAAGACTGTTCTTTTATATCATGCATGTTTTTTACATCTTTATCAAAAACTCTTATATCAGTTAATCTTAATCATACAGCACTTTGTATATCTGAATTTGTTAATTCAATAAACATTAATTTCGTCATTATATATATACATTTAGCATATTCTAAGTCTTGCAAACACAATGGAAAACATCAAGGATTCTTTTATTTTTAAGGAAAGAAAAAGTCACTCTGAAGAGTATGCTTTCTGAGCATTTCACCTTCAGGAAAGTACATAAAAATTGCACAATCTGTCAGGTTAGCTGAAGGCGAAGAGAAAGAAAGTGAAATGACAATGAATTTCTATGTGTCAGTGACTGGAGTAAAGAGACTGAACAACATTTCATTACATTTTAGAGGAATCAGCAAATTGCTATGATGACATCATTGTTGTGCAATGTTACTTGCTCGATTATAAAATGAGAATCAGATGGATATTGAAGTTTCATTTCTTGTCTGTTAATTATCCATTATTATTTTTGTTATGTCTAAAATCTTTGGCTTTGTAAACTTAGGACATTAACTCTTATTACTTCTTATAGACTATCCCCTGTCTTTATTCCTAAATATTCCATCTTGTAGACTGAGCTACATCATTAGTTATTTAAATTATCCATACTGCTTTTTCCCACAATATCACAAATATTTATTTTACCATATACCTTGCAGATACCAACCTCAGACTCTCTGTCACTCACAACTAATTCTGTTACATTTTACTTAAAGATTTTAATTTTTATGATCAGACTGGGACATCTTTATCAGTGGTCCAACTACTGCTGTACCATTAGCCACTCAGACACCATCACCATCAGGTCTACATCCCCACCCAATCTCAACATCAATTACCTTGCTAATGGTATAGGGATATTATAAGAATCCTAGTTCTTCTGCTCTAATTCCAACACTATTTAGTATGTTGGGATATGTAGTCAACTTATTGGCTGAGTCTTCTTCTAGTTCATGTCCTCTTGAACCCTCTGTATCACGAGAGTCACAAGAGTCAGCAGCTTCTGCTAAGGTTTTCACAGATGGCATGTTCTCATCTGCTAGATCACCCAGAAGCATGATTATTTTTATTTTTATGCCACTAAATTTTAGACTGACTTGTACAGTAACCTCTGAATAGAGCAAATGACTTCTGAAGAAATATTTTGAGGTCAACTGATTTATTGTATTTATAAATTTTGGGATGTGTTAATTAACATGTTTAAGTGTTAATTAACATGTTTGAGTGTTAATTAACATGTTTGAGAATGAGTGCCATCATATACAAAATAACTCCTGACATTTACTATTATTGTAAAGGTTAAATGAGTGAGTACATACAACTCTCAAAGTAGCTGGCTAGCTCCTACTAATTTCTCATAAGATTCTGGATGTTGTTTTGATACTATTTCCATCTATGTACAGCATAAATTTTATTTGTGGGGTGTGTGTGTGTGTGTGTGTGTGTGTGTATGTGTGTGTGTGTGTGTGTGTGTGTGCTCGCCTGCAGAGAAAAGACAATATATTTGATCTGCAGAGAAAGGTGGCTGTAAGCAGCCTGATCATCAGTACCAGGAACCAAACTCCAGTCCTTAGCAAGAGTAGCAAGAGACTTTAATTGTACCATCGTCCCAGCTGTCCCTACCCATTTTCTCAATTTTTTTACTTCATTTCCTCTTCTTTTCCCAGGCTATTATCAAATATTATGTTATATTATATTTAACATATATTTTCAGGAACTTGAAGATTTTAGAGTTTAAATCTAATTTTCAAATGCTACAGGGTGGCAGTAACATTATTTAATAATACTTAGAATGTATGAAATAATTAAAAATAGTACAAAATATTTAATTAACAAGTGCATTTGTCTTTATCACTATGGTTTCAAAGCTAAAGGCTTAATGTGTATAGAAGTTAGTTATTAAGCACTAAATGTATATTTTACTAACATAATTCCATTTTTAAATTCTATGAAACTACAAGATAAAGTGATTTTAGCATTTTAGCAGTGATTTTTGCATTTGTTTCACTTTAGCACTGACATGACTATGAAGTACTACAATAGTAAAGTGTTCCTAAGTGGCATTATGAATCATTTAAAATTTAAATAAGAGTAATTTTTTGAGAAAGAGTGCTACTCAATGATAAAAAATAATGAAATCTTGAAATGTGCAGGCAAATGATTGGATCTAGGAACAAAACATATTGAGTGAAGTAACCCAGAGCAAGATAGGCAAATATAATATGTATTCACTCATAAGAGGCTTTTTGATATAAAGCAAAGAAAAACCAACCTACAGTCCACAACCACGAGAAGCTAGACAACAAAGAGTACCCTAAGAGAGGCATACATGTATCTAAATAATAAGAAGAAAAAGATAAGATTTCCTGAGTAAATTGGGAGCATGGGGATCACAGGAGATGGTAGAAGGGGGAGGGGAGGAATGGAGGGGAGTGGAGAAAAATGTATAGCACAATAAAAACAATAAAAAAGAGTAAATACAAATATTCTAGCACTTAGAGCAGAAAATTAAAGCTAACTCTATCTTCAAAACATAACTTGTAAAATGTCCTCTTTTGCTCAGTGATACTATATGGAGTAGGCTTTTCACACCATTGATCAGTGGTGCTTCCACACGGCAGAATTCTTGCTTTCATTATTTCTTTTAACACTTTTTTTTTATAATATTGAGAGTAAAATATGATTAAGAGAGGAAGAATCAGTTTTCTTCAGGGTTATCCGTCCTAAATGATAGATATGTACATATGGATCAATACTAAATGTGTAGGTGAAACATACATATCCTATCCATCCATCCATCCATCCATCCATCCATCCATCCATCCATCCATCCATGCATGCATGCATGCATGCATACATACATACATACTTACATGCAAGTGTGAAAAAATTAAGAAGAGGCTGTACATTTGAGAGGGTTGGGGGACATGTGGGGAATCAGAGTGGTGGGAACTATACAAATCCAGTACTACTGAACAACAGTCTAGCAATTCAGCGAGAGTAAGTATGTTACTGAAAGTAGCACAAGCAGTGTTGTGACAACACTTCTCTCCCCATATGACTCAAGATTGTGCCCCTTTCACCACCACACTGTTGATCTTGCTAGGCAGAAGGTGCAATGTTCTCTTTCAGGAAGTTCCCGGTAATTGTGAAAATAGACAGTAATCACAGAACTACCTAGACTCAGTCAGAGAGAAGTAAAATCTTTTCTCAAAGCCAACTCGTTCACGAACCTGAGATACTCACTTGAACATTACTTGACAGAGAAACAATGCCATGAGGAAATAAGTCATAATTTCAACCAGTAATTTAATAAAGATTGCCGGGCGGTGGTAGCGCACGCCTTTAATCCCAGCACTCGGGAGGCAGAGACAGGCGGATCTTTGTGAGTTCGAGGCCAGCCTGGTCTACAAGAGCTAGTTCCAGGACAGGCTCCAAAAGCTACAGAGAAACCCTGTCTCGAAAATAAATAAATAAATAAAGATTTGTTAATTGAAATTTGTCATGATTTATAATTAAATGAGAATAAATACATCCCAAGTTTATGAAGAAAACTTCATGGTTATACTATTCACAAACATTTTATACTCATTAGTTGTAAATACTTTATCAATTGCTATGATAAAATAAGTTGATGCACAAAATAGAAAATTATTAAAATTAACATTTTATATACGTAAATATGTTTTAGAAAATATTTCATGGCACAACACTGCAATTGTACAACATTACAATACATTGGTCTGGAGGAGTGAAGACTCTATGTAGGTACCAGATCAGCTTCTCCATGTACAATGAGCTGTGTAGGTTTTGTTTTCAGCAATAGGGCCTTATCATGAATTTGTGGAGAGCAATCAAAGCCTTGGCAATATACTGAGTTTTTCCTGTCTCCCATTGGACTTGTTTGACCAACAACTAGACTATATATTCCTGATTCTGGGAGTTTCATTTGCTGAGAGATTTCCAGTTGGTGCTCTATCTCCCCCATTATTTAGTGATTTCATTGAGTTAGACTTCATACATGTATATATTTTAGGAATCTTCTACTGCATTAGATTTGCATATAATCACTCAAATGGCTTTTAGTTTTGAAAATATTCTTTATCAACAGCAATAATATGTATAATTTCCATACACACATGTTATATAGATGTACATGCATTGTATGAGTAGCGTGCTTTCCAGAGTAAACATTAAGTACACATATTTATTAATAGAGACCTAAAGGATTGATGGTACACCTCCATATTCTAGATCAATTTTTGATATCATCATCAATAAGCATTGTAAATATGAAATTGTAACTAATTAAAATTACAAAAGTAAAGATATTCCCAATGTACTATGGGAAGTAATGTAACAATTTTGTAATTTTACATAGCATTCACATGAACGTATCAGTGAAAGCAGGATTTTCCTCAAACATTCCAAACAGTTTTATCTTTCTTTACAAAGAACCTTTTTCTTTTTTCAAATCAAGACTCTATCCCTAGCTGAGAAACTACTGGCAATAACACTACTGGGAGGGGAGAGTGATTTTCTTCTTGGATCTGACCCCTGCTTCTGACCCTAACAGTACTGTGTGAAAAAAATATTATTTCTCTAACTTCTACAGAAATTATGTTTATGTTATATCCTGGAATATTTTAAGAAGTGATCAGAGAATTTATTGACATAATTTTTAACAAAACCTTACGTGGTTTCCTTCTTTTCAAGGGAAGTGAAGAAAATAGAGAAATTTGGCCTGTAGTAAAAGACTGGGGATGCAGTGTTGAAGGGAGGGACCCTAGCTTTGTGTCTCTTACCCTTAAACTCCACAAAGTAGTCAATGCCTCTTTTACTCTTTGAGCTTACTGCTCATCAAAATGAAGAGCTCAGCAAGAAAAAGAATGAGCTATTACTAGAATAGTCTTTTTAGTGGCAGTTATGCATAAGTGGGTAGATGATAAATGAACTTTTTTCTAAATAAACATGTGGACAGGAAAAATATTATTTCTGAACCTGAAATAGTTTTTAGAAAGCCATCTCTCAGTGAGAGACAAAAGCCTAAGAAATGTTTATGATCTGGATTCTTCCTTATTAGAACACTGAATTCATGTTCCACATATAGATGTTTCCAAAAGATCACATTGATTATCTATCAGGTCTTCATATGGGTCACAGTTGGTGTAGCTTAGTCTATTTGGAGTACTCCTAGCAGTAGGATCATGACCTTAAGCTGACTTTTAGGACCTATTCCTCATACTGGACTGCATCATAGCCTTAATACAAAGAAAAGAGCTTAGTCCTACTTCAATTTGATATGCCATGCTTTGTTGACACCCATGGGAGGCCTGCCCCTTTCTGAACAGAAAGAGAGAAGGAGGAGTGGATAAGAGGGGCAGAGGGAATGGAGGGGGAGAAAAAGGCAGGAGAGGAGGGAGGGGAATGTGCAGTAGAGATGTAAAATTAATGAAAAAGTTAATTAAAAAAAAGAAATACAGCTGGGCGGTGGTGGCGCACGCCTTTAATCCCAGCACTCGCGAGGCAGAGGCAGGCGGATCTCTGTGAGTTCGAGACCAGCCTGGTCTACAAGAGCTAGTTCCAGGACAGGCTCCAAAGCCACAGGGAAAGCCTGTCTCGAAAAACCAAAAAAAAAAAAAAAAGAAAGAAATACAGCTTAATATGGCTTCAGTACAGTCCTGATAAAGGTTGAGAAACCAGGTTGTGCATAAAGGAGGAAAACAAGAAGGAAGCCTTCCCGAAACACTTGAGTGGCAAGTTCTAAGCACCCGAGTGCTTTGAGAGGTACATTCTGTGCTTGTTTGACTTAGTCAATATGTTCTTCTATGAGTCAGTGAAAAAGAAAAGACTTTATTTTAGAGAAACATGAGCGATTACCCTAAATGACCTCTCAGATGAAAAGTTAAAAAGATAGACTGTCTTTTCCTGGTGTGTGACTCATAGTACCTGACATTTTCTGTGTTTTGTGACTAAGTTTGTCACATTCAGGTAAATATCTGCACCACAACCATCTCATCCTTACAACAGGAATGAAGGCCATAGAGCAGAGAAGGGCTCACTTCACTGTGTTAGCCTCCGAAGTTTCGCTTCATGGGCTGGTTCTAAATAAGTTGGTAGCTCCCATTCTTAATGGAGTTTGTTAGTCTGAGTGTATTGCAACTCCATACAAATCCTTTGAGGTACTGTAGTGGAAAGGGGCTTGGTTTTGATCAAATAATCAGCACACTGCCACATGAAAGGATATAAAAAGTAGACCCTCTCTGATAACTAATGTGTTTTGCATTAATAATCATAGTAACGTAACATTTTGGAGCCAAAAAACAAGTGTTAGATTTCTATAGCTCAAATTTCCATTTTACAAATGAACAGGTGCCAAAAGAAAGACAAGGACATATTTAGTATTCCTTGAATGTCACATGATTCTAGTGAGTCTTATTTGTGTTGACCCATGCAGATTCTCTCCTTTGCAATAGGAATACTAGTCTACTAAAAGCCTATTCAAACGCAGAATCCACAGAGATGGTTGCTATCCTCAATTCATAAAGATGGACAGTTTTCAGTAGTGACCAACTACTGTGTGGTGGGTTGGTTTTTAAAGACCCCAGGGACTCCAGGGTGAGCAACAAGAGAAACTCATGATCAATAAAACACAGAAAGGAAGTCACGTAGACAGGGCTGCATGGATAAAAACTAAAGAACATTGACAGAAAACCCTAGTCAGCTCTGACTCTGTTAAACTGAAGCCCACAGCCCTCAGACTCCTTAGCAACTGAAGGCAACTTGAAATCAGAGAGGAAGGGGTCATGCTAAGATCCAAATCATTTGTCTCCTGGAGGAGGCTATACATCAACAAAATATGATGTCAGATCTCAGCCAGCCTTGTGATTCCAGAAGTGGACATCAGCACAACCCAAAGTGACTCAGAATGATCTGCCCTAGTCCACAGGTGTATGCTATTTATAGCCAGAGAACTGAATGTGACATACAAAAGAAGGAAGTGGAGTGAAGGTAGTTCAGTTGGTTACAGTGCATTAAATACATGTGAACACTGGCTTTTTGTGACTGGCTGAGACTCAGGTACTCCAATACTACCTCCAAGAGTAGGTTGCAGTAGTTAAGTAGCAGTTCAGCTGTGTATGGAGAAGTCTTTAGGCTAAGCAAAATACACAGAAAGGCATTTAGGATGGGACAATGTTCTACACCATAAGGGCGCCTAAAAAAAAAAAACTTTCTTACTACAAATGTCAGTAATCAATTCAGAGACTCATCCCTGTTCAAAAGCCTGAGACTAAGTGACAACAGGGCTCAGCTGTAATTGAAGCATCTATTCAAACCCCATGCCCAGCACTCAGGGAGCATCATGGGATAGGGGGCAGAAAGACTGTAAGAGTCACAGGATAGAGAGGCATCCTGGGAAGGGTGGCTTCTGAACATAACATGGCTGCTGCACATGTGAACTCATGACAGCTGTGGTCACCAGTGCTGTTATTACTTTTGATCTTGCCTAAGACTTATGCAAGTGGGGAGGGAGGCCCAATACCCCACCTAAGCTGAGGAGTTAATGCCAGTTGATGGCTGCTGAGGGAGAGAAAGTAACATTCTTTGGTGGGGCACATTGATAGGTTAGTCATGTTCAGGTATGTGACCCCTCCTCCTGCACACTCACATACATGGGTAGCACTAAGAGGACTTAGTGAGTTATAAACATTTTTCAAAAAGACAGGAACTCGCAAGAAAAACGGGAGGTACTTTGAGGATCTGAAAGGAGTTGGAGAAAAAGGTTAGGGGATAGATATAAGAATACATTATATACACCTATAAACTTTTGAAAAAAAATAAAACACCCCCTTATTTAAATATCTTGATGGCTTCTGACTGGAGTTCTCCAAAATCTTGAATCAGTTGTTTCCTGGTTTTTAGCTTTTGTTTCATTTCTTCTTCTTATATTTCCCATGTACTGGGACTATTAGATCCCCTCCTCCACAGCGAGGTGCTCATTCCTCTTATATGGACTGCCATTTGTTGTTCGCAAGTACTTAACAAACAGCTACTTGGAAAGTGTTTGATTGTTTCCAGGATGTGTGCCTTGTGATGACAGCACAGATACTACATGGTATGGAAATAACAACCTTAGTTTGATTAAGAAGAGGGACTAGTATATTATCATGGCCTACTATAGTCAAGTTTCCTAAAATTCAATAAAATTTCCTTAAAATGTCCAGGAAGACATAGAGAGGAAACATGAGCTTCCTGTTAACAGTGCTTTTCATTTTGAAACAATATGTGTGAAATAGGAGCCCAAGGACCCTGTTGTAACTGTCACCTTTTTATTATAAATATTTTGTGGTAAATCACTTCTATGTAACCGTGCAATGTATTCTTGGCTCATACTTCTGAGCTTTGTAATACTAATGACTTATAGAATATGCAAGTCTGCAGACCACAATAGTCTTACAGAGAAGCATTGGGACCTCCCACAGGCAGACTCTGTGTGGATTTATATCTTCAACTCAAAGACCAGTTTCCAGATGGTTGGTAACCTGAAGCACAATGTCTGCTTCCCTCTTCACAGTTGTGTTTGCTTGCCTTTCTCACATCTGTGTTAACTCAAGGACCCAGCTGTTGACAGCTATATTGATTTATCAGCATCAGATTCTAATGGGATGCACGCCATTTTCCTCATGTATTTGCTAGCAGAAACATATGACTTCCCCCAACACTACAAAAATGTCATTTAGAACAGGTCAGATTATTTGATCTTAAAAGTTGTGTATAGAATAATATGAAATTGATTAGCAGTCTGTTCATGCTGTTGGCATGACTTACTAGCTCAGATGAGCCCTACGATAGATATCATATGCCCTCAGAGAGGGGGCAGAAAGTAGGAGCACATATGATGAAGCCCATGCATACGTTTATGCTTATGTTTGCATATATTATTCAAAAGTATAAGTTAATGACTATGCTTTCTCACCTTGGCTTACATTTCTATCAATTTTTCTTGTATCCTCATTATGGCCTGGCAGATTAAAAGATAAATAAGAAAAATGAATCTGTGTCTGCTAATGTCAATTCGTAGTTTCGATTCTTTCCCCAAAATATGTTTCATGTAAAACTACTCTTTAATAATTTTAAAATTTTACTTTTCTAGTTTCTGATTTTTAGAGTGATAATTTTTACTCCATCCTAGTAAGACAAATTCTGTATCGAGCTCCAACCTTCTTAATCTTACTATGAAAATATACACCTTTATATATTTAGAATTACTCACTTATAAAAAAAAATTGCATCTGCTAGTCTAAAGGTGCTTTTGTAATATTCCTGACAGTAGTTATTTCTCTAGTTTTCAGTTTCCTCTCTGGGAAACATTTGGAGGACTTAAATTTTCCACCATAATGTCACACAACTAGACTATGACCTTGAGACATTTTTTTCCCTCTATACTAATGAGATTTTAGCCAGCTTATTTGAAGAAGCACCTTTGATTTTTTTTCTGCTTAGCAAAATTAAATTGATCATAGGTGACTTGGAATCACCTCCTTTTATTTATCTTTGTATGACATTGCTTTTAGAAGGCCCCCCAGCAAACTCAGAGATTTGTGTTGTGTGTCAAAATTAAAAACGTTACACTGTATTCTTTCCAGTCACCTATTGGAAGCAATAACCTTGCATTTATTTCAAAATGAAACTGAATATAACTTGTTCACTTTCTCTGTAATAGTTATGGCAAGACAAAGCTAAGTAAAGGTCAGATGCTGAAAGCTTCCATAAATTCAAACTACAGATCATACTTCTAATGCTGACCTTGACCTAACTTAGAGCTAGTTATGCAGAGATTTCTATTTCTATTGTTTTAAATACTAAAATTTCCCCAAAATATTTTGCTAACATAGTAGGCAATAAAGAAATTATTGATGTTTCTTTAATTGGTATATGCCTGTAGATAGATGTAAAATTAAATCATACCTTGCCAAACCATGAGGAGTAGCCTATCTACTATCAGTATTTCATAACCACTCACTATATGCCTGATACCATGAATAGAAAGAATCATATCAGAATGATATGATTGTGTGCTTAAATTTCAAATCTTACACAAAGTCAAGGTATGTTCCTGGGAAATCATCTTTAAATTTTAATCTCAACTATTCTTACCTATGGGGAAGCCAAGGAAATTCTAAATTAGCCCATAAATGTAATGAGATGCAAATGAAGAAAGTTTTTAAGTGTTTGCACTGTGTTGGGCTTTCTTACCTCTGCTGAGGGTGCTCAGAATAGAAAGGGAAAGGACAAAATTCAGTATTTCCTGGTCACCGACGCTTGCAGTGTGCTCTCACATGGAAAGACTTCTAACTTTTATTCTCTTCCCTGATAAAAAAAATAGAGCATATTGAGAGCAATCTTATCTGATTAATTATGTTTCAAAAGTGAAAAATAGTCCTTTTTTGCTTTTAATTACACTATAAAAGTCACTAGGCTAACAATAGGATGAAATCAAACTCTCTCTCTCTCTCTCTCTCTCTCTCTCTCTCTCTCCATTCTTTCTCACTAGATTCATAAGCATCTTTTTCTCTAGGTTAACTACATTAACCACACTTTTTCAATTATGTAACAGACCACATACTACCAATTCCAAACTATATTTGTTATCTTCATTTAAGGAAACACAGGAAAAATTCTTTTGGGTACCTTGACAATTATGTAACATGAGAAACATGAGAATGTAGTCCATTTTTATTTCATAAGAAAATATGTAAATATAAATGATGGTGTTTGAGTTATTGTGTTTTTCCCATTTCACCTCTCTGTTCTTTCTATTTTCCATGCTTACATTAGTTTTTTTAAGATGTAAGTCAACATGTATATATCTTGATACCCATATCTTGATACCCTCTCTCTACCTTGTTTCAGCTTCTCATCTCTATGGCAATCAGAAGAAGTTACTTTCATTTTGTCATATATTGTCTTTATAATATCCATTTGCATTTTTAGGGTATTTTGGGTGCAAAATCAGTATATCATTGTGAAAGAATGTTTGTCTTCCTTCTGAAAGCCAAACAAGAAAGAAGGAAACTGTAAATTTTTTTTTGCAAACTTAGCCAATGATACAGATTTCTTAATTCAAGAGAAAAAAGAGTATCTAACAAAAAGGAAATGCTATATTTTGTTTCAATTTTATATCAGTATTTTAATGTATGCTGAAGTGTTTATGACATCTGCCATACAGATACTAATTGGGAGAACAGTTGATCAAACTGCTAAGGGCATCTGTTTAATTTCAATAAAATTAAAGTTCACATTTCAATCACAGTGAAAATACCCTGAATCCTAATGAGAAATCCTGCCTTCCTTGTGATTGAGGAGATTTCCAGCTCCCAACACAATTCAGGCTAGCTACACTGTAGAATAGAAGAATAGCTGTGTCTGTCATTAAGACCCTCAGCTCTCATTACTAGATTCCATTAGTTTCAATCACTGATGTAGAGATGTTTAGTAGGTGGTCCCTGTCATTGGTGGTTTTATTTATAGTGGCAATGCAAGTGGATTTTATAACGACAACATATGACAAATTGAGAGTAATTTCTGGTTACCACATGATGAGCTGGACCAAGGTAGAAGGGAGGATATAAAGATAAACTATACATGTTGACTTACCTTTTAAAAGACTAGTATAAGTCAGGAAAATGGAAGAACAGAAAGCATATTAAGTCAGAGAGAACCCCTTGTAAAAGCATGGGCAGTGAATTTCCTTGTTTGGGAAGCAGGAAGTAGTTTTGGGTGACATGAGAACAGTCTTAGATTTTGGAGGCTGAACTTGAGTATTACTGACTACAGACAGAAAGAATCTATCATTGCTAGTGCCTTAGGATTTCATGGTAATTTTGACGCTTCAGGAAATGATGTCACATTGGGCATGGATTGACTGTTTCTGATTGTTCTACAGAATGGAATGTAAAGGAGTTAAAATGGTAGAAGTTTCTTTATGCAGGAGACAAATCATTACAGAAAACTACTATCAATAAAAGTGCAGAGTTATGAGGACCAATCACATCTATAGAGCATTCCCACAACCATACACAAGGAAGTACAGGCAATTAAAAATGCTGAGAATGGGAGAAGTAGTCTTCTGCAGGGGAGAGCACACCAGTTGGTTATCCAATACCGAATAGTCAACTCTGAAAGCATACATACAATTAACATAATACAGACTAAGCATATTATATGTAGGAATATGTATATATGTATAATACAGACACATATATAAGTGTGCAAAAACAATGAATGAAAATAGAGACCATGAATTTGAAGGAGTGCAAGATTGAGATTTTGAGGGAATAACGGGAAAAAGAAATGATAAAATTGTATTATAATCTTAAAAATAAAAGAAAACGGAAATGGTATATTACTGTATTTGCTTAAACTTTTTTGTAGTAATCTAAACAAAAAATAAGCAAGTGAGGTAGTGTGTAGAAGAAACTATATTCTCTTCTTCAGAAAAAAAAAAACTAAAAGTCCTTCTGTAACTCTCAAATAAAAGAGTAGAAGAACAACATAGGAATGATAGTGGAAATCGGGCAAGTTTGTCGTCAGCCACCACTTAACACATGCTACAATGATATCTAGTTATTTTATGGGAGTGATAAAAATACAATTTAGTGTTAGCATAAGTGAGGAAGGAAAATACATCTTAAAGTTTTTTGCATCATGTTCAAAAGACAAGCAAGTTGTTATTAATAATTCCAAGCCATATCATATCACAAATGCAAGTTAACAGAAGTGAACAGAAATTAATGTCAGGATCCATTTCTGTTCACTTCTATTATCTTGCATGATTCTGACATAATTGATAATGTCTGCTGACTTGGAGCTGCGGATAGGACAAATAACGTCTCCGTGGATGACAAGGAAAGAAGCCGAAAAGGAGTTTTCCAGTTGTTATCTTGAACCCTTCAATGGTTACCTTGTATAAATGTGCACTTTTCAGCCTGATAGCAGATAACTATTTGGTGTTTGGCTGCTAAAAAGAAGCTCATATATTTAGTTTAGAACATTTGGATTATTTGAGTAGAAACACAGGTAGTATAACACAGAGCCAATCAAATGAGGCTAAATACAAAGCAGTTTTAAATGGTGGGAGTCTTTTGTTAAATATGCTCTGTTTAGATACAGTCTGGGAAAGTCACTAAAGCTAAGCAGACAACTAGATTGGACTAAAGATCAGGAGACTGGGCAGGGTTACTTTGTGACTCGTATTCAATTGTTTACCCACATGACTGAGAGTAAAAGATCGGTTTTAGGCTTTTTGTTTTATAATTTTTGTATGTGTTGGGGGTAAAGAACTAAAGATTAACTAAGAATATATGAGAATGTCATTTGCTCAGTGACGTATAAGTCACAGCTCCTCTGATAGCTTTCAAAATAATATTATGCTAAGGCAATGATAGTGAACTGGTCATCGACATTTTTCAGAAATGTCTTTGTTTTCTAAACGGTCAATTTGTTAACTAACACTCAAGGTCAACTATGAGACTCAGATATATTTGTTTTTCTTATGCTTTAGGAACTATTTGAGAAATGTGATTCCTACTTTAATAATAGTTTCAACTTCTTACATTATTGTTCCCAGAGATTCTGCTAACCATTGGGTTTCCTGAAAAAGACACCATACCATGAATCAATTCCATAAAAATATAAAAGAAAGATTAATTATATTTGAAAATGTTTCAGTTGATATTCAAATTTGTCTCTAGATATATCTTATATATTCTTTTCCAGTAATATTATCTTGCAAAACTATCATAACCAAATATATATGCTTGTTATTGTTGCCGTGATTATAGTTACTATCTTAAATATTGAGTACGTTCATTTTTTTATTTCTCTGAAAACTATCTACCTAAAAGTTTTTATAAAGCACACATTCTAATTATACAATTTACTCCCCAATGGTGTTGCTAACAAAACAAGAATAAACGTCAGAAACAAACCGGAGTGTCTTTGAATTGTCACATATAATTGCATAACAACAGGAAGACTGATCTACTGCCATTGTGAAAAACCCACTAACGACAAAAATGCTAGTAATGCTACATTCACACTTTCATAGAAGTAGTCATTTTCTACTTTATTTTCCAGAAGTGTTACTATTTCCAATGAAACCATGTCCGATTTTTCATCTTGAATCACCTTTCTATAATCATTTCCACTAGAATTTGCCATAATGTTTGGAGAAAAAATAATTTTATTAAATTTATTAATCATTTCAACCACACATTATATTCCCTGTGATAAAATAAAACAAACTAAAATAATCTCAAAACAACTGTAGTCTGATGGCAACACTCCTAGATTACTTGGTAGAGTTTTATTTGGAACCTGTCATTTACTTTCAATTTTATGCCATTTAATTTCCCCCATAAGGAATATCAACTACAATGATCCTCATGTTTGCTATATTTTGTGTTTATTGCCCTCATGCACATCTGTTGACACTGTTGGAGTCAAGTGTGAAACGTTTAGAACATGACAACATTTGAAAGCTGACCTAAGTCTCATGTATAGATGTATCAATTATTGGTCCTCCAGAGACATTTTAATTCATGTTAGTGTCTTCCCTGTCTGAAAGAAAGAGGATCAATCAAGATAATTTTATGTCCTTTAATAACAAGGTATAGAAGAGAAAATTAAGACCTATTATTTGTCTTATTCTCCAATTGGAGAGTTGGTACTCAGTTAACTCCCCAAGTCATATTGCTGTTTTTGCCTCATTTTCAATATAACTTGAGGCAGCATGTTGGTCAGTCATGAGGGATCTCATTCAAGCTACATCTCCTCTAGATCAGCCTGGGGTGGATATATGCATATACTCAAACAGAAATATATAGTTGATGTTATTAACTCAGGTCTGTAGTACTTAAAGAAATATGAAGATAAAGATTATTGAATAATTGGAACAACTAAATCATTTTAGAAATATCTTGGGAAAAATTATGAAAGTAATACACAAGAGAAATTATTGAATGTTCACCTCCTTCCCTGACTGCACCTTTTGGGCTAAGGAACGCACGCTGTTAAGCACTCACAACTGTGCCTGGAAGCCACAATGCTATTTCCTTCCTACTGAGGAACTAAGACATGATATATTTGTGATCTGTATATCCCTTAATGAAAATTTACAAAGCATCAGATTTAGAACTCTATCTTATTAAGGTCCTACAGCTCAGTTTTCTACAAGAGTTGTATTAAGTGTATGCTTGCCACAGGAAATGCTGATTGCCATGCCTTGTTCCCAAAGAGGAGGATGTTGGCTGTGGTAACAGTAGAATTGGAAGCAAATAGCAATCCTTCTATAAGAGAATTAAAAAATCCTTTACTTCTGAGATCCTTCGAAAAGATTATTGAGAACCAATGCTCAATCAATAAAGGATATAAGCTGAGTTGTCTTACATCTTCTTGTTACCTTCTTTTACCATCAGAATTTCTGTGAAGTTACATTCTGTGAACATTATTCTTTATTCAAGTAAAAAAAACAATGGTACTTTCCTTTTTTGATAAGACAACATCTAGAGCATCCTCATTATGAAATTTTCAAAAGGACTAGCCCGGCATTCAGTGGCAAACAGCTTCACACTATTTTTTTCTAGTTATTAATGCCTTAAGTCAAATGGAACATTTGCCCATGCATTTTTGTTCTGATATTTGAGAATCTAAATGAGCTCATTGACAACAGGAATTATGGATAAATCATCATTTTACCAGCTGTGTATGCTTTTAGAATCAGAAGCAATGCATTTTTTAAGAAAACAGATTTTGTTTTAAGTATTGTTCTTTCTGTACTTATTAGCTACACACTTCCAGATGAGTCTCCATGTGCATTCAGCATTCAACGGTGTACCAGAGAAGCTATTTGAACTTTTGAATTTTTGTAAGAAATTTCTCTTTCTCTCTCTCCCCCCTCTCCTTTCTTCTTTCCTTCTCCTCCCTACTTTTCATTTTTCTCTCTGATAAACAGACAGACATGTACTCATGAGTGCATGTGCACACATATACACACACAAATGCGCGTGCGCGCGCACACACACACACACACATACACACACACACAGAAAAGAGGCAGAAAAGAGTGAGCTTTCCAAACATGATTCCATTAATATAACACGATGTATTTTGCCTTTTATACTATTTTGTGTTTGAATTTTCTTCTAAAATTGTTCAGGGGATCAAAGATTCTATAAATCATAAGTCATGCATTTGTATAAGGCTTATGTGGACTTAGATGTCAAAACAGCTCATTCTCTGAGGAATGCTGAAACAGAAGCCTTACCTACTAGGAACACACAGAACATGCTGAGTCGTATCACAGGATAAGAGCTTTAAACAGGAGTTAGGCTTCTAAAAATAGCTAAGTGCTCAATCCTTTCTGTCTTCTCTCACCACCTTAAACAGCAGAGTATTCCCTTGGCTAATCTTTTAGATTGCATAAGCAATATACCACCTGGAAATTACTTGTTGCTCAAATCCTTGTCTGCGTGTATGCCAGTTTACAGGACTCCTTGGGAACATAGTAATATATATTGTTGGTGATTTATGTAATTTTACTCATGTTAGAATGATCCCTTAAAAATATTTTAATACAAATAATTGTAACTCTAATTCATCTTTAATCTTAAGACTAACATGATTTTGGCATAAGGGAAAAGTTTCCACGCAATTATCAATGTTATTAAATACCGATCTCAGGATATTAGTGCTAAGAAGTGATATCATTAGGACAATGGTAGGTAGTACAGGTATCAGTGAGCAACATACTCTTTCACCTGAGTATCTCTTAAAAAGAATTTGGCTTGCATTGCCATTGTCAGAAGGTAATCATTTCTGTAGATCAAAGTTTGATTGTCTAACTACCCATATATGAACAAGAAACAAGACAGCAATTAAGGTGCTGCCTAAAATGTATGGGCCTGTAGCCAGTAAGATAGAGATCTATAGGAGAGATCTCTACTTATATACTTATATACTATACTTATAGTGAAGGCATTAGCAAGTCATGAGGCACAGAATTGTAAACACAGAATTTTGTAAAGACAGGATATATCCTATATAGTTTAACTTTCTCTAAATGTATTGGAAAACTTGTTGGATCAATAGTTTATTTCATTTTCAGTGTCATTTCTTAGCTATGGTTGAGTGATCAAAGCCCACAGGAAAATCCAGGCAGAAAATGAAAAAGAGGGAATTTTGTGACAAACTGTCAAGTCACAAGGATATATTAAAAGTTAGAGGAAATTGTCCTATTTCTGAGGCTGAGTTTCAGAACTAGTAACAGGTTAAAGTGTATTTTTATAGTTACAAAGAAAAAATATATAAATATGTGTGTGTGTGCCTGAATATAAATGACTAATTTTTAAGTATGTTTATTCTCTCATATAAAATTTTGTTATGAAATAATACTTTAACTACGCAAAGGTGTGTTACATTTGTTTATACCACATTTTTTATGATGTAGAAATGTATTGTTTGCCTATCTAAGGCACCTGCTTGTTCTGATAAAGAATGAATTCCCAATAGTTAGGCAGTAGAGGTATCGATGGGGCTGGTGAGCAGGGACAATAAGTAGGAGAATGAGGAAGAAAGAGAGGGAGACACTCATCCACCAGGCATGGTGTAGGACATACAGAATGAAATAAAAAAAATTACCAAGGCAAACATAGATGAAGAGAAAAGGATTAAAATAAGTTATAAGAGCAAGTAGAACAGGCATAAGGTAGGACTGAGCATTCATATCTAATAAAAAGTCTCTGTGTCATGTTTTGGAAGCTTGTTGGTGGCCCCTAAAAAAAGCACCGGGACCTAGCTCTTCTGCATGTATTGGCTTCATGGGAACTTATTCTATATGGATGCACATCTTCCTAGAATGAGATGGAGGGGGGAGGGCCTTGGGCTTCCCATAGGGCAGGGTATCCTGCCCCATCTTAAGGAAGCAGGGGGAGGGTGGTGGGGTAGTGGGGGAGCGGGAGGGCCAGGAACAAGGGGAGTAAATGTAAATTTTTCTTTTAACAATAAAAAAATATAAAACTAAAAATAAATAAAATAAAAATAAAAATCCTGTCAAAAAAAAGCCTGCTGCAAAATTGTTTTTGCTATGGTTTCTTTTCCATGTCATGCTCATATCTGAAATGGGATTTTAATAATTTCTTATGACATGCATTTGTGAAGAGGTCAGAATTGAGCACAATAGCAGAAAGTACTAACATGTGCATATGGATTAAAGTCAATCAAACGAATACACATATGTAATCAGTAAATTTAGCCTTTGGCTTGTACAACTATATTTGTTGGGAGACAGAAAGCTTATGGTTACTTGTCCTTAAATCTACAGGCTTTGTTTGTGTCAGGCTTTTATAGTTTTTCCTGTTTAATATGCAGAAAAATTCAAACTATTCCTATATCATGTATCCAATGCATAAAATGACTAGTCTTTAAATTATCTACAAATGCCATCTAATGATTTCTTTCTGCATGTGGTAACATATTAACAAATTATATCTTTAATATATTTTATGTTATAACAGTTGAAAATTATTATCAGAGTACTGACCTAATTCTTAACTACTCTGATTCATTTGTGTACCAGACATGAGCATTGTTTATTAAAAAATAAAATTTGAGTCTAAAGGTAGAATTGTTCACCTGGCATCAGATCCCCTAGAACTGGAACAACTAGAATGGCTGTGAGCAAACACGTGGGTGTTAGGGATCAATTTAAGTTCTCTGCCAGTTCACCAGGTGCTCCAACCTCAGTCATCGCTCCAGCATCTCGCCACAGTGACTTGACTAGCAGTGATCATCAAGGACTTTTTCCTGGGATGAGATTTTCTGACATAAATCTCAGAAATGATTGCTCTGAATTTCATTTATGAGTATTAGAAGCTCCCTACTGTAGGGTAAATTTAAATAGGAATTCAAAAGCATTTCTGTGATATAGTTAGGATCTCTATGTGAATCAAAATTGGGCTGGTGATATGACACAGATGGTGGAGGCATTTGTCACTAAGCTTATCAATGAGATCATTGAGTCTGATCTTTGGAACCAATGTGAAAATGGAA
>JAQHUG010000005.1:13216811-13230481 GCA_028555095.1 Dicrostonyx torquatus
TCAACATTTATGCTAAGTGTTATTATGACACATGAACAATTTTCCCAGTTGGAATTTTATCTAAAATCAACTTATAACTGAGAGTATATAAACTAAAAGTAATGTTATTTCTGTTCCATCTTGATAGGCCAGACCTGAACATCATTGAGTCATTTGCTTAGCATCCAATAGGTAGTTAAGTATACTTGCTTATTTTCTGATGCATCTGTGGCTAAGTTGTACGTATTTTTCTTCTTATTGTCCTGTTGTCTCAGTTCATTTTCTCCTCTCTGATGTTTCAGAATGATTCTTGGGGAAAGCAATATTCCTACGCTCTCTTCAAAGCCATGAGCCACATGCTGTGCATCGGCTATGGCGCACAAGCGCCCGTCAGCATGTCCGACCTCTGGATTACCATGCTAAGCATGATTGTTGGGGCCACCTGCTATGCAATGTTTGTTGGCCATGCCACAGCTTTGATTCAGTCTTTGGATTCTTCAAGGAGGCAGTATCAAGAGAAGGTATGTAGCTTTCTTTCTCAAATATACAAGCAGCTTTTTATTTAAAAAAATATAATTGTGTTCAAGCTAACAAACCAATATCCCTCTGTTGAAACTGTGAGGGGCTGAAATATTTAAATGAAAGAGAGTCTGCTTTGATATTTTCAGAGTCCCACCAAGTTAAATTTCCAAGACCTTATTCCTTATTTTATTTTTCTTAAATCATATTGATGTGTGTGTGTGTGAGTGTGAGTGTGCGTGTGCGTGTGCATGTGCGTGTATGTGTGTGTGTGTGTGTGTGTGTGTGTGTGTGTGTACCTGGTGATGTGCTCAGGTGGAAAAGTGTGTGTCTGGTATGCAGTAGCCCTAGCTTTAATCCCCAGCATGACAAATGCCAGGCATGGTGCAACTGACTTCTCATTTCAACATTTGAGAGTTGGAGTCATGCTCGGCTATATAATGTGGTTGAGGCTAGCCTAGTCTGAAAATTTTAAATATATAAGTTCTCATTCTTTAATAATTATATCTTTAAAATATATAAAGAAGATATACACGATGTCCCCATGGTTAAGGTTCAGATTCTATATTCCAAGAATCAAATTTCAATTACTGGACTAATATATTATTAATCCCTCACTAATTCACACTACAAGAAACAGCAGTCTACAGAAAGGGCCAGTCAACTTTCCCCTTTTGTCTGCCTGCTTTTTTCTCTGTGTTATAATAGTCATTTACATTGCAATCCACATACTTAGCTAACTAACCACTGGCTGCCCTTATCACTACAAAACTCATCAGACTCCCCAGGGCTGTCTGAGACAGGGTTTCTCGGCCCTCTGTGTCCAGGAACTTGATGTGTAAACCAGACTGGACTGGAATTCAGAGATCTGCCTACCTGTGCCTCAGCCTCCTTGCCTCCTGCCTCCTGAGTGCTGGGATTAAAGCCTTGCATCATCCATGCCTGGCAACACTCTTTAGTATTAAAAGTCATGTTTACAGCTCTTAGCTTGTCTTCCTGTGCTCAATGTGTTCCTGGAAGTGACTGCCACGTTAAACTTCTCTTAAATGAGTAGAAGAGGACAAAACAAAGTTAAGCTATGATTCCCTTACATTTTATTGTTTAAAACCATTTTTAAATTTAAATATCTTTTGATCATATTCTTCCCCTCCCTCAAGTCCTTCCAGATCTGCTCCCATTCCCCTACTTGCCTACCCAACTTTAAATTCTTCCTCTAAAATCAGACAAAAAGTCAATATCATAACAAAATCAAGGAGGAGGGGGATTGTGTATTCCATAATATGTTGGTCAACAACTCCTGATCCTGAGACCTGCTCTGGAGTTGGTTGATATCCCCAATGTCACTCCATTGAAAAGAACTAATTTTCCCTCTCCCAACAGATGCAAATGACAGTACTGTTTTTTAACTTTAACTCTAGTGGCTAAGTTTTCATTCATTCATTCATTCATTCATATTTTTAAAATGAAGTATAATAAGTTGAAGCAAGACCATCATGCTGAACTTGGATAAGCCAAAAGAAGGAAAAGTGCCCAAGAAATGGCACAAGAAACAGAAATTCATTCATTCACAGAGTCCCACAAAACCACTCACCAGGAAGCCACCGTACAAGCACAGAGGACTTTGTGCAGACCCTGGGCATGATGGTTCTTTTGCTAGACCAGGAGTATCTGAATTTACCCTTGGTCCTTGTGCTATCTACTCTCAGGTTCTTGGTCACCCTGGCAATGCCAGTTTTCCTCTCACAGGATGTGCCTTCTAAGTAAAATCAAACATTGGTTGGTTCTCACACAAGCTCTGAGCCACCCTCAACCTAACATATCTTGCAGGTAGTGCACCATTACAGAAGAAGAGTTCCTAGCTGGCTTGGTGTTTTCATTCCCCTTTTGATAGTGTGTTTAGAACCTTCCTGTAGCAAAGTCCCTGGAACTAGGTGTTCACACCTTGACACAGAACCTTTCTGGAAGTAATGATTAAGTGCTTATAGAGTAAGTGTGACTGGTACCAGGTTAGATTCAATTATTCTGAAGAGATGAATGTCACACTAGTTGTTGCTTTATATATAGAAAGTCTTTGTTGCTATATGTGCAAAGTCTTTGCTATTATAACCCTGTAATAGGAGTAAGGAAACAAAGATGTTTGGTTTTGCTCAGCTAGAACTGCAATGACATAAACCAGCATAATCAGCAAGTCGAAACTTTGATGATGAATTTGTAAACTGCCAAAATTGCCTTGAGGTTTACCGTAAAGAACAAATAGAAAAGTAAAGGACAAAGACTACATAAAGCTGTTTAGCTGAAAAGCCTATGTTAATTGGAATTCAGGCTTATTTTATGGTGATATAAGACTAGAACATCATATTGTGAAATTTTTTCTTACTTTGTAAATCTTCCACTGTTGTTTTCAATGAAAATGTTGACTTTTTTATCATTTTCAATGGATAATGCTACAGATTTTCATATCTGTTTTTAGTGTCAATGTATATTTCCACATTGGAAGAATTTTAATGTTTCCATATTTGCATGTTTTATTTATATATTTATTAATTATTATAAATAATATATAATATGTAAATATATATTTTCCTTAAAGACAAACAAATCTTCATGATTACATTTTCAGAAAGATGAAATTATATGTGTGTGTTTGTGTGTGCATGTGTGTGTGTGTGCACGCGTGCATGTGTGTGTGTGTTTGTGTGTGTGTGTATGTGTGTGCGTATGCCGAGACAGGGTCTCACTCTGTACCTCAGACTGGTCTTAAGTTCACAGCAAACATAATGCCTCAACGTTCTGAGTGCTGTGCAATAGTTTTATTGTACAAAATTAGAATTTATGGAGTATCACTTTGTCAAGAACAGGAAATTAAAATATTAAACATACACCAAGAGACAAAATGTTCAATTTTATACATCTTGAAAATGGTTTGTACAATTCTCTTTTGTAATTAATGTAAAGAAGTGTAATTAGTATAAAAAATCTCAAATTGTAAGTAGACATAAAGCCATGTATGAATTATAGAATTGAACAATTTTCTGTAAGCTGAATTTTAATTAAACTAATTGTATTAATTTATCTGAGTAAACAATAGCCCTGAGTTGAAAGCTGGGAATCCAAAGCTGCTATCCTTTGCAACTTATTCAAATCTCACTCTAAAGCAACGATATTATGATAAAGTAAATAGAAAACGGTTGGTTTACCCAGGGAAGGAAACACTAATTGTGTATCCAGTACCAAATTATCAGTCCTGAAAACATACACACAAATAACATTATACAGACTGAGCAGGTTTCATTTAGGAATTTGCATGTGTATATATATATATATATATACTTACATATTTATTTATATACATGTATACATATAACAACCATTAATTTAAAAAAATGTGGCCATGAATTTGAAATAAAACAAGGAAGTATATATGAGAAAATAAGGAGAGGGGAAACGTAAAGTAGAAATGATGTAATTATCTTATAATCTCAGAATATAAAAAAATAAAAGGATAAAATAAAATAAGATGATTATGACTGTGTATATGCTTTTGATAATGCTCCCATTGAGGGGGATTTGGTTAAAAAATTAGTGCAGGATCAGCTTTTAAAATCTTAAGTCTCTTTTAACCAAATCTGTTTTCCAAACAGCAAGCCATTTCTTTCTCTTGAAAAATATCCTAGATTGTCCTATTCCACATCTTCCCCTCTGTCTACTCTCTTGCCTTAGACACCCCTGAGGTCTACTGAGGTTTTTCTTGTATTTGAGCTCTAGGGCTCCTTCCAGATTATGTAAACCTTTAGTCACCTGAATGTTATATACATCCTCTGTATCCAATGCAGTCCAAATACTGTGATAGGAAGACCCTTTCCCCTTAATCCTGATGTGTGTGCTTAAGACCCAAACATGGAAAGGATGGATGTTTGGAGCTGCTCCCCGTACTCTAAGCTATAAATAGCTATGGAAAAGTAATGAGTGAACTTTGCCAAATGTCATCACATGAATATATGTAAAACATCTTCAAAAATTGAATTATGTTATTTTCATGTATGCAAATGTGTTGTTTCATCAAGGTTTTAACTATTTATACTTAATTGTATATCTATTTTATGTGTTTTGAAATCCCACTCTGCTGTTCTGACTGACATGGAACTGCTGAGATTACTAGTTCTCCTAGTAGCAACCTCCCTTGTACCTGGGAGTACAGGCCTGAAATGCCATGCATGGGTACTTATTTATGTACCTCACTTTCGCCTGAAGATAGGTAACTTTTTAGAAAATAAGTTTTTGAATCCTTTTATTTTCTGAAATTATGAGGTCAAAGACTTATTCCTAGAATTAAAGGATCTATTACCAATCTGACTGCTGTCCGTCAGGGTTGAAGAAATTTCATAGTTACTGAGTTGATACACAGTAAGTTCTTCTTAAAGGCCTGATGGAACTTCCTGCCTCGGGAAGACCCAGAACTTGTTTTCAAACCATTAATTATACATCACCAATTACATAATGAAACAACACTACAGAACTAGAAAAATGAGGAAATAAGCAGGGACCTTTTAAATCAGGCTGCTTTTTACAACTCTTCTTTAGCACAACAAAATTGAGTAAATTGACCTGGTACTGTAGTAGTGTCTTAGGATTTCTATTACCATGAAGAGAAACCATGACCATGGCAATTCAAATGAAGGAACACATGTCACTGAGGCTGGCTACAACTCAGAGGTTTAGTCCATTATCATCATGGTGGGAAGCGTGTTAAAACACAGGCAGACATGTGCTGGGAAAGTAGCTGAGAGTTCTACATCTGATTGACAGGCCAAAGGATGAGAGCTGATAGCGGACCTGGTTGAGCACCGGAAACCTCAAAGCCCACCCAGTGATATACTTTTTCGTAAAAGCCTCCCCCTACTACTCCAAGGCCACACCACACTGTGGGCCTGTGGGGACCATTTTTGCTCAAACCATCACGCATAATTTTTCTTCTATTGTTTCGAAGGCAGGATGTTCTTGACCTTAGAAAAATAACGGTTAGCCAGTGATTACCTGAATTACATCTGACACATATCGCTGAGATTCATTGCTTTCAAAAAAAACAACAAAATTCCTTTCACTTTTTTTTCCGTAAATGGTAAACATTTTCTTTCTCCCTTTACAAATGAGGGTGATAAGAACATGAGTCCCCATGGTTCCTTAATTAACCAGAAAATATCCATGAAGTTATACTGCTTACTTTACTTCTTGAGACCTGAATTCAATAAATTCTAGTATGTTAAATTGGTTGAACTCCAAAATTTCTTGGGCCAAGAATATCCTAAGACTGTGACTCTAATAAGATACTTGTACAGGAAACTTGCAGTGTGCTCACCTTGTGCCAGTGTTTTTTCCTAATTACTTCTTTTATTTTTTTAGATTATAATTATATCATTTCTTTCTTCTTTTTTTTCTTCCAAACCCTCCTGTACAGCCCTCCTTGCTCTTTTTCAAATTCATGACCTCTTTTATTCATGACATTTGATATTTATTTCTAAATATGTAAATGTAACATGCTCAACCCATATAAGCACACCAGTTGGTTACCTAATACCAAATGTTCAGCCTGAAAATCATACATGCAAGTATGTATGTATACTACTTGATGAAGAATATTTTGCATTCTCACCTGAATAAAAGAATGTTTTTGTTGTCATACATACTGAAGTAAGTGAAGATTTGAATCAACCATCCTAACCAAAGAGAAAAATAATTCAGTCCTTTGCAAATTATTTATATCAGTGGATCTTAAAATGTTCTATATTTATTTATAAATACTATATAGTTCCTCTCTTTCCTCAATGACAGTTTCTACTCTAGTAATTAGTGTTCCATGTTAAAATTCCCCACATATATACTGTTTGTCCCTATAGTTGCAGAAATATACATGTGGTAGAGATTTATCCTCATTAGGCCTTGTCAGTACTTTGCAGTTTCTGCTTTGAAGCACATGGCAACTTCTGACACTATTGCTAAGGCAAAAGTTTCATTTCTTGTTCTATTAATGCATCTATGAATTTCCGCGAGAAATGTTTGAATTTTTTTTACTACATTCTACAAATTTCTCTTTGGAGTATTTAATTTTAATGTACTTAGGTTCCTTATATATCATAAAATATAAAGCCCTTGTAAATCATTTTTACACAATAGAAACTGGTGTCCAGAGCTGCAACCATTTGACAGGATCCCTCAGTGGAAAAGGTGTACTCACTCTTCTGGCCTGTAACTCAGGTTTGTCTAGTCAGATTACTGGTGCCCATTGGAAAGTGACCTAGAGGATGTTAATGACATCAGTGGACAGAGATAGATATCAGGCAATCAGAATTCTAGTTTAGGAAAACAAGTCATAACAGCAAGTGTTATATGATATAGTCCTGTTTAGACTGCAAGTTTTGTGATCAAATAAAACAAACATTTTCCAATAGAATCACTAGCACAAATATTAAATATCAAATAAGAACTTCAGCATTATAAGTAAGCACATAAAGTCCTAGAAACATTATTATTTCATGAGTCAGTGAGATCCAAGTATTCATCAGGGAAAATAATCTGTGCACTAAATATCAAAATCTTCTATCTAGCAAATATCTATTTATTGAAGGTTTACTTGTGTAACATCTATAATAAGAGATTGGGAAACAATGAGTAAATATGTATGGCATTGTTCTTTAGGGGGTTTCTTGTCATTCAGTAGGTAAGAAAGGGAGGGTCAAAATTGCTAGTAACAAGATTCAGAGGAAGCTGTACATCATGAAGTCTTTTAATTATGAGTTAGTTAATAAAAGAAATGTAAAAGCATGATAAGACATTGTAATATTTTACATTGCATTTATTTATGTTCAATATACTGGGGAGAGAGTGTGGTGAGAGAAGAAATTATATTGAGACATGAAAGACAAGTAGAAACATGACATTGCACTGGGCCCCTACAGACAAAACATCAGTATGAAAACAGCTGGCAGGACTCAAGGACAGTCAAGAAAAGTGTGACTGAATCCCAGAACAAAGATAACCTGGGAATTATAGAACGACACAGTCATATGGAGAGAGACTTTGTAGACCTCAATAGCCCTCCTGTACTTTAGCTCAAGCATGTAGAATGTACTAATCATAAGGACTTGACAAGTGAGGATAAAAGGATTTCCTGGGACATTTTCATCAACTGTCAGTAAACTGGACAAATACATTAGGGAGAAATGGAAATGGCCTCTTGCTCTTTGGCATTAAGCAAATGGTCTAGCTCTGCTTTGTGAGGGTTTTGTGCAGGTGTCACACAGGGAAGCAAACCGTGTGAAAACCTGGTAAAAATGGACTTTGTTAACCTGGATCAGAATTTGGAGACTAATTCCAGGCAGTTCATTGTCAGTATATTTAAAACACAATGCAATTTAGGGAAAAGCTTCCAGACAACCATCAGTGCGATCAGTTCAATTCCAGGTGTCCAATAAGGTGGGACTGTATAAAAATTCTTCTACAAATTATATGTGACCATGGGGCTGAGTTCTATAGATAAAGACCTAGAATCTAGTGTGGTCACTGACTGATAGCATAAAGGTCAGCAGCCCATAAAGTACATGTGACATCTTCCCTACAGATAAATAATGGTCTGTGGAGGGAAGAGTCTGTCTGAATAACCACTGTAGGGAATTTGGGTGACATCTGCCTCCACAGATAGCAAAAAGGCCACCAGTTTGCAAACAAAATCCACTCTCAACTTTCTGCCTGAAATGTAGATATTTGACTTTTATCTCCTCCATTTAGGAAAAGGCCTGTGTGATTAACATTCCTGATTCTCTTAGTGCTTCCCTGTGAGTGAAAGGACCTCTGTGCCCCCAACAACTGCACAAACTCAAAGAAGATTACAGCATTAACAGGTGTAAATATTAAATAAAGAAATATATTATACAGCCCCTTCCAGGCTATGTGTGGTGGGGAAAAACTTATGCTGGGCAAATGTTAACTTTGGACATAAAAAGACCCAACCCGAGTGACTTAAGGGAATTGTGACTTCACAAACAACCTTTGTGGCTTAGAAACCATATCAGTGTGTGGTTCTGCTCCAGAGGCCATCTGTGAACACAGTCTCCAAGCTGGTCCTTGAGCTGGGATGCTTTCCAAACTTTTATTGTGTTTTATATTCATTTCGTGAGTTGGTGAAAACAAGCCTTCTTGGGCCTCACTCCTAGAGTTTCTGCTTCATTAAGTTTGCATATGAATTATAGACTTGCATTTTCCACAAGAGCCCAGATACTACTAACCTGATTTCTCAAGGTCTGTTTCTGTACTGTGGTCAGTTCTCTCTTCCACAGCATGGCAATGGTAAGAGAACAGGACACACTCATCTCTGTTCAATCTCTGTTCTTGGGAACTTAGCCATGTTGCTACTGAAAGAGCCTGAAAAACTGACAGCTCTGTGAGCAGCCAGCAGTTCTTTCCATAGGGAACAGGTAGAGAAAAGATTATAGTGAGAAACTAGTGTCCTCTGCCAGAGGTACAACACTAAGAAACAGAGGCAGGAAAATGGTTGTGCTTCCCTTGGAAATCCCCTCACTGTGTGGCAAGCAGAACTCCCTGTGATATCTCAAGCCTCTCAGATTTCATGCAGAAAGAAGTGGAGAATCATTACTTCTTATGTACCTACTCTATACGAAGATGGAAGACAGCAAATATGAGATACTCAGTGCAACAGTAAAATAGAGCTCAGGGCAGAGCTGAACACGGAACATGTAATCTAGGAAAATCCTATGCACAACATTTTATCTACTGGGAGCTGTAAAGTATCTAAAAATTATTGGAGGGATGTATTCTCTCTAACACAGATATCACTGCTACTAAAAATGTTATACAAACTTCAGGTACTAATTACTGCACTCCCCTGACTTCTCAGTTATGATCTAACCATATCCTAACACAAGCCTAACATAGGTTTTCCTTTCCATTTTTAGAGAAAGTTTGTGTAAAACTAAATTATAATCTCTGGACTATAAACACTGTCATAACAATTTTTTGTCAGTCAGAGCTGTTCTCACTAAACATGTACAATGAACTAAACTTTTTTNATTAGAGTTAATGAAAGAAATATTTGAAAATTACTTAAGCAACTCTGTGTAAACCTCTATTAAAATCCTTGGCATTGACGTACTTAATAAAAATAACAGTTATATTCAGTATTGCAGTTTTGTTAGTGATATTTAGAGAGGATCTAAGAACTAAATGAATCTTTTATATGTTCAGATTGCTTGTGTTAGTGACTTCTTATTCCAAGCTTTCCTCCCAAAGATAAAAGCAACACTGTAAAAGGTTGGTGCATAGAAGACAACGAGAAGATAGGTGGAAGGAAAAAATGGACGTTTCAGACAAAAGGCATATTTGAATGTGGTAAATAGAAAACTTCACCACTAAAAGTCACCGTTGTTGTGCCCAATGCCTGGTAGAATAATGTTACCTAGTGTTCCACTGGCTTAGAAAGGCAGTTGTTGAAGATTCCAGTCCTCGTCTATGTTTCTCTAAAATCTGATCAAGTGATAAAATGATTTACTAGAGTGAGAATCCCTCTTTTGGGGCGACAAGCATACTATAGAGATAAGGTTGTCCTAGTGACAAAGAGTAAGAGCTTGTGGATCACAGAATCCCTGTACCCTTCAAAGGAGGTGACCATTCCTAACCAGCCCCAAGGAATTCATGCAGAATATGATTACTTTGCTACTTTCTTTTTTGGTTTATCCAAAGGTCTTATTGTTTTGTTTCATTACCATTTAATTCCTGCAGGTATTTTTGCACAATGTTTTTATGGACTTAACAAGCAAAGGAATGTTGGTGACAGCAGAAACACCCTTTAAGAAGATGGGATACAGCTCAGTGGCAAGTCACTTTTCCAGCTTGCCCTGGGTTTCATTCCCAGTCCCTAGAATGGATATTGTAAAAATTATTTGAAAATCAGAAGAATTGCTGGAGAGTTGAGGGAAACTGACACTAGGTTTGATTCTATTTGAAATATGCTAAGTTTGCATGTGTGTCAGGTTCATGTGTATGTTCACAGATATGTGCAGCTGTGCTTATCCCTATATGCATAAGTGAAAGCAACTGTCTTTAATTATTCATACCCCACATTATTTATTGTGAAACAGAATCCACGTTCATCTTTTCCTTCGCTTCCATGTTAGGGTGACAGACACACATTGCAGTGCCCAGTTTTATGTATGAGTGGTTCGAATCTTAACTCAGGTTAAGTACTAAGCAATCTCTCCAACTCCAGGTAATTTGCTTTTGAAGGATGGATGAAAGGTTAAGCCCCTGATTCCCTGGCAGTTTTCCTTGTTGGAACTACTTGTTCCTAGTGAGGATGATTCAGTATTCTTGCCCTATGCAAATATGTTGGAGAAAAACACATATTTAATAAAACCAATGTATAAATGCATTAATTCTACCTTTTTATAAGTAATTCAGATGACTTGTTTCTAAACTTCAAGAAATTGATGAAATATGCATATAATTATGAGAAAAATCATTTGTATTAGCATTCTGAAAAAATCTTGCACAAAATAACACATCATCTCTTCAATATTATAAAATCGTTTAATTTTCAGCCCTATTTTTATGTACCATCTAAAACCTAAGCCCATTTAATGCTAAAGAATCACGAATTTAAAGCCCAATATTTTGAAAGTAGTGTGTAAGTAGCTCAGTAGAATAATTTCTTTCCATTTGAAATACTAAGTTACCTATCTGATAATTAAATTTAAGCTAAAACCACATTTGTGTTAAAGTTTTCAGAACTTTAACACAAATGTGGTTTTAGCTTAAATTTTTAAGATCTTAGAGCCAACAAGTTTCATCTTCAGAAGTCTTTTGTGATTGAGATGACTTTTGCTATCATCTTTAAAAACACAATCTAGCAACCAAATTGTCCAGGTGAAATTATTATCTCAACATTTTCCAACAGTCCAGACAATTTTGATACCAAAACAGCCAAATATTTGATGAGTAGGAAAATCTGAATTTTCCATAGTCAATCAATACATAATGTAACCTGGAGTATTAGATAAGTGGGAGTATTAGAAGGTCAGTGTGGCTAACAATAAGCAGTGCTTACCTTGAAAACTTCAGCTTTGCCAATGGTTCATAGATACTTTCAGCTACATATTTTTACTTTAGAGTATTAAATATATGGGTTACTTTGACTTAAAATATCATACAGAGGCTCACCTTCCTTCTTTTTGGCTGCATTTGCTATAACAGAGGAATTGTTGAGGTATCTATTGTATTATAGCCATCCACCAGACCTTCACATATAATTTTCACTTCTTGAACCAAAAGCATTTGCATTTACAAGGAGCTTTCAAAGTACTTGATACTTCATAGAACTTTAAACTAAGACTCCCCCCCAGCAAAATCCTAAGAGATTTAATTTAAAAAATTTAAAATATGGAAAATTTAGAGCATAAATGGATTATAAATTTTTCTTTTCAGGCCGCAAAGCATTTTCTGTTTTAGAGAATAGCTAAAATAATAAATTCCATGTAGCTTCTACAGCAAATTTTTATGGATTTCTCAGGGGTATAAATTCTCCTTTATCACTAACCAAAGAACCTGGAAATTTACTTGGATTTATAAAAGAAATACAAGAATCTTGAATATAGTGATATTAAAATATTGGCATAAATATCCAGTACTCTTATATTCATATTTTCTGGAAATGGCCCATGTAGTTTCAAATGGATAAATATGAATTGTGTTTATAGTGTGTTCTAGAATTAAAACCTAATTGGAGATTTTGAAATGAAATACTCATGCTTTAAATTGAAATATTGAATTATTTTAGGGAACTAGTGCAAAATTATAATTACTTCAAAGGAGGGACATTGGCAGTAAGACATACCAGAGGTATCAGAACATAGTCATAGCAACAAATTGATAGAATATTTAAATGTAAATGGTCAATTAATTACATTTTTAGGATATTATTAGCATACTTATTCTCTAGACTCTGTTGTTATAGTTGAAAATGGAGACTTTTGTCACTGAGCTAATGGCACTGGCAACTGTGTCTCCATTTCTCAATAAAAGAATGGAATCTCTAAAATTTATTTGATTCATGTCCAACAAATGAACGAAATATTTTTACCTGATAGCAGGAGGTCCTTGTTTGACTTACCTTATATGTTTCTATTAGATTTGAGGACGTCTAGAAATTTTCTGAAAAATACTATTATTTTCAAAAGCATCAGATTTTATAGGACATACATTTTATTAAAATACCTCAATAGAAAATGCTCTCACTTCAGTAAATACTACTATTATTTTTATTATTGAGATCCTTACACAAGTTAATGTTAAGACGTCAAATAAGGAAAGTTGCTTTGTTCCCTGGAAAAACCTTGTGACTTTCTAACAACTCTCCAGTAGAGGAAAATGCTGTGATTCGGGATGATTCAAGACAGCTGCGAAAAGCAACTGTGTTCACAGCACGTTCAGACACTCTGCAAGAGCCCTGGAAAAGGAAACAACATTTAATAGTGTTCTAGAAAAAACTAATCTCACGTCATACAAGCGGTAGGCTAGCTTACTCTCTCAGTGCCAGGAAAGAAACCTCAATATAAAAATATGCATAAAAGATTTGCTTATGATGCATTACCACTGTTAGTCAGCTCTGCATCACTGAAATAAACTGAGATTTTTTAAATCATATCCATAGATTAAGTTATTTGGTTCGTGACTATTCTGCTGTTAGAAGTTCTGAGTCATGTTCTCTCAGATCCTCTTGTCTTTAGGCCTGTGGAGAATTACCTCATATATTCCACGTGTTTAGTAGAGAAAGAGGGGTGATAATCAGTGGCCTGCTGGCCAGAAAGCAAAGAAGAGAGCCCAGTGGCCCACTACACATTTTTGAAGCAAGTCTAATATGACTAAAAATCTCCTGCCAGGTATTCCACTCCCAATGCCTCCTTTTGGTGGGTGCAAGTCTTCAATCATGTTATTTGTGGGAGCATTCAATATCCATATTGTAATAGCTACAGTATATACTAGGTATATATTTGTATGGAATACAGAAAACTTTACAAGGCATTTGTGACAATCAAGCAATGTGTCATTACACTGTATTGATTTTGGTCATAAAGCTTTATAGTTTATTAATATTTGTAACAGCTTGC
>JAQHUG010000005.1:13231127-13261907 GCA_028555095.1 Dicrostonyx torquatus
AAAAAAAAAATACTAAAGAAAACCATAGAGGTTTCTCAGTATGGATTGTTTCCTGGGTAGATGCATGGGGAAACATCTTTTATCTCACGTTGGGAGAAGTGTGTTTCTTCCTTAAGGGGTGGTGAATGGGTTCTGATATCGCCTGGCTCCAAACCCAGCCTCAATCTCAGATGGCACACACTGCTGCTCCAGAGTGACTTTTCTCTTTCTGGCGATAGTGGCTCTCTATCCAGGAGTGTCAAAATTACTGTCCTGCTTTACAAATTAATGCAGTTAAGAGAAATACACACACGCACACACACATACATACACCTGACACACGTGTATTGGGAAATACCAAAGGATAATCAACATACCAGATAATAGGGGGGCATGATGGTATAGGAAAGGACTTTCCATTAAGAATTCAGAGAACTGGCTCCATCCCTGACCTTTACTAACTAGATGTCAAACCTGAGGAAATGAATTCTCCACCCTGGGCTGCTTCTGCTCATCTGTGAAATGAGAGGATTGGAAACAATTATCTCCATGGTGCCCTCCAGCTCTCAATGTCTCTTTTATACTAAATATATGTTAATCTCACTGACATGATCCAAAAGACACTTAATGTGTCTTCTGGGTCATCTTTATGCACATAATTCATTAATGTGCAGTACTCGCTAGGGACATAGTACAAAGAGGACACTTTTCTTAGAATAACCTGACCATTTTTATTCTATATAAATGACATTAATTACTTGTGCCAAGAATTATTTCTTAAACAAATATCTCTTATATCACCCTCTTGGGTGATCTTATTTCCATCAACTTTGCAGTATTTTAGAGCTGCACCGTAGTTGGGTGCGCCCTTATGTACACTTGATAACACCCAAGCACACAGGCACCTGATATTTTGATCACAAAGTCAGAAACAATTAAACTAAAATTCCCCCTGTGTCATTGGAGTAGGTGTCAACATGTAGTTACAAGGAGTGTTTGTATATTTTGCCTCTTTAAATACATTATTTTAATGGCTTTACCAAGAATCAACCACTGTGCTAGAGATTCATTTTTGCAAGCCCTCCCATTACCAAGGCTGCAAAGATAGATTGAATAGGTTGCAGGTGATTCTGTGCAAAACAGGTCCCAGAGTTATTGGAAAGTTACAGGAAAAATCAAGACAAGAAAATAAAGAGAACAGACACAAAGGAGCTAAAGAAATGCCTGAAGCAAAGGGTAAGAGAAAGGAGTGGAAAATCAGGACAGTGCATATATAGGAGCATAGAGGATGAGAAATTAACCTGACACTTTAGGAAATCATTTGAAAATTGAGGATAATCCAGAAACACCTACTCGAGCTTGTATAAAGAATGCTGCTCTACAACATTTTGAATTATGTTCAATATGCTACATTTAATCTACCATGAGAGCAAAGAGACAAGAAGGTATTAACTGATAGAAATGCCTGCAGGATTGCAGATGCGTCTGACTGTGACATCTAAGGAACACAAAGCGGTAACTTCATTTTTTTTTTTACTTAAAAAGTATAATGTATTTATAAGCACTATTATCTCTTATCTCTTGAGCTTAGAAAATTTCATATGCGTTCTTGTTTGTATCCTTGCAATAAATTGTTTCTAATTCAAGTGATTGTGACCCAGGAAGCTGAAATTCATTTAGAACTACTATATACCAGATTATATTTTACTCTTCAATGAAATATCTGCACCTTGTCATACCGATTTATGAGATGAAGGAACAGAAGATGAGAGTAAAGTTGCTATTTTAAGGCATGAAATAAGAAAAAGGGACAGATGTGAAATTTGAACTCTCATCTCTTTCTCCTAAGAGCAAGATTTGCCCACAATATATTGCCATTCTTAGCATCTTAACAGGAGCCTTATGGAGTTATTCTCATTCCGTAGATACACATTGGCTCCTCAAAATTTGCCAGTAGAAAAAACTTTCCCAGGTCATTTTTAAATGACCAATTTGTTCTTCTTACTAACAATTAGCAGAATGACAAAGTTTCAACTGTCTTGGAGAGAAGACAGGAAATTAAGGTATTGGCAAATGAGAAAGTACATAACTCTCCTGTGATATTATTCTGTGAAGGGTGTCTTACATCTCTTACCTTTTATTGCTGCCTTTCTCTATTTTCTTTGATATGGCTGGCCATTTTCACTTCTACAATTTTGCGAAGGCTGCATCCTCACAAAGGGCAAATACACTTTGAATTTTTTGATACTATAAATACAGAGCCTTTTGAGCATAATGACTGTAGTCCCTTGCCTGTTGCATAACCCAGTGTATCTCCCAGCCACAGTCCTGACTCCTGGGCAACTACTAGGTTAGACATGTAGTTTAATTGTTTTCTGGTCCACGGTAGGTTTGATATTTTCTTTTCCTTGTCTGCCTCATTTTTCTTATATCCCAGACTTCTGGATACATTACTCTTTTTCTCAAGCTGAGCAGAATATTGAAATCATCTAGAAATCTTGAGGAAATAATGTGAATAGCTTCTGGATTTCATTGTCTACATCACCATTATGCAACAGTTAATACACAGAAATGTCAACAATATTTGAGAGTCTGGGAGACACAATGGAATTGCTTTTGCCTTAATCACTGAATTTACCTAGGCTTTTCTTGGGATCTACATGAAGACACTAATAAAACCCATATTTTGTGATTCTTGTAGTATCAGAAGGACAAGAGCTTTCTAAAAGCTTCAAATCATTACATGAACATTGCCATTATTATTGTCATTGCCCAACACCACGTTAAAAATTGATTGATTTGCAAAATTTCCGTAATGCACATCTCTGCTGACACAGATTATAACCTGATAGCAGTATATAGTATCCTTTTCCTTTGGTTTTCTAATTGAGATTTGCTTCTTTTTTTGTTATTATTTCAATGGATATAAGGCAACAAAATATGTCCTAAACATATGTATTTATAGAAAATCAATAAAACAAAGAACAATAGGAATTTAGATCACTAAGTGACCTTTCTTGCTGCAGTCCACATTTTTTCTTTTTCTTTCTGATCATAAGTGCACAGCACAGTTCTGATCCCTAATATATTTGTGTATTTTGCTTAACCAAGACTACCACTCCACAAGAAACAGGAAATTGTGCAGCCTTCTGCTGTCAATAAACTCCAGAGCCTTATGAAACTGTAAGCCTTCCACTTTTGTGGGTTCTTTTTTGAATTCCTGAGCATACAAACATGTGTGTCCTTATGCACATAAGTGTTCTGGTGCTTTATTTGCACTTTTTATTGTTTGTTGATTTTGTCTTATTACACTTTGCTTCATTTTAATATTAATTTATAGATGGCCGTCTGTTTTGTAAGGAAAGACAGAAATGATGTAGATTTGGATGGATGGGGGAAATTCAGGAGGATTTGGGGGGGAGTTTTGAGAAAAGATAGTATAACCAGAATATATTGTATATTTACAAAAATCTATTTCCATTAAAATAAACAAAAAAGAATGTCCATAGAAATAAATGAAAAGAGCAAAAAATTCAAATGTCTATAGAATGTCACTGGCACTTGTGTGTGTGTGTTTGTGTGTGTGTGTGTGTGTGTGTATTTTATATATAGTTCATGCTTGGTTACATTTTTAGAGTTGTTCCATTTTTTCCAATAGCATAGTGCTAGATCAACCACAACTATTAAAACAAGATAACATACACGGCTACCTCTTGTAAGCTAAGAAAATAAAAAAAAAATGAAAACAAGACACATTCTGTAATTACAGTAAATACTAAACTGATCAAGAGAAATAATCATAAAACCAATGAGCATCAAGAAATATGTATGTAGCTTCTACTATTTACAAACTCGGCTGCATTCATATGTATCAAAATAGGTATTTCTGATTATTCGTTTTATTTTAAAAGTTCACCAGAGCTAGAAAATGGTGTATATAAACATTGTTTCTAACCTCGCCTATGGCATAGACTCGATGTTTTGGAAACATTCAAAATTACCATGGGCTGGAACACAATGTCTTGAGACAACATCTTGTCCTGTAGCCCAGGCTAGCCTGGACTGAAAATATTTGAGTTCAATATATATGCCGCAAACCGCACACAACTGGGATGTTATTTTAAAGGTAAAAAAACCTAAAAATATCTAATGAAAATTATTAAATTAAAAGTAAAGTTATGGTAGTTTGCTAATTCCATACTTATTATTCCTTTTGAGGGATTTCTTAAGAATAATTTTATTCGCTAACACTAAAGAAGTATTTGTTATTAAGTAGTTGTTTTACTTAAAGAATTTTTTTCTGTTTGAAGAAGAAAGCTACTGAATTTTAAAAATTCAATATATATTGAATACATAGTGTATATATATATATATATATATATTGAAAAATTACTTTCATTATTAGGCATTTTATTCTAATTGCTAAGTCCACTAACTTTTTGTTCTTATTTTTTTAGTTATTTAATTATTGATACAATGTTATTGATGATTTTTCCCCATTCTAAATCTGCCATTTACAAACAAACACTATAATAATAATAACCAATAGAAAAATCTGCGCATAATGTTAACAGTTTCCAAGGATTATTTTAAAGGCTTTATATTTTATTATACAAAAGAATGCTTTTACGGTGGCTATCTGAACACAGAGCTGGCTTCTGCAAATGATAGGGCCATGCCAACTGGAAGAGACCACTCTTGTTAAGAACACAAGACTTTCACCTTTTAATAGTTTCTGTTGTAATTTTTCTAGTTTTATGGGGAATGTGGATGTTTATTATTTACCAACAAGGCCGATTTCTTCAAGCCTGAGAGACTCACTATGGGTAGGGTCCCAAAAGCCAGTAAGAGTCAGCAACAGCCCCTGTTCCCACCGTTAATAGTCCCATAAGAGGACTGAGCCATATGCAGAGTGTCTAGGTCAGTCCCAAGCAGACTTCCTGCTTGTCACATCAGTCTCTGTGAGACCTATGAGCCCATGTTAGTTGATTCTGTAGGTTTTCTTGTGGTGTCTTGACCTCTCTGGTTCCTATAATCCTTTCCTCTTCTTCTGTAGGATTCCCCAAGCAATGCCTAATGTTTGACTGTTGGTCTACATCTGTTTCCATCAGTTGCTGGATAAACCTATGTGATGACAATTGGGTTATACACCAATCAATGACTACAGCAGAATATCATTAGGTATCATTGCATTGACGATGTGCTTGTAGTTAGAGACTTAGACATGAGTTTTGTGGAACAATAAGTGACCTTAATTAAAATGGTGATAAGGAAGATGTAGATAAATGATCATCAAACCTTTGGCATGTACAATATAACATGATTTTTTGATATCCTAAGAACTGAAATGAAGAAATATGCGATTCAAAACCTTGGTGTGTTATAAGGATGCAATATTCTGCATGTGAAAACAACTTAAATGTGGCTAGGGACATTAGCATATTGGTAGAGCATTTTCCTATGATTTTCAAGGCCCTGGGTTCAATTCTAGGCATCACCAAGATTTTCTTTAAAAAAAAACACGCTATTTTTGAAAATCATCTAAAAACAGGGAAAATGTAAATTTTTTTATAATGCTAAATGTCTTGTGTTTACCATGTTCCTTATTTCCTGCAGTGATCATTTTAGCTCTATTTTATGATTTGAGCATGTAGGAACAGGGTTGCACATTAACAGTGACATTTTCACTTCCCAGTGCCACCCACTTTCAAATCATCACAGCTTGTTCTGCATTTGTCTTGCATTCAGAATTGCATGCAAAAGACAAGGTCAATAACACTACTTCAGGCTAAACCTAGATGTAAAATCTACATTTTCATAAACATCCAAATTTCAGGAATATAGTAACACCTTAGAATCATTTTAAAATTCCATTTATTAGAATACTTTAATGTAAAGGAAGAAATATGTAAGATTAAAAATTATTTCTAGAAGTATTAGGAGACAATTTTGAATGTATGGGACAAACAGGAACATATAAAAAACAGAAGGAAAAACAGGATGGTCAACAAGAAACACATAAAAGTAATATGCTAAATAAATGATAAATCAAGGTTAGCATAGATGGTTAAATTCAGAGACTCAGCATCCAACTTAAGTTATTCAATTTAGGATGCCATAATATATCACCAGTCAAGACTGAGATATGAAATAGCTTGTAAATTCCTCAAAAAAGCTAAAGGTAGAGCTTCTACAATCTGGGGAAATGGTTAAGATTGGGGAAGTACTTAGCAGAACTGGAGGATCCACCCCTTGGGCTTGCTGGTCAACCACTCTAGCCAAATCAGGGAGTAAAAGACATTGTCTGAAAAGTTTGAGAGCTGTAGAGAAAGACATCCAAACGTGGCTGCTGATTTTCACATTTATTCATGCACATGGGTATGCATAGTTTCATGCACATGTAAACACCCTCCTGCACAAATTGAGCTTGTCTATGTTCCAGATATTGACTTCTTGGTATATACCCCAATGCGTCATAGACAGTTTCAGATAGAATAACTTGCATTTCCATGTATATCTTGACACTATTCCCAATAGTTGAGCTAAGAAAGAGCCCATTCAATAAAATGTGATATATTCACAGTGGGGTTTTACTCATCTTTAAAGAAGATTGAAATTATACCATTTGCAAGAAAATGGATTGAACTGAACATAATCGTATTAACTGAAATAGTGACTCTTAAAACAAACAAACAAACCCAAGTGTCACATTTTATATCATTTAGAAGCTAGTTAAAGAGAGCATGGAAGTAAAAGGGAGGACGCCATGTATGTGGAAGGGAACAGAAGGAGTGGGAAGAAGTAACAAGAGAGAGATGGGACAAATATACAAGCATTGAAGTTTTCTAATAAAGCCCATTCTTGTTCATAGCTAAGGTGTGTTGATGAAATGATTGCAAACTTAATAATTTTCATAGATTCATAATACTTATATCCCACATACCTTTTCTTATGAGTTTCTGGCAGGGTTTGTTCAGCGAAGCCAATCTAGGTATTTTGGCTGCATCTGACAAGAAATCTAAAGAAACTACAGTGGCTGACTATCAGGATATAGAGATTTGGGGGAGGGGAAGTGAGATCAAAGTTATAAGTAATCACGCAATTGCAACATGCCTTAAAAATATCAACATCATCAAGAGTTCCACTTGGCCTTGTGGTTAATGTTTACTTTGTTTAAAACAAAGGAAGCCCTATGGGTTTCGAATTTCAGTTCTGAGTGTGGAATTAAAATCACTTTTCAGAATCGGCAAGTTAGAAAGTGGAAACGTGTAAGTTTTGATCGATACTTAATGTTCTTGAGGAGTAAATGAAGGTAGATTGTTAAGGAAATTTACAGAGGAGATCAAGGGAAGAATTAAACACTGTTGTCATAACTATAGAGTATAACAGGAGATATGAGATATGGAAGATGGAAAAAAAATTTATGGCAATAAACCTATAAAAATGCCTTATTTATTTCATATAAGAAACAGAAGCAAACATTGATGAGTGATAGGTGTAAAACAGCTCTAAACATGGAAGAAGACTTTGGGGATTGAGAATGAGCTAGTACGGTTAATAATAAGTGCTCTTGTTATCTGGCACTGAGTTAGTTTCAAAAATGATATATTGCTACAACTAACAAAACATTATTTTTGAAATTTATGAACCTTGTAGAGCTTTGTACATTTAGTTTATTTCATGTTCCAGATACCACTACCTGTATTCTTCAAAGAGTGATTTTTGTCAGCCATCCAACCTGCCAGTGATACTTCCATGTATTTTACAAACCTTGTAATGTGTGGGGGAAACAACCAGAGTGATCTCTCAGTTCTTTTAAGTGTTATATTCTATCAAAGATGGCTGCCTAATTTCTAAACTCATGTCCACTGCCTTCCACTACTTTTCTTCTACTGTCTAATTATTGACTGCCCTTCCTTGAACTCTGGGTTCTGTTACTTGTGTGTTTTTTTTATCTTCCTCTCAAACTTATATAGTTATTATCCATATTTTTAACTTGAACCACTTCCCTATCTCAGCTGCTTTTAAAATGCCTCTTCTGCTCTTTGCCAGCTTTCTCCTCAGTTGACACATCATCCCTTGGTCCCTTAGTCACCAATGACGTGCGTATTTCCTTCTCTGAGTGCCTGACCTACATATAAACATGGCCATGTGCCATCAGCCACTTAAACTTAGCTTTCCAAAAACTGAATTTATTTTTTCCTTGCTTGCACTCAGATATGCTTCTTTGTGTCCTAAGATAACCTGGTACTTGACATAGAGAAGGGACTTGGAAATTTAGTGTTTGTTAAACCTCAAACTGCTGTTTCCTAAATGTAAACTTCTGCTTTGGAAGATCTTGGTAGAGGCTACAAATACATATTTCTAACATGTTTCTAATTGCTAGTGGTGTTTGATGTTTTAGCTATTGATACAGTACTGTGGAGATAGATCATTGGGTAATTGCTTCTACCCTACAAGCAAGAAGACCCAAGTTTGAGTTCCTAGCTCTGGTATAATAATCCAGGCATGTGATATAACTCCAACCTTAAGGGAGATAAGTAGATAAACATGTGCCTGTGTGTGTGTGTGTGTGTGTGTGTGTGTGCGTGCATGTGTGTGTGTATGTGGTGTCTGTGTGTGTATGTGAAGGAGAGAGAAAGTATGTGAACAGTCTGTTTTCCAGATAAATCATTTCGTAATTGTTTGATAAATAATTGTTAGGCAAAGCATATTATTAAGATAAGCAATATGCACTAAAAATCAAACTTAATTACTATGAGTAAGCTAAAATGAGTGTCTATATAATGTTGGATTAATAAAATAATAAGAAATCATTCAACTGAATACCAGCTTAAGTTAATAATCTGAAGTACATAAAAAACTGACTTTTGAAAAGAAATGTAACTATATTCAACCAAGACCTTTTTTCCAGAAATAAAGAAAGATTCTGATATAACTACCTACTTAAATAATCTTGCATAAGTGTCTGATGGAGAAGTCACTGAGACTTCTGTGCCTCAACGACATGGAAGATGACGCAGAAAGAATCCAGATCTTTGAAAGAAGCTACCAGACCTTTTTCTCCCCACTCTTTTACTCTTTTGCTATTTGGAGGTCTGACACCCAAATAAATCAAAAACAGAGTCATATTCTTTTTTTATATATATATAAATGCCCGATTTTAGCTTGGCTTGTTATTAGCCAATTTTTTTTAACAGAAGTTATCCAAAATAGCTGTTGCCTCTGGGCTTCTATCTTTCTCTATCTCTGTGACTTTCTTTACTTCTTTCTCTGTGGTTTGCTGTGTAGCTAGGTGACCGGCTCCTATTGTCCTCTCCTGGTTCTGTCTTACTCCTTCTTCTTCCCTCCTCCCAGATTTGCCTCCTGTTTATTCTCTCAGCCTATCACCCCACTGATCCTTTCTCCTGCCTCACTATTGGCTGTTTAGCTCTTTATTAGACCATCAGGTGCTTTAGACAGGCAAAGAATCACAGCTTCACAGAGTTAAAAAAATGCACAATAAAAAATGCAACCATAAACAAATGTAACACCCCTTAAAATTATATTCCACAACACCAGAGCATATAAATGTTTGAATTTTCCATTGAAATGTAATGACTATTTTCTTCAACTGTTGCCCAGTTATACACAATGACAGTGAGGAGCTGACACATAAGATCAAAATCTTATGTCATGTTGCTTCAGAAGGGTGGAGACAGGCATCAAGTCTCAAGGCCTCAAACACTTCAAAGGGGCTTCTTTATTTTAAATGAAGAATAGTATAGTTATTTATTAAAAAATGTGACAAAGTGGTGTTTCAGTTCAGGGTAATAGATTTTAAAAATGAATCTCTGGATAAACTCTAAAATGATTCTCTTATATATAGGAAAATATTGAAAAACTGCAGTGACTTGATACTTAACTTTCTCAGAGACACCTGCTGTCCATCACCAGTTGCTGGGTCCATAACTATGTACATGGACTAAAAAGACATACACCTTTTAGTCAGGACTCCATTAACAAAAGAAAGAAAATATATCATTTGCATTTTATTCAATGTAAGAATCATTTCAGCAGCATTATCAATCTAAAACTAAATTTTATTATATATTGGTTCTATCGTCATTAAAATAAAATTAGTTCAGTGCTTTGGAGCCATATATGGTGGAACATGCCATTAATCTGAGCACTAGAGGGACAAAAGGTGGTAGATACATGTGAGTTCAAAATAAGGCTGGTCAGATCCAGTCAGAAAAGCCTCGACTCTGTCTCAATAGACAGAGGTGGAGAGAGAGATAGAGAGATAAAGATAGAGATGGAGAGATAGAGATGAAGATAAATAAATAGATAAGCAGACACAGACATATATATATATATATATATAGAGAGAGAGAGAGAGATAGAGATTGAGGGATATATTGATATAGATGGATGATATATAGATGATAGAAAGATAGATAAATATAGATAGATGTAGAAATAGAGAGAAAGATAGAAAAATATACATAGTATTTTTGAAAATCTATGTTAGGAATACCTAGAGAACACCTCCCGAAGTTTAATGTATATATGGCCCAGAGAGTAAGTATATTTAAAGATATTTCTATGATACCTGTAATTCTTCTGTTCCAACTGTCTCGGACAAATATCTGTGTTCCTATGCTTGTATGTTCCTATGTTTGTATGTGCTTCTGAAAATGTAAAAACCACTTTAGTGAAGACGCTGATGGGATTACACCAATCATCAGGCTTTCCCAAAGCCTACCTAGGTTTTATTAAAAAAATAATTGACTAATTAAATGAAATTGAATTTTCACTTAAACTCTGCTTATAAACATTCTATAGAACTAGTCTCCTGATTTTTAGTCTTTGACCCCAAGAATCTATGATCTTCAAGGCTCTGTCAAGTACTTTGCCCCTAGATTCAAGTTTTAACAAGGTTCAGATCTTAGTTGGAACTTTAAGATGCAACCCTTTCTGCTAGGAAAAATTACGAATTCCCTTTTCAAATGAAGAGCCGAGAGAATCTTGAGTTCTTCCAGAACTCAACTAGTAAAGCATAGAGCCCATACTACCACTTTTTATTCTGGCCCCATCATTTCTGTTTCAGAGCTACAATTCTGAATCTCCCGAGCTCCTCTCTTGCTTTTTTTCAGCATCTCATTCTTTTCAGGATATTGTCAACTACATAACACGCTTTATGCAGTATGACATAAGCACATTAGACCTTGGTGCTCTAGTTTCCGCTCCTAGAAGAAATTCCTCTGTTTGTTACAGAGTATTCTAGTGTTATTGAATACAGTGCAGCAACATACAGGATGATTTCTAACATACCTAACATTTTTCTATTTTACCTTTGTTTATAGTATAAGCAAGTGGAACAATACATGTCATTCCATAAGTTACCAGCTGACATGCGCCAGAAGATACATGACTACTATGAACACCGATACCAAGGCAAGATCTTCGATGAGGAAAATATTCTCAGTGAACTTAATGACCCTCTGAGAGAGGTAAGATTTCCTGTTCATGATCTGTGTGTCATGTTATTATCATTTATTTCGATTCTTTCTAGGGATTCCTTTGGTCTCTGCTGTACTTTACTCAAAAGCATAATCAAAACTACATGCGAATACATCAGTTGTTGCCTTTATTCATCTTTTAGTTTCTTCCTTAAGAGACTTCCAGTATTAGAAAAGAAATGTCAGAGAACCATTTTTTTTCTGGCTCTTATTCCATTTAATCTATTCTTGGCTCTCAAAAGTACATTTTTCAGCTTCATTGTCCCTATATTCCCAATATTCCATGTTTTCATGCTGATGAGCCCTGTTTACTTATTTAGGTTTTAATTTTTCACAGTTCATCTTCACGTTTTTATCCTTGCATTTTTCTTTGCTCATCCTTGGCGCCTTGATCAGGAGATACTAGCTTGCTTCCAGTAAATCAACTCTTGGTGTCTCATCAAGATATGTTGCAATACCAAAAGGCGTCTCTGCCATGCACCCTCTTCTCATTTTCCCAAACCCTGCCCTCTGCTACCCATCACTTCACTCCCAAGCCCAAAATGGATGTTCTTGATTTCTTCATCTAACAGTGCTTTGCTCACGACTTCTTTAATTACCAAATCTCTTATAAAGTTTTTGCATAATGGTCACACTGTGCTTTGATCACCAAGTATTTACTACAACATGTAGCCCTTGAAAGTTATCAAAGCCCTACTGATAACAAATCCTCTGTCTCTGCCTTGTTGAGAGTGCTTTGCTACATTGCCAGCAAGACATAAACCCTGACTCCCCTCTGGGGCCTCTTTATACAGAAGCTTTGGAGTTTCATTCCCTGCCTCTGAAACTTGCTTTCTTTCATTTATTTTATCACACATTTTTAGCCTAGGCATTTTAATTCAAATTCTTTTTATAAATTTCATTTTCTTAAAAGCTTTATGATCTCCCCTGGCACCATGCAAGTTATGCAATGAAGTCATTATCCTCCGTCAGTAAAACACTCAACTCTTGAAATCGTTCTGAAATTTTTAGTTATTTTTTCAGGTCACTTAAAATGTAAAATTTAAGTTCTTATTTTATATCTTCTTCATTTCAACTTGGGCTCTGCAAATCCTATCTCTGATTTAAGTTCATAATACATCTCACACGCATGCCTTACTCTCTTCTCCACTGCCACCACCGGAAGGTTTCACTTTTTAGTTTCCTCTAGGCTTGAGTCACAGACTGGCTAATTTTTTTATGTACACGGGCTATCATTTCTCTGCCCAGAGGAAATTTGGTTGTTAGGTTATGAATTTAATCTTTCTGCACTCCAATTCCAGATACCTTGACAGTTTTCATTTCTGCTTTCATCTTGCAAAATGATCTGTAACAAAGGTGGACAATTTTCTGTCTTGCAACAACAACAATTATAATAATGTCTTACTCTACATAGAATTGACTCTTACCTTTTGACAGTCTAGTTTAAGCAATACTTTATCACTTTTGTCTTTCATACAAGGCTAAGTCTAGTATTTCTTTTCCATGAACCCAAGAGCACTTACTTTTTAAACTTCGTGTACTGCTTTCCTATTGCTTTTGCACTTTTTATCCACCTTTGCCTTGAAATTTCTTAAACCATGAGGATGCTTCGGTCTATATTTTAGTTTTGTCCTTTCTTAAAATTCTTCACACATTTAACAAAAATTATACAACACAGATATTTTCATTTGTACTTTTCTCTTTTAAAGCCACCTCTACACTGCAGTTGTTACATCCTCTAAAATTTATTTGTATTGTGAAAAACTATAAAATGTGTGAAAGGGAATCTAAAAATAAAAATATCAGCTATTATATTGTTATAACTTTTTTGCCACATTTTAATGGAGTTAGAATGTATAATTCTTTAGAATATAACTCAAATGAATTTTGTATTTTTACTTTTTAAGAAAAGCACTTTATTTTGTTTTTTAAACAGTCAGTTGTCATTATTTGCTGGAAAACTTTCCTTTTACTTCTTTTCATATGCAAATTCCAAGATAATTGAGTCAGTTTAGTTTTTCAAAGATCTGGAAAAGTTCAGAAATGACCCAACCAGGTCACAGGAGAGAAACAAAGACACTCCAAGAAACTGAGCAAAGAGAAAGTTAAAATCCAGAAAGGTACCTTGCCTTGAAAAAAATAAAAGGGAGAGAAAGTAAGTTATAACTCAAACTTTACTGCACAAAGGCCAGAGAAAGTTAGGGTCACAGCCTAAGATTTCATGAAACAGTCCAAAAAGCTAACAGAACAAGTATAAAAGGTACTTTAAGAGATATTGCTGAATGTGTCATAATCTATTGTAAGGAAAACAGAAAGAAAACACAATGTGTTGTAAAATGATGAGATGTTCTGTATGGGATGCTCTGTCTGCTCCCCTCTCTCATCACATCCTTATTTATACTCAACATTAGTTGAAAAGATCCCAGTATTCATTTTTATCTATCACCACCAACTTCCCATTTTGGTACTTCTTACAATCAATTTACCACTAGGCTGTCACCGTTCTTTTAAATCTGAAATGCCATATTTTTAGGCTCTTGGCATCTTTTGCCTCAACTTTTAAGTGCAGTAATAGCTTTCTTCTGAACTTTCCATTGACAGTTCAAACGTAGCTTGTAATCGACTGCCATGTGGATTACAAGTTGATGTGACACTGAACGGATGGTGTCACACTTTTCTTAGAACTTGAACATGAATTGCATCCCCCAAAAGGAAGTACAGCCTTCTTAACAAGTCACAGGAGACGATGGCAGTGTTTCTCAACCTTCCTAACACTGTGATACTTAAACGCATTTCCTTGTGCTGTGGTGACCCCCAACCATAAAATTATTTCATTATCCTTCATAACTGCAATTTTGCAATTGTTGCAAATATGTGATATGCTGGCTATCTGAAATGGTACCCCAGAGGGGTTGTGACCCATAGGTTGAAAACCACTGTTTTATGGGCAATTTTCATCTTTATATATTTATGCCAATTTTTCATTTTTAAGAAATTATCGATTGCTTCCACTTTAAAATTTCTGATTACCTCTTCCTTTTTTCATGCTGTTCATTTCTCGATCTTTTCTATTCATCTTAGTCTTAATTCCATTGGTCATTCTTATCAGACATTCCATTCTCCATAAATTTTATCATGCCAACTTTGTCTTTGTATAGAGATTACCATTTGTGATTTTGTCTCTTTTATTACTGAAAGCCTTTTGAGGATAGAATCTGTGTCATAATTATATAATTACACTTGTATCTCGAATGATCAGTATTACTAAAAACTCATAGAATGTTTACTGAATGGATGATCTTAATCATAATCATGGGTGAAAGCCGGATTCAGAATCATGGTCACTTAATAAAGTTAGGGCTCCTAGAAATAGAAACATTTGCGATCAATAAAAAATGAAAACGTTTTGTTTCTCTGACATTAGGAAAAGACATATCTGTTGTAATGAGTATTTGAAGTTTAAGCAGAAGAGAAGTAATGTGGAGAAACATTGACATGTCAATTTGACAGATTAGGGTCACCTGAGAGAAAAACTTCCATTGAAGAATTTTCTAGATCAGATAAGGCTGTGGGCATGACGGTTGGCAATTGTTTTAATTGTCAAGTGATAAAAGTTGTCCCAGTCCACTGTGGGCAGTCACATCCCTATGCAAACACCCCTTATCACGAGCCTGGGAGTGAGCCAACAAGCAGAATTTCTTCTTCAGGTTCCTGCTTGGCTTCCCTGAATGGTGGGCTGTGACTTGAAAGTAGAAACCAAAGAAACACTTTTGTGTCCTGTCACTTGTGGTCAGAGTATTTTATCACAGCTGCAGAAATCAGATGAGAACAATAGCATAAGTCATTACTGAAGTAATATTTGAGTCTACAAAATGTCCAAACACATTCAATCATGGCAGAAATTATCTTTGCTATATGTTAAAGACTACTTGCAGAAACAAATAATTGGCTATGCATATTGTTCATATTGTCTCAATATTAAAATGTTAATTTATCAAAGACTCCTTCCCTGGGCAATGCATCCAGGTTAGCTCCTGTTTTTATTCTCCATCACATATGCTGCTTGCACATTGTTTGCCTTGCTTTCTCTTAATGCTTACTTGTGTGTTGTGTGTTCTGTCACACAATGACCTTTAGAAAAAGGCTCTTGTCTTTCTTGATCTCTGCATCATTCCCAACCCTACATATAGCCTATATTAACTAATTATTAGATAAATAAGTTAAGTGAAAATAAATATAGATCACACTCCCGGCAGCTCATCTCAAATAATCATTGATTATCAGTGTAGCTGGAGATTTTTGTCTATAAAACAAACTTGCAGCTTAGTATCATTTTTTCATTTGACTCTGGCTAATATACTTTTCCTTACTGTTTGCAAATATATTCTGTCATCTCTGTATTCATTTGTAATATGTTCAGTGTGTGCCAAGAAGTTCTGCTTCATATACATCCATTTTTAAGCTAACTTTCTATGTGCTGTGGCTTAGTTGTTTAACAAGGAGTTAAGGAATAGGGGTAGGAGTGACTGTCAGTGGGGCAAATTATGGAAAGTATTTGAGTATACTTTCTGCTCACTATAACTCGTTAGTATTCATGGAATATATGATAGATATCATATCACTCCTGTACCAAATTCAAATGATGGAAACTGATCATTTGAGTGTTGATTCTGCCACAACAGTATCGTGTTTGTGGATGTGATTACTGTCCTTATTAAAGAAGTTCAATACACTTCTTGTTCATTCTGTCATATAGGAACAAGCTTAAAAGATGTCTGTGTATCAGCAAGAGTACCACAACCAAACACAAATTGCTAGTAATTTCATCTTAGACTTTCCACACTTCAGAACTTTGTAAATAAATGGATACTGTGTTTAAGCCAGGAAGTCTGTAATACTTCTGTCCACTGCTGTAATCACCATGCAAAGCTGCACAGAAAATACTCAATGAACCATTGAGCAATTGCTGCTGATCAGCCCATCCAAATGCAGGTAGTGACACATCCAGAACATGGGAGATTCATAGAGGAAGAGGTTCTTGTCAGTTCAGCGTTGGTTAAGCCTCAGAACCGGAACACGGAGTTCTATTAAAATCTTCGCTGTTTTAGGGAATGAAGTGGTTACAAATGTATCTTAAAATCTCCATTTCAATGTGAGCTAACATAGTATGGTTCAAAATAAAGGAACAAGTACAATTTTCTAAGGAAAATTCTTTAAGATAATACCCAGAAAATTACTATCTCAAATCAGGAAAGTAATATTGTGGTGTATTTACCCTTTCTCCTACTTATAAGCTGGGTGCTTTGTGCCTGTGTCTAGTCAAAACTACATGCTTTCTGATTGGACTTCTGTGACCCTTAAGCACCAGACACCCTCCCAGATGTCCATAAACGTGCTAGCTTTCTTTGTTTTAGTTAGTCCTAATCCTTTGGTGATGTTTGTAAGTATATGTGTCTTCCCTTTCTGTTAGAAATGGTGAATGAAACAAGCTTCTAAAGGCAGACTAGGACCCCGAACGTCAGTGCAGTATCACAGCACTAATCAACACTAACTAAATCAGTGGTTTCAAGCTACTTAATTAATTGGCCATTCCTTTCCTTATTTTTAAGTGCAAAATTTGATAATATTAATTATTCCATAGTGTGCTGTTAAAACTAAGAAGGTAAAATATGTAATATATCAGGAAAAGTGTCCAGTACATAGCACATATGTTCTTAAAGTAAAAGGATTAAATAGTCACATAATTCAGTAAAGACTAGCCCATCATTGTAGTCTTAATGACTTTTATAGTTCAGTGAAAGACATATTTGAAAAAAATCAAGTATAACAAACTACATGTAAAGTACTGAGGGGGTGATTCAAAGTATTCGGACAATATGCAGGAGATACTGAACTAAGCTTCCATTTCTTTTGGAAGTTATTCAAAAATTCTGATAATAATTCTCCCTTCATTTCAGTAGGCAGCTCCCCAGAGACTATGCCCCAAGCATCAAAACTTGACATTGAAATATTACGATCATAAGACTGACAAGTGCTTTTAAAATGCTAGTTGTATATTTAAAAATAAAATCTAGTTAGAGGTATTCAGTGAACGCTACCCCTTGCTTCTGAATGCTTGTTGGAAAGCGTAGAAAGAAAAAGTTCTATTTTTAGCTTGGCTGGTCTTACACTGATTTCATTGGAGCAGAATGGTAAACCTAACAGTCTAGAAAGGGGTTAATGCCCTTCTAAGCCAGTCTCCAAAGTTCAGAACCGATCTATTTTTAAACAACGAAGTGTGAGGAGCTGAGAGCTGAAAATAGGTGCTGATCATGTGCCCCGAGAGAATTTAAAACGTCAGTATATTTCATTCTTATAAAACATGGAATGGGTTGCGAATATTATCCTAGCCTCTGACCTCTACTTTGTAAACTGGGTTTATTACACAAGAAAACAAAATTTGTGCGAATACTTAGTGTAGTTTTGAACCACTTTTAAAATCTATACTTGAGTATCTAAAAATGCTTTTAAATTACATTTTGTTGAAATTAACGAGGTAGGCTAGCTGCATTGCATTGTGAAGCCTGCCTCCCAAAGATATCATGCATTTATGTGACAGGCACAAGTAGCAAAAGATGAGACAAAGAGTATGTATGTGATGTCATAGAGGTTATAATTCCAAACAAGATTAACAAAGAACATTTTGCTGTTATTATTTATTTTTTGTTTGTGTTTTCATCTTGTGTCTCTAGGTCCTATCAGAGATGTGGGAAACATTTGCATTGATTTTTTTTTTAAGTGGGTGCAACATATAGACCCAGACATGCAGTTTTCAGTCTCAAAGGAAGTGCTTCCTATATACTGGAAGATTAAAAAAAAGAAAGAAAAGATCAAGAAACCATTAACAGGAACCCCGGAGATGCAGGAAATCACCCATAGTTAATTGCTAGAGCGAGACTACATAGCCCAAAATAGCTGACAAGAATAAGTAGGTTCACCGAGGCCAAGAGTACAAAGTAAAGGTTTCGAAGGAAAAGGTGTGCTCTGAATGTGGAAGTTAATGTGAAACGTGAATAGAAATAGAAGGTAGAAGATGGGGGTCAGGGACAGAAAATGTGGTAAACAAAGAAGAAGCCTATAGTAAATCAGGTTTCTTTTTAATTTTTCCTTGGTCAAAGGAAGAAGGAAACAAATTGCCAAATAAAGAACTTTTCATTCCACAATCATTTAAGATACAATAAGTTTGTAAACACAAATAAAATATAAAGTTTTAAAAAAATATTCCATTTTTTTCTGTTGAGGAAATCCATGCCTTTCATCATTAATAAAATAGTGGTGAAAATTATGTTGCATGGTCTTTGAAAAAATGACTATAAATGGCATTTACACTAAAATAATGAAGATAATTTGAGACCAAACTTAAGAATATGCCTGGTTATAAAAAGTCAGGGCAGCTAGCAGTATTCAGTTGTATAATTAAGATAGTAAGAAAATTGAGCTTTGAGAATACATTTTAAAGACATTACATTAATTTAGTGTGTATGTTTGTGTAGCTGGATGTGTGTACGGAAGATGCAGTCTGTATGTAGAAACCATTTCAAGTTGCAGTTTTCTTTGTCTTTCCTTCTTGTGGGTTCCAAAGGCTTGAATTCAACCCACAATTCTTGGTAGCAAATGACTACTCTGTCATGCCACTAGCCCAAAAGCAAGCATTTTGGATCAAGGCTCTATAATGAGCTAAATCCAAGTCCTTTGCTTACCATACTTTTAAATAAGAACTATTAAATGAGACTATCTGTGGTATTTTCAGCTTATACGAAATGTATTTGCATTTTAAAAAATAGCACCATAAATGCATACATATGTTATGGACCTTCTTGTTGTTAAATCATGAGAACAGTTAAAGATTCTCATGTTGTTCTTAGCTTTTTAAGATTGCTTTAGCGTCTATAGCGTGAGATGATTATCTTATTGCCTTTTCTGTTAGCATGATAAAACACCTGATAAAAGCAATTTGAAGAAGTAAGGACTTATTATGGTTTACTGTAGCAGAGGATACAGTTCACTATGATGTAAAAGAAACACCAAGAGGACAAGAATGTACATGGCAGCAGGATTAGGAGACTGGCTAGTCACACTGAATCTATGTTCAGAAAGTGAAAAGAGAACTGGAATTGGGATCAGGATACAAAATGTCAAGGCTTGACCAAAGTAACCTGTTTCCTCCACCAACGCTCTACCACCTAATGGATACACCACTTTCTCAAGTGGTGCCACCAGTCAAAGACCTAGTGTTCGATTCTGTAATCCTAAGGGGAACATCTCACATTCAAACCACTACAGTGATGAATATCCCTTAGGAGCAATAATGATGATGATAGCTGGAGCTGTAGTGGTGGTTGGAAGGATGAAAGTAATGTTACGATGAGGACACTAATTTTGTTTTTTTCTTTTTGAGACAGGGTTTCTCTGTGGCTTTGGAGCCTGCGCTGGAAGTAGCTCTTGTAGACCAGGCTGGTCTCGAACTCACAAAGATCCGCCTGCCTCTGCTTCCCTAGTGCTGTAATTAAAGGCATGCGCCACCACTGCCAGGCCACTAATTTTTTAAAACATAATTTTATGGACAGTAATATATCAAGTGTTTGATGAACGTTACTTGTAATACCACATTATCAAATAAATCACATCATTGCCACCAAGTGATGGCATGCTGGGATAGATAAATGTTTAATGACTGTGACTTGAGACTATAAAAATGACAGAGAATCACCAACGCTTAAAAATATCTGTGCTCTATTCTACTAGTATTCTGATCTAATGTATACATTTAAGGTCAGATGTCACAAGACTAATAGGACAGGAACACTGTGACATGAACGCTTAAAATCCTCTGAGTGCTTTAATATTGAGAGTTTAAAATTTCTTTTATCCTAGTAACACACATAATTTATGTTTTCATAACTATTTATTATGGCAAAGTGTGAAAAAAGATTTTATAGAGAATATATGAAACTTTTTTTCCCCTTTGGCAAGCTTTGTATAAATGTGTATGTGTTTAAAATATCATGCTTTATTAAAAGAAATCACTCAGATAAGAGCACAGACTGAGATAAAGTGGTCAATGATATGATTTTTATAATTATAACAGATATTGAAATTTCATTCCTGTATTAACATGTTTAAATATCGCAACCTCCTAATGTGACTTAAAAAGCTTTAAGCTGACAAAAATACAAGGCATAATTTAGACATTCATAAATGAAGATCAGGTAAATCAAGAGAAATTCAAGAATAATGTCTCAAAACCTAATTTTTCAAAAGCATAAATAGCAGATATTCAGCTCAAATTTTAATCATAGAATTTTAATTATTCTTTTTTCAAAGTGAACTAATGATTGGTCATAAAGAATAAGACAAAAATGGCTCATAAAGTAAACACTCAACCTTTTTATGGGAAATGATTCACGATTTTTAAACCTTAGAAATAATACTAGTGAAAAATAATATATTCTTTTGAGAAAAAAATTTCCAATGTGTAGAGTAACTAGAGTGAATATATGTTTCAAACTAATGTAAAGTAAGTGAGACGACGTTAGTAACCTAAACCACAACGGAACAGAAGGCCATAGTGTTAAGTAAGTGAGACCACATTAGTAACCTAAACCACAACGGAACAGAAGGCCACAGTGCCAAAGAGGACTGCTTGCTTTTATATTAGGAGTGTAAAAGATTTTATTTAGTAACAAGAATTTCTTCCCCGGTTGTTTGAATTTAAAAATTAAAATATGTCATTATAATTACTTATATGTTACAAATTATTAAAGAGTTGTTTCAATTGTAAGATTATGTTCTAATAAGGAATTTTTATTGTTTTCTGGTAATATACACACACATAATTGTGCACAAACATATTACATACCACATCTGCTTAGAATGCATAGCATACATATACTCAAGACCTTATTAAAATTTCTTTCTTCAAACAAAATATATTTTAAACGTTTTAGCAGACTTGAATTTATCTGCAATTCATTTGTTTATCTATAAGGAGCCTCAACTCCTTTAAGCAAGATGATGCAACTTTTGTACTTATTGGTGTGACAAATGGACTGGACTGGATTCTGGAACATTAAAAAAATCACAGAATAAGCCCTAATAAAATGCAGAGTCAATAACCAGTTAATAGTTTTGTACTAATATTGAGTCAAAGACAGAAAATGATAGAAAGATAGAAACACCTGGGAAAGTTGAGTGAGGTTTATTTAAGAATATTTTATATAGCACTGAAATATTTGTTGATGTAAAAATCACTCCAAAGCTAGACGGTCAAGACTGAAAACCTAGCAGGTTTTGTTTGTGGCTATTCTCATTAAGATATCACTATTTTTACTTTATCAACTTTTAGATGTATTTTCTCCTAATACATTTATAACTGATACTATATAAATGTTGTAGGAACATAACTGCATCTATAACACTGAACAATACATATAATATTTATAAAATCTTAAGTGATGTAAATAATATTTTAATGTTTGACTCACAACTTGAAGGCTGTTTGTTAATCTAGCAATTAATAGCATAATTAGGTTTTAAAGCAGGTGCTAATGGATAATACTCGAGTCCACAATACTTAAGAACACTTGCCATCAGTTTTCCTCTCTGCTGACTGAATTTTAGATATACAACATGACTAACACAAAGTGGATCACTGGGTATTATAAAAAGTGTCAGTGAGGGCTACGTTATAATGTGGGAAATGGTCTGTCATAAAAGTATACAGCAAAGGAATCCAAAAGAATTAGTGCGTTATGAATGCAGCTGTGTTGAGGAAAACATTTTATTTTTTTTCCAGAAACTAAAATAAAACTAACTTGCTATTAAACGTATACAACTCGCTAGCCTCCATGTGATGGGAATCAAATAAATTTAAAATTGGGAAGCTGTCAGTCACTTCTGTTCTACTGGTAACTCTTTCAATTCTAATCATTTAAAAATAAATATTTCTTACCCTTGGAGTCTATCTCATAATATTGAGACCCAAATTCTTTATCACTTGCAATAAAAGCTTTCTTGAACGACAAAAGAGAATGTCTCAGTTGGAGAAAGAATCTGTAAATATCTCACCATAGAGACACAGAAATCACGGGAAATGTTGCAAAGAAGGGAAGCAAGTTCTTAACTTGTCCTTTCTTGTCTAGATGAACTTTCAAAACATTTCTAAAGCAATAATGTTGTCTTGTCTTGAGGTGATTTCCTTATATATCCAATTAAACATCTTATAGCTTAGGAGTCAAACCATCAAATGAATATTAGTTGAGAATGTGAAAGAAGGAAAGCTTTCTTTCAAAGTAACTACCAACCCTTTTATTTTAATAGAATGTAAACATAAATCACAGGTCATTTTCAACTGTATTCTATCAATAAAGGAAATTTATTGTGACTTACATTTATCTCTTGATTTTTTGCCAAAACTGTTTTTATTATTTATAATTAACTTATGTTGAATACATGCATACATAACTTCCTCCCTCAAGCCTAGATTTAGACTTCTGGGTACTCACTTATTTTAGGAACCATACTTGACTATGTAAGTAGAAGCTTTGAGTCATATCCCCTAAAGGTTTAGATTCAGATCCTGTAAATCTGGATTGGAGCCTAGTATACTATGGTTTAGAATAATTCCATAAAGTCAGTACTTTAGAAGTACTGACTTCCTCTAAAGAATATCAAGCATGAAAATTTCATGTTTGACAGGTCACTCAAGATCCTTCCACTCAATTGGTGCCTGTCAATCAGATCATCATGCCTCAGATGAGAGCCATGCCCGTCAATGATCCTTAGAGTATTCTGTTGATGCTTAAGCATTTTGAAGTCATATCTATTAGGGCCTGTGCAACCCAGTGTTCTTCTCTGTACTGAATGCCATGCTGGACAATTTAGTTTCCCTTGCAACTTCCCTAGGGAGTAGTGACCGAACATAGGCTGCAAGACCATGGAATATGTTAGAAATCATTAACATATAAAAATGTTCTTATTTTTCTTCTTTGAATTTTTCACATTCTTTACTTTAATGCATTACCTCAAATTCTTCAAGTAATAATATCATGGATGTGACTACTTCCTTAGCAGTGAGGTCACTTAAAATTAACTTTGGCCAGAGATTTCAATATTTATTCTTCTTGGAGTGTTAAGATCCAAATATTATTTTCCATGGATCAAACAAAACCATGATACAGCACAGGTCAATAGAAGATAAATATTGTGTTACCAACAAGGGAAGTCTCAATGACAGAGAGAACAAGATGAGACCTCTGCAAAGTGGACAAACAAAGAACAGGGAAGCTTTAGGAGCGGGCAGAGCACATACTCAAGGGGAGGAGAAAAGCCTCGGAAAGATTTGGGATAGATCCTTAATGGGCATGTTGTAAAGAAATGAACAGTTGTTGCTTTTATAAAATAACCAGGTTCAGTTCCCAGTACCCACTTGGCATCCCACAAGTCTGTAATTACAATTTCAGCAATTCTGACACACTTCTCTCGTTTCTGTGGGCATGGCTCATGCATGGCGCAAATGCATGCATGCAGATGAAACATTCATACACACAGATATTTTTAACTAAAGGGGTGAATTATTCACAACTTAAGGTGATGAAAGATCCAGGAATGGATTTGACTTTGAACCAGAATGTGGTTCCTGTTTGCCTTTTTCTACCCTTGTGTGGAAAGTTAGGACGTGGTATAACACATACATGGCTTTAACAGGAAAATTTACAAAGCTAATGATATGCAGATGCCAGTATAGAAGGAAGTTAAGGATCGTTAGCAGCAATCGGAGCTACCCAATTCAGTCTCAGCTGGTGTTCAGTAGTCATGTGTTTTTACTGAACTGTTACTTGGTATCCATCTATAATATAGGTCTGTGGTTGTTTCAACTGAGCCACCATACAGCTCATTACTGTCGCCATATGCCTCTCTAATCTACCTTACTTCTATTTCTTGTTTGTCCTGCAGAATGTTTCACTGCAAGTTCAAATATCTAGAAATGCATAATGATATTCTACTTTTAAAATACTATTATACAAGGCATTAACTACCTTATAAAATACTGTTCAATGCCCAGTGGAAATGTAACATGAATCATAAGTCACTTTAAATTTCCAAATGGTTACATCAACAATGAAGAGAAATGTGAATTCATTTATAATGTACTTATTTAAAATGAGATTTCAGAATGCATCGATATTGGAACATGATTAAAGTAAGAGTTTGTGTTTCTTAATGTCTACGATACACAATCTGCAGCACAGTTTTGTTTTTATAACACATCTTGATTTGGACGCAGGATTTTCCTCAGAAACAACCTATATATAGATTTCATATACTTCACAGCTGTGTGCGTTTGCCTGGCCAAGATCTTCCAGACAGGTTTTTCTAAACAAACTGACAAATTTTAAACTTTAAACTTAAATTGATTAGAATTCAGTAATCTATCAGTCACACTAACCACCCTAACTTGTTGGACAGCTCCATTTATCTGGTGACCCCCATGGTAGGAAACAATGTCTGAGAATGACAATATACTTCTCTAAAACCTGGCTTCATTTCCTGAATTTTAAGTGAATTTTGTTTAAATAACCTCTTTGAGATCTATTTGGCTCATCCTATGATTCCGTTAATGATGTAACTGTTCATTGGGTTTTTAATTATAGTTAAATGAGAAAGCCATAGCATTAAAAAAGCATGATGTGTCATCATCACTGAGATAATAGTGCACACTTGATAAGCTGTAAACCAGTGGTTTATACATCTTTCTAGTCGTACTCTCTTTGGAAAACTACTAACAGCTAACATCTAGTCCTAGTTAGCGTTTCTGTTGCTGTGATGAACTACCATGAGCAAAAGGCAAACTGGGGAGAAAGGGGGTTATTTGGCTTACACTTCCAAATCACAGTTACTAAAGAAAGTCAGGACAGGACCTCAAACAAGGGTGGAACCTGGAGGCAGGAACTGATGCAGAGGCCACAGAGGGGTGCCCTTGACATGGCTTACTAAGTCTGCTCTCTTAAAAAACCCAGGACCAGCAGCTCAGGGATATCCATACCCACAAATGACTAGACCCTCCTCCATTGATCACTAATTTAGAAAATGCCCTACAAGCTTGTCTGATTTCATTCCAACCCTAAGGAGGCATTTTCCCAGGTGAAGCTCCCTCCTTTCAGATGACAATATCTTGTGTCAAGGTGACATAAGAGTAGCAAGGACAAGTCGTCTGCTTGTTCTGTATTTATGCTCAGCAGTGCAGTCACCTGTAGTCTATCTCCTCACAATCCAGACTTGTTTTTGTGTTTTTACTATTTAACTAAAATCTAATCACATCATCTCTCCCCACCTTAATTGTTCTATCCCTAGCATATTGTTTCTCCCTACTGAGTACATGGTGGCCTCTTCTTTATCCAGTGTCGTTCCGTATACATGTAAATGAATCAGCATATAATTTTGACCTGTTAAATCTGTTCAGAATTGCTTGCATATAGAAGTTTCTAGGGCTGCATTTCTTTAGTGCTTACAGTGTGTAGATATCCAGTAAGGGACACCCAGTAATTCACACAAGAGTATGCCATTGGATTTTTTAAAAATAAGTTCTGGTAGGCCTGTGTTCTTGCTCATCAAAATCCTTCTGAATAACTTAGTAATGTTTCATGATATTTGCTTTCTTCTGCTCTGAACTGCTATGCCAGTTTTGTGCTGAAAAAAGGAAATGTTTCCTGCTTACCCAACACATTAAGGATCATATAGGACAGAATTAATTTAACACATGAAATAAATGTTTTTCTTAGTTTTCAAAAAGTTTTGATTCAATATATTGGAGCAGCTATTGACCAAGGCAAACTTTGATTCTCATGTATAAAATATAAGTAAGTTTTTGGTGAAATTATTATTAAATCTAACAATGAATTTAATAAATATTTCAATAATAAATGAATCATCATAAAAAAGGTAACATAAAATAAAGCAGTTAATTTGAGAACAGAGAGTTCCGGAGGATTATATAACTGTAGTAGTGGGAAGATGGCAGCAGACAGAAAAACATGGTGGTTGAACAGTAGATGAGACTTTACATGTAGAGACAATACCTACTAGGAAGAGAGAGGGAGAGTACAACTACCCAGGTTATTGAATGAGAAAACAATGAGACAAATATGGCAGCATACTTTAATAGAACGTACTAGATGATGAAGTGTCACTATAGATTACCAGCTGTTCTTTTCAATACTGAAATACATTAAGTTGTAATAATTAAGAAGTCTTTAGGTCTGCATGCTTGTTATTGTCTCTCTAAGTTTCTAGAAGGAAGCTATCACGTCTTCTGCACAGTATAAAAATACCGAGCGTGTTTGAGGTGGGAATTTAGTGATGTTACAACAGTCTTATTTGTTAAGAGCACTCTGTGATTCATTTGTGCAATCATGGTAATTATATTTATAGCTACCATGGTGAAAACATTTTAGAGCTACACTGTCTAGAATAGTAATAAGCATCATAGAACTCAACAGAATTAGATGCCTCACCAAATATAGCTTTCTACAATGATTGCTATCAATATAGAATTTAAATGTTCTGTTATCAGTTTGGATTACCTTAAATTGAATTTACTTTAAATTTATGCATACAACATACAAATTATAGATGTTCATGTGTAGTTTAATGCATGGTGTAGGAGTTTTTTGTGTGTGTGTGCTTTTACTGGGTATGAATAAAGAAACTGCCTTGGCCTAGTTGATAGAACAGATCTTAGGTAGACAGAGTAGACAGAACTGAATGCTGGGAAGAAGGGCAGAGTGGCAGGTGCCTAGGATCTCTTGCCTGAGACAGATGCTGGTTAAAATCTTGATGGTAAGCCGCAGTCACATGGCAATACACAGGTTAAAAGAAATGGATTAAATTAAGATGTAAGAATTAGCCAATAAGAAGTTAGAGCTAATGGGCTAGGCTGTGTTTAAATGAATACAGTTTCTGTGTGATTATTTTGGGTACAAGCTATCCGGGCAGCCGGGACAAAGAGCCACCCTACTCTCTTGCAACAAATGCATGTATATATTGTGAACTCTTCAAATCAAAGCAAATATACCTAGTTTCTTTTTAAAAATTTCCTTTTCTATAGCACAAATATTCAAAATTACTTATTCTAGCTTCCAGAAATGTTCAGCATATTGTTGTTGTTGCTGCTGTTGTCTGATGTAGTCTCACACTAGAATTCCTTCATGATATTTCACCATAGCTTAGTATCCTGGGCTCAACCTCTTGTTATCTCTCTTCTTTTCTCTCTCAGCTCCCATGAAATCAACTGTTTCATCTAAGAAACTCGTGTGGCATATTTCTTTTTGTGCTTAGTATATTTTTAACATATTGGTCTCCTAGAACATTGATTGTCACAAATAACAGAAATTTGCCCTCCTTTTTAGCAGATTAATGTCCTGTTGCATGTAGTTATAAAATTTTCTTTATTCAGCACATAGAATTTTTTACCTATGCTAAGACAGTATCAGGCAGTTTTGTGAAATAATATCAAGAACTTCTGTTTTGGCCTAACATTTTTCCAGATAGAGCTTTCAAATATTCTAATTTTGTTAATATTCCCATTTTATCATGTTTCCACTACCTATGGGATGTGGCTTTAGTTTCTAGGTTTCTTAAAGAAGATTAAAAATTCAACACAGTGATTTTTTTCATATTCTTTATGAAAAGTACATTGATGCTAGGTTCTTTTATGAAGGAGCTAGAAGACAAATCATAATGGTAACATTTGCATTACCACTGCCTCTCCCAAAGTCTATAATAAAACATTTTCCTATTTTGTTTTTTTAGTCTACAGAGACATAAATATTTTTAATCTAAGCTAAAATCTTCAAAATGAAGCCAAACATGTAGAACTTCTGACTATCTAGACAGCAAGCAAGGAGACAGGAAAAAGAGAGATGCCCTCCTTCCAACTCGGGCTTCAGTAGGTGATTCAGGAGGGTTTGTTCTTGCCAAGCAGAAATCAGATTCCATCCATGATCATCCTCTGACAGCCTTTGGTAACACCTGCTCTCTGTTTCTTTTTTATTCTCATCTGAATAATATTTTAAAAAATAAAATGCATACTGGCTACATCTGTCTTCTTCCTTTCTTATAATTTATGCTGGTGGGTACTAGGCAGATTGTTCAGGATCATAAATTACAGGACAAGCAGCACTGCACCTTTTAGCTATGGGACTTGGTGGTTTTTTTTTTTAAAAAAAATAAAAGAAAAATTAAAATTCCACCTTAAGTTGTAATTTCAAACACAAAATAAATAGGGAAAATAAAGTTTGTATTTTTATTATTTAATTAATATATTATTGAAGATTTATCGCATTTCTATGCAAACTGAAGTACTGGAATGGAAATTTAATACAGATTAAAACAAAACTTATTACTACGGTGACATATGTGGATTAGAATTTACATATATTTTTACAAATATAGATTAGCCTTTATTCTGTTTGTACATGTTTTTAAAAGTCAGTATATACTTTTCTCCCAGAAATGACTCAATTTTCCCTTCCTGTGTGCTCACTTCTGCCACCTTTAGGAAATAGTCAACTTCAACTGCCGGAAACTGGTGGCTACAATGCCTCTTTTTGCTAATGCGGATCCCAATTTTGTGACGGCTATGCTGAGCAAGCTGAGATTTGAGGTGTTCCAGCCTGGAGACTACATCATTCGAGAAGGAGCTGTGGGGAAGAAAATGTACTTCATTCAGCATGGTGTTGCTGGTGTTATCACCAAGTCCAGTAAAGAAATGAAGCTGACAGATGGCTCTTACTTCGGAGGTTAGTAAACATAGCTATGAAAGCTAAATCATATGTCTCTGAAGTGTGTGTCCTGAGGCTTTCAGAGGTGCCATGTGTTTGTTGATTTGGGATTTGAGCTTGTATTTGAATTCTTGCAAAGGCATTTGGAGCATATCATTATTTTAGGGTCACAAATCCCATACAGTTGTATGTATAGTCATGATACACTAACAAGGGCAGACTTGTAACCACTTTTTCTGAAACCAGATAATACTGGATGAAAATGACCAGAGTGCATTTTTTTTTCTCAGCCCAAAGGCTCCACAGTGTTGGATGACTCTTTCCAAAGTAGTTACAGGGACCTCCTATAGTGCCATAACAAGATTTTGAAGTTTTGGTTTTTGGTGTTGATTTCTTTGTATTAATACATACAGGAACTTTCTTCCTTGGATTTTTAATGTTGTATGGGTGTAGCGAGAAAAGAAGGAAAGCTGGATGTTTGTCTTTAGTGTTCAAAGTTGCCACCACCACTATAGCTAACATATAATTGACAAAATCCAAGTCATTACCCTTAGCACCAAGAGAGGAAGAGAAATTCATGCTGTGGTTGGGCAATAACTTATGATGCTGAAAATCCTGGTTATTTGGTTTGTTTCCAAAATGCTTATTGTAAAATGCATGTTTGTGTTTGTATACATACACACAATGTCCCCTTTAGGAGAACAGAGTTACTGTCTAATTATTTAAAAGCTGTGTGTGTGATTACTGTCAGAGAAGATGATAAATATGCTGAAGGAAAACTTGTAAAGGAAATTTTAAAGCACATTATAATTAAGACTGGATTTGTGGGGCCAGCAAGATGGCCCAACAGGTAATGGAGCTTGCTGCCAAAACTGATATCCTGAGTTGGATGTCTGAAACCCAAGTGGTGGAAGGAGAGAACTAACTCCCACAAGCTGTCCCCTGACCGCCACACATAAACCTTTGCACATAAGTGTCCTACTCAAATAAAACAAATAAACAGACTCAACCAAATATAACAATGGGTTTGTGTTAAATTGACAAGCTGTGTGAATTCAAACCTCCTTTTATTACTTTACAGCTATGTTTGGTAACATGAACAGGGTTTTCTGCATAGATTGGGTGGGGATGGGTTCAACCACTAGCAAAGCCAGTATGCCAGTGAAGGTCACTTGGTGAGACACAAGATCATGTCCAGTGTAAAAATCATTTTTCCTACTGTATAACTTGCACCTCTGTCCAGAAGTAAGATTCAGCTATAATTTTGTTACTGTTGTGGTGAATTGTAGGTTATTCTAGGTCACTTTGGATATTAGCTTTTCTAATCTTTTTGAAAATACATGCAACTTAATCCAAGTTTTCCTAATTCACACTTTTTCCTGATTTATATCTCCTCCAAAATGCCACATTGCACTTATTAATTACGTTTGTTTTCTTATGTTCTTTTAATAACAGTCCTTAGATTTATGAATTGAGCA
>JAQHUG010000005.1:13263226-13318249 GCA_028555095.1 Dicrostonyx torquatus
CCAAGACCACCGGCCCAGATATGGCACCACTGACAATGGGCTAGGCCATTCCCACTGATGACTAACAGAAAATCCTCTACTGTCTGGCCCACTGTCCAGTCTCATGGGGACATTATCTCAGTTGTAATTTCCTCCTATGAGAGGACTAAAGTATGTGTCAAGTTGACATAAATTAAGCCAGCATACCCAGATATGTTCTGACCACATAAATTTAATGTAATAAAGTTTACTCTGTGTTAAAGAATTCCATAGATATTTTTAAAGATGTTCATTGTCCTGTATATGGCATTATTTAATATCAAATATTAACACTGTTTAAAAGAAAGAAGAAAGAAATCGCCTGTGCATCTCTTACTTGGTCCACTCATTTCCAGAACTTATATTTAAATTAATACAAGTTGTATATTTAAATTAATATATATTTTATATTTATATTTACTATATTTAAATTAAAGCTCTAATTCCAATTTTTAATTGAAATTATTATAGAAATTGAGGTGTTTCAGTATTCAACTTTCATAAAATGACTTGCATATAATCTCATATTATAGGAAATCTTACTTTCTCCATGAAGAGAAAATTTGTTCTGTACTTCCAATTGACATACATGCAAATCCTTTTTACTATTTTGTTTAATTGACCGGCACTATGTTGAATTAAATCAGTATGAAGTACAATCTTAACATGATAGTCATTTGGGAAGAGAAAATCTACATTTTTCTCATTAAACATAATACTAAGTGAAAGTGTTTTGGATTTATTTTCAGGTTTCTTGATTATATTGAAGGTAGTCTCTGTAATTATTTCAAGTAATAAATAAAATCATGATCCTGTCCATTTTGTCTGTGATTTAGAAAGATATTTTTATTTATTTTACTATTATTTTTGTTTGCTTGAAATAAAATAGAACACAGTTTCTTTTCATTCCTGAACTTGTTTTTGTAGTGATTATATTTAGATATTGGATTTTGATCCTTTTTCACAAAGTAAGTTTTAAATTATTAATTTTGTAAGGAGCTGGATGGGATTTGCTTAAATTTTTGTGATTAATTCCAAGAGAATAGTGCTTTTTTTCTTTTTCTTTCCCTTAATGTATTTTCTGAGCTTTAAATTAGCTTAATTCACACTTCAAAAACGAATTTATAAGTTTCTCTCTCTGCCCTGTTTTCCAAAGAGTTATTATCATTGCTTCCTTAAATATATTGTAGAGTTCCCTAATGAAAACATTGGGCGCTAGGATTCATTTTTGCAAGGTTATTACATATCTTTTCAATTTCTTTACAGCAAAGATGCAATTTTGATTGAACTTACTTATTTGTCACTGTGTAAATTTGGTTAGTCTGACTCATCTACAGCAGTGTTCAGTGTTCTTATCAGTACATTGTCCAAATAGATGAGCATGGGACAGATGCTCGATGTGTGCTGGGCAAATTTATAGGTACCAGGGACACCGAAATAAGAAAAAGAGATCAAGTATCTGTAACATGAGGGCTGGCTTGTTGGGGTTTCTGTCCTGCCTGGTACCCCACAGCCGGCAAGCCCCAAAGAAGATCACACAGAGAGTCTACATTAGGTTATAAACTGATTGGCCCATTAGCTCAGTCTTTTTACTAGCTCTTGTAACTTTTATTAATCCATTGTTTTTTTTAATCTATGTTAGCCAAATGGCCTGTACCTTTTCTCATCTGGGCAGATCACAAGATGCTTCCTTGGTGGTCTGCACAGGAATGCTAGGGAAGCTTCCTGCTTCCCAAATTCTGTTCTCACCTCTACTTCCTGTCTGGTTTTCCCGCCTATACTCCCTGCCTGGCCAATCAGCATTTATTTAAAAAATGATTGACAGAATACAGACAATTCTCCTGCACCAAGTATCCTATAATTCTCTAACTTTTAACTTATGATTGTTTAAAGAAACTTCAAAATTACTAAAATTGTGAAACTGTTTTATTGGATGATGAAGAGAAATGCTTTGGGAAAATTAAAGCAGGGACCTCTTCAGCTATGTAAGGCAAAGAATGTGGATGTGTGGAGTGAATGGATACTCTGGACGTCTTAGTGAGTAATGATGGTGAACATAGGAACAGGGTCTGGTGTTAGCTGCTCTCACTGCTCAGCTTAGATGGATGGTGAGGTAGTGAATGCTCGTGTACAGGAAATAAGGTACTATGGGAAACCATCTGGCTGATAGAGAAAGGGAGTTCCAAGGCTCCTTGATTCCTTTTTTTTTTAAACAAGTAGGGAAATTGAAATGCATCCAGAAAAACATCCTAGTTTCTGCTTTTTATAGACTTTCCAAGAAGTTTCCTGAGTCTTAGTTAAATGGGCTGTGTTGTAGATGCAGTTAGGGATGGGAACCACTTGGCCAGTTGTTCTTTGTGTTTGGATCAGTTGTGGATTGCTGAAATCCATCTCTTGGGAAAAAGGACCTTCTTTGATGAGCATTGATTGATCTACTTACCTGTGGGCATAAGAAGCATTAACAGTGCAGCTAGATTAAAATGGTTTATGAAAGTAGGTAATCTTCTGGATTCTATGGCCTAATGAATCATGGGTAGTTAGTATGTACTTCATTTCTAGTACTTAATAGGCATAATTCTTTCTGAATGAATAGCCCTTAAGTCCAATTAAACAGCTATTGGTTACTGCCAAGTTACAAATGCTACGTCTGGGAATATCTCAGCATGCTGGTTATTGTTGCATTTCACACAGGACAGGCAAGCTACACTTGTGAAATATTAACAATGTAGTAGCCTAAACAAGACCTAAACATTGATAATTGACAAACAAATGTAGATGGAAGAAATCACATGAGGACTTATCCCTAGATAAAGAGCTATAAAAAATTAATGGCTACAGAGGGAACGAGAATTAGTCTTCCTTTGGGATAACATCTCTACTATGTTATCCAATACAAAGTAGGAAATCCTAAAAGCATATAAATGCATACATATATGCATACATGCATACAAGCAATAATAAATGGATTCAGAAGGTTTCATATGTGTATATATGTATAATAGCAATAATAATAAAAGAGAAAAATAATAAAACAATAGAGATAATACATGAAGGTATAAGGATGGTTTGGAGGCAGAAGAAGGGGAACAGTGTGTTGGAGGAGTAGGATATGGCAATAGGAGATTGACGACAATCATAGTATATTATATATTTTTACAAAATTTCATAATGAAACTTATTTCTCTGTACAATTAACAAAGACTAATGGAAAATGGAAGCATGAATTAATAAATGACATATAATGGAATTGAGGCTCATATACCTGCAACAAGGCAAATCTCAGTTAAGCATTTGAATTTCAGATTTCTGTGTGTTCTCTCCATAGTACCTCTCCTCCAGAGGCGCATTATTGTCCCCTAGGTCTAGGATATTAATAAGGACCATTTGCACAGGTTTCTCTTTCTCTTCAAAGCTGTCCATTACCCTTTATGTCTGCATTTGCAAAGGTCTTTTGAAATTTCTTCTAATGTGCTATCCAGTCTCCATTAAAGTAATGATACTGTTAAAATACTGGCCCAGAAGAAGTAAAACTATTATGTACCTCATTAAAATTTTAAATTATGTATCTCTGCACCAAATTTTCATGACTTTAAAGAAAAGTTGCTGTGTTCCTAAAATAATCAAACTCCAGACCAGAGGACATCTAAAGTTCCTCTGCCAGCCTGTGATTCATCTGATTTTATGTCATGGAAAAAAAGAACAATACACTCGTGAAGAAAATATTTCCTTTAAATATTCCACAACTCTGCTATATAGTGTCCAACCCTACACTAGAATTAGAGGATACAGTATGACCTGGACATACATCTTTAGAAATTTTATGTCCAGAATGCATTCAGTTCACCTGATGTTTTAAAACTTAGAGAAATAGGATAGAAAAAAAAAAAAAAAACAGGACATCAGTTACCCATGCCCTGAGGCCCTGTTCTAGATTATCAGAGAACCGAAATCTCTGCACTTCAATCTTTACATCACTGCATTTATTTAAAAGTAGGTACTGGTTTTGGAGGAGTAAAGAACCTGTTGATGGTGAATTCACAATTTTTATTTCTTCAAATTTCTTGCCATGTATACCAAGGAGAAAAAAAACCTCACCTCCCCCTTTTTAAGCCTTAACTCCAAGCTAGGTGAAGTCATTGTCTCAAGGCTGGTAAGAGAGCTCTGAAACCTTTTTTCTTTTTTTTTGAAAGCCCTGACCTATTTGGAAATAAATCAAGGCTTCTTTTATGCTGGTTCTTGGTCCTGTTAGTAAAGGACTTAGAAAAAATATCTCAAAGACTGTGTTGTTGTTAGAGAATGAGAAAAAAGAACAGGGTAGGCAAACTACAAGTCCTGGCAGCTGGTGGGAGAAAGAGATGGGGAAGAGAAGGGAAAGTGATGCCTTATGGTAGATCTCAAGAAAGCAGACATGTTCAACCCTGCAGGCCAAGAATCAGCTGCCCTGTAGAAGAAGGGAGTGGGAATGGCTGGAGGGTGAGAGAAAGAGAGAACTCATTAAGACAGAAAAGACACTCCCAGGGAAGGAGCAGAGCTGTCTAGAAACACGGGGAGGAAGCTCACAAAGGACAGGGTCACAGAGTGTGTGCCCCTCTCTAAGACATTTATATCACAGCCACTGCTCCTGCTTTTGTATGCCGCAGGCTTTTCTCAAACATTCTGTGTTCATTACAGGAAGACCAGATGAGGACTGAGTTCCAGGTTTTCTCTGAAAACTTATCAGGAAGGAGATAATTATTCCTCCCACTTCCTTAGATTGCCTTTACATGAACCTGCTTTCCTCAGGGCTGATCTCCTAACCTTATGACTGACAGGCACAATTGGATTAAGATTTAAGGGAGAGAGAGAGAGTAGTATGCAATGTGCTAATCTTTAGAGTAGATCGGAATATCTTAACTTCCATTCTTTTGACTGCAAGGTAGTATCTTTCCCTTAATGGAACTCAACAAAACTCTGATATGCCCAATTGTTCAGAACATTTTAATTTTAGACAGAGGCAGTTGTGCAGCTTCTCTTCTAGTGACCCCAGGAAAATGGCAGATAGGGTATGATGGTATTGTCTCAATATCTTCCCGGGTCTATTAATGCCTCTAGCTACAAGAATTGAAACATGAAAATCCTTTAGGAAATTTGTTTTCAGTCATTCTTGCTACATCCTGAAAAGTAAAAGAATGATAACTAGAGTCCCATGAGCTTTAAATCTATCCATCTTGTCTGGACTTTGGCAAAGCAGGACAATATATAGGAGCAAGGACTTTTGTGGCTTCTGGCCAAGATTAAGAATAGAGCTGTTGGTCCTGAAAATCTTTAAAGTTTCTTGACCAATGTCTGTCTTACGTGCTCATCAGTTAGATGAAAAAAAATGTTAACCATCAATTATATACTAATTCTATTATTTCATAAAGTCATTTATAAATTAATCAATGAATAGAAAGAAACAAATCAAAATACATGATACCCTGATGAAAATTAGGATGAACTTCATGACATTTTATTTTGAAGCTGTAGTTCTGGATTGAAATAGTAGACGAGGAGAAGAAAGCTTTAGAAGTCTACATAAACAGAGAGGTTTCTGTATTCATGAAGTTGCTCACAAGGCTCTACATTTGGAGCTTCTTAAAATAACAATCAAAGCCAAATTTTAATCCCATTAAAAAATCACAATAAGGCAATGCTAATTGCTGAAAGTGTAACTCTTACTCATCTCTATTTGTGTAGCACATCTTTCTGGAGTTCCTAAATTTTAATATTCATCAATAACTGCAGGAGGGGATGCTTTTGCACTGAAGTCAGTGGTTCTATTGAAAACCGAAATAAGCCTAGTAGGTATAGCTCACTTTAGAATTCAACTTTTTTTCTTGAATATTTAAAATATGTTTCTCTCTTTCTTTGGAAAACATAAATTGATGTTTTTGTTTTTAGCACTCTTTGTTATTTATATTTTGTTTCTTTTGTTTAAAGGCTGAGTTCTGTAATAATATGCTAACAGTATGTCATTAAAGGAATTTGTGCTGATGAAGAACAGATGGAAGATGTTACCCACCCAAAGGTAGTATGCAAAGCTCAGGAGGTAGAAGCAAGCTTGCCTTTTAGTTATGCACACTGCAGGGAAAACTGAGAAGAATCTGCACCACTGTAAGGGAAAGCCTAAGAGAAGTGCACCTCTTGGAATGAATTTTTTAATGATTCCTCTGTAGAATAAACCTGAATTTAATATCTGAGAGTAATCAATGAAACCTTATTTATATCCAAATATAAAGTCCCTGGGCCTTGCCTGCATCACATGATCTCTATGAGAAGCTCAGGATTCTACTTTGAGCCTTTTATTGCTCCACACCATCTTTCATGGTTCTGGGTTGTGTCTGAAATCAGATGCTGTGACCTCTTCTCAAAAACAATAACATCAGAAACCTCGGTCAATGGCTTCCAAATTCTGTACAATCTGACACAAACTGTCTTCCTAAACTGTACCAACATTTCCCCTCAGAAACACATAATCTACTGGTTCTCATTTAAACAAGGACAGCTCTTTTGGCCTTCAGTCGACTTGTGGAGGCATCTTGTCTTTCAGTCTGCTGATGCTTGTCATCTTTGTAAAATATGACTGAAGCATTATCTTTTCCTTCCCCACTTACTACCCTTCTCCTGCAGCTCTCATCGCACTTAGTATATTCAACTATTTGCTGTTTCAGATTACTCCTGAGTGTTAAATTAAGGACTCTCTGAACTTAAGACAATTTTATTTTTCTAACTGAAGCCACTGAGCCAAAGCAAACTGCCAAACTGTCCTGTCACTAACACTAAGATTCTTGCATTGTGAGTGAATGACTAGGAGATGATTAGTATGTGGGTTTATTCTAACTTGTCTCCATTTTTAATCTTTTATTTTCTTCTTTCAAGCCCTACAGTTCAAGAACTTTCAAGTAACACATTCAGTTTAACTCTGTGTGTTAACCTATGCTTTTGCCCTAAAAAGGAAACCAACACAAATCAGATGACAAACTGGGTTAGGTGAAACTAAGGAAAGTGCATAATTTCCAATTCCAAGGTAAATCTTATAAAAGTGCTTTATAATTTTGAACTCACTTGCTATGGTAAGGATCAAATAAAAGGACTCTATAATTTAGTATATGAGAATAAAAAATAATTTTGTCCAGAAGAGTTTTCTAAAGAGTTAGAAATGTGCTATATCTGTTGTAGGTAATTAAGATATTCACTGATCATATACAGCCATTTCTATTAACACTGCTTATTTAGTAAAGATTATGCTTTTATTTTGTTATATTTTCACATTTAGTACCATCATTTTTACTAGATAAACATATACATTAAATCCTATTATGAATGTACTTTTGGAGTAGCTTATTTCTGTTCATTTTTTATGGTTGAGACATGATGTCATGTAGCCCAAGAAGGTCATCAAATCACTTCATAGACATATTGTGATTTTTGTGACTCTGGATCCTGAGTGCTAGGAATACGATTATGAAACACAGTGTATAGCAGTGGGTACCATTTTAACAGAAGGATAGTTTCATAAAATTAAAACAACTCTCATACATTAATAAATGGCACTCTACTTGTATATTTTTGAAATTGTATGTAGTTGAATTTTCAGCTCCAAATGTTTGCCTGCCTCTCTGACACATGTAAGTTTATCTTTTAAAAAATATCATTAATATAAGTCAATAACTTCATCTTCTATTTGTTGATGTCAAGCATATAACTCACTAACTTTTGAATTGGTGCCCACTCTCTTGATCTTATATGTTGAATCTCTAATCTTCAAATGATGACATTTTGTGAGTTTCACTTTTACACGATGAGTCTTATGTCTTTTCCATGATCTGAGGAAACAAAAGTGGCACTCTGTCACCTGTAAGATGGCAGTCAGAACAATCTGAACAGGTTGGCGTCTAAGTATCCTATTAGACTGAATTTCTGTTGTACATGCTTTGCCCAGCTTGTGGCTGTTGCTATAGTAGCCGAAGTGAATAAAGACTGTGATAAGCACAATTGACCCTTTCTTGTTTGATAGCCTTGCACCTTGCCTCTCCAGCCTGATTTCAGAGTTTCTGCACAGGTTTCCTTATGAAAGCCTTGTTCGGTTTGACAAATCGGCTCATCACCTACCACAGTTGGGCGTGACTAATGAGCTAAAAGTAGCGAGGCATTGTGAGATCTTCGAATAAGTTGTGAAAGCTGTTGTTCTGGTGTGACGCCCCCTGAGAGACCACTGTCCTGCTTTGCTCTATTTGTGGAATCAAAGAGGAAGTTAGGGACCATATCTGGAAAGGGGGCTTCCCAAAGGGTATGAGAACAGCCACTTTCCAAAGGAGCTCAGCTTCAAGCTTCCCTTGTAATGTACCAGTGCCCCCTCTCACCTTTTAATTCCACACTACATTCCTAGACAAAGGGAACTGAAGTAACGGTCACCCTTCACGAAGGCACTGAGTTTAGATTTGGACGTCATGGAAAAGTGTTTGACTTTCTCAAAAAAAAAAATAGACAAAAATATAAAGAGTATGCCATGTGCTGGGATCATACATAATTTACATAATTCTTAAGGTGTTCTTTAGTAAGTAAATGAAGAAACACCAAGAAAGTGTGTCTCTATGTGTTTCTTAGGCTTTTGTCTTATCCTCATTTTCTTTGTTTTTTTTTTTTTAATCTTACTCTGGTTTGTTTTATTTTTTTTTTCGTTTTTACCTTATTTTATTCTATTAATATTTTTAGATACTTGTTTGGTGTATAATGAGAAAGAGATATGATATAGAGGGTGTAGATTTGGTTGGGAGCAGAGGTTGGGAGAGTCTGGAGGGAGCAGGAGGAGGGAAAACAGTAATCACAATACATTATAAGGAAAAAAATCTGTTTTCAAGAAAGCAGCACTACTTGTGAGTAAAGCACTGCTTTGGGACTCTGTTGTTTCAGTCGAATTGGAACGTAATGCAGGTGCCCTGCCGAGCGGCACTGCTGGTGGACAGATGGCTGGTTTCTCACTGTGTCCTCGTTTCAACCCTATCTCTAGCTTGCTCATTTCCCAAGTGGCCTCCCACCTGCGCTGACAGTGGAGGTTGTCATCATGGCCAGCATCATATGTACTCTTGGATTTAGACCTCAGTTCACATTTGAAGGTCCAAAGAGCTCCAGCCTCGCATCTGTACCAATGATTGCCTTGATGGAGCTTGTCTTACCTGTTTGAGAAGCTTCTGCGTATTTTGTTAGTTGATGGTTTCTCTGTCATAATATTCCAAATTAAGTTAGCAAAGTCTATATTTAGGATCAAGTCTATAAAAAGACTAGGAAGCAGCATGGTGTGGCCGTATGCTTAGCATCCGGGCTCAGCATTCACGGAGCCAGACTCTAGTTCCAAGGCTGTAGGGATGAACTAACTTGCACGTCTGCAGGCAATCTGTCTAAAGTCCAAGAGCTTGAGACCACAGTCTGTAAAATGAGGTTATTAAGTCAGACACCCCCTACAGTGCCTCTAAGCTGAACAATTCATTGGAATGTGTTGTTTCGGGGAAGTGTATGTGCTTGATGAACTCTTCAATTTTCAATTTCTAAGCATGTGAAATGACTTCTGACCTATTCTAAAGCCACATTTTTAAAAAGAAAATCTGCTTTTTCTTTATGATGCAATTGTTAAGGATGCTTTATTTAGGTCAGTCATTAGCATTTTCAGAATAAATAGGGTAAACAAGTAAAACTGTCTATGCTTTGAAGTTTCTTAAAATCTGTTGAGAGAGAGGAGGATATTTGTTAGAGGATTTGGTTCGTGGAGAAGACAAGGATAGTGTCTCCAAGACTTGTTTCCATGTGTATCTCTACACCTCGATTAATGGTAATTCCTCCCACACTAGGCTTGCTTAGGGAACAAAATGATTCAATGTACCTAAAGTGGTTAAAATAGCACATAGTTTCTAGAATGTGCTGTATGATAAGCATTAAATATGCAAAAGGGCCAATGTATATAAAGCAAAAGTACACATAAAGGACCTTGTCAAGAAAATCATTGCTCATGTCAACCGAGTAATGTGTGTGTTTTCCAGACTATAGTAATCTTAATCTGGTAACACTGAAACACAGCCTAAACCAGCATGCAAGGTAGAATGTGTGCTGTGTGGATGGAATAAGCTATCTTAGAAGATTTTCAATTTAAATTAATCTTCTATATTAAAAATTATATCTCATTATACACACGTACATATATACATATGCACACACATACATGATATAATATGCTATAGTTTCATAAAATCAAAATTCTCTGAACAATTAACCAGATATGTTGCTAAATAATTTTGTAATATTATTCTAACACTAAATAGATTTTGAAATGTTTAGCAATAAAACATGAAAGATTCATGATGTAAACAATACACTCAGTGTATGTAATTACATGATGTCCGATTAGCACGTACAGTTATATTTTTTCAAGTATTATCTTAAAATTATTTAAAATAAACAATATCTCATATATTAAAAGATCAGTTTCCCAGATGTATTAAAAATGATGCAAGAATGAGCATATTTTTTAAAAAGTTTCAAATTTTTTTTCAAATGAAAATGAGGACTTTATTATCATTTTGTACAAATACAAAGGATCAACATGCATGGACTTAGAGGTTAGTATCGACAGATCTCTGACTGTTAATATCCCCATCTTAAAGCCTCAGATGTATTTTCTAAAAGTTATTATCAATTTATGTTACTTTATAGCAATTAAGAAGATAAGAACTCTTTCCACTTAGATGCTATTGTGAAATCCATTTTGTTCACATGCATCTATACACAAACACATGCACATGCACACGCGCGCACACACACACAGTCCTTTAGCTCATTGCTAAAACAATATGAATTTACTAATCATAAGCATACCAATTAAATATTTCATTTTTGTCTTTATCTATGGAAATGCTTCATGGTTGAACATCTTGTCTGGAAGTGTGAAATTGCCAACCCGGATAGCTGAACTTAAGATAATGAAATAGGAAGTGTTTAGTCATTTAAATTGAATCTTGTCACCTGTTTTATAAAGTATGGCAAACTAATTGAAATGTTTAACTGTCCTCAGCCAATATTAATTGCTAGAAGTTTTTTTAAAAAGGGCTTTTGTACTTTTTGCCATATGTTATGAGAAACACAGAAAAAATAATTAATATTTAGATGGCATACAGTGAGGAGTTCCCATAGATGAGCTGTACACCGTGTACCCTACAAAAGAAATAGCAGGCGCCAGAGATGTGTCTGTATGTTTTGAACACTGGTAATTAATTCATCAGTAGTTTCTCATATTAATATAGTCATACATGACTTCAAATCAGTCAAACACTAAAAGAAACCAGAGACTTTTTTTTAAAAAAGCAACATTTAAAATCATAAACTCATTTAAGTGTTACAATTAACATTTTGAGTACATAGTTACCTATCCTCCTCTTGTAAAGATATAAATAAATCTATTATACTCTAATTGTCATGGGATTTCTAAGGCATTTATAAGGGCAAAGCATCCCTGTGTTTCTCCCTAAATAAAGGAGGAAATATATTGATATGCCTTATTCCTAATTGTTGAGGAACAAACGTTGTAAGAGACAGTAGAACAATTGTCTTTATAATTTCTAATAGGTCATATATTAAAGACAGTAGATAAGTAGATAATACTGTTATCTATATCATTAACAGTTTTCCAACATGACAGGGCACAAAATAATCCTGCTATATTTTGACTTACACATACAAACCATTTTCTCTGTTTAATTAGAAAGGTGATGTGTAGGGAAATATTGAATTTTATATCCTAAGATTCTTGAACTTGGTTTTTTGTTTTTCCTCTGTCCTTTGCACCCTCTTCTCCCATTTACTTCCTCTTTATCCTCTCCTTATCTTTCATTCTTATACACCCTTTACTAGTTTAAGGGATTAAGTAAAAAAGCCAACAATGATTGGCTATTAGATTCTGTAAGTATCCTAAGGTATTACCATAATTTGACCTTTAAGTAATGGTCCCAAGGTAACACGTGATGCAGAATCATCTAGAAAACAGCAACAGACTGCCAGTAGTTGAGGACTGTCTAAGTCCCTAGCACCTTTTCAATTTTAAAACTTGCACCCATTGCAGAAATGTGTGCACGTGGTCGCAGCACAGTGACACAGGAGGGCTAATGTGAAAAGCAACCACCTTCCATGCCTTACCATCCCAGTGGCATTCTCCAGGGCAATTTAGAGTCAAGCGTCTAGGTATTGACTTCTTAGGGTACACTAGAGGAACAGAACTGATAGAATGAATACACATTATAAAAGGGGTGAGTAGATTGTGCAGTATCATCTGGATTATCCTTCATTGGCTATATTCACTCAGGAGAAACCAAGAATCTGAAGTTTCAGCCATTCCAAGCTGGCACATAAGACCTAGTAGATCATCCATGTTGAGGCTATATAAGCTAGGGTTGGATGGGGTGAGGAATGACATTGGGGGTCATAGCCGCAGCAGCAGCAGGAGCAGCAGCAGAATAGACATACCTACCATCAAGAAGCAAAGATAGACAAGGAGCACTTCTGTTTCCCTTTACCTCATTGTATCTGGAGCAACACCCAAAGATGCCACCAACTCTAAGATAGGGTTGCCTTCAAGCCTGAGAACCTAGGTTTGATACCCAAGATACAAACAGTACACAGAGAGAACTGACTCCTATAGTTTTCCTTTGATCACAACATGCATGGCATGTTGTAGACATCCACATACAGAAGCACACAGGCACATATAGACCTAGGTAAAAAAATTTCCAATGTAATTTTAAAATTAGAAATGGAAATGTAACTTTAATCATTATCATCTTCTATTCACCTATAACTCTGAACTTGAGTAAATATCTTAGGTATCAAAATGGTTGTTGTATAGTACCTTATTACCTAGGTAGTTTCCAACCCTTAAATTTCCCTTTTTTAAAATTTATGCTCAAAAAAATGAAAGAAAGCTCATGGGGATAATGGCAATCTAGTGAGGAGTTCCTGATGAGTGTTGAAAATAACTCTGAGGGCTGCTGAATCTTATATCTACTTCACAAAGCCTGTCAGATTCTCACAGGTCACGATTACCATGTTTTAGTAACTGTAAACATCCACCTTGCCAATCTAGTGGTGAGTAGGGCTTATTTTAGGAAACAAAACCTAACAATCCTTCCATCATTAGATAGAGTATCTTTGGGCAAAGTCCTTTGGTAATAAAACTGTGAGGGAAGACAGAGCTTTCTGGTGAAGTTTTATAGAAACAATCTTGAGATTTTTTTTTCAGGAAGTATGGAATGCGTATGAAAACAAAATCAGCTATTTTATATGGTGCACTGAAGAGATTCAATAAAAAAGTTTAAGTGAAATACCTTTACAAATGAAATATAGTGTTCCCAGACTGTCTAGATCTAGAGTCCCGAGGAATATGCAAGAGAATAAACCAATTCTCGCTGGTTGCCTGGTGAGAACTCTATAACGATATAAGAAGGGTGAAATGGGAAAAGAGGCAGCACATGGAGATGGGAAATTTCATTTCCAGACCAGATGATACTTTTCAGAGAGATACTTTAAAGTTAATGTTCAATTCTTTATATTAGCTGTGTGCCTTGACCCACTTGTGCCTTAACCAAATGTTGGAGGCCCTGACATTAGTCAGGGAGAGGAAAATAGAACTCCAAGGAAAGAAAAGAAATGAGTGTGAAAGAAATGACCTTCTAAGGGATGACTCTGTCAATGCCTGCCTCTGAATAGCTATGCCTTTTCAGGTGAGATTTATCTATAAAACTAAGAACATTTCCATAACTGTAGAGATTTGGATTTCAATTTACCACAGCTTCATTGTATTATGTATGCTAATGGAAAACAAGGCTGACACTTGAGCTTCAGAAACATAAATGGCTTGAGTTGAGAAGAGAATTTGGGAATAAATAACAACAAAAGATTAAAGCAAGTAAATAATCAAACGCTGCAAAAAGTTTTTTTAAAAAAATAATCCCTTCGTACACAGTCCTATGATCATTGTAATCATATGTTATCATCCTTTCTCATTCCATGTTTTCTGTAGCTCTTACGATTCCAGTGACTTATTTGATGCTTTTAATCTTCTTTTCTAGGGTGTAGTTTCATGAAAGAACAGAGTCATGTGGTGTAACTTGTATGTACACTGATAATGATACTAGATCTGAATTAGGAACAAATTGAAACTTCTTTTTAATGAATGAATGATGTGACTTCTGAGTTGAGTTGTCAAAACCGGAGTTTAAAACAATATTCATTACATTACTGATGGCTTCAACACAACTCCAAACAGAAACAACTTAGAGAAGAATTTTGGGTATATTTTGGGTTTCCATTTTAGGATACAGTCCATCAAGCTGAAGATGACATGGCATCAGAAGCTTGGGTACATTGTATCCTCAGAAGCTGGGGTACACTGTATCATCAATCAGGAAGCAGAGAAATGAATGTTGATGCTCAGCTCATGTCCTTCACTTTCGCCTTATAACGCTTTGTAGAAGCCTAGGCCACAGCGTATAAGAACCCCACATAACTCTTATTACCCAGTCTTTCTATAGCAGAGAGTTCAACATAGAAACTCCCTCATGGACACCCCTTATGTTTGACTCCTGGAAATCTAGGTCCCATCAAGTTGACAGTTCATAGTCATCATCACACTCATTAGGCCAGTTTTGACAGATAAGTGATTTGGTGTAGGAGGATGTAGCCTGACTTGAAGGAGGGAATTATGTGGAATCACTTGTTTGCTTCAGCAAGCAATTTCAAATGAACTAAAAACCTTTCTGTTACATCCCCAAATTGAATCAGATCTTAAAATGTGTCCTTGGAAAAAATAGTAATCTAGGTTTTACCCTCCACTGCTAATTGAAACATGTGAACATCTTATTCAGAGTTTAGTAGATTTACAGTTCACCCAGATACTTATTTTTCCCAGGTTTAACTGGGCTCATTCCTACTCTTAACTGCAAACTAGTAATTCTGACACTAGATCTTAACAATATGATTTGAAGGCCTCTGTGGTGGCACATTCTTTTAATCCCAGTACTCGGGAGGCAGAGGCAAGTGAATCTCTGTGAGTTTGAGGCCAGCTTGGTCTACAAGATCTAGTACCAGGACAGATTCCAAAGCTACAGAGAAACCCTGTCTCAAAAAAAAAGAAGGCGTCTTTTCTTCTGCAAGAAAATGTACATTGTGGTCTTCATTTCCACAACCATTTAAAATGCTTGGTTCATGATGAAATCACAGCTCCCGGCTGGGAAATTAAAGTAGTGTTTAGCTCTTCTCAGCAAGAAAGCTGCAGTTTGATATATTCTGTAAACTGTATTCTGCATTAGCCAAGGGAAAGGGCTGACATAGTTAGGAAACACAGTTGGACTTGTTAAAACGAGCGTTTCAATGCACAGATGCTAAGTTCTTTAGAGTCATGCTTCAGATCACTGGGCTCCTATTTAGCTACATATATTTTTATTTCAGTTCCTTTTAGTTTTCATCTTTAAGGAAATTTATATAAAATGATATCTTCAACTTCTAATGGATTTCAAAATTGTTTGCTGGGGAGAAGCAGAGGCTATAGTATATTAAAACATTGTCTTTTCTCTATGGGTGACACTTTAATCAGTCCAATACAGTATTTGCCAAAGAGGCAGGCTGCAATGATATTACAAGGAAAATCAAGGATTTATAGTCTCATTAATAAAAGAATTTAAAAACTAGCTTGGAAAAAAGCCAGAAGCCAATTATTAATTTGAGGGAAAAATAATAGGCCAGGTAAATTGTAAATATTAGCAGCTTCCAGGGAGACTGAGATCCCTAAAGTAAAAGAGAAAGCCATGCATTTTTAAATTAGGTAAATCCTGGCATAGTCAACAGCGGAAATCAGCAACTGTCTGCATTGTGAAAAGGAAGGGCATTCAGAGAAAGAGTGAAGAAGACCAAAATGCCAGGGCAAGCACACTGAGACTTTTGTTAGTGTCCAAAAGAAAAAAATAGAAGAAAAAGGAAACGTTATACTTTCCCAAATTAAGCCCTGGGAACAAAGGCAGGCTTGCAATGCTGTGTGGTAGAGGTTCACCAAGCCTCAACATGAACTTCATGGAAAGATGAGTACATTATCCCATTAAGGGAATAATTATTCCCCCATCCTCTTAGCATGACTTCAGGTGAATCATAGTTCCTGGGTGGTGGTTTCTTGGTTAGGTTATTGAAAGGGTCAGCAAGATTAACTATTAAGGGAGAAGGGCAAAGTATATAGCATTCTGATCTTTGGAGTATACACAGTTTTCTTTCCTTTAGTATCAGTGAATGTATATGGTTTCCAAGAATCGCAGGAACACCAAAATATAAGGAAAGGTGATCAAGTTCATTAAACACAGCAGTGTAATATTTGTTATAACCTAACCTCCACAAGTCTGCTTTTAATTCTATCTACAACACTTATAATTCCTAATAGAATGCAATGTTCTTTACATAGTTGTAAGAATATATAATGTGGTCATGATGAAAACAAGTATGATAATTATTATTTACAAATGCATTTAAACTTTACTTCAAGATTAGGTTGAATGTCTTTGTACAAAGCCCAAAGATATTGAGGTTCAAACAACACATGTTGATGTACGTGTGTGTGTGTGTGTGTGTGTGTGTGTGTGTGTGAGAGAGAGAGAGAGAGAGAGAGACAGAGAGACAGAGAGACAGAGAGAGAGAGACAGAGAGAGAAAGAGAGAAGAGAGAGAAAAACAGAGGGAGAGATATTTGGAATGTGTATTAAATGCTGAACTTGGCTGAGTAATACAGAATTATTTATTATAATAGTCCATATCTTTTTTTGTTTTTGGTTTTTTCGAGACAGGGTTTCTCTGCAGCTTTGGAGCCAGTCCTGGAACCAGCTCTTGTAGACCAGGCTGGTCTCGAACTCACAGAGATCCGCCGGCCTCTGCCTCCCGAGTGCTGGGATTAAAGGCGTGCGCCACCACTGCCCGGCTCCATATCTTTTTTTAACATGCCAACGTATATTAGTCTATCTATTTAGTTAATGTTTTCTATGCAATTGTTGAGTTAATCTTCCTGACTATTCATACTAGACAGAACACTAAATTCAGATCAAAGAAATAATTCCTTCCAAATTAAGCATGGTGAGCAATAGTGTTTACTGAGTTTACTTATAGGATGATGGCTACAGGATTACTTACAAAGACATGGGAAACTCGAAAGCTGCACATCATCATGAGAGCTAATTTCAGGAAAGCTCTGTTACTAGAATCTTATCTTTGGTTACTTTGTGCTCTTTCATGCTCCAGCACTTTTACCAGCACCTCAGAACTGGGATTGAGGACAGAATGGAAGTTGGAACACCAAGGGAGGGTTATGTTGCTCACTACCCTCTTCTTCTACTAGGAAGAGCAAAAACTCTATTACAAAGCCCTAACTAACACAAATGCTTTGCTTGTTTCATTTCCATGACTAAGGAGTCAGAGTGATCTCTGTTCCAAGATAATATCAGGAAATTATGCTAGTTAGAAAAAGATATACCTGAGACAGGAGGCATGCTTTAGGCTCTCTTTTAGTGTTTTTTCATTATCTCAAAGCCTTGAATAACTCTGAGGATGTGATTTTTTGCTGGAATTCTTTAGGTTGATGTTATTGTCATGGCTAGCATAACTTACAGTTATATGCTATGAACATGTCACTCTGTTTCTTTGTGTTCTTTGAAGTTCACCTCTACACACATTTACTAGAAAGCATGCTACATCTCTAAACCTTGCTCAAATTATTGCTACTCTCTTCTATTATTCTGAGAGTATAAAACCTTTTTATTGGTTAATATACAATTAAATTGGTAGAACTTTCAATCTAAAAAGCAAATAACGTTAATCCCTAGACTTATGTTCTATAGGTCTTCAACCATATGTATAAAATAACCACCTAAACAAGCCATCTGTGGATGCATATTTATTTCTTATTTCTCATTTGTTTTTCCTTCCCATATATATGTCTTCTTAATTGGTCTATTGACATACTGAATATGTTAGAGAATATTTCTCTACTAAATATTAACAGCATTTGTTTTGATTAATATCGAGGCTTATTGGAATCCTACTTTATAGGCTAGTCACTGTATCTGTAATCAGTCTGTCTTCACAAAAGAAAATGTGAGGAATATGCACATAAAGATCACTATGATTCAGTGGATTAGGAATGGAAGAAAAATCATAACTTAAGAAGGCAGAATCTGTCCGAAGTTAATACTGTCTGAACAAAGGGACACCTAATTCAGACCTTAGCTGTAAGTAGGAGGCAGTGGAATGAGGGGGTATTTGAGGAATATGCATTCCAGGCAGAAAGAATGATGAGCAAAAGCTGAATTTAGTGGAGACACAATTGTTTCATGATTTATACAAAAACTATTCTGTGGTCTGCTTGGAATGTAGTGTGTGAGGCAGATGGTAAAAATGATGATACAGAATCTAAGCCTCAAAGACCTATGTGTGTCTTTGTAAGGGCTTGAAATTTCTTCCTATACTTCATAAGCAAGGATTGAAATCTTGGGAGCTGGAGAGATGGCTCAGATGTTAAGAGCATTGGCTGCTCTTACAAAGGTTCTGAGTTCAATTCCCAGCAACCATGTGGTGGCTCATAGCTACCTATAATGATACCTGGTGCCCTCTTCTGGCATGCAAGCATACATGGAGGCAGAATGCTGTACATAATAAATAAATAAATATTTTTTTAAAAAAGAATTGAAATCTTTTACAATAAGGAGTATAATGGTTATTGTTTACCTTTGGGAATAAATATTCTGGTAGAAGAAAGAACCCATGCAAACAAGTAGACTGGGGAATGTTAAGGACCTGGGCAGGCATCTATTATTAGAGCATCCCATCCCTGTATGCTCTCTCCAATTCCAGCTGCTGTGAAAAGCCAACTTTCCCCCATCCAACCCCGTCCCTGCCTCTGCCAGCTGGGTAAAGGTACAGTCAGTTCCGGCCACCCAGCAGCCTGAATGTCCTATGGGTCACACATAATATGCCTCACTTTTCTATCACTGAGTGACCTCTATCACATTCCTCAAGTCATGTATACCCTATTTCTCTACCTCTGTCATGTAGCATGGTTTATGTTTAGCTGAGCCTACTTCTTTATGATTTGCCATTCCTCAGAAACCCCAAGCACCTCATTTTATCTGACAACACCGACACTTCTTGCTTCAGACTCTTCTCCAGTGCCTGCTGTGGAGTTAATAAAGCTCCTCCATGGAGGAGACTTTGGCTCAGCATCTTTTTTTTAAACTGCCACTTCTTTTTCAAAACATGAGATTTTGAGCAAGTTCTAGGCATGAGGTTAGGAAAGACATTAAACTATGCGATTCAATTAAGGAAAGTATAGTCAATCTCTATGGAGAGGGAAAAAAAGAATTTTCACAAATAGTATCATTTTTTGGTTCAGATTACCTGATGACTACAAAAATGATGCTATGTAGGGGTCTTGATGGGGTCCATTTTCTCTGCCAGTTAAAGAATTAGATGATGGGGGTGGGGGGTAAACAAACCTGAATGCAACAGATACAGGAAATCTGAGACACAGAAAAGAAATCCATCCAATAAAGAACGGTTCTTATTAGGAATGAAAACACACACACACACACACACACACACACACGCACGCACGCACGCACGCACGCACGCACGCATGCACATGCACGCGTGCACACAAAGAAGACACAAACTTGCAATGCTGAAGCCCTTCTCTCTTCTTGAGAGCTTGAGGCTTTCAAGGTCATTTAAGGGAATCTTTCTCCCTTAATTTAAGGTTAGCCAGTTTGAACAAAGATGGGGAGCTTGTGAGGTCCACACATTTGAAATAAGCATGTCCTGTTCTTGCCTTGAACTTATCAGACAGATCACAGGCAAGGGTACTACTATCAAAAGAAAAAGTCCCCCTCCAATGCCTTTGCTTTAATGTTTTCTATCAGGTCCAGACAGAGGGTAAAGGAGAAGCTAGTCATCTTTGAAATTCCTCATTTTTATCACATGGCCATTCTTCCAATGTGTTTGTTTGTCAGGGAATCTAAGTCCTAGTCCCACATGACATTTAATATGACTGTTAATATAGATACAACATATTTTAATTAACAAAAGTTAAAAATGTCAAGGAATGCCTTGAGTTTTAGTCTTTCTAAAAGACTTCAAAACTAAAGAATACACTTGTCATACACATCATACTTAAATGTTCATTTGGTGTCTTGGCCTTGTTTCTGTTGTGATAATGTCTCTTGACAAATGCTGCTCACTGCAGGAAGGCTTGATTTTAGATCACAGTGCCAAGTCATATTCCATCAATGCAGGGAAATCAAGATGGCAGAAACTTGAAATAGCTACTCATATATCCACAGTCAAGAACAGAGAGAATTCACAAAGACCTCTATGTAACTCACATAGTCTGAGACTTCAAACAAAAGGCTGATGCTGCCCATTTTTATGCTGGACCTTCACATGTCAATCAACATATTTAAGACATCCCCTACAGAAATATCCTAGGAGCCAACCTGATGTAGACAGTCTCTGAGATTACCTTCTCAGGTCAAACTAGACAATTGTGTCAAACTGATTAAACTAACCACTACACTTGCAGTATTTGGAATATTTTAGTTTTATGATTACATTAGCTAGGAAATGAACTATTCCACAAATTTCTCTCTTCAGAAAGGTCAAGGCAACAACTCACCTTTACAGCATCAACCTGTCTTACAAAGATCATGAGTCCTTACACATTCTAGTGTTTTAGTTGTGAATTAGCTTATTAAATTGAGCAAACATGAAAGAATGGTTCTGTTTCATGACAAAAAATATTTTACCATACAGTACTTTATCATGAAACTTCTATGTAGGAGGATGAGATATTGTGTGGGAAACTTCTCTAAACCTGCCTGTGGGAAGTTTTTTTTCTTATGAAATACTTTTCTAATGGAAACAATGAGACTCTTATTGCCACACGGTTGGCCAGCACCACTTAATATATATAACCAGGCAGAGGAGAGTCAGCCTAACTTAATAGTTAAGGCTGAAGAGAAACATGTGATTCCATGATCAAAGGCAATTAGGTCACACCCTTTTCTCCTGTCATTATACAAACATATCTGTGAGTTGTAACCTTAAAGTCCAGTGGTTTCAGTGTTTGTAAATGGAATAAACTTATTACTACTTCATGATGAAAAAGCTAATGTAAGAAGAACCTATATGGTATTATTTATAGACATTAGATTTAATATTTTATTCATTTTATCTGCTTGATTGTGGACTTTTAAAGTTTTTAAATTATTATTTTTATATTGACATTTTATGCATTGATAGTAACAGTAAATGCTTGTTTGATATTTTTCTCATTAGTTTTTAGTATTTACATATGATCAAATGCGAAAGATTAGGGTCACTAAAACTGATTGCTTATCTCGATTAAACAAATTTTGAATATAGTATTGGGTTATAATGCCTAAATACATTTTAACTCTTTTGTTCTCTGATTGATTTTTATTCATATTCTAATAATCTGTTCCAAATTAATATAATATGTCAGTGACTATTGTGAATAACAATAATGAAGTTATAAATAAAGAAGGGAAGTATCATCCTGCCCCCACTACAGTTTATGTTTTATATTTTTCAATAAATAAATAGACGAATAGAATATATGGCAAAATTTAAGATGATTAATTCATTAAAGCAGTTTGCAAATAATAACACTTCATTGGCCAGCGCCATGCCAGTCATATGCCACTTTGGCTGAGCTGGCCTGGGTGAGTCGGCCGGGTACCCCATTGATTAGTCACTGGGATTCCTGGGTGCACGCTCTTGAGAGCTTTAGTCATTGCTTTACACAGCATCTCATCTGGTGACTCAGAACAGCTTCTTGACATGTGTGAGTAGGAAGGAATAGAGGTTATCCTTGGGAAGTTTTCATCTTTGGGGAACCAAGCATGTGAAGAAGGAAATGTCGGTGTTATATATGAGAATGAAGTTAGAAGCATTTGCATCACTTTCATTTCTTAATTAGTTCTGAAATGTTTTCTGTTCATTAAAAACAGCGTAAGACCTACAAGTGAGGAGTGGTTTGATTTTTATCTGAATATTTTCATGATATTTTAGATGCACATCCCTGAAACCTTGATTTAAATTGATCAAATTTGATTTAGTAAATACAAGTTGATACCATAAAACTTTCTAAGTATATTTTCTAGTTCATCTTTGTCAAAATTCATTATTAAATCACATTTATTTGGTAAATAAGAGAAATTTTCTGTATATAGTTCAAATAAAAAAGTACAGTGTAAGTTCATATTTAATTTAACATGAATTACTTAAAAGATTATCAGTGAAGCTGGAGAGATAGCTTAGAAATTACAATGACTAGTTGCTCTTTCAGAGAACCCATGGTCAATTCCCAGCATCTACATGGCAGCTTAACTGTCAGTAACTCCATTCCTGGGGGTCTGAGACCCTTTTCTGACTCCACAGACACCTGGCATGCCCATGATACACAGACATAAACGCAGACTTTAATACTCATACCCCTAAAAATGAATTAAATGCATGAAAAAGCTTAAAGGCTGTGTTAAGTCATGGAATGGAAAAGAGGAAACCATATCTATTGGCATTTCTAACATTTAACTTAGAACTGTAGAAATATATTATTTATGGAACTGAATTTAGGTTAATTGTCTAGTATCTGTGAGAAGTTCTGTTCCCCAAATTGAACAATAATATCTGATTTAATTCTAATGAAAGTCCCTAGCTCACATAGCCACTCATTGTGATCTTGATCAATACTTGACAAATGTATAAATTTGAAGTCTGTTCTGAAGACAAAGCATTGACAAAGATGATGCTTACGGTAGAAGATTAACAGTGGACCTTGCTGTAATACTAGACAAAGTGTTGACGAACGAGTTCATCTCACTGAATCTGCATTTTGGATGGAAGGTGATATTGATGCATGTAAAGGACCTTACAAATGGTGTTTCAAAAAAAAAGGAAAACACACATTTGTGAAAAATGACTAAGGCTTATGCTATGTTGGTTGAAAGAACGAATAGTTAAATCCATTTTGCATGCAACCATTTTTGTGGCCCAGTAAACAACGCAGAGTGAGACACATAGAACTTAATATGTAGCCAGGCGATGGTGGCACACGCCTTTAATCCCAGCACTCGGGAGGCAGAGGCAGGCAGATCTCTGTGAGTTCGAGACCAGGCTGGTCTACAAGAGCTAGTTCCAGGACAGGCTCCAAAGCCACAGAGAAACCCTGTCTCGAAAAACCAAAAAAAAAAAACCAAAAAAAAACAAAAAAAAAACCTTAATATGTACTAATGGGAAATGGCTTCAATGTATTTTGTAGACCCAATCCCTCAAGAAAAATAATTTTAAAAACCTGAGAAAAACTTTCTTTCCTTTACACAAATATTAGCAAGATAATTTTAATATTATTTTAATTTCTATAAAGGTACAAATAAATAAACATTTCCACTGTGTCTGAAGAATCTTTCAATATTTTATAAAGTCTTATTTTAAAAGATAATTAACAAATGTCTGTTGAATTTCTATATCTATCACTTTATTAAGAGAAAGTAACAATTTTTTCATTAGCACATAATATTTCTATTTGACAAAAAACTGATTTTATTCTAATCTACCAAACATTCTTTATCTTTTTGCTTCAGTGAAAATATGATGAACCTGAATTGTATGTCCCAACATAAAAATGCATTTTATTTTTACTGTTTCTCTGCTCATATGGTGCAGCTGGCTGACTAGAGTCTCTCCCGAACATCTTGGTCCCTAAAGTTGATGGCCCTGTCAGTATGATCAACTGGGAGCTCCAGGATCTGTCAGAGTTCATTTCTCAAAAAATAAGTTAAATCCATAAGGGTAGCTATTACTGCATGAAACTGTTTTTGTGACCCAGTAAACAGCATAGAGCGACACACACATATAAAACATGTGTGTGTGTATGTGTGTGTGTGTATAAAATTATTTTCAATACCAAAGCAATTATAATTAAAGTCCTTGGGAGATTTGTTTTAATTGTGCATTTTTGGATAATCTTCCTGGAAACTGTAAAATAAATGTTAATCACTTTGTTAACAAGATAAACCTATTTAAACCCATTAGAGAAGCTTTTCAAAATCTTTGTCTACTTGTTCTTACTATTCCAGTGTGAGGGGATGACAGTAGGTCTACCTATTTAATTAAGGAGGATAAAAAAACTCTAGTGATGAGTTCAGGGTAATTAGACATAGAGTCAAGATGAGAAAAAGGAAATTACAATTTACAGCAGCATGATAAGCAGCAACCAGCGTGAAAATTATTTCTGACAGACGAAACTTGCTAACTTGAAGGGTTTTATTGATTTGTCTAAAGAAATAAATATTTGAGAACATGGAGACTAAAATGATCAGGAGAGACTGTCTTTCTTCCACTGTTAATGTTACCAAATGAGCCCATGATGTGGATGCTGGGGATTGCATAAATTATTATAAATTATGCTATTCAGAACTTAGTTTACTTGTTTTAAATGTTATAGGTTTGAAGGATCTAGTGACCCTCTGCAAAATTCAGACTAAGATATGGTCTGGAAATAGATGCATTTTAAAATTAGTTTCCTGGTTATAAATTGAACAATGGATATTTGACAACATTAAAAAATTATTATCAATTTCTATGTATCATAATATTTTGAAAATTATTATTTTAAGAATAAGCATTTAATAATGAACACTAAAATTTATATCTGAAGTTAAATCTCAGAATTAATTTCTGATAGAAAGGGGAAATATATGTGGCACCAGGGTAATGAGTCTCACTATTTGTTTATCATTATTAAAGTGATGATATAAATAAAGGAAGGCTTGCCATACCCTCGCCTTAGTGCATGCCATTCTGCTGTCATTAGGTACAGCAGCATACCATATGTAGTAGGAAATGCACTGTAGAACACACTTCTAGTAATCAAAGACTATTTGCTAGTCTATCTCATTTCTATATTTAAAATTTCTAATTACAAGACATTATTCGGATGTCTACACAAAGAAAGTAAGAAAGGCTTGGTTTGGGTGGCACTTAAAATAGATGACAATAAGAATATTGCTCAAAGACCAAAGGAGTTGTTAGACTGAGATTAAGTCATATAGGGAACGGTAGGGTTACTTGCAGCCCCAGTTCTTAGTAAGCTCAATCAGTAAGATGATAAGTTGAGGCCAGACTAGATTTCATGATAAGACCCGTCTCAGAAACAAAAGATGGAGTTTGTAACATGAGGATCTGCTTGTTCCCACAGCCGGCAAGTCCCAAAGAAAATCACACAGAGGTCTCCATAAGTTATAAACTGATTGGCCCATTAGCTCAGGCTTCTTATTAACTCTTATATCCTATATTAGCCCATTATTCTTAACTATGTTAGCCACATGGCTCAGTGCCTTTTTCAGTGGGGCAGGTTACATCCTGCTTCTTCGGTGTCTGGATAGGACTGCAGGAAGAGCTTCCTTCTTCCCAGAATACTCCTGTTCTCACCTCTACTTGCCCCACCTCTACTTCCTGTCTGGTTTTCCCGCCTGTACTTCCTGCCTGGCTACCAGCCAATCAGCATTTATTTAAAATATAATTGACAGAATATAGAATTGTCCCGCACCAGGAATTGCTGCCCTAGTTATTCGGGAAGTAACTAAAAGCCAGGGGATTATGAAAAGTGATTCTTATTCATTATTAGTTATCTGGAACTGTGTTCTCACCTTACATTGTTTATAGTATTTGGCTTGGCATTCTCCACCTCAAGACTGGGTTGCTAAATCAGAAATGGAAAAGCATAACTGGCCTGGTAGAAATTAAAATATTCAAAAGAAATGCTTGTGATACTTGCATCTTTTAACCTATCAGTGTGTTGAAACAATGAATTCCAGAAAAATGGTAATTTCCCTAGGAATTTCAGATTAGGAGTAGAAAAATATTTCTCTAGAGGGGAACTTGACTCCTTGACAGATTTCACATAGGTCTAATGACCTGTCAGACCACTATGCAGGAGAGACTAAAGGCCAGAGAATGAGGGGTTATTGGGGGTGAGACTATCCCTTGGCCAGGACTGCTTAGTTGTGCTTATCCTCTAGTTAAGCTGTGATATCACTTCAGGACCCAGAGATGGACATTGAGGGATTTTTCTAGATCTCTTTGTTCCTCTTTCACATGAGGCTACATTGAATAAATCGTTTAATACTTCCATTAAAATAACAAAATAAAATAAACAAAACTGCTGTGAATTCTCTCTCCTCCAAACACAAGGAAATAAAATAGGAAGCTATCGAATATCTGATGGAGAGAGAGTCTTCCAACCATGGCTTAGAAAAGTTATAATCACAGTTCAGTTAAGCTTTTGGAAAGAAAACAAGTTTCTCTTTACTGGGTGAAGGCCAGACCATTCTCTCATGGAAGTATTTCCTGGGTTGTTTTTATCATGCTAGCCAAATGAGTCAGAAATACTGTTGTTTTAAATACAAAGGATGGTGTGCCATGTATCTAAACAGTTGGGGGTTTTGACTCACTTCTTCACTTTGCTCAATGGTATAACCTAATACATGGTTTATATATTCTTTAAACTACTGCATTTTTAATCTTAATGATTTCTAAAACAACCAAAATAAAACCTTCAACAATTTCTGGCATTACATGTATAATGAATTCTGGTCACTTTCACCACCATCATCCTCTTTCATATTTCTTCCTCTCACATTTAATCCTTGCTTTCCAACAAGCCCCTTCCTAACTTTTTTGTCTGTCTTTTGTTCTGTCTCTGTGTGTCTATGTTTCTCTATGTCTCTATTTCTCTCTGTGCATCCTTTTCCCCATGTGTATCTGTGTGTATCTTTTCCTTCCTGGTCCCCTCCACCATCTCTGTGTGTATGGTCCCATAAGATTAATTATTGTTGCTTTCAGGAGCATTGGAGGGGAGTTATTTATTGGAGCATGAGCAACTTATCAGGAATACAACATAAAACTAGTTCCCCAAGTCCCCTGGGAGAGGCAGAGCTCACCAGCCCCATCCCCACATAGGACAAAACAGTGTCAACCTGACCTGTATCTTGAGCAGGCGAACACAGTGAGTTCCTGAGTACAATCCTGAATTCCTACCTTGTGGTACTTGTATTCTTTCAGACTGTTTCTTTCGTGATAGACCCTGAGTCTTGGATGGTGTTATAGAGATGCTCTGCTTAGGGCTGAAATAACAATAGTCATTTATGCTCTGCATTTTGGCCAGTTGTGGAGTCTCTGTATTAACTGTCACCCACATCAATGAGGCATCTCTAGTGAAGACTGAAAGCAACACCCATCTATGGGTATAAACATTAAGTATTAAGAAAGTGGTTCAACGCCATAACCATTTAGCAAAAAATCAATAGTAAGTTTCTTTTCAAAGCCTTTTACCTTCCAAGCACAAGCTCTTCTCTAAAGTTTCAGCATCAGGCAAAACTTCCTTCCTTTTTAGCAGACCTCAAATCAAATCAGAAAGCAATTGGTTGTTCTCATAATAGGCATACCATATTACGCAAGTTTTCATGTCAGTTCAGGGTATTTGAACTCAATTCTCACACTTGTAGAGCACTGATTTATTGACTAAACCATTTTTGCGTCCTGTCAACAGACAAATGCAGCCTGTACTGTTTGGGAGGCCACTGGGGCACCTTCAACTAACAATTAATAGGGAGGTGTCTGGCATCTGTAACTTGAATGTTTGTTAATAACATTCTTGGAAGCACATTATCAATCAATCAATGAAGGATTTCTTCATTCTAATAGTTTTAATTCTGTTTCTAAGCATAATTACAAAATAAATATTGTTGTTAGGCTAAGTGAAGCTGCAGCAAAGGATATCTAGCTTGAGAGAAAAAAAAAATCTACCAGAGTAATTGGCAAACATCCCTATAAAAGTCCAAATAGCAAGATGTAGGCTTTCACTTTATATATGTTCCCTGTCACAAATTCATCTTTTTACAAACATATTTTCAAATATCTGTAAAAAACATTTCTTAATTTAAAAGAAAATTTGTGCAGAAACTCACTGTTAGTACTTAACTGTAGGACTGCTAGTCTAACACTTTTCTCAGAATACCTTTTTTTCAAATTTCATTTAAGTTAGATTAAGTAAACAAAATATTCCACAAAGTACATTGACTTATCACTGTCATCATTTTAATGCTTGCATTTCTTTTTTAGTTGTTTATTACATGTTTATCAAAAATATAATATATTGATCATGTTTTTTCCCTCTCACCCCAGATGTTCCTAACTTGTTCACACTTTTAATTCCATACTTTTCTCTCTTTCTCTGAAGAAAAGTAATAGGCAAATGAAAAACAAGCAAGAGTGAAACAAAGCAAACAAACTAACAAACTAAAAAAAAAAAAAGGAAAAGAGCACAAAAAAAACCAAAATACAAACGCAAGCACACACATGCACATGCGCACACATGTACAAAACTCATAAATACCAAACTCAAAACTACAATATACAAGCAAAAGAACAGTAAAGTAAATAATGACCAAACAAAACAATAAGCCAATTTAACAAAAGTCTCCAAAAACACCGGACTCTCTGAATGTGGCTGCCAATGGGGACTGACTGATACGCCAATGATAATGGCGCAGGGACCTAGCTCTTCTGCATGTATTGGCCTTTTGGGAACCTGTTCTATATGGATGCATACCTTCTTAGGCTGAGACGGAGGGGGAGGGCCTTGGGCTTTCCACAGGGCAGGGTATCCTGCCCCATCTCAAGGAAGCACAGGGAGGGCGGTGGGGTAGTGGGGGAGCGGGAGGGCCTGGGACAAGGGGAATAAATGTAAATTTTTCTTTTAACAATAAAAAAAAGAAAAAAATAATATCAAGCGAAAGTACAATGATCCTATATTCTTATATGGTTTATGGCCCCTCCTTTAATGAACCTGTACTCAAGATTACTGTATCGTACTGCTATCTTCTAACTTCTGTTTTCTTTGTTGTCTTCTTCTTCCCCATGGTCCATGGAATATAGTCTCTCTACCTGCTCCAAAGCTGGTCTAAGTCCCTTCATGTTACTCCAGGCAAACAAAACCTTTCTCTATTATAGTTAATGATGTGCCACTTAAAGCCAAATGAAGTGACTAGAAGGAAATTTATCTTTGGAATGATTTTTAAACTTTTTAAAAGATAATGCTTGATTTTCTAATGCTGGGAAGCTTGGTGTAATTTGTTCATTATGTATTCCTCATGGCTTCAAAATACTAGTAGTAATAGAGAAGTGGTTACAATTATTATCCCATACTTTATATTCCTTTTATTTCTTTCATCCAATTTCTTTCAAACAAGGAACCTTGTTCCAGATGTAAACCTGATAACTACAGTTATTCATTTTTCTTGAAAACCTATTCTTGGCAATGCCTTGGAACTTGGGAAAATGCAGAATTTGTGTCTCTTCTATATTAGAAAATCTTTACATGTTTTTTATTGAGGTATCCAGATTATGGCTTAAGTTATTAAAATAGGAAAACTGTCTGGAAATTTGATTTGATTGTTTATTATTATATTAAACAAACCATGAAAGTGTACATTGATAATTTTATTGCCATGAAAACATGCATGAAAAGTGTGTGTATGTCAGTATGAAGTGAGAGAGTTGAGTGAAGTATTTGAGAGTCAAATTATTTTTTTCTGTAGTAGGCTTGTCTAATAAGAATGCAGTGGAAAGGATTATTGTCATGCTTTTGCCCCATGTGGTGCAAGCATATTAAACGACACATAGAAAACAGAGCCGACAAGAAATCACTCCACAAAATACATCAGAGGTCTCAAAGAGTTGAATTCATTTGATGAATTTTTCAAGAGCTGGCTGCTTTTTAAAGAAATTTATAATTCAAGGTGTTTGATTAACTTTTAAAGACTTGAGTGTTGACAGATTTAAAACCAAAAGGAAAGGACTGGAGTGATCTGGTGGGTTTTTAAATGCTGGTTATAGAAGTCAGAAGCCAGTGATTATATCCTTCTTTGATAATTTGTTTCATTTAGGGTCATTGAAAATTTAAATCCATCCCTGTTCACAAGGATGACAATAGCTGTTTCTTATTTAACCAAAGGATACTCTAAGAATTTCTAAATTCAATATCTAGTATTTAGATTCCAAAGTTTAGAAGCATATGTATGTCATATCAGTTTGATACCATGTAAAGCTGATTTATATAAACAATAGACTGCTGACAGGGTCACGGTGAAATGAAAAGATAGCAATGCGAATTGGCAGAGGAAGGGGAAAGAAACTAAGTGGTGAAAACCACAAACTTCAATGGAAAAATACATATAGCAACAAAGGAGCATGATGTCACATCAGAATGTTTGTAGTCAGTTGGAATGAGATGCGAGCCTCATGACTTCTAGAAGATAGAGCCAATGAATGGCCCATCAGTTAAGAGTACACACTGCTCTGGCAGAGGACTAATTTATATCTTTTAAGAGATATGAATCAGTTTAATATATGGTGAGATCTGTGATTTACTTGACAAGCAAGTAGCTATAGACGGCCTAAGTAATCATAAACAACTGCCAAGATATAGGAGGGAACGCAGTCACTGTCAAAGCTGCCCCATCTCCATGCACATTCAAATTACCAAATCAATATTGGAAAATGGGAAGACTGTGCATTCTGGGTCATTTGAATATTTATCATGACACACAGTCTCTCAAAGTGTAACCATTCCTTTATAATATCCATATTAGAAAAATGTAGAGCTCAATAAAAATCAATTAAAAAATCCATATTAGAAATTTATAATATTTAGTCTGTGGTTTAGAAATATAAAATTTGGAATATAAAATAATACAAAACTGATATTTAATGTTATGTCCTAGCCATGTTTCTTTAGATTTCTTTTCAAATCTACTTAACTTCCAAAATACTGCTATAAGACTAGTTTGATGTGCAAATTGGTAAATCCACATGATAATGTCTCATACTATATGGAGACAATGTTAATTCTAGTGTAACTAATAGGTGGACAGGACACATAATAACTCTGAAAGAAAAACAAAAGACAATGATGGTTTTCTGACATATTAATATGAGATATTGGGTTAGAAAGGTAAAAAAATCGCGTTTTGCTGCTAATGGATAGTTACTTATTTCATATCATTGAGATTTAGGAAATGAAACAACTTTTGATTCAGTTACAGTGAACAGCCGAGTCTAACTTTTCACATAATTCTAGACCGCAGGCTAAACACGTGACATCAGAAAGTCCATCAGGAGTTTCCGATTAACTCTGTGTCACTGGGATGTCAAACTGCATGAGAGGTCAGGGAAATCCTTCTGAATTGGAAAATGCTTGAAGCCATTTTCCCAAACCTCGAGAAATAACTGCTTTTATAGGTGACAGTGATGTCAGGTGGACTTAAATGTTTAGAATCAGGGTTAATGAATGTCAGCAAAAATAGCATCAGGCAGATAATACATCTCATAGCCAAAGGATTATTAAAAGTGTTCACACGGCATGCTAGGGCACATCTAATCCCTCAAGCCACAGTCTTCCTGATGCTGAAGCTGAGACCAGCTTTCTAATGTGCCTGTTACAGGGCACATTGCTGACAGTTTTTGTCTTAGCCAAGTTCAGTAGCCTATTAGCCACTTCCGTAATTGCACTGTAGAGCACTCTGGGAAAATCTTATCTCATTAAAAATGTCAAGCTCTCATTATTTGAAAGGATAATTATAATTATTTACAATGCAATCTGCAGATGAATGGATTCATCACTAGGTAAATGTGTGCTGATCTTCTTTCGGTTCATGGAGCTTCAGATTGAGCTGGGGCCTTGCATATGCCATGAAATCCCCTTCCACTGAGATACTCCATGGCCCCTCAATTCAGGAAATGTTTACATTTAGGTCATTTGTAGCTGGGTTCTCAGAAAATGAATGAAGAGAATAGGCATACAGTCGGAGAAATAAATTGGATTTAGAAAATATGGAGACACTCTCATAAGTGTACATTTTAGACAGCAGGCTTATCAGGAATACTGTGTCACTTCTAGGCTCTTTATTTCAACTTGTTTATGGAATCAACTTGAGCATCCCAAAGCAACTTAAATTTTCGCCTGATGATGTAGGACATATCTGTAGCTAAGAAAACATTGGTAAATTTTCTTTATTTCAAGACCTACCAAAAGCCTGAGAGATATTGTGTGTGCTTTAAACTAGGTACATGAAAAGGTCTATTAAACAAACGTGGCATATCTATTATGGGAGTCACTGTATTATCAAATCTCATTAAGAGAAGTTGGTGTCATAGTTTCCTTATAAAGTGAAATTTAATTATTAATTAATTTCATAGACTATGTTACTTTTGGGTTCATTGATTCAAGCAACCAAAATTAAAGCAACTATTAAGCACCATGTAGATATTATAGGTATACAGGCTAATGAGACCTTATAGGTTAGAAATGAATAAGTCTGTACTACAAATCTGATACTAGTTAAACTCTAGAGATTTTAATTGATCATAACTGTTTACAAAAATGTCCAAGAATGTAGGTATTTTTTTCAGATCTTCTCAACTACAAGTTATCAGTCTAGACTAAAATCAAGGATTTGAAATTTTCAGGCCAATACCTTTTATAGTACACAGAAACAAGTTTCTCTTAGAAATCATGAGTGCTTTGATGTAATAGCTGGATCAATAAGAAATTACTCTTACTGACATTCAGACATCATAGTCAGATGTTTCCTTCCAGATTTCTGCAGAAGCAGGAGAATGCTGTCTGGTTTGTTCATGTCTTTCTTTCTGCCATCATGGCATCTATCTCCATATTTTATCCATATGAATAGCTAAAACTCATAAAAGAGTGTAAATATCAATCTAATTGCACAATATTTACATAACTTTAAGTGTCAAATAAAATCTTTCACTGAAAAGTATAGATATTTCAAAAAAAATTAATTTTTTTAAGAAACTTTGTGAAAAAACTTTAATTATATCTGCATGTACTTGTTAACTTCTTTATGTGTTTGTGTATGTATGCATACATATGGGTGGGCATATGCCAGGGCAAATGTGTAGATAGAAGTCAGTTGTACCAGTCAGTTCTTTGCATCTACATCATGAGTCCCAGGGACTGAGGTAGATAGCATTGGCAACAAGTGCCTTTACCCAAAGGGTCATCTCATGTGTTCCAAACTGGTCATTTTAAAGACCAAAAAGAAAAAAAATAGAATGAAATTACTTCCAAGTTTTAAATAAGGCAAAACCTACAGAATTTAATTTATAGAATTTTGAAAATAATCTCTTATAGCTTAATTAGCAAAAGAGAAATTCTAATTGGAAACATGAAGTTGCCATATTTTGAGGATATTAATTTTAGTGGTAAATTCTTCTGTGATATGTAATTAGGAGGCTACATTTGTATATTTGAAATAGTCTTTTTTTCATTCTAATCTCAAAAGGAATACATAAAGCATACTAAGCTATTCTGTCAAATATTTACCTGAACCTCAGTCCTAATTTTATTTTTTTAATATAAACTTTCTGAGCCAGTGATTAGACAAACTTTTGATTCTCTCTATAGTATACTATCTGTTTCTTGCCCCCTAGACTTCACAACATCTTATGATTATAACATTTTTCCTCAATTCCATTATGGGTTTCTTAATGTCATTCAAAATAAACCAACTCCTCTGTATTTTAGAGTAGAAACATTCTCTCCCATTCGAACTCAAAGCCTTGATGGTTTTAAAACATTTACAGTTTTATAAGCGGGTATGGTCCAATGTCAGATGGTAAGACCTGAAAACATATGTTCAACAAACAGTATACGGATTGACCAGGCTACCTTTAGGGATATGTATGTATATGCATATAGACATATGCATATAATAACAATGTGAAAAAAGAGCCCAAGAATTTGAAGGAGAGTAGGGAGCGGTATATGGAGGGTTTGGAGGAAAGAAAGGCAAAGGAGAGAACTGTAATTATAGTAATCTCAAAAAGAAAATTTAAAAATTAACATTAGTAATCAGATGGTTTTAATAACCAAATGAATTTCCTGATAAATAGAAAATGGATGCCTCTAATCATTGGATACTAACATGAGGCTTTTTAATTGTTTGAGGCATTCAAAACTTGGAACAGAACCTTACAAATCAAGTCATTCTCCCTTTTCTTTACAGAGATTTGCCTGCTGACCAAGGGACGGCGGACTGCCAGTGTTCGAGCAGATACATACTGTCGTCTTTACTCTCTTTCGGTGGACAATTTCAATGAGGTCTTGGAGGAATATCCAATGATGAGAAGAGCTTTTGAGACAGTGGCTATTGACCGACTCGATCGGATAGGTACTCTTTAGCTTTCACCTTTTCTCATTACAGTTTTATTTTTGTTTCGAATTCTGATGCATAGATCCCTTGTTAATTTGTGTGAGGAAAAAAAGCATACAGCTGTGTTGAGAATAGTTGTTTAGAAAGACCTGAGGTCATTTCTGCTCCTCTAAGTGCCCTGCATTGATTTGTTCATGTCTGTTTTCACTAGCTATGCAATCTGATAGCCCAACTGATATCACTTCGGTTTGAATCATCAGGTAAAAAGCACTGGTACAAATTCCAGATAGCATTAAAATAGTATGAAAAGTCAATACCACAAGTCTCTATTACATTCTAAATTTTACCATAATGTTCTTTTTATCTTTAAGGGCCAGTTTTACACTTTATACTTACATGAAGAATTAAAAATTTACACAATTATACTGGTCTCAGCAGAAATATCAAAATGTGTGTAATACATTTTCAGACATGTCCTACATAGATGTTTACACTGCAAACATCAATGTTGTGAAATATTTTATGCTACAAAACAAAAAATATGTTGAATAGAACTTATTAGTTATGCTAAAGATTTGTGTAGTTTCTCCAAGCAAAGTAGAGCCACATTGTCCTGCTGTAAAATTCATTAGCTATCCTGGAATATGATGAAAAGATAGTTTGAGTTTTTTCTTCAAGCTTTAACCAATTTGTACACCTTACCTTTCCTTCCCCTCTTACTTTGCGTAGTTCTGTACTAGAGTCCTAATCCAGCTTAACTACTATTCCCTGTAGAAACCTTTCCTTGCTTCTCTCCACATACCAGGAAGAATTCCCTTGATGGAGTCTCAGATAGTCTCCTACATTTCCATGTCATAGCACTGCCTTTGTTATAGTAACTGTTTCAAAAATAATACTAAACTTTATGAATGGAGAGAGCATCTTGAACTCACCATTACACTCACTTGCAATATCTGGTCCACAATGCATGTATGTTGAAGAGGGGGGAATGAGGAGGGAATAAATACACCTGAAGCAGATGGAGTTGGAAAAAGTTAAAAGTAAAGAAAAGATGTCTCCTGATCTTTATTCTTAAAAAGGTAAGGTCTTCCTTTGTATTGACAGCCTCTCACTCATCTTTTTTTTCCCTTTATATAGCACAGAGAGAAAGATTTTAAGGGTCAAAACAGGTGAGGTAAAGTAAAAGTGATGTGTGGACATTATCACAGGGCACAACAAACATAACGGAAGTTCATATTGGCAACTTTGATAACTCACTAGGCTTAGTCATCTATAGAGATGGCACCATGAAATAAGTAGACATTCCTAAAAGCAGTATTTGATGACAACCTTATTTTGCTCTGTGAGTGTTCATGTTAGACACAGAGACTAACTTCTTAATATTTGAGAATGGTTTTCTAAACCAAATAGGCCTCTTTAGATAAATTATTAAATTTAGTATATTCAGTAATTTCTATTAGCCTGATACATCTTCATTCATTCTTTTCGAAATTATGATTTTTCAAGAAAGTACATGAAATGGTTTTAATCAATAATGCAATCAACAACATTGCTATGCACCCAACTTTTGTGGTTTTGACCCTGATAAATTCTAACAGTTTTTTATGAAACTGTGCATTGAAAAGAGTATCGGATTCAGCAACCTGGTCTCGGGGACAGCCTTTCTGCAGGCACCCAGATGGTCAAAGGAAGCTAAGGGTTCACAGCCAGAATCCATTCCTTTTTCACACCCTCTTTCCTCTCCATCCCAGACTTCTAAGCAGCGATCATAACCTTCCCATGTCATAAATGCGATAAAGACAGCTGCTTCCCAATCCTGAGCCTTGTATAAATGGTTCTTTTGTTGACAGTGTGTCCCAGAGCAAACGCCCCAGTGTTGTCACGCATTTTCCATTGCCTCGTCTTATAGACACAACTCAAAATTAAAATAATGGTTCTACATTTCTTCTATGATGCAGCTTTTCTTTTGCCATCTTTAGTCTTTACTATGAGATTTCTAAGGAGATGTAACATTGTCCAGCAGGCAGACGTTTCACTTCTGTTTGGGGTAACAGGTTAAGTTCTTGACTTCTAAACCCATGGGCCCTAATGCTGGCATACATCACCCTGGAGTAGCCCAGTCTCTTGTGGCATTATTAGTTCCTTTCAGTCTGTCTAAGTGCCTATTTTTCCTTTGCTGCTAGGCAAGAAAAACTCCATTCTCCTTCAGAAGTTCCAGAAGGATCTGAACACTGGTGTTTTCAACAATCAGGAGAATGAGATCCTCAAGCAGATTGTGAAACACGACAGAGAGATGGTCCAGGCTATCCCTCCGATCAACTACCCTCAAATGACAGCCCTGAACTGCACATCATCAACCACTACCCCAACCTCCCGCATGAGGACACAATCTCCACCCGTCTACACCGCGACCAGCCTGTCTCACAGCAACCTGCACTCGCCCAGCCCCAGCACACAGACACCCCAACCCTCGGCCATCCTCTCACCCTGCTCCTACACCACAGCAGTCTGCAGTCCCCCTGTACAGAGCCCCCTGGCCACACGAACTTTCCACTATGCCTCTCCCACTGCTTCCCAGCTGTCCCTCATGCAGCAGCCTCAGCAGCAGCTACAGCAGTCGCAGGCACCGCAGACTCAGCCGCCGCCGCCCCAGCAACAGCAACAACAGCCACAGACACCTGGTAGCTCTACCCCGAAAAATGAAGTGCACAAGAGCACGCAAGCACTTCATAACACCAACCTGACCAGAGAAGTCAGGCCCCTCTCGGCTTCGCAGCCCTCGCTGCCGCATGAGGTGTCCACGATAATCTCCAGACCTCATCCCACTGTGGGCGAGTCCCTGGCCTCCATCCCTCAACCTGTGGCAGCTGTCCACAGCACGGGCCTTCAGGCGGGGAGCAGGAGCACAGTGCCACAACGTGTCACCTTGTTTCGACAGATGTCCTCGGGAGCCATTCCCCCTAACCGAGGAGTGCCTCCAGCACCCCCACCACCAGCAGCTGTGCAGAGAGAATCTCCCTCAGTCTTAAACACAGACCCAGATACAGAAAAACCACGTTTTGCTTCAAATTTATGATTCTTGCTGATTGTCAAAACAGAAAAGAAATACTCTAATTAACAGAATATTCACAGATATTATTTTATTCTATCTCATGATAGATCCCTATAGCCTACTCTGAAAAGATATTTTAGACAGCTCTGGCCTACATGCAAATGTAAAAACATATATACATATACAATTAAATATATATCTCTATATATAAATGCCCAAGAGAAGTTCTAAAGACTTGTATAGTATTCAGTGTTACATGTCTTCCTTTCTTTATATCCATTAAAGGATTAAACACGATGTTGTAAGATCATTGATTTCTAACCTACCTTTACTTAATTCCTTTGATATGTGTAGTCCTCTCTTTTACGAAGAGTTCTTGGGGTCAATGGCATCAAAACTCGAATTTTAAAAAGGCAAATCCAATTAGGTCCAACACAGCACCAACCAATGTTTTCTTTCGTTAGCTGTGCCTCTGCATCTAAATTATTGATTATGTGGGATGAAATAACCAAATCCCAGTTTATAGCTCTAAAGTGTATTTTGGTGCTTTAAATTTTGAGTTAGGTGAATGAACACACTACATGCTCAGCCACCACAGGAGATAAACATTGCCACTGCGAAGGCATTCTCTAACCTCAAGCGTGTTCATTGATTTGGCAGAAAGGAGGAGGAGATAGTTGTCTTCGTGTGTCATTGGACTTTTACCAAGACTCAGTCGATGTTAGTTGTAAATAACTTTTCAACCCAAGTAAAAGTAACTACCTGTGTTATGTAGAGATAAGAGTCACTCACTGTTTAGAATTCAGTTTTATGGCTTCACTTCAAAACTTCAGAGTTTTAAATTTCACAAAACCGAATAAGTGTGACAATTGTTCAACTGTAATGCAATGGCTTCAGACCTACAATATTATTTTAACCTGCAATATTTTATGCAAAATTGTATGCTTGGATCTACAAATTGCTTGTATTATACCAAAAATTATTACTTTTCTTCCTTATTGACATAATCAAGCATCTGAAACTAGACCTGGCATGCTTTGGGGGGCAAAAAAAAAAGTAGATTCCAATCAGTAATTTCAGTAATTGTAAGAAAAGGCTTACAGTATTTCTCACTTCTAGAGGATATAACAATTCATTAATTGTGTCTTTTAAAATTCTTAAAAGGCTGACTTGGATCTCTGACTTAAATCTAGAAGTGAGGTTTTTCACTTTAATTTAATATTATTGCTGTTACTATCATTTAAACAATTATTTGCAAATCACAGCTTGGTTTGCAGTTATATGTTCTGTGTCTTCATATTAGTTGGTAGTTTATTGTGATGTTAATGTGAAGAAATAAATATAATATATCATCACGTCTGTTTGGAAATGTGCATTTGCCCTCTGTATATTGTAGCTAAGCCGTTAGTAAATCTTAAGGCATGTGGAAACCAACATAGTCCTTAGACAGGAGGTTTGTTCTTTCAAATGTGCTGGACATAGTGTGACTGCAGCGACAGGAAGCAGGGGTGAAGCTGTGCTGTCTGGAGGCATTGTTTGTTTGTTCATTTGTTTCCTTAATTCTTTCCGTGAGCATCAGCCTCTTAGAGAACGTGGGCTTACTGCATCCCACACATGTGGAGGATGACTGGACCACAATGGGAAGACTTTTAATGTCTGACTTCTGTAAATAACTCAAGAGTGTGACCTGAAGTGGAGGTCTTTAGCAGCACAGGCATGGATGGTCCACTTAAGAACTTAAAATCCACACATTCTGATGGGACAGGGCCTCTAGATAGACTTGAGGACAGGAAACTAAAGCAGCAGCAATGGCTATAAAGTGGATCCATTTTGCCTGTTATGACTTTTATGGATCTATCTAACACCTAAAAAACCAAAAAGATTTGTTAGGATTAATTGCTAACAGATCCTAATTTGTGTGGAAACAATATACAATGCTAGGCAATGTAAGGGTATTCATTACTGACATGGTGGTGACCAATGACAGCCTGCTGGGAATGATGTAAAGAGATCATTCAGCCTACCTAGAATCTATGGGAAAGTTACAAGACCATTTATGTATCAGTACAAAACTTCTTTATTTTATTAAAATATAAAGATTAGCATCAATATATTAAGATCATGCACTAGTCCTTTAAATTATTAAAGGCCTACATTTGGCAGGATTAATGGGTTTGTTAGTAATATATTTTTTATACATAAAATTTTTTGAGCACTATTGGGAAACATCAGCAAAACTGAACTGCATGATCATTCAGTGGAACCATAAAGTTTCTATTCATTTTGTACTAGAATGGACAAAGAATTCTAAGGTTTATATGCTAAACTATCAAAATGGTACAGGGTAAATTCAATATACATATGTACGAATGTGTGTTTATATACACATATTTAGATTAAGGAGAAAGTGATTCACATTCCTGTAATATAAAGGTACAGTGCTAGGTGAACATGACTTTTTTTTCTCTGTACATAATTAAGCTCAAGTTTGGAGTTTTAATCTGTACAGAAAGAACTGTATTATTGATCTTTTGCTGCTGAGAAGATAAGAAAATAGCTAATCTTGTCACTGTATGACCAGGGAAAAGTTAGAATATGTCTTTTGTCTTTGCTCAAAGCCATACATATAAATATATATAAAGATTATTAATAAATCCAACAGAAAATAAACTAAAATTATGAATATTTTATTTTATTGCTGAACTCTAATCAAATGTTTTTCTTTGTTGATGAATATAGATTTGCCTGTCTTTCTGTCTTTGTATAATTTTCAAAAAACTTATTCTTGAAAATCACCATGCAATTCTTTATAGATATTCTACAAATATAGAATTATTTAAATAATAATTTAAATAATTTAATTAAATAATTTAAATAATAATTTAAATAGAACATGGATTTTTCCAGTCATCTCTTTGTTTTACCTTCCTCATATAGTAAAATTTTCTTTTATTTTTTACTCCATGCCTATTTAATACATTGTGTTTTTCCAGTTTTAAATCACAGCCATGTTTATATATTGGATATGAGGATGATTTTTAATTTATGTACATGGCATGTTTTCTTTGGACTTTTCAAATGCCCCAGATGAGGTTTATAACAATGAGGGTAAATAATGAGCTATTCCAAAACACAATGAGGATAAAATAGTAATTTTACTGTAATCCTCAAACACAGCCTGCCTCCAGGTCTCTGTGACCTCCCCACGAGGAAATGATTACCAAGTGAATGCCATCCCACTTTTCAAAGATGGCTATTCTGCCATTTACAGGCCTAAATGAACATGGTATTTTCAGAACATTGCAAAGGAAACAATCCAGTTTTTTTTTTGAGTAATTCCTATAGGACATGAACAATTTAAGCAATGTGATAAGCTTAATCTTTTAGAGATATTAAAACTGTAGTTCCTTATGTTTTAAAGTACAAACCATTTATCATAGTCTTTCAGGATTATTATGAGGAAATATATCAATCTATTCCTTATTGACTAAAGGTTCTTATTTGATAGTATTAATATAATTGCTCCTTTGGACCATACTTTCCATATTTTTATAATATTAAAGTACATGACCCAGAATTTTCTCGCTTCTATCTCGAGCACTATAGAGCACATGTCAATGCAAGTGTGGGATGCGTTGTTCTTGCTGCTGTTATTATTTATATTCACTGGTCATGACAGAGATTTACTATGTGCTATGATAGTCTACCTAAAAGTTCATCAGCCTGTGCCATAGGAAAAATTTATGCTCAGAATACAGTCAGGTACTGAGCTATACTAAATCTTGAATAGTCAATGAAAAAGTAGCCATGAAATACACAGTTGAACATGTACCAAATTATATCTAAGTTCTTTCAAATTTGTCAAAACAGTTTCCAGAATATTTTCAAAATCATGGTGGAGATTTTCTATCAAAGAGTTTTATTGATTATAAGCTTATTTATGCTTGCTGTGGTCACTTGACAATCGTGACTTTCTGAAGCAGCTCTATTTCAGTTATAACAAGTAACACATGTTTATTATTGTTCTTTAAAGTGATGCATGAAGTATACAAATATTGCCTGACTACAGAAAAGTTTCAGATTCTTACAAGTCAATCTTCCACCTCCCATTTTGAAGTTTTGAGTAATGACTGTAATGAGCATTGCTTTGCTTCCCTAAAGCAATTGACACAATCATGGATGGGTCATTCTGATCATGGTCACATTCCTAACTTAGAGGTATAAGTAGTTTATGCTTCCCCATGCAGGAGAAAATATCCTGGTGAAGTAAAAAATCCATTACTACAAATGATCACTTCATTCTAACTCAAAGGAAAATTTTTGAATACTTGATTGCATTATACTTTGTTCAGTTCTCATAACGAAATGCCATCACTTCCATTTCTTCATATTAAAACAATCTCTCTGACACAAGGTGATGAGGAATGAACACAGTTTTCCAAACAAGTCTGGAATAAAGGTGATATGAGTGACTTATTTGTTCCAGGTATAATTTTTGATGCTCCAGATGACTTAATAAAAAACAAATGTTGTTTTATAAAATCAAAATGAATGTGATAATTTTATTATGACCCATTCTTAATTAAAACAGTACCCAACCACACACTTAAGTGACCATGCCTCTCTTATCTCACCATAATTCCATCCTTGTTTCTTAGCTAAGGGTGTTGAGTAGTAACAATGAAGATTGAAAGCTTTTGTTTTAAAGAAACCTTGCCAGTTCTTGCCCCTGGCCCATCATGAGACTTGTTTAAAGGTAAGAGTAAAAGAAAGCATATGCAAGTCCTTGAATTTATTTCCAAGACACTTGATATAGAAAAAATGACAGTAAAAAGAATAAATTCTGAAGAAAGCATCTTCGTGAAGTGATCAATGAAATCTGCTTCTAGAAGGTGAATGTTTAACAGAATGCTGGTTATTGGCAATACTTACATCTCATTGAAGCTTGAATGTGTCATAGACTAAAGAAAACAAATGGTAAAATAGGACTTACATCCATTTTTGTTATCAGACTGAGAGTTTTATAGTGTTATGCTTTAATCTTAATTTTTTTAGAACAATCAAAGGATATATTTGCAAGTTTGTGCTTTGCTAATGTGAAAGGAAATAAAATTAATTTGTGACAGAGCAAGAACTAAGGCTATTTGTTACCTCACACTACTTGTGAGGCTGCTAGACCTGAAGAAAGACCCTGTGCTTGTCAAAGAGTAGGCCTAAATTCTGGAAGTGAAAAATTTGCCAGCTTTGCATGTAAAAACAGCACAGCGTGAAGAGCAAGGGCATGAAGAACCACAAATGAAAAGGAGTTATCATATACAACATAGAAATGATTGGGAATCAAATGAAGCTAATTTCCCAGAACGCACTGGTGGTAGCCTGTTCCACAGGCTGACAAATGAACACATTCTTTGGGGATACCTTATTTCTTGTGTAGCATAAATCACCATTCTACTCAACGAGAACTAGCTCTTTATTACTCCATAATTACAATCAGTTTTTATCATTTGAGTAGACCGTGCCTTTTTTCAGTGGACACATCTACAAAAATCAGTAAAACAGCAATTCTGCAAAAATAAGGACCATTTATGTTTCTATTAAAATGACTTAGAATTACTTATATTTTAAGCAGAAATGACAGATTTTGACAAAACAGAAGTTAAAATTTTATCAGATTAAGCATTGTTCTCTAAAAAGAAAATTGAGATTTGTAGAGACAAACATTCTCTTAAAACATATTTTAGTTTCCATTTAAATGTGGCAAACCCTCTAAAACAGGTGACAAGGCTTGGAAAGAAGTAATCACATAACTCATTAGAGAGATAAAAATAAATTTGTCCAATGTATAGTGTCATTTTATTTTGGTAGTATGTGGCAAGGGTCTTTGTTTCTCAGTACTTAAAAATAAATATTGCCTGCCTAACACCTTTAAGATATATATTGCCAAGGTCTTACACAAAATTCTATTGACAACAAACAATTTTGAATGCCTGATATGTAGCTTGAAGTTTTGAGCTTGAGTAATATTAAATGGCATTTCATAAACAAAGTTTTCATATAGACAAAGTAGTATATGTCTTCCATATACTTTTATTACAAAGATCAAAAGTATATTAACCATATTGACTCACAGACAAAAGCAACAGTGTTCATCGGACTAATCATCATAAAATGCTGGACACATCCGCAAGCAACACAAATTAAAATCTACTTGACATCCCAATCAAGAACAGTCTTTAGGATCAGTGCCAAATTAATATAAGTATTAAAAACAGTGATTTATGTCTTCTTGGCAACAGCAATCTCATTTTGGAAGTTAGCCAAAATTAATTTCAAGCCACAGGTTTTCAATCTGATATATGGAACTCTTTGTGATAAAAAGCAAAGTGTGGTTCATTTTGGGTGTACCTTATAACTGTCCCTAAAGGTCTAGTGATGATCTGACAGCATTGACAAATACAGTTTCACAGAGTCTGCCTATGCACAATTAAAGCAGTATGATTTTTTTCATTAAAAGGCTTAATGACCTTACTGCTTAAAATACAAAATATCAAAAAATAGTTTTAGTTTCTTAGAAGCATAAAGGACCTGTGTTCATTTTGTACATCTTTTTAATGGGATGGATGTTTACCTAGGACACTCTGTTTTTATGAGTAAATGGTATTGACTTTTAATTGCTTAGAGAAACACTTTGCATTGATATAAAGTAATAAAGTGAACTATCTTTATATCAGCCTTTAACAAAAGCACATAGGTAAAAATACGTTACAAGGTTTCATTATTCTCTATACTAAGTATGAATGCTGGCCCATTTTATGATTGCATGTATCACAGTATTTGAAACTAAACTTGGCTGGACTTCTGGTATGATGACAAAGATTCTTTCTACATGGGGTGTTTTGTGAACAAAAGAAAGGTTGGAGGGAGTGATGGATGGAAAGACGTAGGGAGAGAGGGAATTTGACTTAACAATATTAAATTTTTTAGTCATTTATTTACAGAGAACTAACTTCATCATATACCTGAATGTTAGCTGGATGTGGAAGAAAGCACAGTGGCAATCTTGCCATTGCCAGAAAGCTTCTCAAGAATTAGAAAAGCTGGACGCTTTGCAAATGGACATTCATGCATGTTCCAGAAAGATTCTGGGTGGCTGTGGATTGTGACCCCTTTGAGGGTCAGATGACTCTTTCACAGGGGTCATCTGAGACCACGGGAAAGCACAGATATTTACATTATGATTTATAACAGTAACAAAATTAGTTATGAAGTAGTAATGAAAATAATCATATGGGTGGGATGCAGCACAACGAAAGGAACTGTATTAATGGGTTACAATATTTGCAAGATTGAGAACAACTGTTTCAAGTAGTAAAATACTATAATCATTCAACTGACTTCAGTTGGTATGCTCCCCAACAGAAGAGGTTATGTCTTTCAAATCTTAACCAGCTTGAAAATCTACCCAAAGAAGTTCCTACCTATCAGCTCCATATACCATATTTCAGAAAATATATATTTCTGAAATAACAAAAGATGAAGTTCTGACAAGAAAAGATTTTATATTTTTAATTACACTATACCTAGTAATTATAAATCCATTATGTATTGTGAATTCATTAAAAGCTTTACAGGTTTATTATGAGCATATTATGTCTACAGAGAATTTATTAGCATGCCATTAGTCCTTTATTTTATATGTGAGAATAGGAAGACAGAGGGACTAGCCAACAACTAGAAATAGAAAGAATTTTCAAATTTCAGTCTACAGGCCTCAGGTTCCAGAGAACAGAAATTTAGAATACAGGAAACACAAACTGCAAAAAGCCATCCAACTCCGGTATGTAGGCATGTAGGAAAGAAGCAACATGGATGAATATCAGATGCAGTCTGGATGCATTGTTCAGTACTCGTCTCCTACATGTTGTATACAGTGATCACTGTAAAGGCAAGTAGAAACATAACACTGACCTGGTTAGGAAGACTGCTTTAAAGTATATGATTTAATGTGTTTTTAAATTACTATTATGTATGGAGCTGATAGTTGTTATCACTTAATATCACGTTCCTTTCTGGTTTTCTTACAGTGTTTTTCTATCATTTATGTCTTCCCTGGGGGCCTTTCTCCACAATATATTTCATAATTGCCTTGAATAATATGAAATACATACTCAAATAGTCATGGGATTTATTTTAAATGCACCTAAAATGGATAGTTAAAGTTAATACAGTCATTCTAAAGAAAGTCGTAAAATATGAATAAATTTTTAAAAATAGAAGGGGTTAATTTGAAATTGCATTGAAAGTGTGGAAGTGGAGGGAAGAGCAATAGACTTCAAGACTCAACTTTAACCTTTCAGAAATAAAGGAAGAAACCTGAAGAAAGCAACAAGATCCATGTATAATTCTATTTCCTTTCTGCCCTATGCAATGTCAACAGTAGCATCTCTACAAATATTAAGCACAATGTGGCTACTGAGAGAAAGGATGAAGTTGCGACTATCCAGAGTAGGGATAGGCTGAAAATATACTTTATTATTAAAAAGAAAACCTGCAAAGAAACAAGCAAACAAAAGAAAGACAGCTTTTCACCCAGGGCAGAAGCAAACCTATTGGCAGGAAAGACACAAAGTGGCAAAGAGAACTCTTTAGATTACACAAATGCACGCAAGGCCTCTGAAGTGCCATGGTGAGAGGGTTTCCCACCACCCTAAGTGAAAAACACAATGCTAACAGTGATCACACAAAATTGCATGTCCAAGGTGTTTCTTCTCTCTCATGCTTACAACAGCAAGCTTCTCTTCTGACTTTAAACTAGCAGGACTGCTATCATGTTCTGTACTCATTGTGGTTAATAGCACTCTGTGTAGTTTCACCTTAGGAAGCCTAGTCCTTAGATTGTTCGAGTGCACATGGGAATAGCATGACAGAGATTTGCCCAATGTAACTGTCCAACATTATGTACACATTAATTTTTAAATTACTTCAAGTGTTTTCCAACAATTCTATTCATACTGTGGTTAAAAACAAGTTTCTGAAAACATAACCTATTTTGTTCCACCAATTATTCCTCTCAGAAGAAGGAACCATGATAAAATATCTTCCCTATAAAATAGGATTGATCGTTGCTGATGGGCAAAGTTACTTTTTTCTAGAACTGTTTTACTTGTGAGCATTTGGTTCTTTTCCTTTCCTTTGTATTTCTCCTTTCTTTCTTTCCTTCCCCCACCACAGTCTCTATCTCAATCTTTCTTGTTTTTTATTTTCTGTTGTTTCTTATTTTTTTATTGCTTTATAATCCTGGTCATTCTATAACTTACTGTGTAGACCAAGATGTCCTCGAACTTGTGGCAATCCTCCTGCCTCTGCCTCCTGAATGCTGGGATTATACATGAATGCCACTATAACTAATGGAAAATCTTGTTTCTATAAGAGAGTGTACTACACAATAAAAAGTATTCAACTGAGAACAAATACAGTGACTAACAGAAAAAAATTACTAAGGGAAAAATGCCAGATTAATTTGAAAATATCAAATTGAACTTTCTGCTTTCTAAGGATGTCTTTCTACCGGGTTTATAAAATTTGAATGACCTAATAATAGGAGGAGCATGGATTGTAATGTATAAGTTTTCTTAGTTAATGAAACTTGCACATTTCTATAAGAAACTGGATATACAGTCAGAGGTTTTCAAATGGTAACATCTGAAGTACCTAGTGGCACTTTTAGATGTATTATGAATTTCATGTTGTTTTGAACTCCTGCTGTTTAGTCACTTTTTTTGCTCATGTCAACTTTCTTTATACATATATCCCTTGAAGTCCTTATACTTATGTCATATATAAACACACATATATATCATATAAATCACATATATATATATTATACATATATGTCCTTGAAATTCAACTAACTCAGTTCCTTGACTTGCCATCTTGCCATTTAGGTGTCCACTAAGTTATCAAATTCATTCATTGAATAGTAACATGTGTCAAGGAATACCCTGAACATTGTAGATTTAGCTATGATTCAAAAACAAAAATTTAGGTTAAGACAGGAGGCTTGGTGGTTAATCGTGCTTACTGCTTTTACAATGGACCTAGGTTCAGTTTACACTGACATGTTGGCTCACAGCAGATTGTGGTTCTAAGAGATCCAGTAATCTAATGTCCTCACCTATCCTTCAGATGTACCAGGAAAATGCATGTGTATATTAACAGATGCAGACAAAACCTCCCATGCATATAAAATAAAAGCAATAAAAATCTTTTTTTTACAGCGAACAATAAAGGTTTCTGTTCCCATTAAGTTTATGTCGTTAAAGAAATAGATGATAAAGTCAGTGAAAGTATGTACAGAGAAGAAAACTTGGAAAGGAAATAGATGTAGGGGAGCAGGAGGTAGAGGGAGTGCCAGGATCAAGGACTGGGAGGAGAGGCACTACAGTATCGAGAATCACAAACTGTACCAGTCCGAGGAGTGAGAAATGAACTTTCAGGGACTTAAGCATTTCTAGAAATGACACACCACAATGAAAGATCCTGGCCTCACAGGGGAGAGCGAGAGGGCTTTGGATAAGCATGGAGAGCCTGAAGGCTACAGATAATTTACATGTCATCCTTTTACCATGGACCATGCAGAACTTGCTTTGGTTTATAGTTTTTACCCAGCCTGATCCGTGGTACTTCTATCAAAACAGAAGAAAGAAAATGAAGACATATTATATTATAATTTCCTCACCCTTCCTAAGTCTTGCCGTTGTAGCCACTAATGTTTCTAATCTAACATTTATCTGCTTTATCTTCTTTCCAACTATGACTTAATCTTAACAACCACATATTCTCACTGTAAAAATAAGTTGTCCAATCTTCTGTAACTAAGCTTCTTTTTCCCATTAAATCTCTGCACCTGCAGTGTTTAAAAGTCTGGCTATATTGACTGTCTCTACTATCTATGTCTGTATGTGCTACTTTCATAGTTATGCAATATCTTCCCCTTTCATTGTTTTATTAGTTTTACTCCGTGTGTGGGTGTGGGTGTATGTATTTGTGTACATGGGAGTGCAGGTGTGTACATCCCAGCAGAGGCAAGGGATCAATATCTGGGGTCTTTCCTCTTAAGTTCTTCCCCTTGTTTTTTAAACAGGGTCCTTCATTGAACCTGGAGATGTGCTCTCAGCCCGGGGTTTTAGGCATACACTATAGATGCAGATCTCTGTATAAGTCCTAGGGAAACTGACTCATATAACAACTTTATCCACTGGTAGATCACCCTCATCCCTCCATAAGTCAGTGTGTGTATGGGAAGACAGACAGACTAAGAGACAGAGACAGAGTGAGACGTGTATGTGTGTGGCATGCCTGATCAAGTTCATGTGCCACTATACATATGTTGTCAGAGGACAAACTTGGGTGATGGTCCTTGCCTTTCCATTTCATTTGGGATGAGATCTATTCCTTGATGCATAAGCCAGGTTATCTGGTAGCTGGGACTTCTGGGGCGACTCTTTGTCAGCCTCCCATGTGCCATAGAGCATTGGAATTGCCAACACTGATATGCATCCAGTCCTTATGTGTGTTCTAAACACAAATTTTCCAACTTACATAACTAGAGATTTTGCCCATGAAGCTATCAACCCCACCTCTACACAGACTCGCAAATTTACACAATTTAATGCAAATTTAAAATATTTGTAGGCGATTGGTATATAACTTCTATTTTATAGGATGGATCTGAGAATCCTATAAAGGAAATCTCATGAAAAGTTTTACTCCAGCTCTTGGCCCATATTCAACACTTGACGTACAACAAGAAGAACTTTGTAAGTCATGACACAATGAATCACATGGGACAGACCTTCCTAGTGGGAAGGGCTACACGTGGAATTGAGTGCCTTTACATGGGAACATGGACCTAAACTCAGTGCACTGTTTCTATGGGCCACATGCTCTAGGGTTTATTATCTTTCCAGATAAGTTTTAAGAGCAGGTGGTACTACGTATTCAGTTGTCTTGGTGTCAGCCATCCTAGGGCCAATGAGGCTGCTTTCTTCTATGTGCTCTTAGATGTGGTACGTCAGAAAGGCAGTGCTCCTAGACAGGCACAACAAGTTCAACAAAACTCTCCTCAAGTTGGAAGTATGTGATAGTAGAGGAGCAGCAGAATCTTTCTGCTTCTTAACATGGGTGTGACAGTCAAATTTGTCCTGAGATCTATTGTATGGAAGATTGAGCTTTAATAGGGTACTGTATACAACCTTTTTGTAGTTAAATACTGTAACCTCATCTCTTTAAAATAGGAATCAGTAATTGAGTACAACAGTCATCCATCATGTTGTTAAAGTATAATAACTGCCTCGGGATGGGGGAGGGTGGAGATGGAGGAAGGGTGGATATTGGAAAAGGGAATAAGATATCTACATTAAGGGAGTCATTTTAAGATTGGCAAGAGACTTATCTCTAGAGGGGATCCCAGGTGTTCACAGGGATGTCCCCAGCTAGGTACTTGGGGGGCAGAGGAGAGGGTGCCTGAACTGACCTTGTCCCATGATTACATTGTTGAATGTCTTGATCGACACCATACAGATTTCACATGACGGATGGGGATGGAGCCAGAGACCCACATTTGCATCAGAGCAAGAGTCTGAGCTATCAGGGTCCAGTGGAGGGGCAGAGGGAGGGAGAGGATGAGCAGGAAGGTCAGAACCCTGAGGGACTGGCCCACCAACTGAGATGGTGTGCTTGATCTATTGGGAGCTCATCAAATCCAGCTGGACCAGGGCTGAATGAGCATATGACCAAATTGGACCCTCTGAAAGTGGCTGCCAATGGGGACTGACTGAGAAGTCAATGATAATGGCACAGGGACCTATCTCTTCTGCATGTATTGGCTTTTTGGGAACCTATTCTATATGGATGCACAACTTCTTGGACCGGGATGGAGCGGGGAGGGCCTTGGGCTTCCCACAGGGCAGGGTATCCTGCCCCATTTTAAGGAAGCAAGGGGACGGTGGGTGGGGTATTGGGGTACGGGAGGGCCTGGGACAAAGGGAGTAAATGTAAATTTTTCTTTTAACTATTAAAAAAGTATAATAACTAAAACATGTAAATGTATCTCTACTTGGCTACACACAGCACCTTAGCTTCCTTGTGGTTTATTTACGAAAAGGCACTTTTCTGAAAGACACCACACCAAGTTTTCTCCATCTCTGAAGTACAGGTCCTATTAAAAGCCAAGTGCCTGTTTGAGGTGCTGAGAGAGACGACCATCGTGTAATTAGACTTCTGTAAGTGCCCAAGTGTAGTCCAACTCCTCAGACTCACAGTAAGCATCTTCACGTAAGAAATTGACCTTCTTTCTCCGTAGTTAAATTAAGGATCATCGCTAGACAGTTAGAATGTAAGAAAGTGACATGAGGCCATTCTTTCTCTATTTTTCCTTTTCTTTCTTTTATTTTTTTTTAGAACTTGTACTTTAAAAGAGCCAAGTACAATTGCAAACCTGCACAATCCTTGGGGTTGGCAAGCTCTGCAAGCTGTCATCCAGACTCAGTTCTAAAAGCTCCCTTCACAGCATGGACTGATAATTAAACTTCACTATTATTTCATGGTTTCTCTAAAAGAAAAAATTAAAGTCAGGGAGGGGGAAAAAAGGAACTCACTTCATGGCAGAGTCCTTTAATGCTACTGCGGTGAACACTGTTGTCAAAGATCTGTAGACAAGTGATAAAAGAGTGGGACCAAAATAATCAGAGAACTGTGAAGTCAGGAAATTGAAGCTTCCCTGAGTTTCATGTTTCATGTCTTCTGTTTAACCAGGTGCTGAATCCAGTCACAGAAACTGAGAGCTGTTCATTTCATTGACTGTTTACTGCTAAAAAGATGCTGAAATTAAAGATATTGGAAGGTCGCAGCATTTGTGTTTGAGGGCTGGAGAGAGAGGGCTCTGCAGATAAGGGGATGTACTCTCCCTTGCAGAGGGTCTGAATTTGTCTCCTAGCATCCACATCTGGTGGTTCACAAACAACTGTAACTCTAACCCTAGGGGATGCCAATGATTTTGGCCTCTGTAGGTACATGCATTCATGTCCAAACACAAACACTGAGAGACACAAAAAAACTTTGGATTAAAAAAAATGAAATAATAAAAACTTGGCTTTAAAATTTTAATTTTAGGATTTGTTTTGTTTTTAGAACATATATAACCTCAGATTAAATGTAGTTGCTAATACAACAAAACAAGCAAACAAAAAACAAAAAAGAACATGTTGTTTTTAGGAGAAATAATTTACAGTCAATGACAATTATAATATTCTATGATCTTCTTTGGCTTCTTTATGGTTAGGAATAAAAGTACTAGTACATGTTCAGAGTTTGGCTTAACTTGAAATTTATATGCATTAATTTTTACATTGGGGATGGCAAAAAGGCCAATGTCCTTCACACATTCATTCTTTGAAGTGAATTGGTCAATTATTAATACTAAAAACACTTCTTAACACAGTTCTTTCTTCTAGGATTATATGACTTCCTGTCATACGTCTGGAAAATTCAAAATGTATGTTTAAATTTAGATATAATAAAAGTGATTTTGCCTTTGAATCTTCTAATTATCATTTTCTATATTGTTCCATCTATTTCTTTATTCACTCCTTCAGTTCTACAAGGCCCAAAAAACAATCTGTCATCATTATAAATTCTATGTGAGTTAATGAGGGCTTAAATTTTCCAAGGTGTGTTTGCATTTTGAAAGTAAGTGCAGTTGTAAAAATGGGAAACGTGTTATAAAAATACCCAAGTATTAAACAATTATTGGGCACCAACTAGTGTTCTTATATGGAAAGATAGAAGTTAGCAAAATAATCTAGACTGCCTCTAAAACCAAGATTTTTAAGCCTAAAGACCCGTGAAAATAGGTGGGAGGACTACTTAGCATCCTCAGAATTATTTGACAGGGGCTAGTCATACCATCAGTATCACTATAATAGTCTATAACAAATCAAATGTTTTCTGAGTACTGGTGAGTATAGATAAACTAAACACTTGAAGTGAATGGTAGAAATTATAAGTAAGAATTCAAGACAAATGAAGAAGGAATGCCAAAAGACTGTAATTGTACCAAATTACATTGACATTAATAATCACAATTATCATAATGACAATATAGATAAAGCATATGGAACTATGAAGTTCTATATATATATATATATACATTTATGCTAGTATCATAAGAGATTTCCTGAAGATCCAAGAATGGTTTACCAGAATCCCCTGTTATTTACATTGGCATTGCTCCTAAAATGTTCACAAGTTAAGAACATGATATCTAAGGCAATATTCAAAAGGATGGTTTGGCATAGTTAGATCTGAAGGGCTCTCAACTCATCAATGAGACAATTTGTTTTATTCATGGGTTAGTCATTTAAGTGTGTAGTTTTGGAGATGAATGACGCTAGGAACTGGAGGTAGTACTGGCATTTCATGGTCTTTTAGGAATATTTTTTATTCCTAGTGTTTTTATTGTTTCTCTTTCTCACTCTCTCTTCATTAAAGTGAGTATACTTTCTCTTTCATACCTTCTCGTATGTTATTGGCCATAAAAAAAGGAACCAGTTTACTGTACAGCAAAACCTTTGAAGACACAAACAGAAAACTCTATCCGACTTTTGAAATAATTTATGTCAGGTATTTGATTCCTATGAAGAAAAGGCTTACAAGCACATCAGCCTAATCCAACTTTTCTCTCTAAGTAACCTCAGCACACCACTAACCCTAATATAGTTCTGTCTTGAAATTTCTCCTTTCGTAACTTAATTTACTAATAGTTTAACTATAGGGAGGTTTTCCTTATTGTTTATTTACTTCTTTCTATTCAATCTCTTCAGAATTGGCCTATTTATTCATCTCAACCCATTAAATGAATACAGTACTCCTATCTTCACCAATGGCATCGCACTTCTGCTAAAAAACAGTTTAGAAGATATAAATCACAAATGGCCTTTCCCTTTGAAAAGCACAGTGTAATATGTACTCTGTTTTCTTCCTTGAAATGGTCTCTTAAATTCATGCAGATAGCTCTGTTGCCATCAAGTCAAGGTATTGTCTTTGATCTTGAGTTCCTGGAATTAGGATGCTGCAGCACTTTTGTCTCACACACAGGTCTCCACACTTTAAATATTTATGAGTAACCTGTGTAAGAATGCAGCATGTATTATGCCTAACATGCCATCTTCTTGACTGTAGGAGGCCACTAGTTAGTTATCAGCCACTTGGCTCTAGAACTGTATTATTTAGATCACTGCTTGGACCATTAGCTCTAGCTTCTTATTGGCTAACTCTTACATCTTAATTTAACACATCTCCATTAATCTGTGCATCACCTCAAGGCCGTGGCGTACCAGCAAAGTTTTAGCACATATGTCTCCAGCAGCCACTCTTTGGCTTCCCCTGACTCTGCCTCCTTTCTCCCAAAACTCATCTCAGTTTTCCCCACCTATATCTGTTCCCCTATAGCTCTGCTATAGGCCCAATGCAGTTCTTTTATTTATCAATGGTAATCATAGCATACAGAGGGAAATCACACAACTTTTGACTGTTGTCTCAGGTTGCAGAAAAATGCCAAGTCAATGTCTCCACTTTACATAAAGAAACTTATATCTGCCTTTTTTTAGTTACCCTGGCCATCAATTATTATTCACACTAAAAAATGCAACTTTCAACACCCTTCCCTCAACATAAGCAAAGCCATTTAATGCCTGTACCCTCCACCACAAATCTCACTTTACGCTGGTCCTCAGTCTCTGTTCTTTACCACCAACTGACATTACTGTCAGCTATCTCATGGTCATAGTGCCTTAAGGGCATAGCAAGAAGTGTTTCTTTATTTAAATAGGCTACCAAAAAAGAGTATATAATGAGTGCATGTCAACCAGCTTATAAGAGCAGAGGATACAAATGTGATCAAATTCATTGATAGAGCATTACCTAGGCTGTGCAACATCCTGAGTACTATAAAGAAAAAACAACAACAACAAATTTACGTATTTACTTACTGACCTTCAGTTTTACTTTATAGCATGTATATAGAATTTTGTAAGATAATTGTTCACAAACTAGCGATTGCAAACAGTATCAATTTTTGGAATGGAAACCATGGAATGAGCTCAATCACCTGCAATAGACAATGAAGTAAAGGGCAATGGCAGGCTTCCCACAGAAAATGTTCTTTCTATTGAGAACTGATGATGTCTTAAATCTATTTGGAAAACATCACATGGTGTTGGGGAGTACATGACTTTACATTTATGGAGCATTCCAGGAAGAGGGAATATTGAAGGGAGTTCCCATGGCATGTAGAAGAGTGGCATTAAAAAACATCACTCTGGGCCAGAATGCCTGTGTTCTTCTTGCAGTATGGCTTGTCTAAGTGACTATAAGTAAACATTACTGTTTATATACTCTTAGGGAGGGAAGAATCTACTAAATCTGATCAGTTTCAGGGTCTTCCTGAAGCCATTTTTGAATCCCTTACTTCTTGTCATAAAAGATTTCATTCAGGTTT
>JAQHUG010000005.1:13340244-13355801 GCA_028555095.1 Dicrostonyx torquatus
GAAAAGGGGAAATGGTGTGGGAGGTCCTTCTGTCTATGTGTTGCTTTGATTGGTTAATGAATGAAGGAACTGCTTTGGGCCAATAGCAGAGCTATAGAAGAACAAGGCTAGCTGGGGAAAACTAAACGGAATGCTGCTGGAAGAAGGTGGAGTTGGGAGACGCAATGGATCCACCATCAGAAAGATGTGCTGGAATGTTGGTGACATACAGATTAATAGAAATGGGTTAAATTAAGATGTAAGTGTTATCCACAAAGAAGTTAGAGTTAATGGGCCAAGCAATGATTTAATTAATACAATTTCTGTGTGATTATTGCGGTTCTGGGCAGACGGGAAGAACAAGTGACCTCCTCCTACAATGGAGAATGTAATAAAGAAAAATCTATAGTAATCAAGAAAAGCAATCTGGACAAATTTCAAAAATTAAAATGTTCCAAGACACTTCTAATATGAAGTCCTATGAATGTCATGATTGTGGAAAGGCCTTTATGTTTTCTGCATCCCTTAGGAATCACATTAGATCACATACAGGACTCAAACGCTCCCAGACTAAAGAATGTGGAAAAGCCTTCTATTTTCTTGCTTTTTTTTTTTTAAAAGAAGCATATGAGAACACTCACAAAGTATAAACCTTATGAATATAACATGCCAAAACATTCAGTTATTCATCATTCCTTAGGAACACATGAAGATCCACAGTGTAAAGGGAAACTTTGAATGTAAAGGCTGGGGGAAATCTTTCAGTAGTTTCTCATACTTCAAAAAACATTAAAGAAGTCATAGTGGAGATAAATGTTATGAATGTAAAGAATGTGGAAAATCTTCAGTTATTCCTCATCATCATACAAATGTAAAGAATGCAGGAAGACCTTTAGTTCTTCTTACCTCATAATACACATAAGAATTCACACTGGAAAAGAGCCTTATGAATGCAAAGAGTCCTCAAAACTCATTGTACATGTGAGAACACATACTGGTTAGAAATCCTATAAATTTAAGAAATGTGGGAAGCCTACAGTTGTCCCTCTTCCTTAGAATTCACATGAGAAAACATACAGGAGAGATAACTTAAATGTATAGAATGTGGAAAAGCCTTCTATCTTCCTACTTCCTGAACACACATGTGAAAAATCAAAGTAGAAAAACACCCCATGAAGTAAAGATTGTGGTAAAGCCTTCAATTGCCCTTCATTCTTTAAGACACGTGTAAGAGATCATTCTAGACTAGTTCAATATAAATGTAAGGAGTATGGCAAGACTTTTAGGATGTCCTCATTCCTCATGGAACACTTAAGAACTCACAGTGGAGAGAAGCCTTATACATATAAGGAATGTGGGAAAACTTTATTCGTTTGTTAGTTCCTCTCATCTTACAGTACATAAAATAACACAACTGGAGGAAAACCCTATGGTTGTAAGACAAATAGCAAAGCTTTTATTTCTCATCTCAGTATGCACACAAGAACACATACTGGGGAAAAACTATATGAATGTAAGGAATGTGGAAAAGCATTTCAACTTTCTTCTTACCTTACTGTACATATATGCACACTGTCCACCATAAGTTGTCATCAGTGTTTTTGATATTGTCTATTCTTACAGGTGTGAGATGGAATCTCAGAGTTGTTTTGATTTGCATTTCTCTGATGAGTAAGGATGTTGAGCATTTCCTTAAGTGTCTTTTAGCCATTTTAGATTCCTCTGTTGAGACTTCTCTGTTAAGGTCTTTTTTTTTATTGGATTAGTTGTTCTTTTGATGATCAATTTATTGAGTTCTTTGTATATTTTAGAGATCAGACCTCTGTCTGATGTGGGATTGGTGAAGATATTTTCCCATTTCGAAGGCAGTCATTTTGTCTTGTTGACCATGTTCTTTGCTTTACAGAAGCTTTTTCAGGTTTAGGAGGTCCCACTTATTGTTTCTCTCAGTGTCTGTGCTACTGGACATCTCCTGGGCCAATGCATTCCATTGTATTCCTACATAGCAGTTGGAAGGGATGCATCTGGTACAGCCTCTTTGGATGTCAGTTTGGCAATATCTCAGAAAATTAAGAAACAACTTTCCAAGACCCAGCAATATCATTTTTGGGTATAAATCCACTCAACCCACAAGGACATGTGCTCAACTATGTTCATAGTAGCATTGTTTGTCATAACCAGAACCTGGAAACAGCCTAAATGATCCTTGACCAAAGAATGAATAAGGAAAATGTGGTACATTTATATAATGGAGTACTACACAGCAAAAAAAGCTATTGACATCTTGAAATATGCAGGCAAATGAATAGAGCTAGAAAACAACTGAGTGAGGTAACCCCGACCTAGAAAGACAAATATATGTACTCACTCATAAATGTTTTTTAAACATAAAACATTTTTTTGCTTTTTTGATTTTTTTAATCAGCCTACAAATCACAATCCCAGAGAACCTAGACAACAACGAGGATCCTAAGAGAGACATACATGGATCTAATCTACATGTGATATAGAAAAAGCCAAAGTCTCCTGAGTAAATTGGAAATATGTGGACAAGAGGGTTGAAGGGAAGAGAAAAGTAAGGGAGGGGAGCATAGAAGATGTATAGCTCAATAAAATCAATAAAAAGAAGAAGAAAAAGAATGCACACTGGAGAAAAACCACTTGAATATCTCAGATGTGGAAGAGCTTTCAGTGGTTTCTCATTCTTTTGAAGACACGTGAAAAGCCCCACTGGAGAGAAACCATATGAATGTAAGGATTGTGGGAAATCTTTTATATGTCCAGCCTACTTTCAAAGACATTGAAAATTCACCCAAGGGTAAACAAAGGACTGAAAAGAACACGGGATTTCTATTATTCTTTCTGTATTTTTAAGAAACTTGTGAAGTCTTATACTGTAGAGACACACTATGAATGTGAATGACAAAGGACATTGTCATTCACCCTTTTGAAGACTTGAGAGCAACTGAGAGAAACTCCATGTGTTTAAACTATGTGATAAAGTTTTCCCGTACATCACTTTATTTATAAATAAGATCAGTGTCTCACCCTTATGAGGGGTTATTGACTCACTGATTTACTGTGTTTTCTATGAGAAAATTAAAGCTAATAAATATATGCTTCAGGTCTATTTAAAAGAAAAGAAAAGGCGTGAAGGTATTTTTCCAAGTACATCATTTATAAGGTAGTTTCGCTTAACTTAATGGAGACAGCAAAGTCACTTAGAACTTTAGAATTGTGTGTATTTAAGCACAATCCATAAAGTATCAAACTTCTTGCACAAAATTAAATAGGATGATATAAAAAGTGAAGTGGAAGGATGGATAGAGAGAATGGACAGTTAGATGTATTTATCATGCAAACAAATATGGCCATCTATTCAGTATAAAATCTAAGAGATAGTTAAGTGATACATGTTTCTTTTAACTAAAATTAGTGAGTAATCCTGTTAAAAATAAAGAGCTAGGAAAATTACAAACAATTTAGAGGCAGAAAAAGCTTTGGAGCCTGTTTATTATAGAAAGCATCATTATATGTTAGATCACTATACTTATTAAATTTGTGAGCAGTGAACTAATCAAGTTGATAATGAAAATCAAGCCTTAGTGAATGAGGGGCCCCCTGCATCATTAAAGAATCACTGCAGTCAGAGTCACAGCACCCTCATTTTATCTGATTACCCATCAAGTGATTTCACAAACCGTGCTTATTTAAGAATAGCTAGTTCAACTGCTCAATCATATGGAAAAAATATTTCTTTTTCTTTATTTTTGAGACAGGGTCTTACAATATGACTCTGACTGTTCTGAAACTCATGCAGTAGACCAAACTGGCCTAGAAGTCATAGAAAACCACTTGCTTCTGCATCCTGAGTGCTGGGATTAAAAGCATGTGCACAGAATTTGAGTTTTGGACTTGAATGTGCCAGTGAATGAGACATAATCACCCTTCTGTCATATGGCATGAGGGAAGTTTAGGTAAATTTTGAAGCCTGACCTCATCACCATCAAGTTTATCCTCACTTCTTACACATCTCCCTTTACAGTCTTTCTTTTCCCAGTTATTTTTCATGATTTCCCTTCAGAGGGTAGGTTTTTATTTCTGTGCTGGAGGGAGTGTTGGAAAGGTGGTAGGTAGGGAGAAAGGGAGGGCACATGGATTGCTGCCTCCTGCTGAAGCAGCTCCATATGGAAAAGATCCCACTCCTGTGTCTTTTTCTATGTCAACAACTCACAGTATGGAATTTTATAGGTGTGTTTTGATATTGGAATTATTTCAGATTTTTAAAAATATATATTATAGATATAAGTTACTTAAATAAATAACTTATAAACCCAAAAAGTCATGAATGACATCCAATAATTGAACATTCTAAAGAACTTAGAAAAATGTGTGGGATTTTGCCACATACACAAGTTATGAATGGCTGCATATCTATTCAGTTCATACAAACAGTGTTTTAAATGAGTAAATACATTTTTTCTGGAATTTTTGATTTTTAGAATTCCAAATCAGCAATTATGGGCCTAAGTGTTTATTCCAGGTGTCTAAAGCTCTTATGCTAAGGAAAGTGAGCTCTTGAGGATTGATGGATTTTCCATATTTTTATGGAGAGAATCAGAGAAAACTGGTAGTTGCAAAGTAATTTGGTAAATAGAATGTGTTTCTATGTTCTATGCCTTGCTCTAAATTGCTCACACTGGCCTGAATTCTGTGATATCAGGCAATCCACTTGATTCATAGTAAACGGGGAATAAAGGAGAAAATTGACTTAAGATGTTTGCCTATGTATATTGTATCAAAATAACTTGTCAGATGATATAAAGGTATATATTTTCATATAAAGCAAATAGTGGGCAACTAATTACTCTAGGACTTGTTTTGTTTTTGGTGAAGAATTTTAACATTTGATTAATACAGATTATTTTATATTCATATATCTAAGGTCAGAAAATTCTTTAAAAAACGATTAGTAAATATTTTCAGCTTTTTAAAATTTTTATTGAGCTCTATATTTTTCTCTTCTTCCCCTCCCCTCCAACCCTCTCCCAAGGTCCCCATGCTCCCAATTTACTCAGGAGATCTTGTCTTTTTATACTTCCCATGGACATTAGATCTGTGTATGTCTCTCTTAGAGTCCTCATTGTTTTCTAGGTTTGCTGCAATTGTGATTTGGGAGCTGGCTTTCTTGTTTTCTGTTTAATAACCACTTATGAGTGAGTACATGTGATAATTGTCTTTCTGTGTCTGGGTTACCTCACTCAATATGATACTCTCTAGCTCCATCCATTTTCCTACAAAATTTAAGATGTTGTTAATATTTCTGCTCTGTAGTACTCCATTGTGTAAATGTATCACATTTTTCTTATCCATTCTTCTTTCAAAGGGCATTTAGGTTGTTTCTAGGTTCTGGCTAAGTCTTACAATGCTGCTATGAACATAGTTGAGCATTAGTCCCGTGGCACAATTGAGCATCCTTTGGATATATACCAAAAATATATTATTGGGTCTTGAGGAAGGTTGTTTCCTAGTTTTCTGAGAAACCACCACACTGATATCCAAAGAGGCTATACCAGCTTACATTCACAACGTCAATGCAGGAGTGTTACCTTTACCCTACAACCAGTCCAGCATAAGTTGTCATCAGTGTTTTTGATCTTGTCATTATTACAAGTGTAAGATGGAATCTCAGAGTTGTTTTGATTTGAATTTCTCTGATGACTAAGGATGTTGAACATTTTCTTAAGTGTCTTTCAGCCATTTTAGATTCCTCTGTTGAGATTTCTCTGTTTAGGTCAGTACTCCATTTTATTTTTTGTATTGGATCATTTGTTCTTTTGATGACCAACCTCTTGAGTTCTTTGTATAATTTGGAGATCAGACATCTGTCTGTGCTGCTGGGGTTATATTTAGGAAGCGGTCTCCTGTGCCAATGTATTCAAGTGTACTTCCCACTTTCTCTTCTATGAGTGACTGGCTTTATCTTTGATCCATTTGGACTTGAGTTTTGTGCATGGTGATAGATACGGGTCAGTTTTCATTCTTCTACATGTTGATGTCCAGTTATGTCAGCAAAATTTGTTAAATATTCTTTCTTTTTTCTGTTTAATATTTTTTGCTTCTGTGTCAAAAATCAGGTATTTGAAGGTGTGTGGATTAATATCCAAGTCCTCAATTCGATTACATTGCTCCTCCTATCTGTTTTTATGCCAATACCAGGCTGTTTTTGGTATTATATTCTGTAGTAGAGTTTGAAGTCGGGGATTGTGATGCCTCCAAATGTTCTTTTATTTTACAAGATTTTTTGGCTATCCTGGGTTTTTTACTTTTCCATATGAATTTGAGTACTGTTCTTTCAAGGTCTGTGAAGAATTTTGCTGGGATTTTGATAGGCATTACATTGAATCTGTAGATTGCTTTAAGTAAGATTGCCATTTTTACTATGTTAATTCTATCTACCCAAGATCATGGGAGATCTTTCCACTTTCTGGTGTCTCTTCAATTTCTTTCTTCAAAGATTTAAAGTTCTTGTCATACCAGTCTTCCTTTTGTTTGGTTAGAGTTAGTCTGATATATTTTATGCTATTTGTGGCTATTGTGAAGGGTGATGTTTCTCTGATTTCTTTCTCAGTCCTTTTATTATCTGAGTACAAAGGGGTACTGATTTTTTGCGTTAATCTTGATTCCTACTACATTACTGAAAGTGTTTATTAGTTGTAGAAGTTCCTTGTTAGAATTTTTTGGGTTGCTTATGTAAACTATTATATCATCAGCAAATGGTGAGAGTTTGACTTCTTCTTTTCTGATTTGTGTCCCCTTGATCTCCTTTAGGTGTCTTATTGCTCTAGCTAAGACTTCAAGAAATCTACTGAATAGATATGGAGAGAGTGGACAATCTTGTCTTGTTCTACTTTCAGTTTGGGCTGGAGAGATGGCTGAGCCGTTAAAAGCTAGGCTCACAATCAAAAATATTTTCAGCTCTTTTGAGCTGCACACTCTCCATCACAATTCAGTTCTAACATTATAATCGTAAAGTAGTCACATGCAATCTGTGAATGACTATGGCTATATTATAATAAAGCTTTAGTCATTAAAAGCATGGGTCAGATTTGGATGCTGCGTCAGTCAGACCACATTTGCATTTGTTTCTATCTTGTCCTCTATATACCAAATCTTTGTGTCCTTGGTCTCTCTGTTGAAAAATACCTCAGGAGATCTTTAGGTTAGAAGCCATTCATATCTTTTCAAAAACTTAGTGCATTTTTAATAAACTCGTGATTATTTAAGTACTGCTAGAAAATGAATAACAGTATAGACATGAAGTAATCCAGCCACACTGGAGTGAAAACCAGCAGCTATTAGTTCAGATACTTTATGTATATGGTGTTGACTAAACAATCCTACTTCTTTTGGGTTTTGGGGTTTTGTACTGTTTGTTTATTTTTTTGAGACAGGGTCTCATTATGTAGTCCTGGTAGGCCCAGAGTGTTCTGTGTACCAGGATGCCCTCAAATGTCCAGATATCCACTTGCCTTTGCCTCCTAAGTGCTCACATTGAAGATGTGTGCCAAAATACTTGGCACACATATTTCTATAGGAACACCATAGATTTTATGATTAATGGTAATGTAAATTTAAGAGTAAAATTCAGATCTATAAGAAATGTCATTTACTTAAATTAAAATTTATAAAGAAAAATTATTTTCAAGAAATCACATTCATTGGGATGGGAGTATAAATCAGTGATGCAGGACACACTCAACACTCAGAAAGTCTTGGATCAATCCCCGATACTGAAAGGAAAAAAGTCACATCCATTTTAAGACATAAAACCTTCAAGCTCCTCTAGTAGGCTTTCTTAGTCACTATTCTATTGCTGTGAAAAGACACCATGATCAAGGCAACTCTTATGAAAGAAAACATTTAGTTGGGAGCTTTCTCATAGTTTCAGAGGTTTAGTTCATTTATCATCATCATGTCAGGGAACATGGTGGCATTCACCATTGTGATACTGGAGATATAACTGAGAGTTCTGCCTCTGTATCCACATGCAGCAGCAAGAGAGAGTCATTGGGTCTGGCTTGGCCTTTTGAAACCTCAAAGTACATTCCCAGTGATACACTTCTTCCAACAAGGCCACACCTACTCCAACAAGGCCACACCTTCTATTCCTTCTCATGTAGTGCCACTCCCTGATAACTAAACCTTCAAATATGTGAGTCTATGGGGTCCATACTTACTCAAACCACCACATGCATCATGCATAGTTTCAGTATCTCAGGTTCTATTTCCTTGAAGACATTAAATGCAATAAAATAAAATGGAGGGGTTTTCCATTTTTTTTTCAGCAATAGGTGATTTTAAAAAAATAAAATGGTTTCTTCTTGCTTGAGTAGATCATCAAATTTTTAAAGGGCTGAGTGTAAAAATGGGGAAGAATTCTTTCCTTAGAATTCTAAACCCGCCAGGCGATGGTGGTGCACGCCTTTAATCCCAGCACTTGGGAGGCAGAGGCAGGTGGATTTCTGTGAGTTCGAGACCAGCCTGGTCTACAAGAACTAGTTCCAGGATAGGCTCAAAAGCTACAGAGACCCTGTCTCAAAAAAACAAACAAACAAACAAACAAAAATAGAATTCTAAACCTAAAATTTTCCTTCAACTTGCTAAGGATATTAAGCACCTATGCACCTATGACAGTATAATGAGCCCCCATGTGTATGTACCTACAGACTTTAAATATGTTAAGAAACAAATTCCTTTAATCCAATGTAGACCTACCTCTTAAGAGGTCTTATTTTTAACATACTAGAGCTGAACATTTTGAAAATGAAAAATTATTATTAGACACTCAGAGTTCTCCATATTATACTATACCACATATTTTAATTCCAACCTAATATATATTTCCATTAATTGCCAAATATTTAAATTTTGCAGTGAAGAACTTTCAAAAGTATAGGATTATTTTGTTTCTAAGCAAACTTATAAAGGTCTTTCTGATAATATGCAAACAAAAACTTTTTTATGAATAAACCCACTTGCCTGGTTCTGCCTTCTGACTTCTTCCTATAATGCCACACAAGACTGACCTATGTTACTTTTTATTATCTTTGGGCCATGTTCCCACAGATAATTACTGAACAACATCCATATATTAATAACAGTACAAGTATCATGATTAATTCCAAATTGTTAACCATTGGAAATAGTCTAAATAATGGAAGCTCCGTGTAATGGTTTGTATAGGATTGCGTATTTTAAGAATCATTTGGGGTGCTGTTTGGGGAAGTTATCAGCTTTTGGGGGATGGAGCCTTGCTGGAGGATGTATATTACTGGGGGCAGGTTTTAAGGGCTTGCAGCACTACTCCACTTCCAATTCTGCTTTCTGTTTCTAGGGTGTGGATGAAAAATGTGATCAGCTGGCTTCCTGTCCCATGCATGATTATCCTACATGATGGACTCTGATCTTCCTCAGTAATCTTGTGAATTACACCTTGTATTGTTTGCATTGTTCTGATAATTGACTGACTAGAAGATGTTTCATAGTATGTTAAATGTCTGACCATAAACCCAAGGCATGATCATGGCTTCCCATGATTTCCCATGGTTTCCCACTAGCTCGCTTGGTATTAAGAGACTTGGTATAAAACTGGGCCATTTTCATTCTCTAGTATGGGATACTGAAAGTATGGCACGGCCATTACTAAATTTTTATTTTGCCACATCTCAGAATTGGTTCTTGGTATTTGACACCATAACAATGTCTCAAGGCAGTAAAGAAGTATAGAGCAATGGAGGAAGATGCCTGGCACCCTGCTCCTCCCTCAATGTGTGTGCACCTATACATTCACATTCATATACTATACCACAGACAGACATAAAAATGCATACATGCACTTGTACATGCACAGAACGTACACGGGGTGGGGACTCTATGAAGCTGATTCATTCTTTTGCAAGCTAGACATGTTTGTTTATTTGTCTATTTATTTATTTATTTATTTATTTATTTATTTATTTATTTATTATTTGTGTGACCTGACTTCATGGAATTTGGTTTATAGAAAAGATACGAAGACCTAAGAGGAAAAAGCAGGGTTTATGTTCCTAAAAGTTAATGAAGAATTGGTAACATTTATAGGCCACATAAATAAAATATGTACCTTTGGGGATGAGTATTTGGTGTGATAAATGCTTCTGTATTTCTGTTGCTTTCATTGGTTAAATAAAGAGACTGCCTTGGCCTTTTGATAGGACAGCCCTTAGGTAGGTGGAGTAGACAGGATGGAACGCTGGGGAGAAGGGAAATGTGGCAGACTCCATGATTCTCTGGGCTGAGATGGACATAGGTTAGAATCTTCCCAGTAAGCCAGATTCTCGTGATGAATACAGATTATTGGATATAGGTTAAATTAGGACGTAAGAGTTGGCCAATGAGAGGCTAGAGCTAATGGGCCCAGGCAGTAATTAAATTAATAAAGTTTTCGTGTGATTATTTCAAGTATAAGCTAGCCAGACACTGGGAGCTGGATGACGGGACGCGCCTGCTCCTCATTACTACAAATATTTTCCATATTTAAATCTACTTTGAAGAGTCTTAGACTTTCAAGAAGATTCATTATGTAATATGTAATCTCTATATCTCTTTCTTTTGCTATCTTCCCTGCTAAAATTACAAAATAAATGCTTGTTTTAGCTTTTACCAGATACAATGTAAAATTCATTGGAAATATGAATATGGAAAATTAATTTTATTCACAATCCTCCCAGGTATATTATTGCTCCTGTAACTTGCCTGGCAGAAATGAAGATATTCTAAGGAGACGCTAGTGTCTCTAAGTTGGAATATCAGACTCTTGAAACATTGGACCCCATTGAAATGGGAATTGATCCCAGAAATCTCATGGTGGCAGAAGAAAAGGTTACCATGGAGATTTAAAACAGTTCTAACAACTCCTGAAACCATCTTACAGGATAAGTCTGACATGTAAATAAAAGTAGGAGGCACCACTATTTCTATCTTAGGCCATCTACTTAAACTGTGATCTCATGTCTCCAAGTCCCTGAAGCCATATTTGAGGAGTTTGCAAGCTGTCTTTTTCCCTCTTCCCAGTGACCGTATTTAATTATTCATTTTCTGCTTTCTGCTTCTAATTTGGGTCTTTTGTTAGCTTACTGAACAGTAGTGTGTGAACTGATTTAAGAGCACAGGTTATAGGAAATTATCAGAACTGGAAAAAAGTCACTATTGGAAGAGTAGTGTCTGCCTATAATTCTGGTATTTGAGACTACTGACCACCTGAACTCTATCAAGGATTCATTAGCAGAATTTTATTTAAGCTGCAGTTGACCGATCTCTTTGGTAGGATTTAAAAACTCTATGTAGCTTAAAGGGGAGGCGGGGTTTCTTGTCAAGGAGGTGCACTTCTGCAGGTGTGAGATTACATCCTGGATCTTTTCCATTGCTGAAATTCCTTGTATTGTCTAAATACCCTTGAATTGCTTTCAGGCCTGCCTCAACTGCTACATTTTGAATGTGAAACAAGAGGCTCCTAAATTTGAGCCCAGCATAGGCTTTGGGATGAGACCCTGTGTAAAGCCACTGAGATGGAGCTGCCGTTTCAAAGACAATCAAAAGCCAAGAAGGTGTTAAAAATGGTTCTCACCTATGGCTACCTGGCACTAACTGAATGTGTTCTCACTTTGGTTCCTAATTACAGTCTGTTTAATATAGTTCTTTGAGACCCAGACATATCTACCTAAGATTAAGGTACTAAAACAGAAAGTGGGGAAATACAACTAGCTTAGCAGAAATAAAGATATTTTAAAGAAAATTTTGTGCCTTTTAATCTACAAGATTGTTGAAGCAATCAAGTCAAAGAATGAGAATTTCCCAAGGAAACTCACACTGGGAGAAAGAAAGGGCCCCAGCCAAAAGGGGTTCACAGTCTTCCTGAAAGATTTCATACAGTTCAAACAACTTGTCAACCCACCTGGCAGAATGAGACTAAAGGCTAGAGAATAATAGATGAGTTGATGGTGAACATAACCACACTGTCCAATTTTTCTCAACTGTGGGTCACAACCCACATGGGGTCTCACATCAGATAACCTACAGGTTAGATAGTGACATTATGATTCTTAGTAGTAACAAAATTACAGTTATGAAGTAGCAATGAAATAATTTTAAGATTGGGAGTCCCAACACATGAGGAACTGTATTAAAGGTTGAGAATCACTGCTCTAGACATGCAAATCCTTGACAGGCTTCTTGTCCTTTCACTCACTCCAGAAACCCATGGACTTGTAGGATTTGTTGGATCTCTTTGTCCCTCTTCCCAGTGAGGCCATATATAATAAATCCTCCTTTTTTGTTACCATTTTTTAAATTTTTCAAGGAAAGGGCAGAAGGAGGAATGTGGTGTGGGGAGAGTTTACCACTGAGGAGCTTTCCTGCTTACGGTGTTGGAAATGAATCTTCCCAGTGCAAATGGGGACATGGAAGAAAGGCATGTGTGGAAGATACTAGTCTTCCGAAATGACGTGACACCGGCTACCCACACAAGTACAACTTTATCAGTGTCAAGGCCATTTGAGGCATGAAAGGTTTGAAGAACACATCTTGAGTTAACCTACTTTATGGCGTCTTTGCCAAGCTGTTCATTTAAATTGAAATTCAGTAGATCACTCCAGCTGACTATCTTCACAAATTGCTATTTTAGAACAGGATTCTAAAATTAGAAAAATTTTACCTTTTAATTTTTTTTAATGATGGGAGTCCAAATTTGAATTGCGGTAAGTTTAACCTTAAATTTGATAACATTCCTCTAATATTACCTCAGTTTTATAATGGAAGAGAAGCTTGCACATGATATAAGGTAAATATTTTTACTTTTATATACTAATTAAATGTAAAAAAATTAGTTTTAACCACCATGATAGATAGTAAACTAGTTTTATTGATCACATGCACAAGTTATTCATTACTTACACCTCCTAGGGAAATGGAGTCCCCTGGCTCTGACTCCCTATAGAGTTAACTTAAGCTCAGTTGTGTTTCTCGATGTGGATAAGTATCCATTTTGTCATCATGATTACCACCATCATTATGTGTTATTAACCAATGTGAAAATTATCAAGTTGCATAATGATAGCAATCACTTAGCACCATCTGCCTTTGCAGCCTTACTTAAAAGCATTTTTCTGAAACACGAACGGAGTCTAGATTTGAAATTTACCCTTTATGCAAAATAGCTATTGTTTTACAGAATGTGTGAAAAATATTTATAAATTATTATAACATGTAAGATAGCACATATATTATTATCATATTATTTATATTACTTCTCCAAAGCTATCATTAGGCATGAATAACAATCATTGACTTACTTTGGAATTTAGAGCAATTGTCTAAGATGAGAATGGCCCTGAAAAACTAGACTTGGCTAGTCTTGGGGGCAATTAAGACTGATCTTTTAAGAATTTCAATTCCAGGCTTTCTTACTGAGTAAATTATAAAGATGCACCCCAGGGAACTTTAAGGAAGTAATGAGGTTTTCATTTCCATATGTCAGATGAGCTTCAGCTAGTGTACTTATTATCAGAAAAGGCCATGAGCTAATTTCTTGGCTCATTCATCTCAGCAAACATTCTGAACAACATTTTCAAGGAAAGGGCAGAAGGAGGAATGTGGCATGGGGAGAGTTTACCACTGAGGAGCTTTCCTGCTTACGGTGTTGCAAATGAATCTTCCCAGTGCAAATGGGGACATGGAAGAAAGGCATGTGTGGAAGATACTAGTCTTCCGAAATGACGTGACACCGTCTACCCGCACAAGTACAACTTGTATCAGTGTCAAGGCCATTCGAGGCATGAAAGGTTTGAAGAACACATCTTGAGTTAACCTACTTTATGGCATCTTTGCCAAGCTGTTCATTTAAATTGAAATTCAGTAGATCACTCCAGCTGGCTATCTTCACAAATTGCTATTTTAGAACAGGATTCTAAAATTAGAAAGCCTATTTTGAAATACTCTGCAACTGACTTGTGCACATTACAGGCTCAGATGGTGTGACTTGTACCCAGTAGTGGCAGCTTGTAGATTTAAATGGTCTCACAGTCTGGAGTTGGATCTTTCACCATGACATCCCTTTATATTTTAGTATATGATACAAATTATACCCTCTTTCCATCTTGGAGAATTTCATTTTCTGTGATGCTAGTGAAGGCAAGCTTAGAAATTAAATGATGTCCTCATTCTATCACTGGATATAGGCAGTCATTTATATGGTCTGGTTTTATGTCTTGAAGAGACGGGGATTGCTGGTTCTCTTTCTAAACATGAGAATACGTGCCACTGCTCAAATGAACAATAACCTCTAAATAATAATTCTCTGGTGGTACCAGTGTCAGAGCTCAGGACAGATCTCTGGTCACAAAGTCCTCAAGTTAGTAAGAATTGATCAAATATTTGGGCTTTGAAAGTAGGTCTGTGTGTTTCACAGAAGCTCATTCTTCCTATTATTTTATCTATTATATAGAAAGTGTCTTACCCGGGGTTCTATTATTATAAAGCAACATCGTGACCATGACCACTCTTATTTTTTAAAAGCATCTAATTGCAGCTTCATTATAGCTTCAGAGTTTAGCTCATTGTCGTCATGGTAGGGAGCAGTGTGGCATACAGAAAAGATGCTGGAAGAGTAGAAGAGAGTTTAACACCCAGATCAGTGAGCGACGGAAGAGAGAGAGAAAGAATGCCAGGGGCCTGACTTTTGAAACCTCAAAGTCCACCCCTATTGACAAACTTCCTCCAACAAGGCTATACCTCTTAAATCCTCCCAAGTATTGTCACTCCCTAATGACCAACATTCAAATATGTGAGCTTGTGGGGCATTTTATATTTGAACCATCACAGAAAATGATAAAACTAAACGCATGTAGAAAACTCTTTTAGTTTATCTATATCACAGGAAAGGAAATCAATCTAGGAAACTAATATACAGAATAATGTTTTTCATCTAAGAAAAAGATAAATATAGAACTCTTAGATACATTTTCTCAATTTTTATTCATAAACTATTTTATTTTTCACTAACTTCAGAATAAATGTATTTTTTAAATCATCAAGCAAGGCTTGCATTTGAGTTCACACATTACCCACAATTTCCATCAACTGATTTTGAAATGGATTAAACGAGCAACAAAAACTTCCACACTGTTATAAACTTTATATAAGTACATATTCCATTATTGAGACCACAAAAAATCTTAATCCTGCTAAATCATGAGCTGGATTTGAAACAGATGAAATTGTATGAAACATCATCTATTTTTAACTTTATTATTTATTTTGAGAATTTGTGACTATTCTTCGTGCATGTGGATGTGTGTGTGTTTGAGATTGCTTTCTCTGTGACACATCTTGAGTCCTAAGTCTTCTGTTTCCTTTCTTTTTCCTTTTTATTAATTAACTAATTTATTTATTTAACATTCCAGTCCCAGCTTCTCTGACCTCCTTTCCTCCCAGGTCCTCCCTGCCACTATTCTCTGTTCTCACCCACAAATCCACTCCTC
>JAQHUG010000005.1:13373867-13387729 GCA_028555095.1 Dicrostonyx torquatus
TAAACTTCTGTGACATATTCACAAGGTATTCTTGGAAGTTAATTTAAGTGCTCTGTAAATGGCTGTCATTAGGAAAGTTTGGCCGTTTGGCCAGAAGTTTGATAAGAATTGATTGTGCATCCTGATGTTGCCAGTTGAACAATTATTGTGCCAACATCTGTCTTAATTAGTCCTGGGTTCTTACTTTTTAGTGGGTTAAAGAAAACCTTAAAATCAGTTTTTCATTTATTCCTACTTTCAAAATTAAAGCAAACTTAGCATAATCTAATAATCATTATTTAAGTAGAACAATGCTAAACATTTCATGGAACAAAGAAATGCAAAGTTACTCAATTTCTCATCTACTATCATGTATTTTTTTGTTTTGCTTCTTTTTGCCTATATGTGTTCAGATGTTCATGTACGATTGTTTGTGCTTGGTCACAACCATACGCATGTTTGTGAAGTTGACAGCAGGTGTTTCCCTTGGTTTCTTACCACTTTATTGCTATAGAATCTCTTGCTAGTCTAGCTAGTCTAACTCACTCACTTGTTCTAGTTACATCCTGTTACTGCCTTCCAAGTTATTGGTGGACCACCAAACTGATAAGACCTTTGGGAGGATGCTGAGGATGCTGACTCCAGTCCTCATGTTTGAGTAGCAAGAGCTTTATGAGTTTAATGAAATGAGTTGTCTCCCCAGCCTCCCCATGTACTTTTCAGTTCCTGCCTTTGTACAAACTTTTATGCTTTTAACAAATAAGTGTCTTGGGGGTGGGGATCTAATCTGCCTAGCTCAGTTGGAAGAGCTTGAGCCTTATAGAGTGGTGCCTGTCATGAAACAAACTAGATTCCACTTTCTTCTAATTATGTACTGCTGTAAACCCTTGACTTCATTAAAAATAAAACATTATGTATTACAGCAGGAGATGGCAAAGTAGATATTACATCCCTCACTCTGCTAAGTCTAGTTGAGCTGTATTTTTAATTCTCAATTGAGTGAATCTATTTGCTGACTGACTATTTCACATGATAGCTATGGACAATGTATTCTTCTCCAAATATGCTGTCATCCAACTGAAGAAATTAGGCATAAGTAGGTAAACACATGACACACTTATTGACTCATTTTACATAAGAATTTTGTAGAAGAAAGATGAAAGAAATTGCATAGGTACAAAGGTAAAAAAAAACTGGCAGGGGTAGATGTCTAAAAGAATACCTTGTTTTCTTTGGGGACAATTAGCAAGATTTGTTTTCCTTTTTATAGAAATGCTCACAGTTTGTCCTTTTGAATAAATTCCAGTTCCAGAAGCTCTTTGATGGAAGGAAGAGTCAGTGAGAATAATAAGAACTATACAAGGAATTACAATACCCCTGTGATTCTTTCTTACAATCATAACAACCCAGCACCGAGGTCCACAAGAGAAACAGCTAGACTTGAAAATTCCCCATCCATAGAGGATCCCAGGATACTTTTATGCTGAAAGAACCTATGATATGTCACTCCTAAATATGGACTTCTACTGTTCTAGTTATTTTGAATTGAATGTATCCTAAGCAGGTGTTAAGTGAAGATTGATGCTAAAAAGAAATCCCACACTAGCTCAGAGTTGAGTATAATAAATGGTTATGTATTTTGGGGTGGACTCACAGATCACAGTCCTCTGATCAAATGGGGAACAGCAACTGAATCCCATAGCCAGAAGAAAGGCCGGACACATGCTTTATATTGGCATGTATAATATAAGAGGCCTTGCCAAAGTGGGCAGGTAACTTAAAGGACAGATCCTATTCCTAATTATATCTTGAACCTGTATGAATAATGAAGTCAATTCTATATCTTCTGGTATAAATTCAGCAGTTTCAATATGCAAGACAATTCTTTCTGTATATTGTGGATCAGTAACTATATTAAGAGGTTCTTAAAAATCCCTTAGTACCATGAAAATAGCAGATAATTTTGCCTTATGAATCGAATTGTAAGGCTTGTTTAACCTTACTTAAATCTTCTGATTTGTAACCTGCCTTTCCTAATTTATTTTCATCAGTATAGAATGTATGGGCTCCAGTTACTGGTGTGTCCTATACAATGCATGCAAGGATCCAAGGCGTTCTCTTTATAAAGTTAATTCTATCACTTTTGGGATAATTGCTCTAAATCTCTCCTAAAAATTAAGACATGCTCTTTGACAAAGTTCATTGTCTTCCTATATTTTTAAAATTTCATCTGTAGTAAAAGCACTATAATCTCTGCTGGGTCTATACCTGATAAATGACAAAGTCTCAATTTTCCTTTTATAATTAATTCAGAGACTTTTTCTACATAAGTTTTTAATTTTTTACTTGGTTTATGTCCATTCTAAGACAATATCTTCCCTTTGCATTAAAATTCCTGTAGGTGAAGTTCTGGAAGGCAATATGACTAGAATGCAGTTAAGATTTGTATTCACCCTATCCACATGTGCCTCCTGTAATTTTTCTTCAATGACAATCAATTCCCTTTCCATTTCAGCTGTTAATTCTCTGGGACTATTTAAGTCTTTGTCACCATCTAAGGCTTTGTTTAAATGAACTATTAGATCAGGTGTTATCCCAACAACTGGTCATTGACTGGAAATGTCTCCTAGCAATCTTTGAAAGCCATTAAGAGTCAGCAATCAGTCTCTCCTAATTTGTGCCTTTTGTGGTCTAATTTTTTGCAAACCTATTTTATAACCTAGGTAATTGACAAATCCTCCTCTCTCTGTTTTTTCAGGAGCAATTTGCAGTGCCCATTTGGGCAAAATTTCTTTACTTCTTCAAACATTCTTCCTAAAGTAACTACATTTGAATCAGATAGAAAAATGTCATCCATTAAATGGTAAATTATAGACTTAGGAAATTGCTTACATATTATTTCCAATGGTTGACTTACAAAGTATTGGCATAGGGTGGGGCTATTGAGCATTCCTTGTTGAAGGATAGTCCACTGGTATCTCCTAGTAGGTTGAGAATTATTATAAGTAGTTACTGTGAAGGCAGATTTTTCTGTCCTTTTCTTGTAAAGATAGACTGAAGAAACAATCTTTTAATTTAATAACTATATGAGGCCATCCTTTTGGTAATAGAGAAGGCAGAGGAATTACAGATTGTAGAGGGCCCATAAGTTGAATCCTGAGTTCAATTCCCAAAAACTGCATTGTGGCTCATCTGTAATGAGAGTTGGTGTCTTCTTCTGGTGTGCAGGCAGAACAGGGTGTATATAGTAAACACATCTTTAAAAGAAAAAAAATAAAAAAACAATTTCAGTCTCTATAATAATCCAAAGTTTTCTAAGATCAAAGATTTCTCATTAAATTCAAAGTCTTTCAATTGTGGGCTCCTATAAAATAAAATTAAATTTTAAAAAAGAAGTTCTTAACTTAAAATAATCACATGCAGCAACAACATTCTTGTGGGAGAATGATAGAGGGAGATTGTGGGTAGAAGAGAGAGTAGGTCTGTCACAGGGAATCTAAACTTGGCTTAGCATCTGCCATCTCAAGGTAATGACAGATCACAAATGGGGAGCCCAAATGAATGTGTGGGGGCCTCAAATGCAGGCAAGGAATACTCACTAGTTACATTAATCTTGACTTAATGGAAGTCTTGGCTAAGGAAGGTGGTACTTACATGAGTGAGACTAATGTTCTAAATGGAAGATGTAGACAGAAACAAAAACTAAGTTGCTGTAAGTTTATAGGCCACCTTTGCAACATTTAAATTATGCACCAGACAGATGAGTGATGAAAAAGACTAATACTTAAAAAATATTTGGTAATGAAAATCAATTAAAAATCAAATACAGCAGGTGTGTTGCACATCTGCAAGTACACACACACGCTTTCTCTTTAGCAAACTCACCATATCTGTAAGATAAAGGAGGCTTAATTGAATTTTGAGTGAGTGCTGGTCCCCTATTTGATCCTTTTGAAAGTGTTGTTCCATTTAGCCAAAGTAATTCTCCTAGTTACCTACGTATACTATTTTTAAAATCTGGGAATGCTGGGGAAAAGCCCAGCTAGCAAGATTAAAAGTAAAATTGTATGTGATGACAGCATCTTATCAGTTCACTATATTTGAACCCAGAAGCATTTTAAAATCCCCCACGGTTGCAGTTGAAAGTGTCAGAGCCAATTATGGTTTATTTTCTATATTTTTCCCATGTTATAAAGTAAATTATAGCTGTTTTGAGATATTTTCCATCTGATTTTTCTTTTCTCCCCTCTACATTTTTCTATTTGTTTGTGAAGTTGTTTTGCCCTTAATCCCAGCGTTTAGGAGGCAGAGGAAGGCAGATGTACTGTAAGTTCAAGGCCAGCCTGATTAACGGAGCTAGTTCCAGGACATCCAAGGCTACACAAAGAAACGTTGTCTAGAAAAAACAATAAAAAATGCAAGATGGAGAGTGATTGAGGTGGTGACCACTTACACACACACACACACACACACACATACACACACACACGTTCAAATTGAGCCTTGTTTGTGATACTAACCTCAGCTCTTTGTGTCTCCCAGCAGGGACATCAGTTAATAAAGCAGTGTGCTCAAGCTTCAGGGCCATCCCGAGAACTGCATTTGTTTGAATGCCACATGCTGGAAAGCAGGTGAAATTAGGCTGTTTAATTAAAATTTAAGTTATCTTACCACTGTCTTGTTCTAGCAAGTTTAAGGCACGAGCTACACTGTTTTTCAGAAATAAATCTATTTCCTTAACTTTCATTCCTTTAAATGCCTCAAGGTTTATTCTGTCTACTAGTTAATAATGCATGTACGTGTAGGCTGAAATCTTAGTGGGAAGACAGGGAACACAGCGAGAGAGACTAACAAATGAAAAGCAGTACTTCAATATTAGGTAAGCCTTGGGTCTTGGGAAAGGCACAGGATACTCTTGGCTTCTCTTTTCAATAGTCAGAAGATTTAGATGTTAGAGCAGTTATTTTGGTTAGTGGCATTTCTCTTCCTTAAAATTCTATAGCAAAAGGTAAGAAAACATTAAAACTAGTGAAATATAACTCCATGACAAGCTTGTAAATTGAGGAAATGTATCCTCCTTTTTAGAGTAAAATCTTTGAACCTTTATGATTTTTGTTTGGTTGTTTTTTGTTTTGTTTTGTTATCAAGACAGAGTTTCTCTGTGTGGCCTGCCTGTCACAGGACTTACTCTGAGGACCAGGCTAGCCTTGAACTCAGAGTTCTACCTGCCTCTGCCTCCTGAGTGCTGGGGTTAAAGACATTCATCACTACCACCTGGTTCCTTTCAGATTTCTTATACTTACAGTTTCTTAGAGTGACAATGACAGAAACTGTTTTCAGCCTATCAATTACATGGTGGGTGGCAATGTGAATTACAGTGGAGGAGTTATGACAGAGACTGTTCCCTACGTACTCTCTGTTAATGACTTAAGAAGTCAGAACACTGACTAACATTGTGGCTTATTTTTAAGAAACTTGCTACATGACTTTGAACAAAGAAAGAAACATCTTTTCTTGAAGCTTAGTTTTTGTTGAAGAAGAGTGAAAAATGAATTTAGTTTAAAAAGGAGGATGAGGGGCTGAAGAGATGGCTCAATGGATGAACTACTTGCTCTGCCAGTGTTGGACAAGAGATCAGATATGGAGAACCTGTGTGAGAGTTGAGCAGGCATGGTCCTGTCTGTCATTCCAACTCTTGGGACTCAGTGCAGGAGGACCCTAGGCAAGTTGGCTACCTAGGAGAGACAGTATCAGTGAGTTCTCAGTTCAAAGAGAGATCTGCGTCAGTATAGGAGGTGGAAAGCAAGGCACATGCACACATATATTTATATGTGTTAGCATGCATTCACATATACAGCTATGACACATACACATGTAAATATTAACCATTAACAAGTATCCACCACCAACTTCAGCCCTGAAATCGGCTGAGATAGACCGTGATAAGTTCAAATTTTATATTAAATATCTCAAAGCAACCAGTGTGAGGTCGCCAACACTCTGATACTAAAATTTCACAGAAACTGTTAAAGAAAAATATATACCCAGTATCATAAATATTGTAAGGCGTTTGCTGAAGACTTCTAAGAAAATAAAAAAATATATGGAGATTATGTTCATATTTGATATACCTCAGGAATACAAATCTGGTTACTATTCTCAATTCCCCAAAAGCTATTTTCTTATTAACAATTTTCTGCAAACATTTGGGAAGCTGACCATCATTTCTAGCATTGCTCAGTGGCTCCGCCTTCCTTTTATGCTTCCCATGTACTTCCCTGCTCTTCCATGAATGATGCTGTTTTACAGTTATGCAATTGGGAGACTATGAACTTCTCAGTGTCTGGAGCTGTTTTTCAGGTTTTTTTTTCCAAGTTCTCGTTGCCTGCTCAATACTCATTTACTTAGTGTGACAAAATGACATAGAAGTGCACACATACCTTGACTCCAAAATCACTAATTCCTTGTTGTTAAAACCCTTCTAAAACCTCAGTCCTTGGAGAAAATGCTCTTTCCTTCACTAACATGTTTATATCTATGACTACTTAGCACATCTCAGTTTGCCAGTTACTTACACTCCAGTGTTAGCTGGTGTGCTTAGAACAAGACTCTATAGGGACAATATAGAACAAAGTGTGGGATAGACAAGAAAGTGTGGGGTAGACTAGAAAGGAGAAAGAGTAGGAACAGGGAAAATAGAAGAAAAAAACACTTAAGCATAGTTAGTGCTTAGAGAGGAAGGCAATTAATAAATCAATAGTGAGATTGCCTACGTGCTGACTAAAATTAAACAAATATAAATTTAGGCAAATGACTGGTTTGATACCTGACTCAAGTAATAATCAGTGGTCATGTAGATATTATTTAGAAATTTGTTTGATATTTATTCAAGTTGAATGACAAGTTTACCTATTAATTTAAGTTGAATATATATATATATATATTCATTTATGGTTGGCTTCCAGTGGTAGATATAGAATTAATATTCTGATGAAAACTACTGCTAATTTTCTCATGTACTTATATTTAAATGTTTTGTTGAAGGCGGTTGGTTCAAGGTTTCTGCAGGAACTTGCAAAAGGGTTTTTGCCTTCCAGAAAAGGTCACTTCCCTTGGCATATGCTAATGGTTACACATTAAAACCCACACTAACTTCCAGCCTCCTTCAGTTTCTATATACAAGTACTTGTGCATTTTCTGCCCCTTCTCACCTCTCCCACACCTCCTCCACTATGCTAGTTCCCAGGCTTCCCTCCTCCCAGACAGTCATTCTTTCTCTATGTTAGAGCAAGGTTCTGCCTCCTCCCTCTCATTCTAGATTTTCACACAGATGTCCCTGACCTTGTCCAGTCTTCTTTACCTCTCTGCTCTGGACTCTTTTTGATGCCTCCAGATGATCTATCACTCTGTCTCATCTACAATAAAAACTATCCTCTTCAATCACAGGTAGTCATTTCTGTGCTTTCTTTACTGTACCCTCATAGTAAGCATCTATGAGCTCCATTTTCTCATCTTTGTACATAAAAAGAAAGATATAGACTGTATATGGTTTTAAAAGTCTCTCTTTTTTGGTCATCAAAAAAACAAATAATCCAATAAAAAAATGGTGTACAGACCTAAACAGAAAATTCAACAGAGGAATGTAAAATGGCTGAAAGACACTTAAGGAAATGTTCAACATCCTTAGTCATCAGAGAAATGAAATCAAAACAACCCTGAGATTCCATCTTACACTTGTAAAAATGGCCAAGATCAAAAACACTGATGACAACTTATGCTGGAGAGGTTGTAGGGTAAAGGGAACACTCCTGCATTGCTGGTGGAAATGCAAGCTGGTACAGTCCCTTTGGATGTCAGTGTGGAGATTTCTTAGACAACTAGGAAACAACCTTCCTCAAGACCCAGTATACATTTTGGGTATATATCTAAAATTGCTCAATTGTGCCACAAGTGCATGTGCTCAATTATGTTCATAGCAGCATTATTTGTGATAGACAGAGCCTAGGAACAACCTCAATGTCCTTCAACTGAAGAATGGATAAGCAAAATGTGGTACCTTTACACAATGGAATACTACACTGAAGAAAAAAATAAGGACATCTTAAATTTTTCAGGCAAGTGGATAGAGCTAGAAAGCATCATTTTGAGTGAGGTAACCCAGACCCAGAAAGACAATTATCACAAGTACTCACTCATAAGTGGTATTTTAAACATAAAGCAAAGAAAACCAGGCCAAAAATCACAATCCCAGAGAACCAAGACAACAATGAGGACCCTAAGAAAGGCATACATAGATCTAATCTACATGGGAAGTAGAAAAAGAAAAGATCTCCTGAGCAAATTTGGAGCATGGGGACCTTGGGAGAGGTTGAAGGGGAGGGGAGAGGCAGGGAAGGGAATCAGAGAAAAATGTAGAGCTTAGCAAAAATCAATAAAAAAGTACACACATATTAAAAAGTTTCTTTTTTCTGGTAAGCTCATCTGTGGGAAGTACTGCTGTGTGCTTACAGAATTCAGTTGGTTGTAATAGTCTATAAGAGTCACAGAAAATATTATATGAAACCATACTAAGCATTCTATATGGAATACTGTTTCAAAAGCTCTGGTTTGAGGCTGAAGCCTGGCATTCAGTTCACAGCTCTAGTGTTGTTCTCATCTCTTTGATGCTGATGAGTTTTCCATTAAACCTAAAATTTTACATGCTACATAAACAACTTTAGATTAACAGAATTATTTTGAAAATTATATAGAGATGCTCTAAGTATCCCCCAGATATTTTCTTCTACTAATAGTACATAAATTCGTATGCAAAGTTGTCTTTGTGAACAATGAGCTAATATATATTACTTAGTAAATCTATTCCTTATTTTAGTTCTTGTTGTCATTGCCTGTATTTTTACTTTTCAGAAGCATATCTAGAGTTCCATATCATGTTTGCTATTAATGTTTCTTTTCTTTTCTTCTCTTTCTTTCCATTTTTCTTTCTCTTCCTTCCTTCCTTCCTTCCTTCTTTCCTTCCTTCCTTCCTTCCTTCCTTTTTCTTTCTTTTTTCTTTTTGTTTTTTCAAGACAGTGTTTCTCTGTGTAGACCAGGCTGTCCTGGAACTCACTCTGTAAGCCAGGCTGATATTGAATTCACAGAGATTTGCCTTCCTCTGGTTCTCCAGTGCTGGGATTAAAGGCATGATTCACCAAAATCCAGTCCTATTCATTTTGTTATGTGCCTCAGACTGTGACTGTTTCTTAAACTTCGGTTGTTTTTGATGACCACTAACAACATTTGTGTTTGTGCTGACATTTTATTTTATTTTACAGTGCTTCCTAATTTTAAATAATCAGCTGTTTTCTCTTGGCCTTTTTATTGTGAGTCTAACTTCAATGGCTCAACCATCTCTCCAGTCCAATGTCTTTCTCATAATCAGAAGGGTACAATATGCTTTTGTAAAAATACCACAAAATGAAAATACAACTCTGTTACAGTAAAGGAGTATTTCATAGAACACATGGAAAACTCAGTACCAAGCAATAAAGACAAAATGACAACCTAACTACAACGTTGACCCCACCACAAAAAACATTTCACCTAAGAAGACTTGGTGATTGAATATAAGCATAGATCCTCAACACACTATATACTAAGGAAATACAAATGAAAACCACAGTGACATGTCACTCCATATTATTTTATTAGTATTTTTTAATGACATGGGAGTACTAACTTGTGGAGTGGGTACAGAAAGAACTTGTTCATAGCTTTGACATGTATAGAAAATGATCAAGCAACTTAGGAAATAATTTCAATCAAAATTACAACAATAAAAATACATTTACCCCAAGGCTTATGCTTACTCCTAAGCGTTTGCTTTGTAAGTATGAAAAGTTGTATCTGTACAATAATCTACATACAATTATTTACAATGTATCTGCAATAGCCTCAAACAAGAAATAGTCAAATTGCAACACCAAGATGATTATGTTTACTTTAGTATCACAATACCAGAAAAAGATAGCCAGCATTCAGAAAAAAAATGTTCTCATACATGTAAGAATTTGGATGAGTCTTGAAGATTCTGTTTAGAATGAAGTTCAGTGATTGTACATTATACCAATTTTAGGTTGTGAGCTGGCTACAGGACAGACGAAAACTTGTTACAGTTTTATGCTAATTTCATAATTCCTATTTAGAGGTAACAGGTTGCCAGCATTTAGAAACAATAGGGGAAACAAGATGGGAAAGACTAGAGGAGAAATATAATGCAGATTTTTTTTTGGAAGAGAATCACTTGGCATCCTGATGGCACTAGCATATTTGGGAACATACACATTTGACAAAATGTACCATATTCTAAAGTCAGGTTTTGGTATTCAAATGCAGGTATATACTTGGATGAAATGTAGGAAGGGTATATTGATCGTCTTTGCTTTGTCTCGACATCCTTCTGTGAATTTTTAGTTACTTTAAGATTAAATTCATATTTAAGTGAGAAGTTTCCCAGTGTCTTATTCTGATGTCAGGCTTCCTTTCTAGTCCTCCTGGATCTGTATGACTGTTCTTTGTATTTGGTTCTTGATATAAAGTATGGACTTCTATTTTCATCTTGATTGAACTTGAAAAAATTCAATGCCATGAAGACCCCACTTATAGAAAATTGCTGTAAACCATACACCTGATAATGCACTCATATTCAAGAGACATAAGAAGTCATTAAGCTCAATAGTAAGAAAACAGTTTAGCTTTTAAAATAAGCTAAAACTAGTCCAGTGAGAGGGCTCAGTAGGTAAAGGCACCAGCCATTGGGCCTGGCAACGTGAGTTCCAACCCCTGGAACTGTAAGGAGAGGATCATTTATTGCAATTTGTCTTCTATGTGCTTTGTGGTACACATAGCTCTCCCCTCCCCCCAAAAGACAGCACAAATATTTAAAAATGAACAAAAGATGTAAACATATATCTCTGAAAGGGAGGTATACAAATGACAAAAGATCTATATAAAATGAGGTTTAAAAAACAAATTGCCATAGAAAGACAAATCAAACTCATAGTGCTGTATCCTCTCATACATGTTAGAGTAAAAATTATCAAAATAAAACTATAACAAAATTTTGATGTTGTAAAGAGACTATTTTCATATTACGGTAATAATATCAATAAATAGAACTCTATGGGTAAAAGATACACAAAAATATATGTAGAATTTTCATAAAACATAACCATGTAGATTTAAAGGAAATAAATCATGATAGCATTATTTACAATGACAAATATATGGAGGCAACTTAAATGTCTGTCTACAGATGAATCAACAAAGTAGACACTGACATACAATCCATCCTAAGGAAATAAAATGGAAGGAAAGAGAAGGGAGGGGAGGGAAGAAAAGGGAAGGGGAGGGGACAGGAAGGGAGGGGACAGGAGGGGAGGGGACAGAATTGGAAGGGGAGGGGAGGGGAGGAAAAGGAGTCCTGGGACATTTTGATTTCTAGCATACAAAGGATCTGGAGGATATTATACTCTATTACCTACATCAGGCTCAGCAAAACACATTTTGTATTATCTCACTGTAGAATCTAAAAAGGATGCATCCATGTAGGCACAGAAGAGAGTTGAGATTAGAGTGAGGGTTAAAAGGTGTTGGTATAAGGAAGAGACATTTCCTTCATTTATGTGGATAGAATATATTCAGGAGAGCCATTGTACAATACAGCAGCTGTAGTAATGACATGGTGGCACACATAAAGTAACAAGAAAGTAGACCCTCAGTGTACTGATCAAAATGATAAGCAAATGAGGTCATGGATATGTGAATAACATTGATATAATCATTTCAAGTGTGTATGTTTCAAAGGAGCATAGAGCATATTACAAATATATGATTAATTTGTCAGTTGTGCTTAAATAAAGCTTAGGGAAAAGGTTCGAGTAATAACTTTACAATTTTAATCATCTTTTGCTGCAAATGAATGAAAGGTATTTTAATCTAAAAATAAAACATTTCTTAATTTTATTTTATCATATATTAACCAAGCAAATATTGATACATGCCTTTGGAGTGGCTTTTGTCAAATTATAACATTACTTGACTTATGAATTGTGAAGAAACAAAGAGAGAAATCTCCAAGCATTAGCAATAAAACATCCAGGACACATACCATAGACCATGAAGACTTGCTTTGAATAGTATTTAATGCAATTTAAGTTTAAATAAATATGTTAACTTAAAGTGATTGCTACAGATCATCTATTTCTCAACATATATCATGAAGATCTACTGTTTCTCTGTGCAAAGGGAACACGCACAGCCGCATTTTCTGTTGGAACAGGCACAGTAAATAGCATGTTAAATTGGAACTGTCTCCATATCAGTTTGTCAGTTTTAGTGAAGGTGCTAGAAGACCAGCAACTACAACAAAAATTTGGTAGCTGACAGTCAAACATTTTTAAGACAAGTGGCAGATATAGTATGCAGTATGCATAAAGACAAAGAAAATAGGCTTCTTTTGAGAATCAGTATTGCCTCTTACATTGTGTAGATAGTAAACATTATATTTATGTGTTTGTTTGAACGAGAATGCCCCCCCATAGGTGCATATATATGAAAGCTTTTTTTTGGTTTGTTGTAGAGTTTTGGCAAGGATTAGGAGGTGTGGCCCTGCTGGAAAAGGCTTGTCACTGGGGGTGGGTTTTGAAATCTGGAACGTCCAGTTCATGAAAGTCTCCAGTCTCTCTACCTCCATCTCCAGGCTGCAGATCAGGATGTCAACTCCAGCACCAGGCCATGCTCCCACCATGAGGTCATGGACTCAACCTCTGAAAATATAAGCCCCAAATTAAATGCTCTCTTTTATAAATTGCCTTGGTCACAGTATGGTTTTCACAGCAACAGTAAGATAATTGTGAGTTATATGACGTGTTAAATAGTAATTATACATGTATAACATTTTAATATGCACTTTCTATTAATCACCCTCCCAAAAAATGACAAAAAATAAAATCAACTAATCAAGTTCGCTACTGGTAGTTAATGCTAAATGATATTGTTACCATTGCTAGACTGAAAACACATCCTCTTAGTATAGTGTTTTAGTGAGAACTTCATAGAGAGTAGCAACTTCACAAAGGAAGAGTGGACACAGGCTTCGACTCTGTGATACATCTTTCTCTTAGGGTTATTAGCCTGGGTCCACAGTATATGAAGCATTTCCTTACCTTCAAGTAGAATGATCTATAGCACATATACTATTTAACAAGTTTTGGATAAAACAACTAAACAACCACACATTGTCATTTGAGGGAAAAGCTGGGTACAACAGACTGGCACTCTCCCTCCTTCACCTTGAATAGTATCAGTTATTTTTTGATAGCATTTTTGCAGGATGCTTCCAAACAGCACTTACTCCTCACCTTGTGTTCTGACCTATTCTCCACTATGAAAGGAAATCACATTTCCTACACTGTCAACAATAGTGGTGCTCCAGTTTGGTGCAACACTGATTACACTGTAACATTTGATCAGGTGATGTGACAAGATTGTGCCCACATTTGTTACCTTAAGCATCTGAAATAATCTAATGCTTGAGATGAATCAGACTCTTCCAAAGTCTAGATGGTAGTCTGGCAGGTTAATGAATTTGATGGTGCAGAATCTCCCAGTGATACCAGGTCTCTGATAATCACCTCACATGCCCCACTTCACTGTTGGAAAAGTAGACATGGTAAGGATACTAAACTGATGAATCTTCTTCTTCTTCTTCTTCTCTTCTTCTTCTTCTTCTTCTTCTTCTTCTTCTTCTTCTTCTTCTTCTTCTTCTTCTTTTTTGTTTTTTTCGAGACAGGGTTTCTCTGTAGCTTTGTAGCCTGTCCTGGAACTAGCTCTTGTAGACCAGG
>JAQHUG010000005.1:13390744-13429941 GCA_028555095.1 Dicrostonyx torquatus
CTCTAAGTTAATCAGGCTTTCATATATGGTACCTTTATTTCTCTTTAAAGGAGAAATAATATTTTGTGTTCATACTTACTTCCTTTATCCATTTTTTTTTGGTTTGTGGACATTCAGGTGTCAACAAACAACCATGACCTTGCTTAATAAAGTTCAGTGAATAAATAAACTTAATAAAGTTCATACTTCAAGAGTCTAACTTCAGACGTAAGAACTTTGTATGTACAAGGGTGATGCTGGAGCACAAAGAAATTGTACTTTTGATTCTTTGAAGACCCTCCATAGTGTTTACCAGATGATCACACTGATTTCTCCCAATGGTGTACAAAGGCTTCAATTTTCCCAGACCCTCCCAACATTTATCTGATATATTATTGACAGTATTAGTTCAAAATGATAGATTACTGTGCTTTTGATTTGCATTTCTCTGGTGATTTCTGATGTTTAACAATTTTTCATACACCTATTGGAATATGACTTGTAAGTTCTGTGCCCATTGTAAAAACCATGTTTTCTTATTTGTGAATTTTGTGAGTTCTTTGTGTATTATACGTGCGATCTCCTTTTTCCAGATACAAGGTTTTTAGATGTTTTCTCCCATTCATCATTCCATTCTGTTTCTTATCTTCCTGGCAATATGATGTCTCCTTGTCTACTTTAGCTAATTTGCTTATACTTTTGGTATCAAGAGAAAAATAGCATTCCTTGGGTCTGGAGAGATTATTCAACAGTTAAATGCCTTTTATATTCTCCCAAGAACCCACATGGTGACCAAAAAGGCAGAAGCTCAGGTTCCAGGGCATATGACACCATCGTTTGGCTTGCATGATCAAGCATACATATTTTGCACAGACATACATGTAAACAAAGCATATAAATAGTACATAAGACAATATAAAACAATATATATAATAACATATAAAACAATACTTAAGAAAATAAAACATGCATTCCTAAGAACCTTTTCTCTAAAAAGTTGATTTTCAATAGGGCAGCAGTGAACTTATTTAAGCAAGTGTCTCTGCAGTGGGCTTAAGCATCCTTTGTATAGCTGGATGTTGAGGTAGATCTATTTCCAGCTTCTTGAGGAACCACCACATTTTCATAGCAGCTTTATCAGTTTGCACTCCTATCAGCAATGAATATCTGTTCCCTTTTCTCTGAATCCTCACCAGCATGAACTGCTATTTGTTTTGTTGTTCTTGGCCAATCTGACTGAAGTAAATTGAAACCTCAAAGCAATTTGAATTTGCATTTCCCTGATGGCTAAGGATGTTGAATATGTCTTTAAATGTTTCTTAGCCATTAGTGAAGGGATAAATAAAAAGAAAGGAGATAGTAGGTAATTTTGGGTGGGCCCTGGCAAGGTATGCCACTAAGCAAACACACTAACACCCAAAAGAGTTAGTACAAGAGATTTATTGGGGGAGGGAAAGAGTGGAAAACTAAAAGGCCGTATTGGAGTGGGGACTTGAGAGAGGCAGACCAGCAAGAAGAAGATGAGAAGCTAAAGAGCAAAGAAGAGGCAAGGGGGGAAAGGAGAGACAAAGGAAAAAGATGCAAGGGAGACAAAAGAGGTAAAAAGACAAAGAGAGCAAGCATGACTCATAGCTGAGAATGGGAAGGCACCTGGTGACAGGTGATAATTACTTTGGCAACAGAGGCAGGCTGCTGCTGTGGTAGAAACTAACAGTTTTTCATCTTTTGATAACCCCCTGCTTCGTTCTGTAACCCAATTTTAAATTGGGTTATTTATTTTTTATGTTTAATACTTTTAGTTTTTATATATTCTAAGTACTAACTTTCTATTGGATGCATAATTCGGTAAAGATTTTTTTTTCCATTCTGTAGCCTGTGTTTTGTCCAAATAACGCCTCTTACTGTATAACTCTTCAACTTCATAAAATCCTATTTTTTCATTGCTAGTTTTAGCACCAAAGCTATTGGTGTCCTGTTCAGAAAATATTTTCATGTGTCACTGAGTTCAACATATTCCCCATTTTCTCTTCTATCAGGTTCAGGGTGTCTGGTCTTATGCTGAAGTTTTTTTAATCTTTTTTTCATTTTTCTACATCGAGCCATCCTGTTTGATCAGTATCATTTGTTGATGACACCTGAATTTTTTGACCAAGCAATCATGGTCTCTTCTTGAAACCCTTGTTGAATATCAAGTAACTTAAGTGTATGCAATTATTTCTGGGCTGTGAATTTTTATTCCTATTTTCTAAGATTGTATAAAGTTTCACTTTTCCCAGGGGAATAGGGTCTAGAATTTGATAATGTACTATAGTGACTACAGCCAACAATAATGCATTATTCATTTGTATTTTGTAGGCAATTTCATTAAGTGTTATCACACAGAGACACACAGCAAGGACACAGGAAAATGTGACTCGGATAGTTTCATAAAAGAATTTATATCTTAAAATTGGCCTAATATGCATTACATATGTACAAACTTTTCCTACCTCAATTATACATCAATTCAACTTTTGAAATCTATTCTTGCAAGTACTGTGGGCAGCAGAGAAACAATCCCAGGGAGGTAAAAACAAAACTTATGTTCAACTTAGTTTAACTCAGCTAAATTAGTTAGCTGGGCCAAAACTTCTGGAGTCTGATGCCTAGAGGTTTATTTTTTGCATATCTAAACACAGCAAAACTTTGGAAAAAGTTTCCATGTGACATCACTACAAAGCTTTATGCATGGCTAGGTTGAAACTTACCTGTAAAGTACATCTCCTTAACAAAGCAGCTGTGACCTTCTCCACAAGAATGGGTTTGAGTAACTAAAAACAGGGCTCTGGACAAGGCACTAGGGAGAATGTGTTTGTAATAAGCATAAGGTTAGATTCTATTGACTGAGAAGCAATGTTCAGGATTCTGGGGTGCTCAATGGTTGGCTTTACAAAATAGTGAAGATTACCAGATATTCACACATCCATTCCAGGCTTTCTGCATGGAAAACGTGTGTCAATTTCTTCTGTTGAAGAAAAGTCTGGGACCTATCTCTTCTGCATGTATTGACTATTTGGGAACCTATTCTATATGAATGCACATCTTCTTAGACTGAGATGGAGGGGGGACGGCCTTGGGCTCCCCATAGGACAGGGTATCCTGCACTATCTTAAGGAAGCAGGGGGAGGACGGTGGGGTAGTAGGGGAGCGGGAGGGCCAGGAACAAGGGGAGTAAATGTAAATTTTGCTTTTAACAATAAAAAATAAATAAATAAATAAATAAAAAGAAAAGTCAGTGTGTTTAACAATCCTGGCTTCTCTAGTACTGTCTGTAAGCACGTGCGCATCATGGTGTTCTAAAGAAATTGAAATATGAGAAATAAAGAAATATGAAAGCCCTAGAATGCATGAAGAACAAACAATATGGGTAACTAAAATCTTTTAAAATAGCATGAATTTATCATTTAAGTTTCAAGTTCTCCTAAAAAATAATCTCTAACTTATCTTTATTATTTTTTTAAGACAAGGTCTCACTATGTACTTCTGGCTGTCCTGGAACTCACAGGCAGGCCTCAAAATTTACTAAGATCTTCCTGCCTCTACCTCCCCGTGCTGAGATACAAGGCATGCACCACCACACTTGGCTTTTCGTCCTTTTGGAGATGCTATTTTAAAGGTATTGTTTTACTCTTTGTTTTATCAATATTGAGAACTGAAAACTGTATTTTTCTTGATGTTTAAGTTACAAAATGAATCAGAATTCTGAGGGTCTGAACTTTTCCTAGAGTCTAGCACCTAAAAATGTGCACAATTACCTGTACATGTTTTTTCATATACCACATACGCAAATATAATGTTGAGCTCAAAACCAGGAGTTACCACTGACATGTTGCAAGTTAAAAATTTATCGATGGCCTGGCCGTATTTTCAGTCTTCCATGGGAATGAAAACATACCAGATTAAAGGTGGAGTATCCAAAGTATAGCAAAGGTACACCAAGTGATCAAGTTCTTAAAAGGGGGGTTATTATTTTTATGATTATGGGAAAGGTACATGTTATAGGTTTATGGCCATACAGTTAACATACCATGAAACAATTTATGGTCAGTCAATTTTCAGAACAATGGAAACAATTTATGATGTGCAGTTCGCGAGATTATTGAGAAAGAACAAATCAATAAGGTTGACCTTTAGCTTAACCTTGAGCTTGGAACATAATTAAAGCAGACATCATAAAGAAGAATATAGAAAAAAATCAAAATTTAACTCAAGAAAAAATGGAGTCAATTGTTTCTTAATATCATACATACATAAAGAGAAGAAAAAGAAGAAATGAATATGATGTCATGTTAAACAGGAAAACATTAAAAACTAAATCCCAAAATATATAGTTCTGTTATCTCTCCCTCATTTGTGTGTGTGTGTGTGTGTGTGTGTGTGTGTGTGTGTGTGTGTAGTGTATTCCTATGGTGTTTGAGCGTGCCAATATGCCCACATATAAATAAAAGGCCACAGGGCCTTGCTGGTCAGGCATGAATGCCTTAGTTCATAGTCGTCCATTTTATAATTTTCTGGTCTTATTCACACTGGTGTGATGTTCTTTCTCTGTCTCTCTCTTTTTCTCTCTGTCTCTCTCTGTCTCATTCTCTCTCTCTCTCTCTCTCTCTATATATATATATATATATATATTATATGTGTGTGTATATATATATAATGTATAGTAGAATATATATTATATATAAAATACAGCTTTTATATGGAAATAAGAATTGGACTAGAAGAAAGTTAGATGAGAGATAAAAGATGAATAATTTGAAGTGAATGATTTTAAGAATTAGTAGTAGAACAGGAAAAGTAGAGTCCTTGGAAAGCATTACTTTTCAGTACCAATTAATGATGCCTTTTATCCCTGGCTCCAGCAAGCTAATGCTGCACCTTCACTATCCAACACCAGCACCTGTCTGAGGACCACTTATCCTTCAATCTGTAACTTATAACCTGTAACAATCTATAACCCTGTGTGGTATGTTCACAGACAAGACTATCACTAAATGTTTTATCTTCTCCCTGTGTCTCGGATTATTTAGTATGAACATGCTTCAAAGAATTCTAATCCAGGCTAGGTGTAATGGGTTCTTTGTCCCATTAAATGTGCTTAATATCTTAGCTGGGATCATCCTTGTGGATTTTTTGGAATTTCTCTAGAGCAAGGTTTCTGCTAACTATCTTGAATATTCCATTCCTTCAAGTTCTCCTCAACCCTTCTTTTCTCTCCTCCTCTTCCCCTTCTAACCTCCCTCCTCCCTCCACCCCCATGATCTCAATTTTGTCAGGCGATCTTGTCTGTTTCCAATTTCCAGGTGGATCTATGTATGTTTTCTTTGGGTTCACCTTATTACTTAGCTTCTCTAGGATCATGAACTATAGGCTCAATGTTCTTTGTTTATAGCTAGTATTCTCTTATGAATGCATATACGCCATATTCATCTTTTTGGGTCTGGGTTACCTCACTCAGGATAGTGTTTTCTAATTCCACCCATTTGCATGCAAAATTCAAGATGTCATTGTTTTTTACTGCTGAGTAGTACTCTAATGTGTAAATGTGCCACAGTTTCTTTGACAGTTACATGGCTGAGGCAGAATGAAGCGCCACTGGCAATGACACCAGGATTTACCATTACTGAATGTACTGGCTTTTTGGGAACCTATTCTCTTTGGATGGATACCTTGCTCAACCTAGATATAGTAGAGAGGGCCTTGGACCTTCCCCAAATCAATGTTCCCTACCCTATCTGATGATGGAACACGGGTGGGGTGAGAGGGTGTGTTGAGGGAATGGGAGAAGCAGAGGGAGTGGGAACTTGAATTGTTATTTTTAAAAAATCTAATAAAAAAAGAAAAAAAGAAAAATCATCACTAACAGACCTTGGTAGTTTTTGCATCAGCTATTATGGTTGACCAGCCTGAACAACAATTTTACCTAAAGTGACAAGGCCAGAGACAAGAAGGTAGCTCCGTGGATAAAATGACTTTTGTACAAGCATGAAGACCTAAGTGCAGATCCTTAGCATCCATGTAAAACTCCAGACCTGTAGCTGTAAACTCAAGCACAGGGGTGGGATGTGAAGGGAGGAAGCTTGGGTTTGTTAAATAATCAGTTCATCAGGGGAAGGAAGATGGGGCGAGGAGAGCTCCAGGTTCAGTGAAAGACTGTGTTAAAACAATAAAGATGACAGCAATAAAGGAGGTATCCTCTTCTAGCCTCTATATAAGTAAGTTGATGTATACACCCACTCATACAAATGTAGGATTCACATACAGCACACACATAAAATTTTTAAATGATATGGCTTCCTTACTGAAAAATCAATTGCTTATGACCAGCTTTGAACAGGAAAGGTAGAATATTGTTAGTTCCCTGGTGTAAATAAGGGTCCATAGCAATTGCAACCTTAACATAAGCTACTGAGGGAGAGGAATCTTGGAAAACACCTTGTTCTTTTTAGTTGCATTGATAAACTGCCTCCTTCTAAATTAATACAATTTAAACTACAATTTTTTGTTCATAATTAGGCATTTCATAAAAAATGTTTCTAGCCAGGAGGTGGTAGCACAGTCCTTTAATCCCTGCATTCAGGAGGCAGTGGCTGGTGCATCTCTGTGAGTTTGAGGTCAGCCTGGTCTACAGAGTGAGTTCTAGGACAAACTCCAAAGTTACAGAGAAATTATGTCTAAAAAACAAAAATTTAATAAAAATTATACAGGATTTTCCCAGTGATCATAGTAAGTGTAACTTCCCTTATCAGCCTGTCTTCTGTAATAGAATATGCCTTGTTGGGTATAAAAAGTGATATATAATTATTTATTATGGAATAACATAATTTCAATCTCAGCACAGTTAAAATTAGAATTTTGTTCTTTCTAAAGAGCATTCAAGAATCCTTTGTAAATTGTACCCTGTGTAAAAGACTTCATGATTTTGAATAGACACTTAACACTGTTTTCTTAGTTCAAAACAACAATTGTAATCACATTAATGGAGGACTAGCCTATCCAAGCTAATCATTAATCAAAGTTCTATAAGGAAAACTGTTATGGTCCCAAGTCATCATCTCCACTCATCAGCCCTCTATGTTTACTTGGTGTGATTTCTGCCAGTAACTCACGAAAATTGTTGTCCAAGCAAACAAAGTATCCTACAAATGCTAAAACCTTTAGTGGCCTTGCTCATTCTTAACTGGCTCTTCTTCAGAATCCTTCAGGAAAAGGTTTCCTGTTTTCTGTCATTTTGCACTCATTATCTTGTTCCACTGCTATCTTGACATGTTCCCTTCTCACAGCTTTGATTCAGGAGACCGAGATAATAGAGTTGAGGCTGTGTTTAGGAGAGACAAAAAATTTTTAAGAATGACTGTCATCCATAACAATTTCACAGGCTCAACCTGTCCCCATTTGGTTTGTTTGGATGGTGGCTCCCTTGCAATATTATTATTTATTCCTCCTACAATGTTTGAATTCATCATTTGTGTGAAGGACATACCCCTTTGCAGAATGTCATGGTACTGAACTTGAAGCACATGCTCAAATGGATTCAAATGGATGAACAGTCAAGAAGAACCTTGCTAACTACCCTTCCTTCATCTCTTTTCTGCAAAAATAGAATATCACAAACTTAGTAATTTATAAGAAAAGTATTCATTGCTCACAGACGTGGAGGATAGAAAAATGAATAAGAAGGCATGGATAGATGGTCTTGATATATTAACCACAGTGGGGAGAATCACATGTCAGTGGAGAAGCTTCCTGAGAGAAGGAGGAAGCCTGCTTTCAAACCTGAACTCCTTCTGGGAAAACCGCCGTGATGTAGACATTAATTCCTTCATGGCAGCGGAGTCTTAATGAGCTAATCACCTCACAAACTCCAATTCCCACTTTCCCTCACAGTGACAAAGAATTTCATTCGGAGCTTTGGAGAGAGCACTTGAACCATAACAAAAATCTGAAAGAATGATTCATGGACCCAGAAATAGGCTTCCTATTCAAGAATTTATTGTAGATCTTTTCACTAGCCAATCTTTGCAATTACTAAGCACACGTGTTAATGAGAGCATGAGAGAGACAGTGAATTAAGTACTTTCCTACCTAGAACTCCAAAAAATCATGGGAAGAAAAAAGAAGGAAGCAAATTGTGCAGCCTTAATTGCATTTTCTTGAATAGTTGTGCAGGAATTATGAACAAAGGATTGAGTTTTCCATACACTTTATTTACTTGTTCAATTATTTTCTGTATGAAACACGGTACTGCTTTGTTCCGAAGCACATGTCCTGGAACACATGATGCTCATGATTCAGTGCCTTGACTGCCTTCTTTACATTTTTGAGAATCAGATTATGAGAAAAAAATAAGATGGCATAATAAAATACAAAATAGCTCACTGTATGGTGAGAAATTGAAATTTAATCTAAGAGCAAGAAACAGACATTTTAGTTTGTTCCTTACCTTACTGGAGTCATAATTGGAAAATTTTGGCCAAAGGTGATGACAGCTTTCTCATCAAAAGGGCACACCTTAGCTGAATGCTCAGCTGAAGCCTGCCTGAGTGTTTTCCATGCCAAGATCCAATTGAATGTTAACTTCCTGTCTTTTCTAAAGATATGAAGACCACGGGATGAAAACTTGGAGTAGACACCAATATTCACAGAACGTTTAGTCCTCTGAGTGCCTTTGACAGCTTCACTGGGTTGGTTCCCAGATGCTCCGAGGATAACTGGATATAACTGAATATAATCTGACCCTTGAGGAGGATCACATAGAGAGTCAACTTCCAGGACCTCAAGGACCTGGTAGGCTCTCATTACTTCCTAGCTCCAGGGAGTGCCTTCTTGATTTATGTCCAAATAGAAATATACTCTGCTGCCTGGCCAGAAGCCCAGGGCAAGAAAAATGCTTCATTTTGCAAAGTGCCATTAAAAGCCACAGACCATGTCCAGACGGAGTGGAGAGATGTTCTTTAGTTTGGGGCTCATTTAGAATGTCTTTAGTGTCAACACAAAGTTTTTCTATGGCTACTTCTTAATTCCTTACATTCATCCAGTTTCATTTGGACGAAGCATTTTCTCCATACCTGATAATTAGTAAAAATGTGAGAAAAATTCAATTGTAGAAAATTGTTTTCAAAACCCAGTTTTTAAAACTATTATCTTTACATGTTGATGCTCTTATCTGTGATTTCTTTATTTGTTTGTTTGCTTGTTTATTTATTGTAGCTCAAAGTTGCTTCAAATTTGTAGTTCTCCTACCTTTGCCTTCTGCGTGCTGGGATTATATGTGTACACACCATCAAGCCTGGCCAGAGTGAATCTTTAAACAAAACATCACAATTTCTAACAGCTTTCTATGGATAGTCCTAAATAAATTTCCTCTTCAAATTATATATATGCAGATATTAATTTCTCAAAATTATTTTCACTCTTTTACTTTTGTTTTCTCCTCGTTTCCTGAATGTAGAAAAACCTAAAACTAGTTTTTTCTTCTCACTACCCCTTCTGTTCTATGAGAACCTATGCCTGCTGAAACACTGTCCTCATTTCTACTTTGGTTTGTCACTAGTCTTCCCGTATATGAGCCCCCAGCTGGTATGGACTGTAGTTTATTCAAACTTTAGAACCATGGAAATAATAATAAAGATATTAACTCTTACACTAATTGCATATTTATCATGTGCCTGGTTCCATTTCAGACACTTTATATTCGTGATATAATTTATTGGTCACAATAATTCCTGGAGAGATAATTGATTCTTCTTAAGGAGCATACTATAGAACACATAATTCACAATCTGGTAAATGATAGAACAAACATTCAAAACTGTACATATATCACCAGCTAATTTTTAAAACTCTCTGAGTTTGATATGACTTTTGAATACAGACACATCAGGGATATTTGGTAGAAAGGACAAAATCACCAGCCGTCCAAAGCCATGCTAGAAATACCCTAGTTTGCTGTATAAACCTGTCATTGCAACCCTGTTTAATATCTCCTTCTGTCCTTTGTCTTCAAACATCAGTCTGAGCAGGCTGCTGTTAAATCAGCAAGAGGAGGTCCTATTTGGAGTAGCTTTGCAGTATTCTTCACAGTATCTCTTTCTGTCTTTAATGCCTGTGTCCCTCACACCTCAACTCCTGATATGTAATTAAATCCTATTTATAGCCATGTCATGCTCTTTGCTGTGAGGAGGTATATGTTTCTCCACCTCTTCCTGACCTTTTATCTTTCTGTACTATGCTATTATTCATGCCATTTGTACCTTTTCTCCCCAACAGAAGTGTCTTGCCTACATTTTTAATCTAATCTTCAAAGATACTCCAATCAGAAGGGCTTGGTGGAGAAGAAATGTCAGGTCTTGATGAACTAAGAGGCACTTTACCACTCGCTGCCCGAAAGTTGAGTGAACTCCTAAAACATGCAGAAAAGCTGACAAAGGCTCCAGATATGAAGTCTGTTCTACCTTAGTGAGAGTTGGCTACAAGCTCTGTCAGCTATGAGGTCAACACTGTAAAGGGGTCGCCTGGTCATGTTGTGGAACGTTACTATGAGTTACAAACATCAGCTTTTATCATTTAAAAGCAATTGTCACAGAGTCTAGTCCATGAGTGAAGCTGGTATTGAGGAATCTGCTTTGCATTTTAGATAATGCTTGCACAATCTGGGGACACCTCAGGGCAGAGTGCATTTAAGGTAACTATAAAGGAGCAGATGACTTGAACTATCCGTTACACCAGGGCACTAACCCTGCTAGTACCCTCAGAATTTACTGTGTGCTGACAAATTCACACACATTATACTGTGTTTATTTCATTACAAAGTATTCTTGAATTTAACCCCCAAGAGGGGGTACCAGCACTAACTGTTGTGGGATATTTGATCACACTGTGAAGCATGAGACTACTTTAATTAAATGAAATCAACCTTGAGTTAGGAGGTGGAGTCAACAACTAGTTGGCAGGAAGTAGCCATAGAGAGGAAGAGGGAATCAGGATAATGGATAAAGAGACACACAGGAAGTAGTCTGGTGGCATTTTTGTTTTGGGACAGAGGAAGGAACGTTCTCTTTCTAGGAAGTCAGCTCATAGGAAGGTCAGCTGGTTGTTCCTCAGCCTCTTTTAGCTAGTAGGTTTTCACTCCAGCATCTCACTCCTATGAGATTCTTTAATGGTAAAGATCATAAGATTGAGATTTAGTTTACAAACAACATTTGGTGTCCAACATGTGACATGATCACACATATGAAGAGGTCATGTCAGTTGGTGCCTCCACTTCTGCTGGCACTGCTGCTGGCCTATAATGCCCCTACTGAGGACAAACTGAGAAGTCAGCAGATTTGGAGAGATGCCTGAGAAGTCCTTAAAGAGAGAGTTAAGTAATAATAAAAGGAAAAAAAATCCCATGATAATGATGGAAAATATCACAACGCAGGGAGTTAGGACCCTGTATAGTGCAACTTTGGATGGCTTCAAAATGGAAGCAGTAAATGAGGGGATAAATGACTTAGCTGGCGTTGGCATAATGCTAATTGTAGTTACTAACTGTCTGGTAGTTCATATATTATCCTTTAGAAAATGGTTTGATCACTGTGCCAAATATGAAAAGTTAACTAATATGATACAAGCTTTAGAAAATCTTGTTTATGAAAACAAGAAAAATACTTAGACACAGACAGAGGAATTTAGACAAGTATTTACTGTCAGAGGCTAGGAAATATACAGCATATGGCAATTGATAATTCAGATGTCAACTCACCAGAGAAGTGACTCTCTGATGGAGGTTAATCCTATCCAGGAAAGGCCGGCAGGGCCATCAGCTCTGGAAACTGTAGCTCACTTTTGCTTTGTGTCTCTTCAATACCTGCATTGTAGGTATATATGTAAATCTACATATATATGTAGATATGTATATCTACATATATATGTATATATGTGTGTATACATAATCTCATGATAATATCTCAATTATATGGGCACATATATCTGCGAGTGCTCATGAAGATGACTTTTCATTTAATTAAATAATTTTGGTGTATAGAATATATGCTGAGACATGCTTCAACTAGATCTGTTTGTCCCACAAAGACTGTAGACACTTAGAAGCCTGCTTTGTTCTTTTGCTCAGACTAACTGCACACTTTCACCTCAGAGCAAGTTCAAACCAGACTAAAGGTTTTGAAATAGATCATAAGTTTAAAATTTACAGCTATGAACATGGTCAGAGTCATAGATGTTCAACCTAGGTTGCTACACAAAGCACCCTGAGAAAAACATTCTAATTCTTCACTTGCCATATCTACTGACAATAGACATATGTCTCAAAGTTTGTCACTGGGCACTGAGATGCCCCAGTCTGGTCATGGTCTTACTCTTGTAACATTGGAAACTTGTGTTGCCATGGCAATGGCTCAGCTCCCTATCACCCTAAGAATATGCTTGTGACTAATTAGAGGTAATCCTTGTAATTTCTTTGTCACTTCAAGGCTCCTGTGAAGGAGAGAGAGCTCAGAGAATAGAGAAAAAGAAAAAGAAGAGAAGGAGAAGCTAGGAGGTATTAGAAATATGACAGGAGAATCAGAATGCAAACAGAAGAGTAGGAGACGGATTCAGAAAAGCATTTGTGAGAGAGCTCATTTGTTTGCTTTCAGATACCCAAAGAAAAATGTCCTTTTTGCTTGCTATTGCATCCAGTCTGAATCCTGAGAATCTTAGGGCTGTACCCCAAAGGCTCTTGTTAACCTACCATACAACCCAATATTGCAACCAAATAGGCATAACCCAACATTATTAGAAACTCAATCTTAGTTTATTCGATTTCTGTACAAGAACGGCCAGGAGATGATAGGCATCCACAAGGTTATGAAGAAATGAAATGGAACCATAGAGAAATATTAGATTTGAGGAGATTTAAGGAAATGCTCTTTTCATATGTATGTATTTACCTTATTTGAAGCTTATTCATGGGCAACTTGGAACATAATTATCCCCCCAAACTGGAAAGATTTAGCCACAGCAATACTGGAAGCTTGTCATCAGTTACAATGGTGTATATTCCTTTTTCAGAAAGCTAGGACCACAGAACCACTAAATGGGGCTAGAGTTATTACTTCCCAAGATCAGTTTATAACTCTTTTTTTTTTTTTTGGTTTTTCGAGACAGGGTTTCTCTGTTGCTTTGAAGCCTGTCCTAGAGCTAGCTCTTGTAGACCAGGCTGGTCTCGAACTCTCAGAGATCCGCCTGCCTTTCCCTCCCAAGAGCTGGGATTAAAGGCGTGTGCCACCACCGCCCGGCTCCAAGATCAGTTTATAAGCGGAGACCGATACTCTGAATTGCAAAGACAGTTTGAATTTGATGATAACGCCTTGGCCCAGTATTGTTTAGCACCTTTAAAGGTTTAAAGAAAGATTTAAGAATCAGGAAACAAGTTTGAATCATTTGCTAAAATGATACAAGTCCCCAAAGAAGCCTTCAGTGATCTTTTACAAAGATTAACTTCAGCTGCAAGTAGAATAGTGTCAGATCCAGAAGTCAGACAACTATTAATCAAATCTTTCGCTTTTGAAAATGCTAATTCAGAATGTAAAATGGTGATTAGGCCTTTAAAGGCAAGAACAGCACCAGTAGATGAATGGATTAGAAATAGAGCTGATAATGGATAGCATGCGTTATTATGCTACTTTGAGAGAAGTCATTTTTAAAAAAAATCAAAATGTTAGATGTTTTAACTGTGATACAAAAGGTCATTTGAAAAGGATATTAGGTAAGGTATTCCTAGAAACAGTGATTTTTCTAGAAATAATTTAAACAGAAGGCCCCAGCCCTTTGGAGTATGCAGGAAGTGTGCCAAAGGCCGTTATTGGACCAGTGAGTGCCAAACAACAAAGGACAGGCAGGGTAACCCTTTACCATTAAGAAATGCCTTAGGGGTTCTCTTGCAGGCCCTGGTACCATATTTGGTTCAATCAGTCCCTGTCAGCTCTAGATAAGTTAATCCACAGCACAATTAAAAGACTTAATGCCAGTTGTTAAGAACAATAACTCTCATCTTCACTTTGCTTATGAAGAAACTGAAGTGTCATAATATTAAGTAACATATTCAAGGCCCTAACTGGTAAATGGAACTCAATGATTTTCTGATGTGAACTCTGCTAATGAGAGTGTTGCTTTGCTACAGAAATCTAGGAGAAAGCACCTGGGGAAATATTTGAAAGATGCTTGATTGAAGGGGTAAAGTGAAGCATTTAATAATCAGGAGTTCGTTGTCTTGAGATCGTCTTAGGATATGCGTTAAAAATTTCAAGTAAAATGGCAGTAAGCATGGTAAAAGTTCAGGGTTCAGATACGGCTTAGATTCCTGGGAAATGATAGCCAATGTAGCAATGGCCAGTTCTGAGTTACTCTTGCAGATGGCCTGAGTCATTCTGCTAGATGATGAATGAAAGAAGGAAGACATTGAGGGAAATGGCATACCTGCTGCACACGTTATTGAATATACTTCTGACATTTTCCTAGAGGATTTTGTTTCATGAAAGGTTCAAAGAACACAGCCTTCAACAAAATTGCCAATAGTAATCTGTTAATTTATAGCACCACTAGAAAGTTCAGTGAAGTTCTGATCTTCAGACTAGAAATGAGGGTAGAAATATAAATATATATATAAATATAATGTTCACTTTGATAAACCAGGATGTGGAACTTAAATGCCAGACAGTTAAATTTATTGCTCATGAGGTTGAAGGGCATATTATAGACTCTGTATGTCCTACATTGTTGTGTATAATGTTAATGACACAGATGTCCCTGGATAAAAATACAATAATTCTTATTTCTGTAATAGAAATGTAGGAATATTCTGAGAGCTGTATAACCATATAATAAATAAAATTCAGGAATTGAGAAAGACTGTTGATATCTGTGACTCCAAGATAAAGTTACAAGTTCTTGCCTATAACCTAAACCTAAGTCTCTTTTATATTAGTGAACCTACTGACAGAACAGGTTATTGATTCCCTATTCTGAATCATAATGATAAATGAATTGTCCAAGAACCTGTAGCTATTTATTTCAGTGCATCTACTCAGGGGACAAAAGACAATTTAGATATCCCAAGGCATGTTGGTCACAGTGTCTGAGCTGACATTGACACATAGAGGACAAAGAAATTGCCATCGTTATTGTGGGAGCATGGCTTTAAGAGAACTAGGTAATGAAATGAGCTCTAGCTAAATAAAACCTGCCTTGCTAGAGTCTTATTGGGTTTGCAGACCCACACAGTGCTCATTTCCTGATTATTAAGTGTAAATAATAGCAACAAATGTGTGTGACAGCTAAAGTTACCCATATAAGGACCATACATTCTGAGAGTAGATCTATCATGTTTGGGAAGTAGAACTCTGAGATTTCTCTATAGTTGCAAAAATATAGTGGAAAAAGATCACATTGAAAGAATATAGTAAAGATTAGGATATCTAGTAAAGACAAAAGATACAGCAGTGTTACCAATATCAATTTTGCTTGCTTACCTGACACTGTACAACACAGGAGAGTCCAGGAGAACAACTGAAGGATGTCATAGGAGCAATTTAATAGGACCTCAAGGATCATAGATGTTGTGTGATAAACATGGCAATGACGTTTTCACATACAGATTCTGAGAAACAATTACTGGGTATTAACAGGCTCCAAAATCGATGAGCCAAGACCTGATGGGGCATCACACGATTGAGTCTTGAAAATGAGTCACTAAGTTGGGTAATTTACAGCTTTCCACCACCAAAATCACCTAAGTTATTCCACTTAGCAGAGAGAAATAGGAAAAACCCATTTGAAGGGGGTTATGTAAGCTACATACACAATCATCTCAAATGTCTAAGATATAATAGGTTGAATTTCATCCCTTCAAATGTCCTGATGTGGAGGTCAAAACCCTCAGTACTTCAGAATGTGACCTTACTTGTGAATAAATCCTAGTAGACACATTTAATTCAGAAAAATCTGTTAGGGAAGGCAATAATCCAAAAGGATTTATGCCGTTAATGAAGAAGTTAAATTTGAACACACAGCAAGCCAAACATAGAGGAAAAACAAAATGAAAACACAGGAGAATGCTGCCTAAATATCAAAGAGTGCCAGGGCTGCCAGAGTGTGGGAGAAGTTTAGGAAAGATACTTCTCTACAGCTCTCAAAAGGAACGCACTGTTGACACTTTAGTCCAAAGGTCTGTCTTCCAGGTCTGCGGAACAAGGCATTGCTACTGTGTATACTACCTGATCTGTGGTACCTTGTTGAAGGTTCTCCAAGAAAGTATTAGAACATTCACCTTTGGAAGAAAACACCTCCCAGCTGTGTCCTCTCTATGTCCAACACAAATGGCAGACATATAACATTGTCCTGACTCTGAGAGTCCAGTCTTCCTTAACTGGTGACAGCCCGCACCTGAGCTGGCAGCATTTCTGGTAGATAGCAATAGAATATTTGCTAGCAATTTAAAAACATTTGAGCCCTTTCATACTTAAATTTTTAGTGGTTTATCTTCACAAAAATGAATACCTATTTTGCTATGATCTTTTTTTCCGCCTGCAAAGTCCCAACTAACATCACAATTGGAAGTTTGTCTTGTATATAAGAATGGAACACATGAGATTTAGTTCCCAGGCAAAAAAAGAGAATACACATGAGAACCTATGTCACAAGGAAAATGATATAGAAATAGGCCTGGCAGTATAAGTCCATTGTATGTTTGGTCTGTTGATCATCCAGAGGTCATTATCTTCATAGTATTTTGGAATAGTTCCAAAAGGTGTTACTGGGGCACTCAGTGGCAAAAGAATACAATGTCTTTCTTTGGGATGAGGCAGCATAGACTCTAGATGATACAATGTCCACAATAAAAAAGAACTTTGAATCTGATAATTAAGGATATAAGCAAATGTAGCCCTATTTGTTAATTGCCAGTAACCAGCTTCTTGACCTCAGAACTGCAAGTCACAAATGATCAAACTCATGGTAGGGGACATATTTAACAACTTGTGCCATTGCCAAGATACTTTATTAAAAGCAGATGAGAGGAAAGGTCACTCTGCAAGCAGAAATAATTTCTCTTGGCTGGGGGAAGGGGATGTAGCATTTGTTTTCCATAGTGGAGGTGGGGAAAATATGTGGAGAAACGAAACTCTCCATTTGCTGAAGGTAATCTCATGAATCATTTTCTGGGACTGACCTCATAAGGTCAATGTGTCTTGAGAAAAAGATGCTCATCAAGGGCCCAATCTCCTGAAGAAGGAAACTCAAGTCTTATCACCAAGAGATGCCTAGGTAATATCTGAGTATGGTGAGAATTGAGACTGCAAATAGAGAAAAGGAGAGAATGACGGTCTTAGATAAACGCCATGGTGAAGGCGAATTGCCTCCTTGAAGCTCTCCCCAGGTAGAGAAGTCCTTACGATTCATTGACAGGCTAGTTTCTTTCCTTAAATAAATTGTATTAAAGATTTTATTTTAGTTTTAAATTATGCATGTGAGTGAGCGCAGGGGCTAAGGGAGGCAGGAGGTTCTGGATTCATTGGAAGCTGGGGTTACATCCTGGTAGTAAAGAGTTGCCTGACATGAGCACTGGAAAACCAACCTGGGTCCTCAGATAGAACAGTGTAGGCTTTGAACTGTGGAGCCATCTCGCCATGGTAGGCTGCTTCCTACCCCCGATAGTGTGTGTAGTATGTAAGATCTTTTCTGCTAGCCCTCCTAACAAAGTAAGTGCAGTTGACTGGGAGACCCAGATGCTTTAGCTAAAATTCTTAGGTGCAGTGCCATCAAGACTGCTGCACTTCCCCCTGGAAACTTCTAGTCAGTGATTGAGAGGCATAGATGATTGCAGGACAGAGCATTCCTCGTAGATATAGAACCCCTTTGACTGGTAAGTGTAGCTTAAGAAATCACTACAGGATTTGTTAAAATGTTCTCATAAGTTACATCATTTTAAGCTTTCTGAACCACTTTTCCTTCTTCCTTAGGGTTAGCATTATATTAGATCTATCATTTCTCTCAGTTCCCTTTACTCAAGAAATTTTCCTCAAGAAATTTGCTCCCAGTCCATTGGTGTCTCCTTGAAGGATAGGAATAGACGGCCAGAGGTGACCTACTAATTTTCTTTTGATTTAATCTCCTTCTAAGGGAGCATTGGAAATGTTTCATGGTCAGTTCCCTCAGTTGATTGTTCCAGGAAGCTGGAATCATATTGAAGAAGAGCGAGATATGAAAAGAAGAAATGTACAAACGAGGATCTATTAATAGAGAGTGTTATAATGGGAAATGGGGCTCAGTGATACCAAGACACATTGAGAAAAGAACAAAACATTTCTCAGAATATTCTCCTGTGCTCTTCAGATTTTAAGTGTGGCCTCATAATGGTCCTGGACTTTGCCAAGGGGACCTCTGGACATCAGCGATCACTACAAGGTAGAGAGCCCAAGGTTTTTAAATCCTGGAATTTTAGGAAAATCATCATTATTTCCTAAGGGACAATAGTTTTGCACATGTTTATCAATAATCAAATGGTTACTTAATTATATTACTGATTTTTTTTAAAGTTTTTATATCTTAGTGGTACCTAATACTAGTTTATAAATTGGCTTTTCAGAATTACTTTGTTTCTTTTTTAAGCAAACATTTTAGTATCCTCCATTTTGAGTATTTTTGATTAATTGTCCTTGTCTAGACAAAATTTTGCATTAAAAATTCTGTCACATAACAGCTGAGCCTCTAGAAAGGACTATTGATTTTATTCTATCCACCGATACTCTTTTTTGAGACTAAATGTGGTATTTTGTCCGTGGCACTTACACTATAATGTTTAGGCATTATATGTAAATTTCAGATTTCTTATTTTCCAGTGATGAAGAAAGATTTTATACACAGAAATGTAATCTGTAATAAAATGTCATTTCAAGCATAACTAATAGTTTCACATCAAAATTAATACTAAATGAGAAAAAACAACATAGAATTAAGTTTTATTAGTCATTTAAAATCATCAACACACACTCACTTAAAAGCACATACGTGTTTACTTAAATAAAACAGTCTCGTAATTGAGGATATGCCCAAGATGTCAGAGAGGACAAAATGACCAGTGAGGTAAGGGTTTTAATATGCTTAGCTTCGTCTAAAGATGGGAAATTATGCAAACAGGTTCATACACTGAAGTATGAAATGAAAGGAAGCAGATGTGAGAAAAGGGGTTAGGAGCTGTGAGTCGTAAAAACTCTCGTGCTGTGGGATCGATAATCTCTCTGGCACACTTTTAGTCTGGTTCACTTGGTAAAGCAGCTGCTTTGACGTCATGTGTTCGCCTCTCCAGAGCCACCCTTCTGCTGGCACTGTCCCTCAAGGGTTCCATTTAAGCAATGCTTGTGTAAATAAGAACAGAAAACTAAGACTTGATCTATCTCTCTTAGGATCCACCAACTATGAGCAGAATAAGAACCTACAAACATACTACTTCCTCTGGAGTAGATAATTTAGACTCAAAATTTGGAAGATCCTAAAAGGTACAATAATTGACAAAAAATGTCCTTAGGCCAAAAACAATTGGTGTTTGGCATTAAGTTGTTGAGTTTTTACAATTTTATATGACCTTTAAGTAGATTTTAAGTAATAATTTTTAGAAGATAAATATAGAGATGTGTAATGGATGTATAGCTTTATATTAGATGTCATTCTCCTATATACAAAACCTTAATACACGTACTTTACTCCAGACTAAGAAATCTTTATTCATTATCAATCCTTCATGTAGACAGCCTATTTTTCCTTGTTTATTGTTTTTCATATTAATTTCTTCTTGTTTTTACGGATATCAAAGTTTCACATTCCTTGACCTGCAGACATTTGTGTGTATTCTCTCTTCAGTTTCATGGAATGTGGGGTGCATGTTATCAAATGGTTAATTTAAAAAATATTTCTTGATATGTTATGTGTAAACCTTTGTAAATAAGGCAAAATAAAGAAAAAAAATCCCATAGTGATATATATGGATTCTGTGTTTCTCATTTTAGAGTATATGATTGAATGTTTGGTCTTATGCTGACATACATGGCCAAGAAAAGACTGTCTAAAAGTACATTTTTCCCCTTGAAAGGCTGATGGTAGCCGATCATTTTTCTACTCTTTTCTTCCTCTTCACATTAGTCTTCTTGAATCATCACATCTAAACCTGGGAGCTGGCTGTCCTGTGGAGAACATACAGAAAACACTATCATTCATCCTTATGGAAAATTCTTATTGAGTGTCTGCCATGAGCCAGACACCTTTCTAGATTCAGGAGACAGACCCACTGAGGAACAGGAGAGTAAATTCAAGGCAGAGGGGTTAAGAAGGTCGTGCAGTGGAATCTGTGGATCTGGTTTTAGAAGTTAAAGAATGCATTTTGTTGGAAGTCAAATAAAAACTTAAAGTAAGGAAAAAGTAGAAAGCAGTTTTACCTACCTGAGACAAATGTTATTCTAGGTAAGAAAGATTTGAGTATGATCTTTCTCAATTTCATAAGAGAAAAAGCATGTTATATAGCTAAAACCTTTTCCTTTTGTCAGTTATGAATATAGACAAAATTAAACAATGTGTATTTGATGTACTGGCTATTTTGTTACCTTTAGAAATCTTGAATGTTTTAATTCTAATTGGTAGTTTGTGTAACTATTTCAGTGTTTGTTCTCATTATTACTTTAAAATTGTAGTAATCATTATCTTATTAAAAAGTATTTAATGTTCCAATGTTACTTAAAAATCTTAAAGAATTTGATGACTCTGTATATTTGACTGATTGTCTTTTTTTCTTCTATGCTTTTATGACATTATTTTGCAAAAGCATTCACAGCTTCACCAGCAAGTTAAAAGGATTTAAGAAGAAAAATGATTATAATAGTCTACCTTTAAAAAAATAAACAAGAGAAAACTACTTTTCCCCAACATGTTCATGTCAGTTAACCTAAATAGTAACATCAGCAACTGAAATTAGGAGCTTTATGTGTTCAAGAAAACTCAGCCTTGCTTCCAAATAGCCTTCTTTTAAAAGAATCAAAGGCATTATAGTGAGGTAAAATTGCTGATTACCTGCAACCATTGGCCTATTGCATGGTGCTTTCTAGTACTGTGAAATCTAGGCCCCCAGGAAGAAGGCATTCTGGTCAGTTATAGATTAGGTATCTTACACATAGTCTCATCAACATGAATGCCCAAACATGAGGTGAACAAAGATGACACCAATGGAGACACCAAAATAGAAAGTGAAGGTGCCTAACACAAAGGACTACACAAAGGACTATAGGCAATGAAGGAATGCTAGGAGTGGGAGAAATGGTGTGCTCTAGGGAAGAACACACCAATTGGCTAACCAATACCCAATGGTTATCCCTGAAAACATGTCTACAGGTAACATCACACACCAGGCAGACTATATTTAGGAATATATATATATATATATGCATACAAAAATAATGGAAAAAGAGGCCATAAATTTTAAAAACAGCAAGGAGGGCTATATGGGAAGGTTTAGAAAGAAGAAAGGAGAAATATTGAGATTATATTATAATCTCAAATAATGAGATGGTCTCATTTGAAACCTACACTGATATTTTATATGAATGTTGATACTAATACAAATTTTTTTCTTATCAGACATAGATAAGTTGACGGCTAAGAAGCAAGACAGATGGGTCCAATAGGATTGTCTATACCCACCTGACTGAGATAAATAATGTTTAACTATTTTCTGAAGTACCATAAAATACGCCTTTCTGATTTCTGTCATAAACTATAACTACTGTATACTACAATTTCAGCAGTGGAGAGGAAGTTTACTTGTGCTTCTAGACAGAACACTTGCTCAGCAGCACAAACCTACTGTTGAGCTGATATCTGTCACAGTTCTCAAGAACAATTAAATTAAGACTAAGTTACTTGTGTGCTCTGGGCCCCAGGGCTTGGGTCCTAAAACCCTGACTAGGACCAGAGTTGGAGTGAAAACACAAAGACACTTGTACGGTAAAGCCAAGACTTGGTGGGGGTCTTCTAACCTGCAACAACCTCAACTTTATCATGGCTGGTGAGACAGCAGTGGGGTAGGAACTAGTTTATCTCAGCAGAGGTCTTCCTCAGGTCTCAGGTTGTAAAGATGCAGAAAAAGGAACCTGTAGTTGTTTTTCTTTGTACACACTGATGATTTGTTCATAGAATCTCATATCTGGACTCCCAAGGAGAAATTTGCCATCATTTTTGGGCCCATATGGGAACCAGCTTTTCCAGTGACCTATGGTTCTATTGGATTCCTCTATATGGCTGTGTTTGTGTAAGCAATACTTCAAGGCAGGCCCTGAAGTGGTGTTATTATACTCAGTGAGACTCCATTGAACAAAAATTATTTCCTTTTGCCAGTGTTTATCGATTGCAGACAGTTCTTAGTTAGGGTTGTTACCCCCAGTCTACTTCCCCCTCTCTGTCTGTGCTAGAATTTTGATTGGCTTCATCTTGTGCAGGTAAACACAGTGGCTATTCATGACTTAATGGCTATGTCATCAACTTCAGAAGATGGCATTTCCTTATCTTTCATTCTGAACAAACCTCTAAACAGATTAAGACCTGATATCCTTAAATTGCTAGAGGAGAAAATTATAGGCATAGCTAAGGACTTTCTGGATAAGACTTCAGAAGTGTAGAAAATAAGACCGATAATTTACCAATGTGATCCCAGAAGGTTAGAAATGCTCCTGTACAACAAAGAAGGGAGAAAGAGGCAGATTAGGGAATGGGAAAATAAAACCTTGCCAGCTGTATGTTAAAAAGAGGATTTTAGAATACGCAAAAAATTAAAATATTAAAGATCAAGAAAACAAACAGCCTAATGTTTAAAAAAGTTAAACATAGGCTATGAGATTGAACAGAAATTTCTTTAAATAAGAAATGCAAATTGACATTAAGTACCTTAGAAGGTGTTCAGGTACTTCTAGTCAGCAGAAAAATGTAGATTAGAACTAAGGCAATGTTTTAAAATCTTTTATTCTTGGGAGCACTAATGATTTTTTATGACATCTGGAGTGAGTACCTCTCATATATATATCCCCCTCTTGTGCTCCAAAATTAGCCATTTCTCCAGGTAGCTCTGGGTCATTTTATTAAAGAGGACATTTGAATTCTAATGTTAACTGTTGTTACTTAGTTATTATTTATTAATATCAGGCCACTCAGCTAGTAAAAGAATATATAAGTATATGCTTAACTGTGTGTATCAAAAGCCAACCACAGCTCTGTGTGTACCCATCAGACTATGCTAATTGCTTGTGTTGATGTCTGCAATACTGATTCATTAATTTGTTCATCATTCTACCTTCTGTTCTTGCTTCATGAAATTATTATTCTAAGAGAAAAACTGACTTTTGCCATTTCTTAACTATTTATTTAACTTCTCAGTTCAAATCCAGTTTCTATGGACAGTAACTTCAGAACTCTTCCCGTGTCCCTATTAGAGTTTACCGTCCATAGACAGTTGTTCTGGAACTCACCACATTCTCCCTTTATTTATTTATCTATTTTTTTCTGTTTCTACTGTTTTATTTATTTATTTGTTATTACAAGAAAAATTTACATTTACTCCCCTTGTTCCTGGCCCTCCCGCTCCCCCACTACCCCACCGCCCTCCCCCTGCTTCCTTAAGATGGGGCAGGATACCCTGCCCTATGGGAAGCCCAAGGCCCTCCCCGCTCCATCTCAGTCTAAGAAGATGTGCATACATATAGAATAAGTTCCCAAAAAGCCAATACATGCAGAAGAGATAGGTCCCAGTGCTATTATCATTGGCTTCTCACTCAGTCCCCATTGGCAGTCACATTCAGAGAGTCCGGTTAGGTCATATGCTCATTCAGTCTTGGTCCAGCTGGATTTGATGAGCTCCCAATAGATCAAGCACACTGTCTCTGTTGATAGGCCAGTCCCTCATGGTCCTGACTTCCTTGCTCATCTTCTCCCTCCTTCTGCTCTTCCACTGGACCTTGGTAGCACAATCCCTTGCTCTGGTGTGAATGTGGGTCTCTGGCTCTATCTCCATCCATCATGCGAAATTTCTATGGTGACGATTGAGATATTCAACAAAGTAACTATGGGACAAGTTCAGTTCAGGCACCCACTCCTCTGCTGCCCAAGTACCTAGCTGGGACTTCCCTGTGAATACCTGGGATCCCCTCTAGAGACAAGTCTCTTGCAAATCTTAAATGAATCCCGTTATTGTTATTTTCACCCTTAGACCAGTACACTCAATTATGGTATTCTAAACATTTATAGCAGAGTTAGATTCATTTGTCATAAACCACATTTAATTCTACGATCACAAAGCCATGTAAATATCTTTATTTTTCATGCTTTGAATTGTATTCTGTTATTAAGGTTCTATGGGTCTTTTGACAAAGGTATAGCATCATAAATCTGTCATTATGGTACAATATATTATTATATCATGTATCACTCCACCAAAGTCCTTTACGCTTAACGCTTTGCATTCTCTTTCTTCTCAGAAGCCCAGGCAATATATCTGTGTTCAGAGAGTCGTACCTTTTCTTTTCTAGTATTACATCGAAATGGTGTTATAGAAGATGCAGTTTGTTCATCCCTCATTCCACTTAGCAACAATATACTTGAAAGACATATTACTGTTTTCTGGGATAACTAATTACTATTTATAACTAAATTCAGACATATCGGCTTTTATAATTATGAATACAGTTGCTACATTTTCATGCAGACATAAGTTTGCAGTTTTGTTGTGTAAATATCAGGGATCACTGTTTCTAGATTTTATTTTAGTACTGTACTTAGGTTTATATATAATTATCGAACTATTTTCCTACTTGGTTGTAGTTGTTTTTTATTCCCCCAGAATAATGCATTAAAGCTTAATTGTTCTGTTCTATTTTTCATTCTCTTTTTTTCCCTGGCCAATAAGCACCGTTTAGCTAGTCATGTCCAAATGTTGAGATCAGTATCAATTTCAGTCACAAAAATAAATATATAGGAGTAGTTTTTATGTTAATTATCTGTTGGTATATAGTGTTAAGCAGTTTAGTATACTCATTGCCCTTCAATATATTTTGATCTTTCATCTCTTTTTTCCAGCTGAGCTTATAATGATTACTGTTAAGATTTAAGATATATTTGTATGTTTTCGATACAAAACATTCAGTAGAAATATAATTTGCAAAGATTTCTTTCATTCTACTCTTTGACTTTTCATCCTCTTAATAGTGTCAAAATCACAGATAAAATTGAAAAAAATCACAGCTCACTTAATCAATTTTTATATAACTAATTTTCATGTGGGATATAAAAAACACATAATGAATTTCCTCATCATGTAGAATTTATTTTATATTTCAAAGTAATTTTAGCTTTTTAATTTGCACGTATGTCTGTGCTTCTCGTTGTGTTAGTGTTTTTAGAAAGTTTTATTTTTGTATGTTTAAACTTATTTCATTCCAACTGGACACCTAATGTCCAAGTGCAATTTGTAAATAGAAATCTTTCTTCTACTGGATTGCTCTGGGTAGTTTGTCAAAGTCAGTGAAGCGTGTTTATCTCAGTTATTGTGAGTGTGCTCTCCATGGAACTGTAAGTGTTTTATTGAACCAGTGGTATGCTTTCCTATAGCTGTAGTCTTATAAATAATGGAAAATTTGTTTTGCTTCATGACTTCAGAGATTTCAGCCACAAGTAATATAATCCTGTTGTTTTGGGGATACACAATATCTCAATGTGGGAAGTCTTCACATCAAAAACATCAGGGCAGAAAAGAGAGGGAAGGCAGAATAATAAGTTTCTTACTTGAACTCATTCACCTGTAACCTTATTTTTTTCCATAAGACTCATATCCTAAAGGTTCCACTCCTTCCCAATTGTACCACAAACTTTGCCAAACCTTTAATGACTGGGCATCCTGTAATGTTTTACATCCAAACTATAGAATGATGTATATTTCAATTACAGTGATAAACTGTTGAATTGCCTGCAGACTTCATGCTAAAACTTTTGAACTTAGTTTAAAGTAACTTCCATTTGCGATTAATATTTGATCCCCAAATTATTTATTTTTATATATTTTAATAATGGCAACTTCCCTTCAAGGTAATAGAATGTATCTTTGTTGTTATTGTTGTTATCATCTTAGTTATGGTTGCTTTTGCTGTGATGAAACACTATGACCAAAAAGCAACTTGAAATGAAAAGGTTTATTTTGCTTATGCTTCCATATCATCATTTAACATGGAAAGACACAAACTCAAGCAGGGCAGAAACTTAGAGGTAGGAACTAATGGAGAGGCCATAGAGTAATGCTGCTTACTGGCTTGCTCTTTAATCTGCTTTCTTATAGAACCCAAGACCACTAGCTCAGGAGTGGATCTACCATTGTAGATTGTAGAAGGGCTGGGCCCTTCCACATCACTAATTTAGAAATTGCTCTATATTCTTGCCTACAGCCCTGTCTTTAGAGGCATTTTCTTCATTGATATTCCCTCCTCTCAGACGATTCTAGTTCATGTCAAGTTAACAAAATACTAGCCAGCATGGTTATCTATTGCTATATTGTTAACATTGCCCCACAACTGAATGGATTAAAGTAAGTTTATGATGTTCCTTAGTTTCGACAGACCAAGAATTTGGCAAGAGAAAACTTCGGTGATGTGCTTAATTAATGTACCTTCCTCAGTTGTATCTAGATTTATTATCTAGATCCTGGAGTGGGAGGGACACAAGGGGGCACCTACTTAGCTTATGGACCTACTTATGCTTTCTTACCACATGGTTAGTTTAAAGTTCCTCATATAATAACAGCCCCAGGGCAGGAGTATTTCATACATGGCACATTATATAAGTGATACAGAAACTTAATCTCCTTTTATGACCTAGCTTTATAACTCTCATGCTACCATGGCTGTAACATTATATCTGTCAACTAGATATTAAGGTGAGAGTTAAAGACAGTAAGTTGAGTTCTTACAGCAACAGAAGCTATCAGCAGAGAAAAATCACAGTGCACAGAATAGGAGAAAATCTTTCCCAGCTATATATTAGGTAGAGAAATTGACATCTAGAATATATAAAGAATTGTTAAAAACCCAGTTCTCCTTACAGCTGATAAGTGATATAATAAAATGCATCAGCAGCTCTCAAAGAAGAAACAAAAGCATCATATAAACTTTTATTTTTAAAAATTTCATAAAGGGCCCGACGGTGGTGGCGCACGCCTTTAATCCCCGCACTCGGGAGGCAGAGGGAGGCAGATCTCTGTGAGTTCGAGACCAGCCTGGTCTACAAGAGCTAGTTCCAGGACAGGCTCCAAAGCTGCAGAGATACCCTGTCTTGAAAAACCAAAAAAAACATTCATAAAGGTATAAAATTAAATATGTCATATCTATCCTTAGTTTCTCCTCAAGACTATTGTGCCTTCCACAACTTGTTGCCCCTAATTCTTTGTCTCTTTTCTGATAACTTATTAAGCCTAGTTAGAGCTTTCCATATGTGCATGGATGTGGAAGTCATCCACTCAAGAATAAAATATCTACCAGTAGTCACACCCATCAATGAAGAGCAATTTTCCATTTCTATTATTTGAAAATTTCATACATGCATGTGATGCATTTTGATTATATCCATTCTTCTCATTTCCTCTCTCAGACTCCTACTTGAACTCATTAATTCATTCTCCACCCAACTTAATATCCCCTTCTAATTATTTTTATTGATAGCTTCCTGAGTCCATTTAATGCTGTCCATATGTAAATGGGTATAAGGCTATTCACTGGCGAGTGGAGGATGAGCTACCTGCCACTGACCACATCCTCTAATGACCCTCCCTTAACAGCAGTAGGGCTCAGTAGAGGCAGGGCCTCAGAGACTCCTTATCATCTATGATGAAATGTTTAAGATATAATTTTTAAACTTTTGTTCCACTTACAAATTATTGTGTATGCACATGTGTGTGTCACTGCGTATGTATAGAGATGAGAGGACAAGTAATGAGAGTCAATTACCTCTTTCCTTGACATGAGTGCCAGGGATTGAACTTAGGTCCTTAGGTTTGGCAGCAAGTGCTTTTGTAGGATGAGCCGTTCCCAAGGTCCCTACACTGGAGCTCTGGCTTAATAAAAAGAAGTTGTAAATAAGTCAGTATGAAAAGCCAAATGTAAAAACTTGGTAGACTGTCAGAATAAATCCACACATTACAATATCACCTCAGTGGTTGTTTATAACCTGTGACAATTGTTAAAGTGATAAATGAATGTGTTGATATCACTTCTAAATAACTGTCAAATGTCAAGACTGAGCTTACCACTGTTCACTCTTCACATACAGGACTATGGCTAAATATGAACTGATCATGTTATCAGCTTCTGAGGAGCAAATGATGGCGTACATTTACTGCTTTAGTGTCTAATACACACTCAGATAACCTCACCTCACGCTGTTTCACTTAATTTCTCTATACCTAAAGAAAAAGAGAACAGTAATTTTCCATATAAATTTAAGCATAGTTGATTCAGGTTTTTTTTCTATTATCTCTACTTATGCTCCATTCATAATTATAAAACAAGTACCTGTGTCAAATTGCATTGGCTTTTTAACTCTGCAAATGGTAGAAGCATAAAGACTAGATAGTTCAATGCATATTAAATTATATAAACAAGGATCAAAGCTCTATGTGTTGTTTGTTTTAACTACTATGAATCCAAACCCTTTTTAGATTAATTAATTACCAAAGGTATGTTGATATTAAACGTGTGGTAGAAGTGCAAGGTGTCCATCAGAAAAAAGAACAATTCATATAAAATGTACCCAGTGAACACAATTAGACTTCTAGAATTGCAAACACAACTTGAAATAAACATGAAGATTTCTCTTTGAATACTGAAAGAAACCTTCTGAGTGCTTTTACCAAAAGGTTATTTGTTAATTAGAACTATGTAGAATTCTGTCTCTGTGTTCTAGAAACTAAATGAACTGCTGTTGCATTGGGATATGTGAAGGCATAGCAATTACAAGAACAGTAGAGGAGGATCAACCATTGTACATGATGATTGGAGATACAAAAAAATTCTATGCAATTGATTATACCATAGTGAAAATGTTCCTCTCACAAGACTAAATGCATAAAAAATCTTTCCAGAGTAGAATATGCACTTCCTTCATTTTTATACAGATATAATGGTGGTTTTTAAAAATCAAATTAGAATATTTTTTGGAAAGTAAACATTATGAGGAAGAATGCTCTGCTAACCTAAACTAAAAAACATATATTTTAGCTTGGCAATGTTCTCTTATTTTATTAGCCATTTAAAAAAGAAGGTGTAATTGATTATGTTTGCTAAAACCTGACACCCACATGCAATGCAGAATAGCAGGAATACCCACAGTCCTCAGTGCCCCACAGATAAAGACTTGTGTCAAAAACACTGTAACTCTTTTTATGTAAGATTTTAAATTAATCTCATGTAGGAATAGTGTATAATATTTTTCCTCCCTCTTCTCTTTACAATTCCTTCCATGTTCCTCTGACCATGTTGCAATTCAAATTAATGACCTCTTTTCTTTTAGATGTGTGTGTGTGTGTGTGTGTGTGTCTGTGTGTGTACAACCTGATTGATACATTTTGTGGAGACCATAGCTCACATGCATACATTTTGAGGTCCTACCCCCTTGTAGGTGGATAAGCAATTAGGGTACTCATCTCAGGGGAAGATGAATCACCCCCTACCCAGTTACCAATTGCTATTGCTCTTTATCTAGAGGTGGTGCCTTGTGAGATTTCCCTACCCATACTGGCATGTCATATGATATTATCGTGGCTCATGACATACTGTCGAGATTATAGGGCTTTAGCATACCTGTCAAATATAAAGGACAAAATCTTAAGCCAATACCCTGTCATCTACCTCACAATCTTGCCATTTCCTTTTCTGATGTTCACTGAATCTTAGGTGTTGGGTCTGTGCTGTAGATGTATCTTTTGGAGACAGATATTCCACAGTCATTGGTCTCTCTCTTTAGTTGGACCAGTTCAGGTTTTCACAATACTCTTTGTCTACTGCCAAATAGTTCCTTTGATGAAGTGTGACACCCACACTCATCTGGTGTATAAGGTGAAGTGGTTATAATGCAGTTAGGAATTCTGCATGCAGGAAAGACAGTAATGCGTTCTCCTCAAGGATATACTACCTCATCATACATGAGCATTATGGTACTAAATTTACGATACCAAACAATAATTGCCTCCAACTGTGCAGACCTTAAGATGTAAGTGCCACTACTAAAGCTTTGGAGGCTATCTTGCTGGCCTGATCACTGTTGTACATCATAGTTGTTAGAGCAGAGTAGGATTGCTCATTGCATTTCTCCCTTGGTAGCTGTCTTATCTACTTCAGATACTATGAGACTTAGTAGGGTGCTTCCAAGTCAGACTCAGTTCAAGGTCTCCAGGGTGTACATCTGAATTGTGTTGTGCTTTCACCTACAAGATCATATGTTCAAATTCTGGGAGACAAAAAGGGCAACAGCATTAGCCTATAGTATTTTGGAGATGTATTGGACAACCCTGGCTAACAGCTTGAAAGGAGAATTCTCATTCCTAGCAGTGGGTTTTTGTTAGATAGTCTATGGTTCTTGGGATGAGCATTATCATCTCCAGTGGCATAAGTCCACTTAATTATTATATACATATATAATTAGCATATATATATATATAGTATTTGGACATCTTATAGGTAATTTTAAGTAAACATAAAATGAGTGATTGCCTATGGCTTCTTTCAAATAACCTTACTGTTCTCCCTCCCTCCCTCCTTCTGTATTAGCTTCCTTCCCCCTCTTCCCAGTTAAATAACTGCTTTTCCTCTCACTTCTTAGTCACCTATGCCCTACTATCCTCCTCTCTAGAGCTCCTTCTGCCTCTTCTTTCTCTACATAGTCCATTTTTATTTTTCTGATTTTTGTGATGACTCCAGGCTGTATTCTTACATCTAAAAGTAGGAGCCACAATAGAGATAACATACAGTACTGTCTTTCTGCATCTGTGTTATTTTATTCAATATAAAAGTTTATAGATCCATCTGTTTAACTGCAAATTTTATTATTTTATTTTTCTTTATAACAGAATAATATTACATAGTCATACATACACAAATTACCTTATGAATTCATCAAAGGACATTTAGGTTGCTTCCTTTTCCTAGCTATTATGGGAATAAGCTGAATGAGGATCGGTGGAGTAGGATATTGAGTCCATTAGGCAATGCTGAGGAGTGATACAGCTGTGTAGTATGATAGATCTATTTTTAGATTTAAAAAATGATTTACCACACTGATTTGCCAAGTGGCTGAACCAGTTTGAAATCCTGCCAACAGAAAAAAGAGTCTTCCTCTTTCTCCATAGTGTTAGCAGCGTACGTCGCCAGTCTTTCTTACTTCCCTCTTTCTTTCCTCCCTCCCTCCCCCTCTCTCTTTCTTTTCTTTCTTTTTCCTTTCTATCTTTTTATTGCTCTTCCACTTTTTTTGTTTCAGACAGTGTCTCACTGTATAGTTATAACTAACATGGAACTTACCATGTATACCAGGCTGGCCTCTAATTCATAGAGATCCACCTGCCTCTGCCTCCTGAATGCTGGGATTAACGATGTGCACCACTATGCCTGGCTGACAGTTGTTTTCTTGATACTATCAGATTTGGGTAAGTTGAAATCTCAAAGTAGGTTTTATTTGTATTTTCCCAATTGCTAAGGATATGGACACTTTTTGAGATATTCTTTTAGCCATTTTTCAAAGGTTTTCTTTGTTTTTTATTGTATGCATGTGGGTGTTTTTCCTGCATGTGTGTATGTGTCTGTCATGTGTACAGTACACTTAAAGGCCAGAAGAGGGGATCAGATTCCCTATAGCTAGGGTTGTGATCTGTGACAGTTGTGATCTGTCTTGTAGGTGATGAGAAACAAGATCAGGACCTCTGGAAGAGCAGTCAGTGTTCTTAATTGCTATACCATTACTCAAGCTCCTCTTAATTCATTTTATTTGTTCTTTTGAAAATTCTCTGCTCAGATCCATAGTCCATTTTATAATTAAGTCATTTGTTTTCTTGACTTTAATTTTTTGGCTCTTTATATATTCTTGATATTAATCTTCTACTTGATGAATAACTGGCAAAGATTCTCACTCTATTAGCTTCATCTTCTCTTGATTGATTGTTTCCTTTGCTTACAGAAACCTTTTAGTTTTATGAAGTCCCACTTGTCAATTGTGACCTTAAATCCTGGGCAAGTTGATTCACATTTCTGATATCATTTCCCTTATCTATGTCTTATAAGGTACTGTCGGTTTTCTTCCAGCCAATTCAGTGTTGCAGATTTCACACTGATACGTTTGTCCCAGCGGCAGTTAACCTTTGCACAGAATGATGGATACAGGCCTAATTTCATTCTGCACATGGACTTCTGTTTTACAAAGACCATTTATTGAAGGCTATGTCTGTTCTCCAGTATATGCTTATGTTTTTGCATCTTTGTCAAATATTAGATTGCTTAAGTTATGTGATGTCATGTTTGGTTTTCTTCTTTTGTTGCTTTGGTCCACATCTTTGTTTGTGTGCCAGTACCATGCTGTTCTTGTCATCATAGCTCTGTAATATATCTGGAATTCTGCAACAATAGTTCCTCTATCATTGTTCTTTTTGCATAGGATTGCTTTGTCTATCAGGGGTCTTTTCTGGTTCCACACAAATTTTTGATTTTTATTATATTTCTATGAAGAATGTTTTGAAGATTTTTATTGGGATTGCATTGAGTCTATAAACTGCTTTTTATAAAATGGCCGTGTCTTGCCATATTATTTTTACCTATCTATGAGAGTCTGTCCCATTTTTTAGTGTCTTCTTTAATCTCTTTTTAAAAAGAGATTTAAAGTTTGCTTTATAAAGGTCTTTTACTTCATTGAATAGATTTATTCTTTGATATTCTAACTTTTAGGATACTGTGTTAAGATTAAATTAATACCCATAATTTACTTTGTTTTCATGTGAATAAGATAATCTTTTGTATCTATCCTTAAACCTTTTGAGTAGGGTCATATTATTTACAAATTATGTCCTTCTCAAAATTAATAGCAGTAAAATTAGCCCCCAGTATGTATTATTTGGAGATAAAGCCATTGAAGAGGTAACTGAGGCAAAATGGGGACAGAGTCATCATCTGATAAGACCAGTGTGGTTCTAAAAAGAGACACCAAGAGTGCATATACACAGAGGAAAGGCCACACACATAGAAGACAGCAAGACTGACTTGCTGAAATCTAGAGTGAAAGGCTTGGTCTGTGGCAAACTGCCTGCAGTACCTTACCTTGGTCATGAACATGTTGCTTCCTCTAAGATTTAAAAAATTAAAATTGTATTGCATGTTGATAATAAATATTTGAAGGTGATTCATTTATTGGTAAAAGCTAAAAGAGTTTCTTTTTGTTTTTGTTCTTGGAACGCAGCGGTTCTGTGTGCTGGGAAGTTTAAAAGATTGATTTTTGTGAATTTTTACTCAATCATGTGCTATTACAATATTGAAAATTGCCAATTGTCAACTCAGAACACTTCCTATATCTTTTGTAGTCTAATAATTTAGCTATTGACTTACTATTTATTTTTATAGTATTCACTATGGAGTTTGAATGACTTTTAAAAATAAATCACTGTAATCCAATAAATATATATATATTCCATTTTTCAGAACAAGCTATTTGAACCCATTTTGATAAAATTGTTTCAACCAAACAAAAACTACTTTCTTCCTTAAGATGGGGCAGAATACCCTGCCCTGTGGGAGTCCCAAGGCTCTCCCCCCTCCATCTCGGTCTAAGAAGATGTGCATCCATATAGAATAGGTTCCCAAAAAGCCAATACATGCAGAAGAGATAGGTCCCAGTGCCATTAGCTTCTCAGTCAGTCCCCATGGGCGGTGGGGTAGTGGGGGAGCAGGAGGGCCTGGGACAAGAGGAGTAAATGTAAATTTTTCTTTAAAAAAAAACAAAAAAAAACTTAAAAGAAAAACTACTTTCTCAGGTTCATCTTACCCTTAAGACTTGTCCTTTAGATGGAGCATGATCCACTCAGAAGCAGATAATGTCTCATGGTCTATACTGATTTGAGTAATACCATTTATGTGTGTCTGGTAGGTAGAGGATATGGGGGGGGTGCTTGCTTAGATTTATACTAGTATGAATGCACATATGTGCAAGTGCCCGTGGAGACCAGAGGTGGACACTAAGGTGGACACTAAGTATCTTCTTTGATACTATCTTTCTTTCTTTCTTTCTTTTCTTTTTTTTTGAGACAGTGTCTCTGGTTGCCACCATAGCTTATTCATTTATTTAGATCAGGCAGCAAGCTCCAGAATTCCATTCATCTCTTCTCCCCAGTGATAGAGTTCAGAATTAACAGCACTGTACCCAGTTTTTCTATGTGAGAGCTGTAGATTCTAATTCAGGTCCTCATGCTTCTGTAGCAGGCATCTTACTGCCTGGGCTGTGTCTCCAGACTCTACAATACTCTTCAAAGAGCCATGTGTGAATGATGTGATGTCATCAGAGTTTCTTGCAAGGTTTAGCTGTGTTTTTAATTATTATACACGACAATACAGAGCCCCGTAAAACTAGGTGCTTTACAAGGCACTGGAAGTACATGCAAAGAATGTCCAAAATACCATCCATGTAAAGGCTTAATATTAAAATTGCAAGCAACTCCATCACGATTGCAAGGACACTGGTTCCTTTACACGGGTTTCTGAAAGGGAAAAATGCTGTATATAGCTACTTGGAGGACACAATAGACAGAAGTCAGTATGGACACAGAGAGCTATAGGCTCATAGTACTGAAAACAGGAGATTAGTTTATAAAGCATCTGACTTTTCAGTCTGCTTTTATAACATCAGTTCTAGAAGAAATGTTAACTAATGACATCATTGTTCTAACATTTTTCTTTTTGACTTTAACTATACACAGTTTTAACAATTCCAATAAATGTGATTTTACTGATTATTTATATTCACTGCAAATAATTTCCATGATCTTAATATGCTAATTATCTGAGTTTTTGTTATTTCTACTCCCACTTACATTTCTATTTGAAACGTATATTAAACTATCAACACTTGGGCACCAGTGGGTACACTGGATTTTGTTTTTCAGAAGCCTTCCTCAGAACCCTTATTCTGAGTCATAGTGTGGGGGTGGTAAGTAAAGAAAACATGTCTGTAGTTTGCCAAAGCTGTTATCCAAACAAATCTGCTGCATTCTTCTCTGATTGCTGGTATTTATCAGGATTAACACATGGGAGATAAACATTCTCTTCCTTTCTGATGTTCTCAGAAAAATAATATTCAGCATCCACATTGTCTTTTGTCTTTTCTTCTTTTACCCCTCTAATCTTGAAGTCAGACCCCTCAAGTTGGAGTACTTTATCCAAGAATTTTGGCACTAATTTTCAGTTCATTTTGTAGGCGGGAGGGGCATGTTTCCAATGGAAAGAAAGCTATTTAACAAGCAAATGTTAGACTAAGTGATGGGAAGACAAATCTACATCAGTTGTTTTGGTATTTAAAGATGATATCATCTTCCGTACGTAAATGATAGCATTGACGACTTTACATTAAGATACAAATAGACTTCATAGTGTTGCTCATAAAAGATATTTTTGACCTTTTTAACCGTACAGCATAGGTTTGAAAGACATAGCATATTCTCAGTACATGTGTTCAGATCATAGAAATACTTTATAGATTTATTAAATCCATGAAAGGTTTTACCACTCTGTCTATAATATATCTATTCGTAAAACAACCTTGATGAGAGATGGGAGTAAGTAAACTTAATGACCGTCCTATTTTTGCCTACCAAAAGAACATTGTGAGCAGTTCCAATAGATTTTACATTCCATGAGCACACTGAAGGTGGGCTGCCTTTAATCACCATTCCCCTGCAGAATTAGGGCAAAAGTTCAATAAGTTCTCATTACACAATACAAATATGTATCAAATCATGTTATGTACTTTGAATACATTTCATCTTTACTTGACATTCAAATATTATGAAGAAAAAAATAAGGAACATAAGGACTTGGAAGATGGCTCAGTGATGAAATTACTTTCTCACAAGTCTGGGGACCTGAGTTTGCATCCCTAGTGCCTACATGTAAACCAGATATGGTCACCTTAGCCTGTCATCTGATCCCTTAATAACTCATGGATGTGGAGAGAGGCAGAGCCCAGAAACTTACTAGCTCCATAGCCTACTTGAAATGGTGACTTTCAGATTCAATAACCGATTCTGCCTCAGAAAATAAGATGGAGGAACAATGGCCTCCACAAAGTGAGTGTGTTTTACCTAACATGTACCACAGACACACACATACACACACACACAACAAAATTTGAAAACCAAACTAAGTTACTTTTGATTAATAAAGAAAAATCACACTGTAGGGTTTTTTTTATCAGAATATAACATAATTCAAACTTATGTAATTTTATTTCTCTTTTAAAAATTGGAGAGATGTCATCTCTCTGCTTTTCCTAGTTATCAGTAGTCATAGGCTGGTCCTGGCCACACATCATTTTCAGATGTAAGAAAAACAGTAAAGCATCCCATGACATAACTTATTTAATTACACATTTTCTTCTTTTGCTATTTTCTTCCTTGTTGTATTATAATGAACTTCATACTAATTATTGCTTTCACATATATAAATGGAAAATATATTATCATGAGGTACTCTTTTACTAAAGATTTAGGTTGCACGTTTCAGTAGGATATCAAGGCTACAGAATAACTAGCAATTAAGGTTTCAGTATATTCTAAAATTATACTTTTAACTTGGGGTCAACTGTCCTGCTGGGAAGGGTTCCATGAAAATTTTATGAAAGTTTAAGCACATTTTTAAGATGCTTTTTTTAAAAATATAGAGGCTATCTAAATTATTCCTTAGACTCATAAAGGGTATCAGATACCAAAATGTTCAGCAATCACTTATTAATATATGCTTATAGCTCCATATTATCACTGGAAAAAAGACATTTAGTTTCATTCATTTGTGTATGAAGTTTGAGCCCAGCAAAACCAATCAAACTCAAATACAATACTATTCAATGGAAGATAATATCATTCTATTAAATAAACCAAATAAACCACATTCTACTTTTATTTGTGATTTATTTTTCAATCATATTTAGAAGGAAATCATTTGGAAACTTGATTCTTTCTTACATAGCTAGATTTGAGTGTGTACCTAGTAAATCTAAAGTTCCCTGGCAGCATCTATTAAACAAAAAGAGGCAGTGATACCTTGTCTATTTTTCATTATATTTCTCCCCACACACATACTGCAAATTACCTCTTATCATTGCTATCTGAAGAGTATAAAAGTTAAATCATTTTAGTTGGAGAAAAAATGTTGTTTAGATTAATTTTATGAAAATCTTTAAACATTTGCATATTTTGAGAAGACAAGCAAAAAATAAACTGTGGTTTTGATTATTTGAATGAGAATATGCCAATATTAGTGGTATATAATAGATGATTCTTTGTAGATACTGAGAAAAAAGGTAGAAAAGTTGGAGGCCCTTCGTATTGCAGCACAGCTAGCTGGTCATGATGCTGATGTGATCTATGCACTGCAACTACTAGAGACATGGTCTCGCCATCCCTCCAGGACATCTAGCTAGTCATGATGCTGATGTGATCTGTACACTGTAGCTTCTAGAGACAAGGTCTCACCATCTCTGCAACACAGTTGATCATGATATTGTGATCTATGCACTGTGGCTACTGGAGACATGGTCTCACTATCTCTACAGCACAGCTGGTCAAGACATTAATCTGATCTGTTCACTGTAGCTATTGGAGACGTGGTCTTGCCATTTCTGCAACGTGCATGCTTAAATCTCTTTCAGTCTCACAAATACTTATTACCATTTCACCATCAAGATGCCCAAAAATATTCTTAACCCTTGAAGAAAATTTAACTTAATAGGAAAAAATGTATTCTTAAATACCAATGTGCTTACTTTATAGGTAAAGTGATAATAAGGTGACATGTGAGGATTGGTGCATACTGAAGCAAAGAGAACATAAAGAACACGATTGCTAATATAAAGTGCTAATATATTATGTGGGTGAGTGAAATAAAACATTTATGATTAAAATACAGATTAGACTTCAGGTAGCAACTGTGAAGCAGTTATCTGTTTTGGTGACAGAATGATAAAGAGTTCATGGAGTAGATATAACCTGATGTGGATCTTAGAAATAAGTCATCCTGGTCACCCGGTCAGGTAAGTTCCTTCCAGCCTGGCCAGTCAGGGACCCGGGGAGTGCTCTGGTGGCCACCCGATTCTTGAGGCCTCCTGGCCCCGAGGGAGGCTCTTCCACTCAACCTGCCCTTTTCCTTGTTCAACTTAACGTTCCCCAAAGCAACCCCTTCCTTCGGCAGTCTGGGTTTTAGGAGAGAAGTGGGAAGAGAGGTCTGAGGTGCAAGAGTGCCTTTGTTGGGCAGATTGGGCTGACTCTTCCAACCACGCCCTTTTGGCTCAGCCTACAAGCTGATTTACCCAGAGCCTGCTGAATCACCCGGACTGCTGCCCTTTTGGCTCAGCCACTTAACCAGTGCCTGCTGAGACAGAGGACCTATTTGACCAACGCCCGCTGAGCCATCTGGACCACCTTCAAGAAGATTCAGCCAGTGCTGGCTGAGCCTACGGTTCCATCTGTACCACCTGCAAGCCGACTTATCCAGTGCCTACTGATCCATCTAGATGGCAGACGGCCCCGAGACAGTGCCTGCAGAGCCATCCAGACTGCAAGTGACCCCTATCAAGGAGCAGTTGATTTTCCAGAGAGAAAAGAGATGGGCAGGCACTAATCCAAAAATTTTTCCAACAACCTGAAAGACAACATGACAACACCAGAGCCCAGCAACTATGCAACAGGAAGATCTGAGCAACCCAATCCAGAAGAAGTAGAAGAAATTGACCTTAAACGTTATATTATGAAAGCGATAGAGACCATGAAAGAGGAGGTAAAAAAACTCCTTTAAAGAAAGAGATGAGAAGACTAACAAAGAGTTAGAAGAAATGAATAA
>JAQHUG010000005.1:13449815-13462520 GCA_028555095.1 Dicrostonyx torquatus
ATTAATTAACAGAGTTAGCTTATTATTGGCTAACTCTTACATCTTAATTTAACCCATTTCTATTAATCTGTATATTACCACGAGTTCACAGCCTACCAGCAAAGTTTCAGCATGTCTACTTCCAGCCATGGATCCATGGCATCTCTGGACTCTGCCCTTCTTTCTCCTAGCATTCAGTCCAGTGTGGTAAGCCCTAAAAAGATGAGCATAGGAGCAACAATAATCAGATTTGGAAGATTTTGTTATGTATTTGTCTATTTATAAATATATGTCTAAATATGTATTATATTATTTACATATAATAAAGAGACCATGGATTTCTGAAGAAACATGGGTAACATGAGAGGGTTTGGAGGAAGAAGGAAGGAATTATAACAAATACAGTACACAGGTATATATTAAAAATTTATTTTAATTTTTACAATTAAACAAAAAAATAGAGGTTCGAGAGGTGCATCAGTGGTTGAGAACACTTGTTACTTTTGCAGAGGGTTTGGTTTCAGTCCTCAGGACCCACAGAGTTTCTCACAGTTGCCTATAACTCCAGTTTTAGGGACTCTGACTCTTCGACCTCTGAAGTTAAGAAGCACATGTGAAGTAAACATACATGCATCTATAAAAGTGCTCAAATACATAAGATAAACATAAACAACTCAAAAATAAGTAATTTTTTCGAAACAAGATTCTTCTGTTATGTAGTTCCAGCTCTTCTAGAACCACCTATGTAGACCAGGTTGCCCTCAGACTCACAAGGATCTACTTGCCTCTGCCTTCCAAATGCTGAGATTAAAGGTGTGTTCACCACACTTGGCCTAAAATTTTAAAAGAATTAAAAATTAGAAATGAACATTAGTGACCTGAATGATGGCCAGAGACCAACCTGTGCCACTTAGGATCTATCCATCCTTATAGTATAGTTTTAGATCACACTCAAGTATGTTGGTTTGGTTTGAAGTTTTGACTTGACTTCTTTATATGAAGGACTATGTTCTAGTTTGTGCTGATACAAATATTTGAGGGTCATAAGCATAGTAGAAAAAGTGAACTTTGATACTTCCATACTCTTTATGTAAACATTCTTTTAACTTCATTCACTGAAACAAGCAGACTACCCGTTTGTGATCAACCAACAGTAATACACACATTGCCACAAAGGACCCAGTTAGGCACATAAAAATATTAAAGATATTAAAGCCAACAAAACTGCATGAGTTGCCAATACTTTAAAACCAAAGGGCTCAAACTGCTTGCCCAAGTCACTTAGCAAGCAGCTAGGCATCATCATACACTCTCCAGAGGCTGTTAAAAAAACAAAGGACAAGTCCCCATGCCTGTGGCCCACACTAGATTAGAATAATAAAGCCATGGATCTTCCTCTCCTCCCTCCCAACCATGTTTGCCAAGTTCTCCTTAAGCATTTCATCTCACAGGACACTATAGAGGCTACAGGTGTAAGCCCATTTTTTCTCTCTGACTTGTCAATATACCTGGCTTCATTGTGTACTATTTTACAATTATATACAATTATCTTTGTTCTCCTGAGTGTTACTTAATATAACATTATTTGTGAGAAACATGAACTAATTATTTCACCCAGTAGCTTACATGTTCTTGATCAAAAAATTTGTACATAAAGATTATATGAAGTACGAATTAAAATTTATTCCTTACAGGATTAGATATATGGTAAATGTATCTATTATATTAAAGTTGAGTTTTCTGAAACTAGAAATTCATATATTAAAAATTATTGGAAGAGTAAATTAGCTTTACCAAAGGTCTGGAAAGAATACATGAACTGTCTTTGGGCTTTTGAAAATGGAACTTCAACTTATTACTATGTACAATTCAGTATTAAAAGTACGTCGACAGGAGGTCAAATCATATATGTAAGTAATTTACTTATATTATATATATAGGCTTATCTTCTGTCCTATGGTTTTAAGACTTACAAGAGGGATTGCTTGATCCTGCTCAGTTGGTGATTAATAACTTCTGTCTCCAGAGTTCTAAATGACTTCCAGTTTTACACATAATGCAGTCTACTAATAGTGCCAGACTTCTTACCACTTGTCTAATGGTGTTTTGGAAACTTCAGACTAACTCTGTGCTATTCTCAGAACTTATATTTGATCTCATTGTTTAAACAAGAAATAAATGTATATAAACTGAAAGTACCATGTGTCTATTATCATTTTATGATCTAAATAGAGACTTTAGTTTATGAAGGATAAAATATTCATAGCCCTCAGTCTAAAACTTTTGAGCTTACAAAAGTACAAACAAACACATCCATGTGTACTTTCTCACCTTCTTCTTCCATTAGTTGCTAGTGATCATAAAGAAAAGCAAAGGATCTGAACAAAGAAATACTACCTTGGAAAGTGTGAGGACAAGTTTTGATGTCTGCAATTATATAAATGACTCTTGGAGACATCTATGCTTTGATATAGAATCAATCTCAGGATAGAATACAGGACTAGGAGTCTGCCACCTTGTTCTAATGGATACTTACTTGAATTTGACTCCTAGCTATAAATAATGTGAATGTGCGTACTTAGAAATCAAATAGTCAGCATTATTTAAGAATGAGTCTTCTCAAATCTTAGATTTTATACCTGTGAACTGATTATTGTTCCTTCTATATTTACCAAGCTTTTTACACACCTTAAAATATCTGATTTGATATTTTCTATCATTGTAATTTAATTCACCTTATTAAGTTCAAAAATTTTGCTATATTATTATAAATTCTTTATTATCCTAGCTGCTCTGAGCAGCCCATTGTTGTTTGTTCCATTATTCTTTGATTGACTTAACATATTTTATTAGGGTTCATTTTTTAAATTCCTGTTTATTCTATTTACTTATTTTGTAAACTACTGTATGCCAAACCACAGTGATAAAATAGAGATGAGAATTAACAAGGAAATACATTTTCCCAATATGTATAATATCCTCAACCTGGTTATGTCTCAAGGCAAACTTCACATTGAAAATATGTTTATTCTTATACTCCTATTTTAATGCCACAAATCTACATTTCAACTGATAATACTGCCTAAGAGAGTAAATGATAAAGGTTTCGGCAACTCCATTTATAGTCAATGCCCAAATCTTAATATTTGTAAAGAATGTTTTTCTAAAATCACTGCCATTGCCTTAGGACCTTGTAACTTTTTTTAATCAAATTTGTATTGGCTATCTAATTTGTTGATTCTGAGCTCCCTAAAGATTCACAAAATTGTTATGAATCCTCATCTCTACATGTCACCTCAAATTTAGTATACTAACCTCAGTCTTACCTCTAGCTTCGAAGGAAGAATCACAGTCTTCAAATTTTTAGTTTTCAAAATGAAAACCTCTAGGGAGAGACAGATGCTTTATTGTGTCACACCTTCAAGAATTAACCATTTCAATGCAATTAAATTTCTACTTGCAGAATGATGTGCAAACTGTACATCTCAAGGGGCTAAAATTATATAAATGAATGGACAATATCTGTGCGGTAAAAAGTACAGTTAGCTAAAGTGAGGTGTTTTTTATACTCGGATTACTCAATACAAGCTCAGCTGCTCACAATAAACTGACAGTTTCACATTTTAAAAGGCTATGGCAAATGATACCCTTGGTGGGAGTGAACTGTGAAAAGGGACTTTAAAGTTCTCTTTGCAATTTAAAGCTAATTTAGATTTGACTGTTTTCTAAATGTCATTTGTACAAAGCATATACAGTGCTTATTTTCTTGATTATTTGTTCCTAATCTTTTTTTAACCAGATTTCTCTAAGTAAATGTTTTTCAGGAAAGAGTGAAACAATGGATGGCCTGAAAAGAATATTAGACACCAACATTTGCAAATCTGAAACTCTTTGTTTTAAGGCATTTTTTTCACACTGTGGCATCATAGTGACATATAGAACCAAATCAATTTGTTGCTCTGAACTGGAGGGTCAAGAACCTTCATTTTAATACAATTGCTCTGTTGGATGAGACTGGTCTATGGATTAGTATTTGATGCACTGATGTAGCTGAACGCACACATTTACAAATGACAGAATGGAAACCCAGAGGTCAAAGGTATTTTATTTCATCCCTCTATGGATGTAGAACAGTTGGAATAATACTGGGAAGGAAAAGTTTAAGCAGAGATGGGGTCCTGAGGGTATGGTAAATAAGGGTTAGGGAGTGTGTTTACCAAAACAAATGATGTTGGAAAAAGCCTTATGCTGCATCCTAGTTTCTAAATAATTAAAAATATTTTTAAAGGAGTTTAAATGAACCTACCTAACTTTAGTAAACAGTGGTGCTCCCAGAAGACAGTAAAGTATGTGAAAAGTTCAGTGCCGAACACAGATTATATTACCAGGTCCCAATGGTACCCAAGACAAGTCCTTGCCATTGCTCTTGGCTGCCCACCATAACTACATGATAATATCCTACTCCAAAAGAAGCCACATAATTGGTTGGTTGTAGAGCATAGAGAAAAAAGCTTCAAAAGACCTAGAAACTCTCCCAGATGGCTAGCTTTTATAATGTTGGAATGTGTTATGCAAGAAGATGGGAAAGAAAAACCATCAATGTCTTAACAAGCACTGGACTGGTCATACTACTATACTAACCTGTTAATCAATATGTACCCATGGGTGCAATACTGGAAAGAGTGTTTATTGGGGCAACCAATCATTCTCTTCATTAGAGTTCTTCAGAGGAAATACTCCTCAGTACTGTGAAAATGGACAAAATGCATACCAAGGAATCTCTCAGCCTCTTGGAAAGAACCTGTTGATGCAGTTCTAAATGGTCATGCTGTCAAATCACTTTCTAAATATTTGTGTTCATGTCTATAAGACTGTGTATCTCACAACCTTGGTGAAAGACAAAGGCTCTTTCTTGTCTCTGTTTACCAGACACAGTCTGCTTTCATTCTGCTCCACTCATTAATAATAGATATAGACTTCCTTGAGTAAAATCTCTTGTGTAAAATAAATTTGGAAAATCTATATACTTTTTTGTTGTTGTTGGTTTTGGTTTTCAAGACAGGGTTTCTATGTAGCTTTGGAGCCTATTACAGAACTAGCTCTTGTAGACCAGGGTGGACTCAAACTCACAGAGATCCTCCTGGTTCTATGAAAATCCATATACTTTTAACATACATATTAGGATCATGCTTTACACATTAACTTTACAGCCAGTATTCTCCTATATTAAATATTAAAGCAAAGTATAAAACAAAGCAGATTTATAGTATTGTTCTATCATAGCAAATAAATCTATGCAGAAGAAAGATTATAGTTGGAGGCAATTTCTGTTGGGGAAGGAGATTCAAGAGATAGTTCATTCTAAAAATAAGGAAGCAATTATCAATACCTGCTTATACTAATAAATCAATGTTCTGTAATAGTTCATGTGTTTCCTGGCTGCTTTAAAATAACCAGGAACAAACCATGCTGTGCACTGCATTTGTCATCATGCCTGAAACTACTGACTGTCAAAAGTGACGGCTTTCCTACTGTATTCTAACAATGTATTCAAATCACACCCTCATCTGCCCTAGCCAGCATGCACATACTCAAAGCTGTCAAAAGGGAGGCTAGCCAGGAGCTGATATGTAAGTCCAAAGGCCTACTTGACAAAAATATTATGGAAGCATTTCAGTTAAACTTCCGTTTGGTTCATAATAGTGTCTATCAGGGTGTTGCTTTAGTTTAATCGTTTTTCTTATCTTTAAAACTGTGGGAAAGCATACTGCTGCCAGGAGCTGACGGTTGAATAATGGGTTCCATGGATCTGCTCATTCTGCTGCAGGAAACTTGCTTATATTGCTCATAGTTCAAGCTCTTTCAAGTTCTTTTCTGGCACAAATGCCAGAGTGACTTTAATGTAGTTCAGGCTGTCTTTAAACTCATAAGTTTCCTATTTCAACATCTTGAGCTCACAAAAATAGGAATATAACACTGTTGAATGACACATATACTTCAGGTGGCTGTTCTATAACATATGCAAAAGCCTTTATGTAGTTCCCCACTGTCTCATTTTACAGTGGAGAATCAGGCCTATTGTGAATTACACAGAAGTAATAGCTTTTAATAAAATATTATTATATTTGGAATCTCAGGATAATATGTGATATGATAGTGATAAAGTCTTATTAAACTAAGTTAGTTTTGAGTTTAGTGTTTATGTACTATTTACATCTACACAAAGCTAAATGCAGTTGAAACTTCAATTGTGTTATCGGAATCTTTACAACAGAGTAATTTCACATTTGAACTTGCTATTTAAAATACTTGAAATTTGAGACCTTTCAGATTCAAATGCTTTCAAAAATCTAATTCATAAAATAATAATATCATTTAGTAGTGGGTAGGACTCGAACCTGGTGACTTTGATTTCCACTTATAAAGAGCAGTCTTACCCTTCACTCTCTACTTCTTGACTTGTTGAACAACAAGAGTTTAAGAATCAGCAAAGACTGAACAGGGAAATGGCTGACTAGGGAGGGAGAGAAAATAAAGGAAGTATGGCTATCTTCCAGTTCAGAAGGCATTTTCATCAAAGATAAAGGCTAATTGTTTTTGTTGACACTAATAAGACCACCTCACACCAGCATTCCTGCAATCTACTGCTGAACATTATAAGAAGGTAAAATCACCACTAGCCTCTTAGAAAAATAGGGTATGGTTAGTAAACATTTTCATGAATTTACCTCATTGGCTTTCGTGAATTTACCTAGTAAATGTGAGGCAGGAGTGTGGAGGAGCCTTCCCTTTCAAGGGCCTGTTTATAAACAACCATGGGATGTTTTGAGGATACACAGGGAGGGGAATAAATTGCTTTCAGGAGGGTTCAGACAAGGAGCGCATATAATATTAGGGCTGAATTGTGATGATCCAAAGACTGCAGGGAATTTCACAGATCACACTGCTGGGCCAAACTATTTTCTGTCTCAGTTCTGAGCTGAGGAAGCCTTAGGTCCTAATTTCTTTAATCCACTTTGTTTACTCTTGACTTCTTTCTGATTTAACATTCATGTAACTGTTTATGCAGAAGGAAGGTTGAATGGGACTAAATCTGAATTGGATGAAGAACCTTTCTGTGTAAACCAAAGCTGAAGAAAATAATCTGTATAATGCTTTACACATTTTCCATAGACTAACAGTCAGTGCTTATTGCTAGTACTGATTTTCATATTTATGTTCTTATTATTTTTTTCAACATTTTTGGCTTCTTTGCCTACTGTCTCTCTTCGTTTACTGCTAGATTACTTTCATAATATCCAATCTACTAAAAAAATCTAAATTTATTTCTTTATTTAGTGTGTGTGCATGTGGGTATGTATGTGATTTAGAGTACAACTTGACAAAGTAAATCCTCTGCTTCTACCACATAGGTTCTGGAGAGCAATCTTAGGCCAACAGGCTTGGTGGCAACTGCCAGTACCAGCTAAGACATCTTGCCAGACATAAGCTAGTTCAAAACTCTAAACAGTTAGTAATTGGATTTCACGCTTGTCTCCTTTGAAGTATTTTCATGACTTTGCTAATGTATTGACTAACACAACTAAAACAAAAATCTATGGGGAAATAGATGTTTTTATTGTCTGTTAGAGTAGAGAAGCAGTGTCTGGGAAGTTAGTCATTGATTGGTACCCTGTATAAATGAGCTGTTTGGAAGCAGACATTTGTTATGTGTATATCTGGAATAAAATAGTAGTAAAAGGAAAGAGGAAGAGTTTCCTAAGCATCTGCTTTGTGCATGGAGCTGAAGGTCAAATCACAAATACAAGTTCAATAATACCATCAGGGTGGGCAAATGCTTATTGACCATGTTACAAGTGGGAAATGAACCTTGTAAGTGGCAAACAATATTTCTAAGAGATTCATTCTGTATTTAGCCCAAAGGTCTTGTTCTTTAGATTGTTCCAAAGTAAACATGTAAACAGGAACCATTAAGAAAACAAGCATTAAGTTGATTGTGTCTGAATGAAAACCTCAGTGAAAAGAGGGTACGTAAGTAACGTTTAGGTAAGAATGAGACTGCTTAAAACAATTAAAATGGTGGTTGTTACAGACTACCAGAGCAGAAAATAAAATGTTGATTATTCAGTGTGTTCCTTTCCACAGTTGTAGAATACATTTCTCAGAGTGAACCCAAGAGTTACTGGAATTCTCTCCATCTTTAATTCCATTTCTATTTGCAGAAAAATGATTGTCTAGGTAACCAGACCTAGAGCTATTTTCACCACTGCAACCCTCCTCAGAATTCTTTTCTTCAGGTACATTTATATTTTCCATCCCCTTTGGAAGGGATTCTTACAGTGACTTTTCCTCTCATGTACTTCCTGTGGTTCTCCCTCCAATGTTATTTCAGCACATTATTTAATGGTTTATCGAAATTGTTAAAATCAATACTTCAAAAGAAAAATTCTTGACAGTGCCTAACAGACGTTTCTAACCCAGGCTTTCCAATTATAACAGGTAGTTTGTCTCTTTGGATCCAAGAGTGATATTTTCTTATCCCATGTGGTGGTTTGTTTGTTTCTTATTGTAGATGGCATTGTGCCTTTATCTCATGTGTTCCTCTGTCTGCTGATGCTGACATACTGGGAAGGAGCTCAGTTAAAGTGCATCTCTTTAAGGAGCAATGATCTTTCTATCTTTCTGACATTTATAAAACTGTTTATTTTTCCATAAAATATATTCACAGGTATGTTTCCAAAGTAGACTTTAAGGAATATGCTTGTAAGTGTGCAATGATATTTTTCTTCTTGATATCCACAATAGATTTCTGGAATATAACTTACAGCGGTCAGATATGAAGCAGAGACAGATATAATCTGCTTTCTCCTTGTTCTTAGCACTTTACAAACTTATCAGTAGGGAAAAAATTTCTGAATTTTCTACAGAAAAATCAGCACATGCTCTACTTTGCTATTTACTCTTTGAGAAATTTTTAAAAATCTTGGCTTTATAATTAGATTATGTCCAGTCCTGTGAATCAGTCAGTACTTCAAATTTTATTTACATATAACTCCTCTTCTCTGCTTCCTAAATATGCTGCATCCCAAAAGGTGAATTATGTCCTCTTTCCCAAAATGCACAGGGCTCACTTCCTTCCCCATTGTTTTACAGCAATCTTCTGCTCCATCATATTCAGTTTGATTTAAGGAATCTCCACTTCCCCAACTCAAACATCTACTTTGCTCAGAAATCTTCTGAAAGGAACTATAGAGGTTACGGTTAAGAGTGTAGGTTTGAAGACCTTATTCACTGACTTCAAATTCCAGGTCTGTTTCCTTTCTACTAACTGCGTAATAACCAATTCATACAAATTCACTGAGCCCCAGTCTTCCAGGAAACTTGGTGCTTTTTTATTTTTTTATTTTTATTTTTTGTTATTTTGTCTTTTTTCCACCTCAGAGCTGAGGACTAAACCCAGGGCCTTGTGCTGAACTCAATCCCCACCCCCGACCCTGGTCTTCCAGCTGTGAGGATAAGTGAGGTACTACACTCTAGAGTTTCTGATATTACATGATTTATGAACATACATTACTGACGGTAATACTATATGTACATGATTGAGCATCTGGCTGTATAAATTGTTGAATTAGAGATGGTTTGGTTGGTCATGAGCAAAAATACTGAAGTCTAACAGAATGAATTATTTTATCTATTTACTTGATTTTTTTGTTTGTTTGTTTGTTTCTTTTTCAAGATAGGGTATCTCTGTAGCTTTGGAGCCTGTCCTGGAACTAGCTCCTGTAGCCCAGGCTGGTCTCGAACTCACAGAGATCCACCTGCCCCTGCCTCTCGAGTGCTGGGATTAAAGTTGTGTGCCACCACTGCCTGGAGAAATGACTTATTTTAAGTTAGAAACTTCCAGGAGATAAATATGAGAAGGTGACAGGAGGAAAGAACAGGGATTAAGGAATTGAAGGATAGATGTAAAATGGCTTAGAAGTTTCTATGTAAGCTGAGAGTAATAGGGTGGTAGGAGATAGCAAGAGTTCAGTGGGAAAATGAAGGTGAGAAGGAGGATGGGGGAGTGGAGACAGATATTGAAATTGAAGGAGGAATACTGGAAGTGTTAATGATAAAAAATGAAAATGTTCAGAATTTTTGTTTTATATTTATAGAAAAATAGCACAAACTTTGGCATGTGTCTCCATTGCTAGCCATTTCTGATAATTGGCATCCCACACAGAGCAAAATATATGAATTACAATGTTCTTCAAAGACACATTTATATAATAAAGCACTTAGTTAAGCATCACTTCCTTCACTCACATGCATCCTGCCGTGTACACAATTGTGAATGGACAGAGATGGTCAATTCATAGGCACTGTGGATTTATTTACCATAGAAGTCCCGGTATGATTATTTTATTTTATATTGTATTTTATGTTTTTAGCCTTCCACATTCTCTCTGGTTTTAGATATGTTGAACACTCTATTTCCTGGTCTCAGTTTTAACTGAAGCTCAAAGAAGGATGGGTGTTCTCATGCTGTTGTCCTCACACAGGGCTAGCAGGCAAGCATTACCTAAAAGTTTCTAACTGGTTACAGGGATATTCTATAAAAGAACAAATTTTATTCTTTTCTTGACTCCTGATCAGAGAATAATTCCTCTCTGTTTGAACAAAAAACATTGTGAGAGGGATTTCTGGAGATTTATTGGAAGGTCTGACATTTCTTATAACACATTTGTAATGTCTTCATATTGCTGAATAACATTTTCTAGGAAGGCTTGAGCCCAGAATGAATATTCTATTTACTATTCTAAAGCCAAAGATAAGAATTCATTGATGAAAACCTACTGAGAACTGTACACGGATATTCTTCACTAAAATTATCATGACATTTAAATCAAAAATTGAAGTTCTGTAAGAAAATATTGACTGGTCAGAACAGGATAACCAACCTCTCCTAGGTTTGAGCACTTTAAATTATTGCCCAAAACAAATTGTCTGCCTTGAAACTATACACAAAAGCCACACTAAAAAGACTCAGCAGGTTTGGGTGTTTGTATGTGTGTGTGTGTGTGTGTGTGTGTGTATGTGTAATAATTGGAAAAAAAGAGGTAATCCACTTGAGAAGGAGTGGGGGATAATTAGAAGGGCTGGAGGAAAAAAAGGGGAAACTAAAATTATTCTATTTTAATGACAAATTTTTAAAAATAAAATAGAAAACAAACTTTATGATCCAATTATTTAAAGTGTAAGAGTTGGTTAATGGAGAATTTCACTACAATTCAGGGAGTCTATGAAGATGATTAACTGAAAAGCATAACTTGTTATTGTTCTGTCTATAGCTTCACGGTTCTCAACATCATACAGTAATTGAAATACTTTTGTTCAGACATATACAGCAATTTTCTGGAGAGCAGTCTATGTCCCCCAGTGTCTGAAGGAAAGAGTTTCAAACATTTATATGGAGGAGAATTTATCTATTAGATTCCACCTAGCTTATGTATTTGGCTACAAGATCACTTATACAAATGAGCCTGTGCATGGACTAGTTATGACCAAAAGGATTAAGAGCTTGCATGTGCAAAGGCATGAACTGCTGGTTCAGCTAACACAATTATTAAATCATAACTGATCAGTACTAGTACACCCTTACTCTATCTTGGTGAGACATTCCTCCAGTAAAGGAGTCAATTCCTTGACTGCAAGTCAAGATATACTGAAATTTTTTTCTTAACTAGGTAGAGAAGAACAATTCATTTTCATGGGTCAAGAGAAGACAACACAACTTCTATGTATAAGTGGGGCATCGGATTGTAGTCTTTTTGTTGTTATCACTATGTGAAGACTCAGATGAAGTCTCTCCAGGCACTAGAGAATCCCTCCCAGCAATGCTGTGGCCAAGGAAAGATCTACTTTATAATGAAGAGGGTGTAAAGATGTGACTCTGGAGGGACCCGGGGAGTGCTCTGCTGGCACCCCGATCCCTGAGGCCTCCTGGCCCCGCAGGAGGCTCTTCCACTCAACCTGCCCTTTTCCTTGTTCAACTTAACTTTCCCCAAAGCAACCCCTTCCTTTGGAGGGCTGGGTCCTAGGAGAGAAGCGGGAAGAGAGGTCTAGGGTGAAAGAGTGCCTTGGTTCAGCGGAGCAGGCTGCCTCATCCATCCCCGCCCTTTTAAAGCTGATTTACCCAGTGTCTGCTGAGTCACCCCGTCCTGTAGGTTCCTTCCAGCCCGGCCAGTCAGGGACCTGGGGAGTGCTCTGGTGGTGCCCCATCCCTGAGGGCTCATGGCCCCCTGGAAAGTTCTTCCACTGGGCCAGCCCTTTTCCTTGTTCAACTTGACTTTCCCCAAGGCAACCCCTTCCTTCAGCGGGCTGGATTCTAGGAGAGAAGCCCTTAGAGAGGCCGAGGGTGCAAGAGTGCCTTCGCTCAGTGGAGTGGGCTGCCTCTTAAATCCTGCCCTTTTGGCTCAGCCTACAAGCTGATTTACCCAATGCCTGCTGAGTCACCTGGTCTGCCTACAAGCAGATTGACCCAGCGCCTGCTGAGTCACTCAGACCAGCTGCCCTTTTGGCTCAGCCACTTAACCAATGCCTGCTGAGACAGAGGACCGATCGCTGGGCCATCTGGACCTCCTTCAAGAATTCAGCCAATGCCTGCTGAGCCATACAGACCACGCCTGCAGTTCCATCTGTACCACCTGCAAGCCGACTTATCCAGCGCCTACTGATCCATCT
>JAQHUG010000005.1:13468140-13498173 GCA_028555095.1 Dicrostonyx torquatus
AAAAAAAGATGTGACTCTGAACTTACACTTTACTTGTTCTCTGAGTGTGTTAAATCATGTACAAATAATTGGCAGGGTGAAATGTTGGATGGCTTCATAAAGGTACATCTATAAATACCAGTGTGGGAAAGTACACATGGCTTGGTATGTTTTCATAATGTCTTTCAAGATGTGACACCTATTTTCAGGTATTAATATTAACATTTCTGTACTTCTGTGCAGCTATACTCCTTATAGCTGGCATATTTGGATTCAGTAGTCCAAGGATTAGAAAAACAATCAACCTGTTTGAGTTTTTCATGTCACAGAAATGTCAGAGAAGCAGCAAAATGCAAACAATGTATTTACAGAGGCTAAGAACACTCTACCAGGTCATGAAGTAGACAGAGAGATGAAAGGACAGTAAACATTGCCCTCTTATTTGGTTTGTAATGTAGGTAGGTTTGTATTTTGTAGGACAACCCAAGCTACAGTATTGTAGTTTACTAAAGCATGAAGGATCTACTAGAGTCTTTCTTCATAGTTCTATTATATGATGGTTTGAAAGATCGATCATGTCACCATTAATTCTCTGGCTTTTGGGTGAAGAAATGCATACACTGGCATTAGAGGTCAGGTAAGGCACTTGGCACTAAAAGTGGGCAGACCCTAGAACAACTACTATCTTGTCACACACTATTATCCTCACTCTCAGTTGCCCACTGTGTAACTGTGCTGCCTATTTGCTCAGCTTCATTCTCTGCCAGTTTAAAAGTTTGATTTTGACTGGGAAGAATCTTTTACTGGGAGAAATGATTAAAATCTCTACTTTGCTTTTGCTGTGGCTGCTAACTAGTCACTCAGACCTTTTCTTCAACCAGAGTTGAAAGAAATGTTGTTCTACTAACAACGAAAATTGGTCCTGATTTTCAAAAGTAAATAGAGGAGACCAAGGTCATTAAGTGTCAGAAAGGAACAGCAACAACTGAATGGCTAGGTGCTTTTCAGTTTTTCCATGCTAGACAAAATCATGACTATAAAGTATTAGCAATTTCTACTTGACAATGGCATTGCACCCAGGTACTCAGAGAATTTAACAATGATCCTATTACATAATCAATTAATACCAGCAAAACTGATAGTTGAGGATGATTATCATCTTTAGTGACTTCCAGTGAAGACCATAAATATTAGAATGCGTTTCATTCCTGGTACAGCAGTAAAATGTGCTATAGCTCTTTGTGATTTGGTGAATATATAAGTAGGGATAGATCAATATATAGACCATAATAGATATTATATAAATATAGATAGACAGATAGATAAATAGGTAGATAGACAGACAAACAGACAGATAAATAGATAAATGATAGAGTAGGAATGATGTAAAATGTTAGAGGCATGATATATGATATTGTATTATTATATATAGGCTAAATAGGTCAAAAATGATGTTGTTGTTATGGTTAGAATAGTTTAATTTTTTGTTGTTACTATAGCAAATATACAGGTAACTTTAAGTAAGACTGTTTATATTTTAGCTATTTGATTTATCATCAAAATTTGATATATGTATTGAAATAATTAGGATCATGAATATTCTCCTAAGGTCTGTGTGTCGAAAGCTTGGTCTTTAGTCTCTGGTACAATTAGAAAACAGGGGAGCCTTAGAATGTTTGGTGTAGTGGGAACATTTTGGCCATGGGAATACGCACTTGAAGGGTACTTCCTTTTTTTTCCATCTCAGCTGTAGAATAAGCTACTTTTTGGTCTACCATCTGCTTCCCAACATGGTGTACTGTCTTGACCCAAGCCTAAAACCCAAGCAGAGAACTGATCTGAGATGAGGAACTGAAACTATTACCCAAAACTGTTTCATTTAAAGTAGAAGAAAGAGAAAGAGATGGGTACATTTATTAAACATATATCGATGATTTGAACTGAGAAAAACCTGAAAGTTTTTTATTGTTGAGAACAAATAAGGGTAATACTATAGTCTAGAAATGCTAGCCACAATCATTCTCTGTATGTATGATACCTGTGTCATGATTTGACAATCACCACTTAGTCAAATATACTTAATTTTAAGTAAAAACCGTAAAAGCTTTGTTTCGATATATTAAGCCAGTCACCTTGCACAGTTCTTCAGTGCAGACTCTTCATAACACTTACCTTTGAAAGATGCAGCACATTCCTCCCCTACGATCTTTTCATTTCCTTACATCTGATCTACTTGCTAAATTACTCCATCCATAGGGGAAACAGCATTCATTTATAAAGAACTTGACTGTCAAAATATCTAAGTCAAAGACAACCTGTGGACATATTTTGACAAGAAGTATGCCCTGGAAGGTAGTCCCATACGTTGAGTACATGACACTATAATACTAGATCTTTAAATGTTGCAGACAGCCTTTCTTAACATATTTTAAATGTATGAGCAAAGGCAACATTTTTAAGGAATTTCACATTAAGGTTTTATGTTAAATTAATAATTTCACTATGCAAAATGATAAAGTAAGTGAGATTCACCAATTAAGTTTATCTGTCTAACCTTTGGCTTCTAATGTATTTTCTTGTGTATATTTTTAAGTGAACTCATTATTTTCAGATACAGAAGTGACATCAGTGATAAGTATGTTATCATTTGATATTTAGAAGACTTTCATAAAGGAGTGATTTTAGTAAATCATGTATTATCCACACAGACCACAGACTAGACTAAAGTTTTGCTTGTTAGGAATTAACTTGAGAAGGTCTATGGACAGAAGAAAGGGAAATATGGTTTGTCTTAGAACTACATATGTGATAAGAAGATGTATTCCCTTTATCTTCAGTAATACCTGAACTAATGAAGATGGCAGATTAGTATGAAATATGGCATAATAAAAACTTCAAAAGAGACTATGTATGGGGAACTGTATTTAGCCACTGAGACTCATTGTGACTGTGGTTCCATGAAAGCACATCAGAGAGGGTATCTGCTGAAGACGACAGGGAGGACATAAGTCAGTCAATGAAAGCTATGGGTGGATGAAGTTTAGTACAAGAGCAGAGGCTGGAATTTAAGCAGATGATGGAGTAGCTAGGTAATGAGATGTCTTCTTATAGACTTGGGTTCTTATTGGGGAATCTGAGAAGGCAGGAAGGACTGGAAATTTGTTGTAAGATTGCACCATTATCTACACACTTCTGTGGCATTTTTATTCTTCCATCTAAAATTATCATTCATTAAATATAAAATTGGCTGTTATGTATATAGTGGAGTGAAGCAGGAAATCCTTTACTAACTTTCCTGGATAGTTACTAACTTTCTTTACTGTCTTCAGAAATAACCCCCATTACTTCTATACACTTGTTGAGTCTCAGAAGAAGAAAAGTAAAAAGATGTTATAAACAAGCAAGAAAAACTAGCAATTACTTGAGTTTCACAAAAAAAGTGACTGTTGGTTATTTTTTAATAGGATAAAATTACCACTGAGCTTAACTTTTTTGGTCTCTGTAGTGTGGAGAATCCATTTCAACTGAAAATTGTACAAAGTGGGATTCCACTGTCCATTTTCTAGGCACTGACTTAATAATTCTAAATTAGTTCCAATCATGTACTTATATATTTGAAAGCCCCTTTTGTTTATATTCTAGAGAAAATGCATATCATAACAGAAGAATATTTCCAAAGTTATGCTGATCACACTATAATGCAACTACTTTTCTTCCCTTCTTTACAATACCAAAGTATGCTGGTGACAGAGTAAGGACATTCTGTTCTCATAATAAAATCAGGAATTGAACAATTTTGTTGCTGTTGACCAATGAACAATAGGTCTTTAAGAACATTCATTTTGCTTAAAGAAAAGATAAGCTTAAAACCACAGTGTCAATGAGAAACCAAAAGATTTGTGGAAATATTCATTTCCAAGAATTCAGGTATCCAACTGCTTTCAACAACGTACTGAGTGTTCTACCATCTCATTCTCTTACTCTAATAATTGTGTTCTTGTATTTCTTCAACCGCTTAAAAGTATTAACCTTTGCTGTCATTTATACTTCTTGAAATAAAGATAAAATAGTATGACAACCATTTTAAAACAAATGTAAAATATTTTACATGTCCTTAAGAAATATATATATATATATACACATTCATACATACATACATACTTAAATACATGCTGTCACACAAAGATTGAGGCTATCCTGGAAGACAAACCTCTGGAAATGTCTGTAAAGATCTACCCTGATGTAAGCATCTCCATCCATGGGTTAGAGTCCCAGACTGACTAACAAGAACAAATCAAGCAGAAAGTTAGCACTCCAGTCTCTGATTTATGCCTTGATCTTATCAGACATTATCAAGATGACAACCAATACTAAGCATCACAGTGTTCAAGGAGTTTCCCAATGTTCAGAAGCATTATCACCTCACTTTGTTCTTAATGATATATGTATATTTCAATGTCCAGTATCAATAATTATGGGATTCTCTGTTATGCATAATTCAGACCCTTCATTCCAGTTTCATTGCTTCCTTATTTTATGGTTTATATAAATCTGTTCAAATTTTGAATAAATTGTTTGTCTTAAATACAGTATAGATCATTGATTTGCAGTAAAGTATTATAATACAGAAATTTTACACCATAGTCATATAATATTATATCATCCATAATTATATATGTTAGCATAATTTTACTTTTAGTATAGTTCCATGTGTAATAAACATCAGTAAGCAGATTTTTAAAGGCTTTGTGTTTTCCTTAAACAGTTTATGCAAAGGAAAGTTTCATGTCTTAATGGCCCAATTTCTTCCTCAAAATAGAAAAGAAAAGAATTTTCAAATTAGTATTTTGAGATCTCTTAGATAATCCATAGTAATAAATTGACCTATGACTTAACCACCAATAGTTCCATTACAATCAAGAATGAAAAAAGAACATATGAAAGAAGCCCTTCATTGTCCTGCAGTGACATTGGAACAAGATGAGGAAGAATGACTGGTGGTGTAGCTCTCAGTGGGTATAATTTCCTAGTATTCAAGTTTGATCTAAAGACCAATAAATCTGGTGTGGTTTGCATATTTTAAGCTCAGTAGTCAGGAGGTGAAAACAGGAGGATCAAACTTCAAAATTCAAGGTCATCCTTGATGTCATGATGAACTCAAGATTGGCCTAAATGAGACTGTCTCAGCAATAGAAACAACAACAAATGGGGGTTGGGGAGTGTATTTTACTATGAAATTTTATGTATCTTTTTGTGAGAATTGTCCTCATTATAAGTTTAACCATAAGAAAAGTTTGCTACTTTTAAATCTAATATACTTCAAACATACTGTCACTAATAAGGGAATGAATGAATGATCAGCCTTTGGTTTAAAATTTGAATGCACTTTATCACTCATAATGTAGTCAGCCCTTTCATGAATATCTTATTTATATAAGAAGTATTCATAAGCAATTTTCAAGAATTCATTTTCTCCCTATTTTAATTAAGGAAGCCAAGAATAAATTAAATTTGATATGCATGACCTATTACTTGCTACATTTTGAGGTATACAAGACACACAAACAAAAGAAGGGTTGGAAAATGATCAAATTGCCACAATTCAGAAAGGAACAGAACACATTAAAGTCTCATAAACGTAAAACCTTTTAACACTTTAATGACAAAATTAATTTTTATTGATTTATTTTGTCAGCAATTTCATGCACACCTCTCTCCTATTTCTATTAATTGCCCCACCCCAGCACTACTATTTCCTTTCCCATATTCATGACTTTGGTTTGTCTTGTGACTCCTTTAGTTTAGCCACAGACATCCTTGTGACAGTGGATTAGTACCATCCATTAGAGCCCACTGACATCAACAGTGTGTATACCGTTAAAGACACTGACACCCCTCTCCCTGTATATATCACTAGCAGGTAGTTGAGCAGTGAGGGACAGGAATCCTGAACCCTTCTTTCTTTCATGCCTGACTCTTGACAGACCCCATGCTTACCCTGTGGAGGCATCAGCAGCTGCTCTGAGTTTAGGATTCTCGATGCTCTGTCTTACTCATGAGATAGCAGTGCAAAGCTCTTCTTTTTATCTACAACCTCTTAATTTCTTAACACATCCTCTTCTGCAAAATGACCCTATATTTTAAAATAAAAATCACTAAAATTTATATGAATCAATGTCATATTACCTATGGGTCATTCTTCTTTCCATTTGTCTATAACCCAAGATTTTTCATACAAACATTTTTATATACTTCTCACTCACTTCTCAACAAATCGCCCTTAAGCAATTCTACTTTATTATTGAGATAATTTTGTTGTCTTTTCTTACTAACATTATAAATAAGTTGAAATATGTGGCATGGTGGATGGAAATATACCAGTATTTGAGATCTACTTGAAAATCAGAAGGCAAATCCTGCTTTCCTGTTGGCCTACATTACTGTAACAACAAGCATTTATAAAAATAATTCATCTTGTAGAATAATTATTAATCTTCAGAGAAAAGTACCAGACTTATCTACTTGGAAATAAAATCTATACTATTAACTAGTAGGGTCAAATATATGTTCCCAATAGTCAAAATTACATTAAAGAGATACACAATGGTGATATTCAAGGTATTCATCAATGTGGCTATGGGATAAGATCAGTTCAAGCACCCTCTCCTCTACTGCCCAAGGACTTAGCTGGGGACATCCCCTTGGACACCTGGGAACCCCTCTAGAGCCAAGTCTCTTGCCAACTCTAAAATGGCTCCCTTAATTAAGATATCTTCTTTCCTGCTCCTATATCCACCCTTCCTCCATCTCAACCATCCCACTCCCCAAAGCTCTCACCAATCCTCCCCTTCTCCCTTCTCTCCCCCCCTCTCCCCTTCCCCCACTTCACTCCCATCCCACCCCCACCGCCATACCAACTTTTGCCCAGAGATCTTGTCTGCTTCCAATTTCCAGGAGGATCTATATATGCTTTACCTTGGGTTCAACTTAATATTTAGTTTCTCTAGGATCACGAACTATAGGCTCAATGTCCTTTGTTTATGGTTAGAATCCACTAATGAGTGAGTACATACCAGATTCATCTTTTTGGGTCTGGGTTATCTCACTCAGTATAGTGTTTTTTATTTCCATCCATTTGCATGCAAAATTCAAGATGTCATTGTGTAGGTGTGCCACACTTTGTTTATCCATTCTTCCATTGAGGGGTATCTAGGTTGTTTCCAGGTTCTGGCTATTACAAATAATGCTGCTATGAACATAGTTGAACCATAGAACCTTCGTCTGGTGATGGATGTAGATAGAGACAGAGACCCACATTGGAGCACTGGACTGAGCTCCCAAGGTCCAGTCGAAGAGCAGAAGGTGGGAGAAGATGAACAAAGGAAGTCAGGACCGCGAGGGGTTCGTCCACCTACTGAGACGGTGTGATTGATCTAATGGGAGCTCACCAAGGCCAGCTAGACTGGGGACTGAACGAGCACGTGATCAAATCAGACTCTAAATGTGGCTGACAGTGGGGGCTGACTGAGAAACTAATAATAATGGCCCTGGAATTTGTCTCTCCTGCATGTACTGGCTTTTGGGGATCCTAGTCTGTTTGGATGCACACCTCCCTAGGCCTGGATGGAGTGGGGAGGGCCTTGGACTTCCCACAAGGCAGGGTACCCTGCCCTCTCTTAGAACTGGAGGAGTCGGGGAGGGGGAGGGAAATGGGAGGAGGGGAGGAGGTGGAAATCTTGAATGGTATTATTTATAAAGCAATAAAATAAAATGTTTGAAAAAAGAAAAGAGAGAGAGAGAGAATGCAAAGCTGATCCAGACTCCTACAGTCTGTTGGTTTCACACTTGGAGGGAGTTTGCACCAAAATTGGATTATTGTTGGTATAATGGATAACACTGGTTTGTTCATCAAGCAAGAAAATAATCTGGAGACTTAGTAGTCATGAAGAACATTCTCTGCTCCTGAATCTCAGTGATGTCACCTACCTGACCAATACTTGCTATTACAGTCTCTGTATTAGAAGAGTACAATCATAATCCAGACTGGTGAGTGAAGGAAAAGTGCAATGCACACAGCTCGGCCCTCCTGTCTTTCATTCCTCTTGGGAGAGAGTGTTCAAAGTAACCTACTCCAGGGTAGTTCAAGCTATTTATGGGGCCAATGGGAAATCCACTTGTCACAGGTATAAAGCACCCATCAATGTTATCTTTATAAAGGAAAAGGAAAATATATGGCTTTGACATGAGTTATTCTTTTTTTCTTATTTATTTCTTGTCCAGGAGGATGATTTGTAAGTTTAATAATATATTTTTGTGAGCTCTCTGATTCAGAGCTGGTATTGCTCCTGCTGCACTTTAAAAAACACATTCTTAGCATCAAATGAGAGCAAGAATGTGAATACACATCATATTTGTAACTTCTCCTTTACCGCTAGTTTCTTCTTCTACTGCTGCTGCTATTGTAGCAGCTATTACAAGTATTTGTACTGTATATGAGAAAACCATTCAGGAGTCACGTTCACAAACACCACTAATGACTTTCTTCCTTTGGGTTTTCACAGGTCCATCACATTGCTGAGGTGTTGTGGCTTTATAAATATTTGTGATGTTGTAATCCAACGCTAAAGTTGCTAATGATTGTCACCATGAAATTATATTTTATTGCCACTAACTTGCTCCACAGCCCTTAAAGAATAATTTCACTCATTAATACAAGATGGAAACAATAAACTATTCCCTTTCTGTGAAACTATGACCCTGAATTATTAGATTACTGAACAGCAAAAAATAAGTTTCTTCTTGGACAGAGACCATAAAATTTACACACTCTGAGCATTTCTCAAGTCTGAGTAAGTGAACAACAAAATCCCACTATCTTAACAAAGGATGTAAAGTATGGCTCTGACATTCACGAAGAGGACCCTCTTAGCAGAAACCAAAGGGTTACATGTACATCCTCAAGCATCAGACAGACTGTAGGGTACTTTTTGTAAGATTTTTTTTCTTCTTTCTAAATGATTCACAAGATTTGTAAACCATCCTGCTGTGAAATCAAATTAATCTTGTTCTGCTTTGAATACAGAAAGGTCACAGTGGTGCCATATTGAAAGGCTACTTGAAGAAGAGGATGACAACAATAATCCTGTCCCATTTCTGTGAATGTGGAAAGACTGTTCATGCCCCAGGGAACCAATTCTTTTGGCCCTTCATCTAGTATAGTGATTCTTTGATTGTAGGAGAATTCTGAAAACACTGACTTTCAGCTCTGTCATTGTACTCTGACACTCCATGAACATAGCACAAATAATTGTGGAATTAGTTTTTGTTAAAGGTTCTGGCAAAATTGAAAGCCACCTTGAGAATTCTTTGTATATGCCAACTGCCCCAGTAGACCTCCAACACACATTTTTTTAAACCTATTCTCACTTCTATGGGAATTTTTGTTTTGTTTTGTTTGCAATAGTATCTCAATATATAAATTCTTACTTGCTGTGTAATCCAGGGTGGCCCTAAATTTATGTTCCTCCTGATCCAGCCTTCCAAAATGCTGGGATAGCAGGCAGTTGTCATCATTCCTAGTGTACAAGTCTGCTCTTATTTTATTTTGCTGTGAATAAATGAAAAGCTTAAGATGAAACAACGTCATTGCTATCTTTAAAGTTTCTAAAAGGTCTCATTTGTCATAACCCAGAAATGCTATATAATTTGCATTGGTATTATAAGGAACTAAAAAATGGGTCTAAAGCTCTTGATAATGTGAATAGAAGAAGTTTCTTATCCTTTGTCTTCCTCAGTCTTCATGAACGAATGAAAAAAAAAATCAGTTCCAATTTGGAATAGCCTAAATATTTTTACCTTTGAGTTTTCCAGATAGAGTACATTAAAGTTACATTTTTGTTGTGTTTTTATGTTTAAAATGCTGAGAGGCAAGTGTTTCATAAAATAGAATCTGTGTATATCTGTTACACTGAACCCTCTTATTTTATGCTGAGTCACTATCCTCTGTAGAAGTAGCTAAAGAAATTTCTTGCAATTTTCCCTACAACTTGAGTGTACCTTTGTCTAGTTGACATCAGTCTGCAATTTAGGTGATCTGTTCAATCTTCCTTGCCTTTTGGCTTTCTTTAATGTCCAAGAGTCTAACAATCCTAATTATTTCAAGTGTTCCATTACCCACCACTAAATCACTTGGCATTTCAAACTGTACTTTAAATACAAGAAACCTTTCCAAAGAAACGTTTGTCCTGGAAATTGACCTTTACCGCACTTTTGTGTAATTTTTAATGTTCAATTGTCTCAGCTTTCAGGTGTCAAAAAGTAGTAAATGGCATCCACAGTGAATGCTTTCCACTGGCGTCTTTCAAAATGACCTTATTGTTATTCCATAATAAGAAAATTGGTGGTGGTTATTGCCATACAATTTTTAATACTGAAAAAGTACACTTTAAAAGTTTGCTAAAATAAAATTAAAAACCAGTAATTTATCTTGAATTTATTGCATTTGGATACTCTGCCTTATAAGTTACTAAAAAAAAAATCCTTATTGGTTTACAGCACGCAAACACTGTCATGGAGAATGTGAATTATGTCGACAGTTAAATTCTGCATCTTCCCCAGTAAAGATGTGGCATAATCTTGATATGCAACACTGATTAAGTGATAAGTTAACAAAGAGCCATTTAATAAATTTAATATTCAAACACAAAACTCTCACTTCTATTTGTTTAGCTGCATTTAATGTTCAGTATACATGTTTAAAGTGTTGTTTAAATATACTGAATAATTTTACTGACTGTCTTCTTATAAAATCTATCTGAAGCTGGAGAGATGTCTGCACAGTTAAGAGCACTGTTTGATCTTGTAGAGGACCTGGGTTCAATTCCTAGCATCCACAATGACTCACCGCTGCCTATAATTCCTGTTCCAGAGGATTTGGTGCTCTCTTCTGACCTCCATAGGAACCAGGTACACACACACACACACACACACACACACACGGCAAACAGATATACATGGAAGCAAAACATTCATGCAATAAAAATAAAGCCAAAAATCTAAAAAAGAAAATGTTTTTAATAAGTGTATAATTTGGTATCTGAAGGATTAGTAATTTTACAGGTATTTATGTAGTGTATGTGTGTGTGAGATGTGCACAAATGTGCATGCTACCATGGTACACATATGAAAGTTAGAGAACAACTTGGGCAAGCTGGTTCCATGTAGGTTCTGGGGAACAAACTTAGGCTGTAAGACTTGGCAGCAAGTGTCTTTATCTACTGTGGCAACCCACTAGCCCTATTTAAAAGGTTCATAATGAACACCTCTGAGGTCAAAATCTCCAGATAGTTGAAGATTTCAAAAATATTTTAAATATATTTCTTTGAGAAGACAAATATAGAGGGAAATATCAATAAAAAATAAATGACAAAAAGGCTAGGAATGATGTGGGGATGAAACCTTGTTCACTGCTGGTGACAACACAAAGCAGTCTGGAAATCAGTATGGAGATTTCTCCAGAATCTAAAGATCAAGATATGCCTTTTCATATATCTAAAAGCCTCTTAGTCCACCCAGAGATACTTGCACATCTGTATTTTTTGCTGAACTATTCATACTACCTAGGAAATGAAATCTGACTACGTGTCCTGAGAAAGATGAAGGCACAAGGAAAGTATGGTGCATGCATCCGGTGGAGTTTCACTTAGCCTCAGAGAAAAATGAATAATGTAGTTTGAGGGGAAATAGATTAAATGGAAATCATTAGATGAAATAAGCCAGATCAAAAAGACACATAAGGTAGGGGACACAAGTGAGATAATGAGAGAAGGGAAAGAGATCTTAATGGAGGGAGAATAAAAGTTAGAATAGTGGAATGCCTGTGGTAAGAATGATAAGCTATCGGTGTTGGAGAGGGAATGAAGTGGATCAGTAAGAGGGGTATAGAGGGATGGGGAAAGGTTATAAGTCATGTGTTATGGAGGGAGGCATAACAATAATGCATAAAAATACCATAATGAAATCGATTGTTCCCCATCTAACTTAAAAACTATCAGAGTGAAACTATTCTGCATAATAAAAGTAACACCTAATTATTGTTATTTAATAGTCCTGATAAGTGCCCTTCATTTGACAAGTATAAACAGGGGTAGATAACTATGCTATGTTATGATCTAAAGCAATCAATACCATTTGGTACTGCAATAAATCTTTTGTAGCTCAGAGGGAAGATAAGATTTGAAGTAGGAAACCCTTGTATTTGTGCTTACAAAATAGAAGGGTTTTAATTCTCATGATATTAATAAAAAAGCTTGCAGTTAAAACTTTAGGATTTGTATATAACCAAAGGCCAAGACACTCAAAGTATACTCCGAATAGAGAGATTGAATTATTTATGCCCAAATGTATAGCTATTACCTTCTTAATTTCCATACATATGGCTATTCAAATTTATTTCCAGAAATACTCAGATGGCAAGTTTGCATGTGAAACACTATTCAAAGTTGGTTATTTTAATATAGTGCAGCAATTATGCTACTTGGTTATGCAGACAAATAGAAAGCTTCCAAGCATGAAAATAAATTTATCTCAGTCGTCTGTGAGTACTCAAACATCATTTAACACATCATGCTATTCATCAAGAATAAACCATCAGGAAAATGCTGGTCGATGCATGCCAGTTTCCCTTGTAAACATCAATTGCTAATCCTGCAGTTGATTGTTCTCTATTCTGACTCCTGGAATTTTAGACCAAGAATTTTTGAATGGGCTGAGATGCTATCAAGCTCTTCATATCTGCAACCACTACCACACATCCAAAATAGATAAATTCTATTTCCAGTGCTTGTCACTTAAGGTCTCCTGGGGGGAAAACATTAAAAATTAGCTAGAGAACTGTTAGTAGATATATATGTTTTCTGTGTATACTCACTATGGCTGATATATATATATATATATATATATATATATATATATATAATGGATGGTCAAAGTGCTGAAAATAAGCAACTGTTAAGTGCTTAGTCCCCTCAACAAAACATCTATATAATCTCTTGCATGGTTCAGGAGTCATTGTGGAAGAGGGATAAAAAGAATGTAAGTACAGACAATGGGGAGGAAGATCATGAGACACTGGCTTCTAGGCATGTTATGACCATCACACTCAAAATCATAGCAACTATAAAAACCTGCCCAGTTTACAGATGACTGGACTTATCTACATTCAGTAATAAAAGTGGGGAGGGGGTGTGTTCATGGGACCTGGTTTTTTCCCAGAGAACTAAGAGCATTAGGGAGGGAGGGGCAGTCATTGTCTTCAGTGGTGTAGCTACTTGTGAGGTATTCATGGGCAAGTGGAGAATGATATACACATGCCCATGAGAGTGATCTTGTTTAAACTCAGTGGGCTACAAAACAAAAGCAACAATAAGCAACAACAAAAGGCTTAAGAGTCTTTTGTTGGTAGGAGGAAACATTTGGTGTGGACTAGGAACCTAAGAATGGATAGAGTCATAATTGTCATCAGTATGTTTTATATACATGTATGAGTCTGTCAAAGAGTAAAATAATTTTAAAATGAATAAGCAAAAATGCTACTTCAAGACACAGCACCGCTATGAGGAAATCAAGCTGCCTGCACATAAAACTCTGACACATTCTACCCAAACTGGAACACCATTCTTCTGAAATTAGGTTTCGAGAGAAAATGTTTCACCCTGACATTATGAAACTACATGTAAATAATTTGTGTTATTATATGCATTATATATGTATAATGAGAGATAAGATAGTTACATGCACTCAGAAGGTATTACCTGCTATTGATAATCCTTTCATAAGTATATATATTTATTGAAAGATTAGCTTGAAATCCTGAGTGCTTTGTTGAACGTCTGCTGTTGATATAGGCAAAGTTATGCCTCAGACCCATGGGAAATTAGCAAATCCTATGCTAAACCTTTTCCCTGTCCTGCACACAAGGAACATGCTGAGGTTTCCAGTTGCTGTTCCATCACAGCATGGACCGAACACTTGGTAGCTCATTTTCTGTCACTGTGTCTGTGTCTATCTTTTCTTCATTCCCGCATGGCCATTAGTCAGGTTTCCAGGACCAGGCTTCCTGAGGGTTGGCCCTTTTATTCTAAACAGTCATCTTTTCATAGTTCTCTTTCTAATTTTACAGCATATAGTTATATGCAAACATACATGTTTAAATACATATCATGTCTAGAAGTGACATATGAAATAAGGCACACATGTTTGTTATTCCACCCACATTGTTTTCTCTTCTCCTCCCTTCCAAGTCAATTTAAGTTCACTTCTTTTAAAAATAATATATTTAATAATTTGAGAATTGCATACAACATATTTTGAACATTTTCCTTCACACTCATCTTCCCCCAATTCCTTCTAGGGCCACCCCTTACCCAACTCCTGTCCATTTCATGCCCAGTTTTCTGTTTTAGAAGGCACTATATCATGTCTGATGTCCCAGTACTCTGGCAGCTTTAATTGTTCTGATGCCTTTTCTGTAATGTTTCCTAAACTTTAGGTTTAGGGGTTGTAACAAAAATGCATTAATTGGGGGTGGGCACATGTCAGTTGATCTCTGCATTTTGACCAATTATGATTTTTTTTAATTTTACTTTTTGAAAGAAAACAAACTATCTTTTCTATTTTACATACCAATCCCAGTTCCTTACACTCTCTGAGAAGTGGATGAGGGTGGGGATGGGGGCAGGTGGTGGGATTTATGGTTTTCATTAATGATCTACTGCAGTAAGACATTTCTTTGATGGGGGTTAGAAGAGCTACAGTTATCTGTGGATATAAGGATAAGTATTTAGAATGTCATTAGAAATCATACTGTGTTAGGAAACGGCCAGCAGTTGGGTTTCCGCTAGGTCCTGGACCTCACCGATGACTGAGTGTTGGCTAATTTTACAATGCAGCCATGAATTCCCTTCTATTTGGAGATAATGAAAAGGAATAAAGATGATTGAAGGCCATAATAATTATTTTATTTTATAATTACTTAAATATGCATATTTATGTATATGAGTACGCACAGAAGTGCATATTAACTTAATTGGAGTTCCATTGATCAGAGTGACAGTGCTCCCCACACCCATAGGCTACCTAACAAAATCTCAAGGAAAGGAATGAGAAGCCTTGGTCAAGGGAGTCCATGACACCTCTGTTGGAAGTTCTTTTTCATTTTTTAAGTTAGAAATAAGAAACTAAATCTTGCTTATATTTAAAGGAAAGAAATTAAGCTTCCCAACTTGAAAAGAGAGTTGTAAAGTAATTATTGGGACTGTGTTCAAGCCATCATGAGGATATTATTAGAGAGACTTACTTTTAGCTACATAAATACTTTTATTCTAAAATTTTTATCCACTATTTTTTGAACCTAACAATGAACCTTGCCAGGGTGTAGCAATTTGCATTGTAGTTTCTCTAATTATTATTTTTTTCTTTCTTTCATTTGTTCTAATACCATCATTTGGATTATTTTTTTGAAAAAAATATGGTGCCACTTCTCACTTCTCTCTATCACATTTTCCATTTGTAATTATATTGGCCTATGGACATTTGCATTGATATTAATCCACGGATATTTATTTATTTGGGGGTCTGATGCAATGTCATATATTTCATAGGTTAAATTTTCAAGCTTAAGACATAGGGTTTCTTTTGGATTTTGTTCTGTTTAAGAGTATCATGTTCTCATCTTGTGTTCTTCCTTCACCACAGGAAAAAAAAATACCCATTTCTCTTGAGAGTGTCACTTCCTGATGTTGGAAAATGATTGTTTTTAATGAACAAGATCATCAAGCATGTCCATTGTTTGTGGTGTGCCAAGGCATCTGTGTGAATAGGAGTAGTAGACATATATGACTATTTCCCATATATTTCTACAAGTCTGTAGTTATTTAAACATTATTATTCACATATGTTTAGTAGAGTTCATACCATAAAGATTCCTACACTACAGTCTTGTAATCCATGTTTATTTATATCTTCCTTTCTCTGATAGTGGGAGCATGGCTATGTTATCTATTTTTCAACTTCAGCACATATTAGTTTCAGAATTGGCAAGACCTACAGCATTGAAGGAGGGAGTTACTGAAGAATGAATGGTCTTTGCATCTATTTCTTCTATGTTTTTAACTTTATTGCAGCCATTCGAAACAATGGACTTCTAAATTTATTTAGAATAGTTTCTTTTCTCCACCTTTAGTGCGCAAAACACACATGACCTGTGACATAGTGGACTGTCTGGTTTGTGATTCTTGGCCTGTCTGTTCCTTTTTCAAATAGCAAACAGTTAACCTCACTCATCATGGTCCAGGGATTGAACCCTCTATAAATAATTCATCGCCCCACCAAAACCCTGCCCTGCTCCCATGGGTCCTTCACACTTAGTCTTTCACCCACAGACTCCCCCCCGCCAAGCAATCAGTGATCTTTGATTTCCATCTTTTACTTTTTGCAGAATGTCATATGAATATCTTATGCAATATTTGGATTTTCCCGTCTGGTTTCTTTTACTTTGCAAGAAGAATTTTAATTTGAAATATAATAGCTCTTTTCAAAGGCACTTTTTTTTAAAGAATAATTAGCAAAAGAAACTTTTACGATGGAGAGATGATCTTAAAATATTTTAAAATAATTTTTAGTTTGAATAAGGAAGGTGAGTCATTTCTAAGTGTCTCAAATTTGCATCTTTTAAAAAACAGAATATTGAATTTTAACTAGAGAACTTCAGAGAATTTTAAAGGCATATTTAGAACTATAAAAATTCTTTAGCATTCCAATAGGCTTATAAAAATGTTTGAGAACAGGGATGCTAAAATTTTATACCCATACTATTTTATATTTGGAAAACTTGGGTGACCTGATTTAATTGTCATTTTGAACTGAATAACTTTAAGAAGTTTTTTGAAGGTACGATAACTACTAAAATAAAGTATAATCAAAAGTTAAAACTAGGATTTCCAATTCCCTTACTGTAAGGTATCAAATAAAACTCTCAAAAATATATAACAACTTCAATTACTATAAAGTTCTGATAATTACAAGTGAGAATTTTTTATTGTTTAATTTACATTCATTTTATCTTGAGGATGTTTTAAAAATAAACTACACATAGAATTATATGGCAGTTGGGGCTGGAGAGAAAAGTCAGTAGTTAAAAAACTTCTTGCTTTTCTAGCAGACCCAACACCTGTGTCCGAGGACTGACACTTGCCTGTAACCCCAGTTTCAGGGATTCATTGCTTTCATCTGCTTCCCAAGAGCACCTCCCAACACAAAACACAGAGATTGTTTTTTTTAAAACGAAAATATATTGCAGTAATAAATAACTGAGAAAATGGATGTGGATGTGTATCAAGTAAAATGTTGTGACATTTTGTGGCTGAAAGGGTGCACACAGTTATTTGGAGCCGACCATAATACAGCACAAGCTCAATTATGTGGTATGCCCTCGAGTCCCAGGAATATTTGTATATTCCCTGTGAAGTGTTTGTTCTAGAGTATGGTTCTTTATGTCATAGCCGTATTTCTCCAAGTTGAAAAACTAGAGAACCATTTGGCTGAAACTATTAACATCAGATAGAGTGACAGCTATTCAGAAAAGTGGCAATAGATCCTGTCACCTTAAGGCCAGTCCCCAGCAAAAAGTCTCAAAGAGCTTTGCTATTTTAAAAATTCTGAGAGTCATGATACACTCTAGGAGCCTTCCCTAATTTCCCATTCACATTATTTTAAACATCAGTAAAAACAGACATTCTAAAAAATAGTTTAGTAGTTGGGACTTTTCATGTTTGGCTACAGTTTTGTTTTGTATTTGTGACATCAAGGGCGTGTATGCAGATATATCCATCTTTTCAATCACATTTGGAAGAAATAAATAGCTGCTCTTATTTTATAAATTATTAGGTGATAAAAGAGGATTTATGCCTTTATGAAAAGTCAGTTCATATCTTCTCACATACTACATCTCAAAAAAATTATTCTTTATTTGTTTCTGCTTATTTGGGTACAGTGTCAACTCTTCCTACAGTTGGGATGAAGACAGGCTCCCAAGGGCTCATGTCTTCAAGGTTTGTTCTCTAGAGCAGTGATGTTAAAGTGACATAAAACTTTTAAGAGGTGGAAAGATAATAGGAGGGTCACTGTGGACTCTAGAGGAGATTATTGCATTCCACATGAGAGCCTTACTAATTCCCAGGAGAGGGGTTGTTAGAAGAAGACTGACACCTCAGTATTCTCTGCCTTCATCTCACCCTTTGAACTCCTTCCACCCCTACTTCTGCCCCAATCCCTAGGCCCATCCCTGGCCCTCTTCTCTCTCAATTTGGGTCTCTCTAATATTTTCTCTCGGTTAGACTTAAAGGTATGAACTCTGGTGAAGTATCCTCCTCAAGTTATAATATCTGACATCAATATGTCTCACTGGTAATGTTAGCTTTGATAATTTGCTCAAAGAGGATACGCTAGATTTCCCCATTACTAAGTCAGTGTTTTTCCATTTTCTGTTAAAGTGCATTCATTAGAAATGAGTCATTGGGCACAGATTACACTTAAAGAAAAGACAAAAAGAACAATTGCAAAAAAACAAAACAAAACAAAACAAAACAAAAAAAAACCATTACCTCCTGGAGTGAGTCAGGGACAATCTTGAACTTCCAGCCTCCAAAATCATAGGTTCAAAATCCTTTCTTTACAAACAACCCATTCTGATACAACAGTTGAAAATACAACATCCTTCAACTTCCAGTAGCATTTGTTACAGTGACGTTTAACCAGTGTGCTTTTTATAAAACATTGTCTCACATTCTAGATTATCATAATGATGAATTCTTAAATCAAGTGTGATTTCTTTAGATAGGGCAAAAGGAATTGAAAAGCGACCATTTTAAAATTTTGAAAATAAAATCTTAAATTATCATTTCATCATTATTTTTTATGCCTCAATTGTAAAACATAATTTAACAAAGTGCTGAACTTTATCATCTTGTTTTTTTCTCACTTGCATTTGCTCATAGAACTTGTCAGTCAAAAACCAAACCAATGTCCTTGAGGTCATGCTACAACCCTGGGTGAAAGGGGTTCGATCACTGCTCCTAACATCGCACTGTCCACTTTTGAAATTATTTTCCTTTTGAAAGAAACAAGCAAACACAAAACATGGATTCATTTCCTCTGTTTATGTTTTTCACGAAAAGGCCTTTATTCAATCTGTCAAAGAGCCCAGATTATGTAACGTTATTGAGATGTTTATCACCACATTAAGTATCACAAAACATATTCCATAAGATGAACAATGTCTTCTAAGGAACTATTTTTGCAAGACTTAAAGTCTTATGAAACTCCTGAAAGAGAATATTGAAGAAGTCATTTTAATCTTTATCATTTATATGTCTGCAAATTGTTCATTTCGAATGTCTTGCCACTCCCATCAAATATATAAAATGCTCATCAGGTTTAGAGAATTAGTTTGTATCTAAAAGCTCTGAGGAAAATCAGAAAAATCACAAACATTTACTTTTGTATGCCTTTCCATTTCAAGCTATTTTCTTAAGCTGTGGTATCCTGGGAATGGCTTCAAAGCAGGTAAGGGAATTTAAAAAAAAAAAAAAAAGGCATCGTTCCACTTACACCCCAATATGCACTTTTCCAATTTTCTATATTTATTTAATTATACTAATTTAAAAAGCAAATGTCACCAAGCAGTGGTGGTGTACGCCTTTAATCCCAGCACTCAGGAGACAGTGGCAGGCAGATATCTGTGAGTTCAAAACCAACCTGGTCTACAAGAACTAGTTCCAGGACAGGCACCAAAGAACAAATAAGAAACCCTGTCTCAAAAAAACAAAAAGCAAACAAACAAACACAAAAAACCAAAGGTCATGAATTGGGGGAGAGTTCATAGAATTTGGAAGGGGTGGAAATATTGTAAACAGAGTGCATTCACCTATGAAGTTAAAAATATTACCTTCTTTAAATTTGCTTATGTTTATTTTATATCTAGAAGTGTTTGCCTTCATTGAATCCCCCAAATCTGTAGTTTCAGAGGACTGTGAGCTACCTTATGGGTTCTGTGAATTGAACCTAGGCCCTATAGGCAACCAGGGCTCATAAACACTGAGTATCTCTCAAGTCCCTAATACTAACTTATTTTTATTAAGTTATTTCTTTATTTTTGAGATTTTAATGTAGTTACAGTATTTCCCCTTTCCCTAAAATAAAAATAAAAAAATAAGCAATTAAACAGTTTATGCCAAAATGAAGGAGGGAAGAGTGGTTCTGTACAGTTGAAATATATTCCAAAATCATGAAAAAATATTAGAAATGCATTCAAACTCGTACTCTCTTCTCCGTTCCTTAACGTATTACACTAGAAACTACATCCTGCAAATCGAGGATGTACTTGTGTTGCCCCTGAATAAGATGGAACTCTGGGTTTTCATCACTCGGAAGTGTGTGCAGTTTTGTAAGCAGCAGAAAAGGGAACAGCCACCTACAACAGGCATTTAAGTGATTAAGTCTATGGCACTGCTGGGAGAATTAATCACTCTAGTTTCCTGAGAGTCTGTGATGAAAAAGCAAAGGAAGGGACTTCTGCAGCAAAAACATAATCCACGAGGACTACTGTGCTTGTAACATCCCATGGGGACAGACATCTGTGCATCATTACACTGATGCATAGGTCCACACACGTTTCAGCTCTCTGTCGGCCTGACCTTGGAAAATGGTAAACGTGTAAACTATCTCCATTCTGAAAGAAACATCCCCATTTCTGTAATTATATATGTTTGGAATAAAGCTTTCTGTGAGAGGTTGAGTATTCATATTATTCCATGTTCCCAATTGAATATGAAATTTATTATTTTCAAATTGTAGTCATTAACTATACAGTGACTTCCTCACCAGCTTTGGTGGCATAGGGCTGTAATTCCTTCTTAGGAGTATGAGGCACTAGTATGGTGAATTTGAGATTTGACTAGGATACAGAGCAAGTTTCAAGTCATCTGGGTAATTTAGTGAGATTGGATCTTAAAACGAATTACATAGGATGTTCTGGGGATGTAATCAGTGATCGCTACTTACTTAACATGTGCCAGGGTCTGGGGTCGTTTCCCACCCTGCAAATTATTTTTAAAAAGTCTTTGTTATATCTTTGGCTTATTAGAAATAGTGAACTATTCTTTTAAATATAATACTATGGAAGGACATGTTTGTCATATATAAGAATAAGTGGCATCTACTTACATATTCATTGAAATTAAAATTCTTATTTATCCATCAAAAATTCTGTGCTCTAAAAAGAGAATTCAGAAGGCTACAAAGTTAGTCAACTTTGATTTTTATATAGCATTTTCGGGGGATCCATACATCATAATATGCAAATTGCTTCACACTGAGAAATGACATAGTGCAATCTATATTTCAGTCTAGCTATTTATCTTTATTCTGTCAGATAAGGATTTGAAAATAATATCACTCAGAAAAATCACTATTTAGTATGCATCAATCCATGAAAAATTGTTGTGTTTTGAAAGCTATTGATTCTGTGTGTGAATGCAATTTAGAAAATAAAAGACTTGCAGGCTCTCTGCCACCATCTCACATATATGATGTTTTAACTTTAGAGGCTGTGGTCCTGTTCTAATGACATTTCAGAAATATAAATTTGTTTTTAACTGTGTCAAAAAAATTAACAAACATAATCAGTCACAAATGACTGTGGACAAAATGTAGTATGACCAAACTAAAAGAAACACTTCGGTATTATTTTTGAGATTACAATATAATTACAACCTTTCTCCCTTTCTTTTCCTCCCTCAAAACCATCCATATACCCCTTCAAATTCCAGGCCTCTTTTTTTTTACTAGTTGTTTTTAAATACATGTATGTCCGTGTATTTACAAATATAACCAGCTCTGTGTTTAATATTACTTTGTATAGATGTTTTCAGGGATGATCATTTGGTATTGGATAACCAATTGGTGTGTTTTTTCCAGAAGAAGACTGTTTCTCCTGCCCTCGGCATTCATCAGTTACTTGATAGTTCCTTAGTTAATATTGCCTTCAGAATCCCTTAGTTCTTTAATGGCCTTTTTCGCATCCACTCTAACATGTCTAAGTCTATTGGTTTTATCCTTGTTCAGACCATGTTTGGGCAGTCACTGTGTTAGTATGTTCTCTGTTACAATCCCCTTTAGCAATAATGTGGGAAGGACAGTAAACATCCTGCCCAGATTCTCCTTATTGTGCTGCCCAGTATTCCTCTTGCCAGTAGGCCGTACCTCATCCCTCTGCAGGTCAGGAACTTGTTTCAGGCTGTTACATGCTGGAAGGGCTCTAACTGTGCTAGTGACGTCATTATGAGTGGACTGCTATGCAGGTTTGAATATAACATACATACAAACTACCTGCTGCTTTCTTTTAAAACTAGATTTGAGCTTGTTAAATCTGCTTCTATGTGCTCTAAGCCACGAAAACACAGGGTCCAAATCTATGAGTGTGAGGAGGCCTATCTATGCTTTTCTGAGCTCGTTTATGGTATATAGCTGGATTCTAAAATAAACCAAGTTAAATATGAGAGCATTTCTTGGGTAATACCATTCTCTACTTGAGCTGCCAATAAACCAGACTCTCATTTTCAGTGATTTCCTAGCTTTTAAATGATTTATTGTACAAGCTAGATTAACTTTGAGTAGATAGCCGTAGCAAAGTCTCCTGCTTCCTAAGCTTCTTTGTTCTAATTAAAACACTTTTAGACGCTCTGAAAGTTGGATAGCCTGAGCAAGGCATTGGCCACTAATCCTTACTTGGCAGAGATGAGTCTTTGGCACTTGAATCTCACAAACCTGCTCCACGCTTTTCTTATTAAAGGTATCTGGCATGTCCTGATAAATGGTCCTAGGCATTGCTGCTCGCTCATTTAACAAATAGTAAAGTATTCCATTGGGCTTAAGTCAGTTGGAACTCTGACAGATTTGACTTTTTCACTCTGAGATTCTGACATCTACCTCAGCTGAGTGCTGTATGCCATTCAGTTCCTTCAAGCTTGCATCATCTGTACACTGTCAGCTTCCTTTATTTCATTTGTTCATTTGACAATGAAATCATTCTTTTGAAATTTAAAACTAGTTGAAACACATTAATGAAAATAGCAAAATAAGTTTTGAAACACACATATTTTATTCCCTACAGTATTAAAAATATGGCAGAGCCTGACTTCATCCTGCTACTATTTGTTTAAACTGCTCATCAAATGGTCTCTCTGACACTATCATGTTAAATATACCGAGGCATCATCCTAGAAAAGGGCCAGTACATTTTTTTTCTGTAAACAAGTCATACAGCACTTAAAACTAAAGGTCTTTTCCCTGTCTATAGCTATCAACATCATTTATAAGACTACAACACTTGCTAAATATTGGCAATTAGTACCATTCCTCTAATTCCAAAGTTCACCCCCTACTTTCTGTTTCAGACATTGGGAGACTAGAATTTATGGATTCCTCTCTGAATGGGAGATCCAGAAGGGGAAAGAAACGTAGAACAAATATTGCCATTAATGCAGAAAGATTTGTGAAAGACTCATGAATGCTGACTCTCCAACAGGAGTTCTTTACCTGACTTCTCTGCATCCTACAGCTCTAACTCTCAGGACTTGCAGACAGTGGGGATCACTTGAGACATCTCTTCTTTTGGGATTCCTTGCTGCAGAAACAGTATTGCTTTGACTTATCTGCTTTGTTTGTTCATTTGTACTAATCCAGTATTGGTTTCTCTGACCTTAATTCCCTCAGCCCTCTCAATGTCATCTTCCTAATCCCTCCTTTAAACCGCTTCCTGCTGGAAAGGACAGAATGACCTCTGTTTCCCGGAACAAACCCCAAACTTGGGATCCCCAAGGATCCTTTGATCAACATCCGAAGCAAAACCAATTTCTCACCCACTTCCTTAAACCTCAATTTACTTCTCACTTTAAAAAAATGTCAGTCAGCAAATACAACAGGTATTGAAAACATGCCATTAGGGGGAAGATGTATTATTTTTATATCTCTGACTCTGTGTTGAACAAAAAGAACAGGACCTACCTCACAGAGATGCTTTCACTTAATTCAACTATGTAATCACTGAAAATCTTTCCCAAGACAGTGAGGAAATACTTTAAGAGAAGCTTCATATAGGTTCAGATGTATAAAGTATAACAAATTTAGTACTGTGCTTGTATATAAGTCGCTAAGAAGGGGATTGTGAGAAAGGTGAGTAAAATTTAAAAATGAGTCAAAATCCCAAATCCCACTAATTAAGGTCTTGCTGTATAAGGCAGGGAGAAGCCATCTGCCAAGCGCCCTCATGAAGATGGTGGATGAGGAGGAACCCAAGAGCTAAAGGAGGGGGAATCAAGCTTCTTTAGTTGAAGGTGTGGAAAACTATTCTATTTTCAGCTGTAGACGAGTTGCACACTGTTTATACTCACAGGCGTCATTAGCAGGACAGACTTCCCTGTAATTCAAATGTGGAAAATGACCCTTTCCTTACAAAATAATAGTTGTCTTTCATTTCTAATAAAAGATTCAGTCACGCAAATAATCACGTGTTCTGGGAGAAAATTAATGTTAACTGTTTGATTAATGAAATATCCTACTCCAAGAAAAATAAATGTTTGTGATATAATGACTGATCAAGAAGTAATAAATTGGCTTTAGATTTGTAGATAAAATGCTTTACATATTGTTACAGTAAAGAATGGAATCTCCTTCTAGATGGACACATGTCATCATCTCCTCCCTTAACAGTCCAGTTGGGCAGGTCAATCACCTTCACCCCCCTCCACCTCCTACTATATACATATCCCAGAAAGGCAGATCCACTTTAAGCTATGCTAATGAGGTAGCAAGAATAATTATCCCCTTAATGAGTTAAAGTCTATTTTTTCCCAGAATTCCATCCTCTGGAAGAAAGTCTTCAAACACCTAGTTCCTACCTTTCTGAGTTATTAAGAAAAGTTTAACTTTCTTTTTCTTCTCTCTCTAAGCATGCTTTCCCTAACACTCTGGCTTTTCTACTCCTTAAAGTGCCAGTCCTGACTGTCGCTGACCTCCAATAGCAGAGCTCCCCTCTTTCCCTAATCCCTCTCTCAGCTCAGGGCAGCTGCCATGATTCACAGCTTGCTACTCTGGGGGTTTTCTTTTGAACACAAATTAAATTGCCCTAGTGCTTCCATTTGAGTTTGTTCTTAAATTCCTTATTAGTGGGATGAAGAAGCTCCAAATTCTGATTTCCTGATATTGCTACCAAGATATAATTACGAGAATATTTAAATGTGAACTATTCACTAGTATTTTTATTCAAATATTGTTAAACAATACTTGAACAACAAATACTGCTGAAACAACAACAAAAATGTAAATAAACCACTTTGATATTTTATGCTAGCGTCTGTGACTATTAAAAATGAGCCAATAATGTAACAAATGATAATTATATATGGTTTATACATCCTCGGCTTACAAGATAAACTTATTTCTGTAGAGTAATTTACTATGTTAATATAATAATAATAACATAAAATACAGAAAAACTAATAGATACAAGGAATATTAGAATCTAATTTAATAAACTCACAGTTGGTTGTAGAACATGTTAAGGCAGTTGGTATACAACGCAATCTCACAAAAATTGTACCAAGAAATAGTTTTGTCTAGAGTGTGGCAACTTCAATTAATAGCTTTTTATTTATGTATTGTAGAATTTGTTTCACTGATCCTAAAACTAAAACCTATGTCTCTATAAAAATATATACTGAACATTTACACAAAATACATCAGCATTTCCCCATAGTAAACTTTACAATAACAATAATCAAAATTTGTTAGCCATGAGCTGGATCCTCTATTACTGATTAACGAAGGGGCTGAAACATGAAAGTGTAGACTTCCATTTTTGCTCTGCTATTTACCTCAATGATGCTAAGGTTTTAATGACTCTGAATACAGTATTTCAATTGAAGGTTATAGTAAATTATAATAATGTCAATAGCCAAGTATTTAAAACGTCCAATGAAAGACACATTTAAACAGTTTAATAAATATAATTCCTTAGACAAAACTGGGCCCCCCAACAAATATTGACACGTATTAATTTCAAAAGCAGTGTCTCTCTTACTTGCTTGGCAATGTCGTAAGTAGTACTTCCATGTTCTACACAGTTCAAAGTACTTTCCTAGTACTAACCCATGATATGACTTTTACTAAACTCTTAATTGAATTATTTGACAATTACTTCTTTTTGCCTTCACAATTATAAAAAGTAATAAAACAGATCTTCCTGACAAAAGCTTATATCCAGTGTGAATTCAACTGTAAAGCACTTTGTACAATATCCCTTGCTATCACATCATCTATTTAACTATCTTAGTACTCAAGAAATCCCTATGGGGAGAATAGAATTTGCTTTAACAGTCCAGTTACGTAGGTAAAGTTTTAATTCTGACTAATATCTCTACCTATTTGTCCCTCAATGAATTTTCACCATTGTGTGTGTTGGCAGATTATGTATTCTAAATTCTCTATGGCAGCCACCTTCCAAAACAATCACAAAATCCCCAGCTGATGTTAAGTTTTAATAACAGCTTTTACAAAGTCCTAAATAATTAATCCTCTGGAGAAGATACTGTTAAGTAATAAAAGATATTAGCAGCCTTGGAGGTCTGGAGTCTTCCCTCATCATCTTTTGACTAGGTTCCTGTTTCCTAGGTAACATTGGAAATAAAAGCATCAGTTTTGCCCCTTGTCAGAATTTAAAATATCATACAAAAGGCATAGGCATCAGGGCCCAGTTGAGGCACAGTAAGGCAAAGCTACTTCTTCCTTGTAGTCATAATAATGGAATATAAGTTCAGCCTCTGGCTCTGAGTAGAAAATTGGCATTCTTATCTGCCCCCAAAGAGAATGTTACACATTAGTTTCTTCTTTCTTAAGGTTTTATCCAGCTGTCCCTGTCATCATGTGGCTAGAAGACCCCCCCCCTCAGGAAGCATGATTCACCTGAAGGAAACAGGAAGAACAATCCCCAACCTTCTTTTTTTTGTTTTTGTTTTGTTGTTGTTGTTGTTGTTGGTAGTGGTGGTGGTGGTGGTGGATTTCCTTTTTGGTTTTAAGAGACAAGGTTTCTCTCTATATGTGCTTCTGGTTGTCCTGGAATTCACTGTGAAGACCAGTCTGACCTCAAGCTCACAGAGATCCATCTGCCTCTGTCTCCTGAGTCAAAAAGTCCAGCAATTCTCCCCTTAATGAGACAATATACTTACACATTGCAAAAGACCCTCCCTCAGCTATTTGGCAGCTTTCACTATTAAAATGACCCATGTGTTTTAGTTCTAATTCAAAAAACATAACTTTTCCTATTTATTATTATTTTGTGGGGTGTTGGGGGAGATACTAGTCAAAATCTTAAGCACACTTTCTCTGACACCCTGGGCTTTTTCTTCCTTTAACAGCACTCATTTTGCAAAGCTGCCTGCTGACCTCCAAGCTTAATTTAAAATCCATGACTTTGTCTTCTCTGCTCCATGTCCCTTTTTCTGGCAACTGCCAAAATTTATCAGGTCACCTTCTGTGGTAGTTTAAATGAGACTAGTACCCATAAACTCATATGTTTGAATCTCTGATCACCAGTTGGTTGAATTAATTGGAAAAAATAGGAAGTGTGTCACTGGGTCAGGCTTTAAGGTTTCAAAATATTTGGACCTTTCCCAGTGTCTCTCTCTCTCTCCTCTTTTTCTACATCCTCCTTTCAGAACAAGATGCTGCTCTCAGCTGTTCCTGCCAGTTTGCCTTTGCTGTTATCATCATGGACTCTGACAATTATAAACTGTAAGCCCAAATGAATGTTTTCTTATGCATTGCTTTGGTCAGTGTGTTTTATCACAGCAATAGAACAGTAACTAAGGTAGAAATTGGTACCAGAAGTGGGGTAATTATATCATGTCAAGTAGAATTAAGACATGGTTATTTGTTTCATTTGGAAATTAAACATGACTTAAGGAGATATAATGATTTGTTGAATTGACAAGGAACAGACTTGTGATGGCTAGTCTTGGCTATCAACTTGACTTTATCTTTAAACAATTAAAACTCAAACAGATGGATAAATCCTGGGGAGAACTTTCTTGCTTGAATCATTTGAGGTGAGGAGACTTACCCTAAATCTGAACCATTCCTTCTGGTGGCATTCTCCTTAACAGGGCATAAATTAAGGAAGCCTTCGATTTTGTCTGCTTGCCTTCACTCTCCCTGAAAGTTCATCTATCCTACTGGTAAGGCATTCCTTCACTGGCTTTAGAGCTGATTTCTTTAGGCACACAATACAAACCAAGATCAGCTGAGACATACTGCCTTGTGACTGAACAACTACCAAATTTTTGACCTTTTCTGTTGGAGGGAGACAGCCATTGTTAGCTGTTCAGATCACAGCCTGTAAGCTACTCTCCTGAATTACACACACACTAATACTCAGTTGATTTCCTGTAGAGAACCCTGACTAAACTCTAATAAAATGCCAGTGTGTCTTTTGGTGTTGCCCTTGTGCAGGTTTTGTTTACACAACAATGGGTATCCTGCCCCATCTTAAGGAAGCAGGGGGAGGGCAGTGGGGTAGTGGGGGGGGCGGGGGGCCTGGGACAAGGGGAGTAAATGTAAATTTTTCTTTTAACAATTTAAAAAAAAGAAAAAAAAGATTTTATGAGTTTAATTTTTCTGATATTTCTAAGAGAAATCTCACAGTCACAATCTCACAGCAGCCATACTGTTCCTTTGACTCATAATCTTTCTGTCTCCTTTTGGCAGGCTCCCTATGTCTTGGCAAGGAATTGTGTTGTGTATGGATCACTTGGGGCTGGGCACAGTACATTACTCATTCTCTGCTTGGATAAGCCTCTATTATTGTGAAAAGAAGTATTCATATATTTAGAAATATTATCTATCTGTTCATCTATCTATCTAATCTATCTATTTATCTAAAGCAAAGAGGCCTGAGGGAATGAATTATAAAAAAAAAGACAAGGAGGAAGTATACATGGAAGTGGCTGAAAAGTGAACAAGAAAAAGAGAAAATTATTTAATTATATTTTAATTTCTCAAAAAAAAACCCTCAAATTAAAAACATCAACAATAAGGAGTAGATGGGAAGAAAATGCGGGTTGAGAGGAGAGAGGGGAGAGGAAATTGCAGTCAGTATGTAAACGAAAAAAAGTCATTAAAAAATAAAAAAAACAATAATTATTTAAAAAGCTGGGTTTGAAGAAATGACAAGGATTCAGAGCTGTATTCTTCCACGGCACTACCATATACAGGAAACAAAATGCTGAAATTGGAGATCTTGTTAGGTGAAATTATCAAGGGTTACAGTGACAAGCACAATGTATTTTCTATTATTGATAAATATCTAAAAGGATGAACATTAAAAAGGAAATTATAAAGGATGCAGAAGAAGGGGGTAATGAAATGGGACATGGAAGGGTTAGTATGGTACAAGTGCTTTATATTGCTGTATGGAAATACCACAGTGAAACTCCTTTGTAGAATGAACAGATGCTGAGGTGGTCACATAGCCCTGCAGACAGGCTGTCACCACTCTAACAAAGGGTCAGGATGTTGTTGCTCTTTTCTTTGTAATTTGGAGGATACCTGATAGAGATGCTACTTCAAGCCTACGTGACAGCTAGCATACACAGCAGACATATGGACATATACACAATGCCATTCACCTGGTTACCTAGGAGACAGAATGCTGGTTGTATTTCCCGCTCAGTTTATGTTTCGGTATAAAAGCTGGTTGGAGAATAAACAAGAGGAATTCTTCAGGATGTGAACTCAGGACTTCATGAGGGACCACGAAGAATCTTCCTCCCAATTAAGCCATGTAAGTTGTGTCTTTATTCCCGCGCCTCCACGCTGGTCCAGAGAGAGAGTTTATGTTGGGGTCTGGTCTAGAGAAATAATTTATGGTCCGGGCTGGCACCGGAC